>JAUCMX010000025.1:12754298-13096054 GCA_033459395.1 Hemibagrus guttatus | reverse complement strand
TGAGGTGAAGAATTGCTTGAACTTGGAATTAGCTTGCTCATCTGTCGGGTTCCAGGTCAAGGTGCTTATGGCTGCCCCACACAGAGATGTGAGGGTGAGAGCATCAGCTCGCTGTTGATCAGCACTGAGAAGTGAGAGAGGGTTCCTGAGTGCTGTATCATGAAAATTTAAGTAAAAATTATATGGATTTCCAGGTTTAGTTCACATGGTCTCTCTGACTGATCATTCCTGATCATTTTAATCAGACCAGTCCAGAATCATCTTCATGCCACAAGTTTTGAATTTACTATAACTCTGTATGGAGCTTCCATGCACATTCTCCCCATCCAGTCTCCTCCCATTTCCCAAAAACAATCCGGTAGATGGAGTGGCTAAGACAATTTGCATATAGGTGTGAATGAGTATTTGAATGTGTGTGTATGGTGGCCTGTGATACAGTCACCCATTCCTGCTTTACTATCCTGGCAATAGGGCTCAGATCCACTATGATCCTGGCCAGGATAAAGAGGTTACTAAAAATAAGTGACAAACTATTATTTTAGATACATCAATACAATACACTTACGTTTAGTCCTCAGTTGCTATAATTTTGTAAAACTTTCATAAGATTTTTGAAAATCAAAAGATACTTTCCACATTATGTTAACCTAAGATTACAGCCTTTATCATCATTGACATAATTGTTTCATGTATTGTCAAATCTTCTCACTTTCTCTTCTTTTCTCATTTTCCAGTCTGTTCTTGTCTCTTGCAGAAGTCATGGAATCCATAAACATGGAAATAGCTGCCCTGGGAAGAACTCTGTATCCAGGCATGTTGTATGATTGCCGGAGGGACTCCTTTATTCCAGGTGCAGTTTACATATTGATCATTTAATTACTCATTTGCAATCTAAAGACGGTGGTGAATAATAATATTAAAAATCAATAACAAACCATGCTATGTCCATATTGTATGCAATATGAAATATCAGAAGTTTCTTGACCCTCATGATCACTTTCCTGTTTCAGGTGTTACTTTATGGGATAAGAATGCATTGCGTGATGACCTTGATGTGCATCAGAAGCCTAAAACACATCTGAAATTTGCTGCCTCTGACAGTTTCAGTGACAAGGCAAACCTCCTAGATATAAACGCTTCCCTTAAAGCCAGTTTCCTAAGTGGATTGGTGGAGGTCGGAGGATCAGCGAAGTACCTGCTAGATACCAAATCCTCAACACATCAGTGCAGAATTACTATGCAGTACAGCCAAACAACAAAATTTGAACAGCTCACTATGAAGGAGCTTGGTAATATCACCTATCCACAAGTATTTGAGCAGAAAACTGCCACTCATGTGGTTACAGCAGTACTGTATGGAGCTCAGGCGTTCATGGTGTTTGATTATACAAAAGAAGAAAATAAGAACAAACAAGAAATTGAAGGAAACCTTCATGCAATGGTTAAAAAGATCCCTACCATATCCATTGAGGGGCAAGCATCCCTAAATATGACTGAAGATGAAAAAAAAATGGCAGAGAATATTAGTGTCACATTTTATGGTGACATTGAACTTGAAGAAACCCCCACCACATACAGAGAAGCCCTGGAAGTGTACAAAACGGTGCCCAGTCTTATGAAGCAACAAGGTAAAGGTGTGCCTCTGACTGTGTGGCTGTATCCTCTCAATCTTTTGGATGATAAGGCTGCAAATTTGGTTAGAGAAATCAGTTTGAGCCTTGTGAATGAAACAGAAAGTTTGCTGGAGGAGATCAATGAAATGGAGAGAATCTGCAATGATTTGATCAAAAGACAAATAACAAATGATTTTCCTGACCTAAGAGACAGGTTGCTAAAGTTTCAGGCATTACACAAGAATTATACATGTTCATTCCAGAAGTCACTGTTCAGAGTGCTGCCAGCTATTCGTGGTGGGACACAAGAGGACGAGGCACTGGGGGACATCCTGCACATCCATTACACATCACCTTTCAATGCAATCAACATGAACCAATGGTTAGATGCCATTAGATGTGAATTAAATATATTGAGCTCCTATACCAGTGGACTGAAGGACCTCATAGTAAAATCATCAGGGTCACTCAATTCCATCTGTTTTCATCCTGATGTTGATGTGGTGATATGTTTGTCATTTACATCTATTAAGTATGAAGACTCTTATCTAGCAGCTCTACAAGACTTTGAGAACTCTAAAGGATTTACAATGTCGGGGCATACAAGTGAGAGAGATATCATTCGCCAAGCAGCACAGCCTTGGTTCACTTCTCCTGACATTTCTGCAAGGATGAGGCAGAATCTTTCTCTCTTTACAACTTTTTTAAAGGCCAATAAAAATGAGAAGGGATTGAAATTCATCATTGCATCCATATCTGACTCCAGCAATCCAGGTAGCTCCATCCGACTATATCAGAAAGGCATTCTGACAGATCCTAAGTTCCAGCCTGTATCCAAACCTCCCAAACCTGTGGTGGAGACCATTGATGGAAAAGTCACCCTGAAGCTTTCAAAATCCCCCACTGGAGAAACAGTACACTTCAGAGTTGAGTACAGGATGATACCTTCAACTGATTCAGCAACTGATGTTGAGGAATGGACAGTCATAGACACTTCAAATACACAGAACACCTTCACACTGACTGGACTACAGCCAACAGAACAATACTGGGTTCGATACAGAGCTGTTAGTGATGTGGGATTGAGTGAAGCCAGTGACTCTGTCTCCTTCACCTTTCGTGGGAAGCTCGATGTCACAGTGGACCAATGGGTCAGTTGAGATAATATATAATTATATATAATTCCTGTTCATGCATACATATAGGTTTAGTTTAATTTTTGAATAGCTATATGCAAAGTTTGTTTTTAAAAAAATCTAGCCTTTAATAATGTCTCTAATTTTCTATTTTTTAAACAAGAATAAAGTTCAAATATGGAAATCAATTTTTAATTCCTAGTACTACAATACAGTTTTGATGTTCTACTACACATATTTCTGTCATTGTTGGTATATTGGTAAAAATAAAACAAACAAACAAACAAATAAATAAATAGTTCTGAGCAATATGTAAACATGTATTTTCTTTTATTCATGTTGCACATAATTTCTTTTCCCACAGAACTTCTCCATACCCATCCTCATTAATGAACTAAGGACGAAATTAATGACCACTATCGGCATGTCACAATGGTCTTCATCTACTATCAAGTCAGAGGTTACAAATGTTATCAACAATCCTGTGAGTAACAACAGTTCAATATGAATCCCAAAATTACATTAAACACATGGAATAAAACAAATTCATTCATTATTCATTAAAATAAAAAGCGTCAGGAAGGGCATCCGGCGTAAAACCTGTGCCAAGTTGTTGTGCGGACCACCTGGTCTGCTGTGGCGACCCCGAACAGGGAGCAGCCGAAAGCAACTTCTTCATTCATTAAAATAAAAAAAGTTCAAAAGTTGAACCTGTGGGCTGTAACATTTACATGTATTTAGATTTTCATATATCATATATAGAAGGTAAAAAGAAATACACAAATGAAGTAGCTAAATGTCTTCCTGATTATAGTTGCTTTCGGCTGCTCCCTATTGGGGGTCGCTACAGCGGACCAACTGGTCCGCACAACAACTTGGCAAATGTTTTACGCCGGATACTTCCTGACGCAACCCTCCCATTTTTCCGGGCTTGGGACCGGCACTGCATCCAGTGGCTGGGGTTGAGGCATTGTCTAGGAATCGAACCCGGGCTTTCCGCATGATAGACGAGAAACCTACCACTGAGCCACCAATGCCTCAAATTAAATGTCTTCCTGATTGCTTGTCTTAAAATTGAAGAATTAATATTTTGTGCAAAGAGGTTCAGTTCAGTTAACTTGAGTGTGTTTGGTTTCTAATAAAAACATTTTATCACCAATCCATGTATTTCAATATGTTTACACTCTCCACAGATCATTCCTTACACTGTGGAAATCCCTGGAGGGTTGAGAGAAGGAATGGCTTTGTACCT
Organism: Hemibagrus guttatus; assembly: GCA_033459395.1. Taxonomy (NCBI): domain Eukaryota; kingdom Metazoa; phylum Chordata; class Actinopteri; order Siluriformes; family Bagridae; genus Hemibagrus; species Hemibagrus guttatus. Next base: position 13,092,053 of record JAUCMX010000025.1, on the reverse strand, counting down.
CCAAGGGGTTGCTTCTGAAAACTGTAGGTACGTATTCATAATATTGATCATATAACATACAAAATAATTCATGTCTTTTAGTAATGGAAATCAAATCTAATAAAATATGGACATTGACTTTAATCTTGTTATGTATTTACTCTGATGTGAAAGTAAATACATACTTTACTCTGATGTTACTTTTTACAAACAGATTGATATTGGATTTTGCAACCGGACCGAAAGGTGATGGCATCACTTTTAACTTCAGGTCTTGGTTTATTTGGGGTTTTGTGAAAAGAGGATTGAAATGCTTTTCAATTTCCGGAGGAGCAGGCTTTGACATCTTTTTTGTGAAAAAGAGAGAAGGCTATGAAGTATGGGAAATAAAAGAGTAAGAGAATGCACATCATATAATTGTGTTTAAAAGAATTGCCTACAGTGTCTGTTCTTTCCAGATATATTGGAATGGGCAGAGGTCCTCAAAGCTGCCCGATCTTAGCAAACCAGTGGAGAATGTGTCTACACTTACAATTTCTGGAAATGTCATAATGAACTCTGTTGGTATTGTTTCAGTAAGTTAAATACACAGTTATTTAATGCTATTTACCAGTACAAACACACACACACACACACACACACACACACACACACACACACTGGACACAATCCTCCAAGCTCATTCACATTACTTTATCAGACACATGACATGTAGCTTCATAGATTAATTTGGAGTAAAACTCAAATTTTCTGTGATCTACAACACAATCACTACTGGTCATGCACAAGGTACAGCAATTTAAAGCAATAGTTGTACATTCATTCACTGTCTACCGCTTATCCGATCTATTCCCGGGTCACGGGGAGCCTGTGCCTATCTCAGGCATCATTTGGCATCAAGGCAGGATACACCCTGGAAGGAGTGACAACCCATTGCAGGGCACACACACACACACACACTCACAATTTAGAGATGCCAATCAACCTACAATGCATGTCTTTGGACCGGGGGAGGAAACTGGAGTACCTAGGGGAAACCCCCAAGGCACAGGGAGAACATGCAAACTCCACACACACGGCTGAGGTGGGAATCAAACCCCCCAACCTTGGAGGTGTGAGGCAAACGTGCCAACCACCAAGTCACCAAGCCACCGTCCCCCCCCCCCCTACAGTTGTACATATACTGTGTATTTTCTGTGTATACATATACTGTGGTGCAATAGTGGTTGCATACTGAACATTAATACATAATTGCACTGTAAAATCAACAAGAGTAAGAGATGTATGAATTTGGAATACAATAAAAAAAATATATAGTTTTCATTTTGAAAGCTGATCAGATTTCTCCAGAACTGATCACTAAGTGAATCTGCTTTTTTTAATTTTAATCATCTCTGCACAAAGTGTTAGGTTGAGTTAACTTTCTATGAATAACATCTCGGTCAAGTCTAGCAGTTTATTGCAAACCCTTGCCTTGATTATCTTCAGTTCTCTAAGGAACAAGCAAGTCTCATAAGTATTTTTCATATGTGAGTTTGAATTTGTATGCATATGCTCTCTCTCCAGAACTGGAGCACATCTACTTTTGGTAAGGAACTAAACACTGGCATCTCACGCACAAAGCTTTCTGACATCCAGTCTGATGTGCCACATCCAGTCTGCAACCCTGTGAGTAACATCTTCATTTTATTTCAGAATGAATGAAAAGCCAAAAGATTGCATGTTTGTGGTAATGTAATAACAAAATTAGAGATTTATTATTAAAACACGAATGATGCTTAATCACAACAGAGCAATCCATATTTGGGATCAATCCCTGGAGGCTTGAGACCTGGTGTGGCTTTGTTCTTCCAAGGGGTTGTTCCATCAGATGGTGACTGGTATGCTAAATGCATATTCATTTCATGACAATTTGAATGAAAGGCAATATTGAATAGATTAGTTTGAATTTTTTCACTGGTGTCTGTTACAGTAAATTAAATGTTAAAAAATTTCTTTTAGCTTTGAAATAGATTTGCAGACCGGGCCGACTGACCTTCATGACATCGCTCTACAGCTAAAACGGACAATGGACAATGTGGTCCTTAACAGCCGTAAGAAAGGGACTTGGGGAGATGAAGAGGAGGCACCAACAGCCTCTTTTGATGAAGGAGCAGCTTTTGATATCATCGTGGTTATTAAACCAGAATGCTCTGAGGTATGATGCTATGGAGAATATAAATGAGGGGTTAAAGACTTTAAGCATTTGGATTATATAAGCTTACATGTTATTTGTTCAGGTGATGCTGAATGGCCTGGAATACTGCAAGTTCAAGCACCGTATACCAGTGGAGAACGTGACTACACTTCACATTAAGGGAGACATCTTCATGAACACCTTTGGCATTAGTGAAGTAGGTCATTTTTACCACTTTTACATTGTTACTATGAAATACTTCATTAAAAGTGTAGTCGTGTCTTTGACAATTAGGATTCTTTGTACTATTGTACGTGTTCATATATTTAACCATGATACTGCTAAGGATTTACAATAGTAATATATGATAAATATATTAAAAGGAATTCATGGCAAACTCGATACATAGAACTGAACAAACAGGGTCAACCTCAGAATAGTGTGGACTCAATAGTAAATGCTCAGAAACATCAGTGATTAACCATAATTATATAACAAAATATATGTTTAGATATATTCTGCCCTTAAACTTAACATATTTAAATCTTGGGAAACACATCTGTAGGACATACTACTGTAAATGTAACCATTACAAAATCAAAGTCACAATTTACAAAATATAGAATTAAAATATTATATATTAGAATTTCCTCACAAGCAGGAATATTAAGAGATGTTTTTTTTAATAGGTGGATGCTATTAATCTGCAATTTACCGTCACCAATCCTGCCAATATCTGAAGATATGCATCTTCCCCAAAACCACTGACACTGATTTTTGTTATATTCTGCTCTTGCATAACATAATTCCTACAGGTTATGAACATGATTTGTATTTTTATTTTTTATTTTTCTATTGCGCATTTTTATGACAATCATTTTGTGGCTTATTATTGTTAGAAATGAATGCTATATATGTTATTTACTACAGTTTTATTGTATCTTAATTACATTAAATGATACAAGTCTTTTGCATTATGTAAAGTGAACATTTGGCACTGAATGTAATGCCAGAAGCAATCAGGTTTCAGCACATCCCTTCATACTAACACCAAATAGAAGGTGGAAGTGGACAGAGTTTCTCATTGCACCTGTAAAGAGTGCTCATTGCTCATTTCTGAAAACATCATCCATGTACAGTATTGTACAGCATAGGTGAATCGACTAATTATACCTTTTGCAAAAAAGTATCATGGTGTGTTTTTTTGTTGTTATTACAAATTGTCAAACTATTTACTTCTTCATTAAATCATTTTAACAATCTACTGATTATCATATGGAATGAATAGTAATAGTAATAATAAGGTTTAACACATTGCCTGAACATTATTTTCTTGCCTGAAATAAACGCATAATGTGTTATTAAACTTAATATGTCTTCTCTCTTAAAGGTATCATAATATATTAAGACCAAATATCCTGAAAGCTGATCATAATTACATGCCTATACATCAACCAACCAGTCAGGAGGATTATGTCCTAGAACTCATTCAACAATTATCAAATTGATTGAGAAATAAAGAAATAAAATTATATTGTAATACATATTATATTGTTATATTGTTAATCTAGCCATGGGGGTCACAGTCCAGTGACTTCTGTGCCGGTCCCAAGCCCGGATAAATAGAGAGGGTTGCGTCAGGAAGGGCATCCGGCGTAAAACATTGCCAAATTTAACCATGCGAATCGTCAGTACGAATTTCATACCGGATCGGTCGAGGCCCGGGTTAACAACGACCGCCATCGGCGCCGTTGACCTACAGGGCGCCGGTGGAAATTGGGCTACTGTTGGTCGAAGAAGTAGAGGAGGGAGGAGAGGAAAGGTAAGAGTGTAGGACTGAGAATAGGAACTCTGAATGTTGGTACTATGACAGGAAAAGGTAGAGAGCTGGCTGATGTGATGGAGAGAAGGAAGGTGGATATACTGTGTGTACAGGAGACCAGGTGGAAGGGTAGCAAGGCTCGTAGTATAGGAGCAGGATTCAAGCTGTTTTATTATGGTGTGGATAGTAAGAGAAATGGGGTAGGTGTGGTCCTGAAGGAGGAGTTTGTGAGGAATGTTCTGGAGGTGAAGAGAGTGTCAGACAGGGTGATGAGTCTGAAGTTAGAGATTGAAGGGGTGATGTTGAATGTTGTTAGTGGTTATGCCCCACAGGTAGGTTGTGAGTTAGAGGAGAAAGAGAGATTCTGGAGTGAATTAGATGAAGTGATGGAGAGTATTCCCACGGGTGAGAGAGTGGTGATAGGAGCGGATTTTAATGGACATGTTGGCGAGGGGAACACAGGTGATGAGGAGGTGATGGGCAAGTTTGGAGTTAAGGAAAGGAACCTGGAAGGACAGATGGTAGTGGACTTTGCTAAGAGGATGGACATGGGTGTGGTTAACACTTATTTTCAGAAGAGGGAGGAGCATAGAGTGACTTACAAGAGTGGAGGTAGGAGAACACAGGTAGACTACATTCTATGTAGAAGAGGCAATCTGAAAGAGATTAGTGACTGTAAAGTGGTAGTGGGAGAGAGTGTAGCCAGACAGCATAGGATGGTGGTGTGTAGGATGACTTTGATGGTCTGTAAGACGAAGAGGTCAAAGATAGAGAAGAAAAGCAAGTGGTGGAAGCTGAAAAAGGAGGAATGTTGTGAGGAATTTAGACAGAAGTTGAGGCAGACTCTGGGTGGTCAGGTAGTGCTGCCAGATGACTGGGAAACTACAGCAGAAGTGATCAGGGAGACAGGGAGAAAGGTGCTGGGTGTGTCATCTGGAAGGAGGAAAGAAGATGTTCAGGATAGTATCCAGAGGAAGAGGTTAGCCAAGAAGAAGTGGGACATGGACAGGACTGAAGAGAATAGACAGGAATACAAGGAGTTACAGCGCAGAGTGAAGAGGGAGGTGTCTAAGGCCAAGCAGAAGGCATATGAAGAGTTGTACACTAGGTTAGACACTAGAGAAGGAGAGAAGGACTTGTACAGGTTAGCTAGGCAGAGGGATCGAGATGGGAAGGATGTGCAGCAAGTTAGAGTTATTAAGGATAGAGATGGAAGGGTGCTCACAAGTGAGGAGAGTGTACAGAGGAGATGGAAGGAATACTTTGAGGAGCTGATGAATGAGGAAAATGAGAGGGAAAAAAGAGTAGAAGGGGTGAACTCTGTGGAACAGAAAGTAGATAAGATTAGAAAGGATGAAGTCAGGAAGGCTTTGAAGAGGATGAAAAGTGGAAAGGCAGTTGGTCCTGATGACATCCCGGTGGAGGTCTGGAAGTGTCTGGGAGAGGCAGCAGTGGAATTTTTAGCTAATTTGTTCAACAGGGTTTTAGAGAGTGAGAGGATGCCTGAGGAATGGAGAAGAAGTGTGTTAGTGCCGATCTTTAAGAATAAGGGTGACGTGCAGAGTTGCAGTAACTATAGGGGGATAAAGTTGATGAGCCATACAATGAAGGTATGGGAAAGAGTAGTGGAAGCTAGGTTAAGGAAGGTAGTGGACATTTGTGAGCAGCAGTATGGCTTCATGCCCAGAAAGAGCACAACGGATGCAATTTTTGCTCTGAGGATTTTGATGGAGAAGTATAGGGATGGTCAGAAGGAGTTGCACTGTGTGTTTGTAGACTTGGAGAAAGCATATGACAGGGTGCCAAGAGGAGAGCTGTGGTACTGTATGAGGAAGTCAGGAGTAGTGGAGAAGTATGTCAGAGTGGTGCAGGACATGTATGAGAGGAGCAGGACAGTGGTGAGGTGTGCTGTAGGTCAGACAGAGGAGTTCAATGTGGAGGTGGGACTGCATCAGGGATCGGCTCTGAGCCCCTTCCTGTTTGCTATAGTGATGGACCAGTTGTCAGAGGAGGTCAGACAGGAGTCTCCTTGGACAATGATGTTTGCAGATGACATTGTGATCTGTAGTGAGAGCAGGGAGCTGGTGGAGGAAAACCTGGAGAGGTGGAGGTTTGCGCTGGAGAGAAGAGGAATGAAGGTCAGTCGTAGTAAGACTGAGTACATGTGTGTGAATGAAAGGGAGGGAAGTGGAACAGTAAGGTTACAGGGTGAAGAGGTGAAGAAGGTACAGGAGTTTAAGCACTTGGGGTCAACAGTCCAGAGTAATGGAGAGTGTGGGAAAGAGGTAAAGAAGCGAGTGCAGGCAGGTTGGAATGGGTGGAGAAAGGTGTCGGGAGTTCTGTGTGATAGGAAAATATCAGCGAGAATCAAGGGGAAGGTGTACAGGACAGTGGTGAGACCGGCCATGCTGTATGGTTTAGAGACAGTGTCACTGAGGAAGAGACAGGAGTCAGAGCTAGAGGTAGCAGAGCTGAAGATGTTGAGGTTCTCTTTGGGAGTGACAAGATTGGACAGGATTAGGAATGAGTACATCAGAGGGACAGCTCATGTTGGACGTTTGGGGGACAAAGTTAGGGAGGCCAGATTAAGATGGTTTGGACATGTTCAGAGGAGGGAGAGTGAGTATATTGGTAGGAGAATGTTGGACATGAAGCTGCCAGGCAGGAGGCAAAGAGGAAGGCCAAAGAGGAGGTATATGGATGTAATAAATGAGGATATGAAGCTAGTGGGTGCAAGGGTTGAGGATGCAGAAGATAGGGATAGGTGGAGAGAGATGATTTGCTGTGTACCCCTGAAGGGAAAAGCCGAAAGAAGAAGAAGAAGAAGAAGTTCCTCCATAAATACTGATGCAAATGCCCTATTTCACCTGTAGAGAGCGCTCATTGCTCATTTCTAAAAACATGTGCCGTATTGTACAGCAGAAGTGAATTGACTAATCATACCTCTTTCCCAAAGTATTATGGTGTTTTGTTTTTGCTGTTATTACGAATTAAGAAACTATTTACTTCTTGATTAAATCATTTAACAATGTACAAATTATAAACACTGAATAAATAAGAAGAAGAAGAAGAAGAAAGAAGAAGAAGAAGAAGAAGAAGAAGAAGAAGAAGAAGAAGAAGAAGAAGAAGGTTTGGCACCTTGTCTGAACTTTATTTTCTTAGTAAAAATAAAAAAATATGTCTTCTCTCTTAAAAGGTATTATAATATATTGAGACAAATACCCTGAAAGCTCATCATGATCACATAGTACTGCACTGTAAAAAAACAATTTGTTGACACAACTAGACTTAGTCACCTTGTTGCATTGATTCAGTTAAGTTTAGCAAACATTAGGTGTTAAGTTCACTCAACTTATTCGTAGTTGTTGAAATAACTTGCAGTAAATTGAGCCAACGTACTGTATCAATTAATGAGCATTTAAAATTTTTAGTTAAGTCAACTGAAAAACATATTGGTTGAACTTAATTTTTCATGTTTTCGCAACCATGAACCAAGTCTAAATGACATAAAATAGTCATTTTTCCTCAACATAACTATTTCATTTTACTGGACTTCATTGCTTTTACAAGTTGTTCTGGATATCTATCTGGAACAGATTTTTTATGAAATCAACACAACTGCAAATTTGAAACTCAGCATTTATTTAAAGTTCAGATTTTAGTATTTGATAAAATAATTTAATTTAGATAATAATAATAATAATAATAATAATAATAATAATAATAATAATAATAATAATAAACAACAGCAAAAACAATAGGGTCCTCACACCTTTGGTGCTCACACCCTAATGAAGAATTCACAATAAGCAGTGTTAAACTTTACATTAAACTGTTCAAAAACTGTCTTCAATTCCAAATCGTAGAAACATGACAAGGAAAGAAGAAGCAGTACAAGGTAACAAGAAAAGTCAGTTTGAAAAAAATTCAAGAATACCAATGTTCCACTTAAAACAATGAGTTCTAAAACAACATTACTGTTAAACTTTAAACCAGTACGACAGTCGCAAGAAGGAAAAAAGATTTATCGCAGCAACTTGGTCTTCAAAGTGTGAACTCTTGCGGTGCAAGAGTCTGGCCCAACTCCAATAAACAGGCGCTGTATCACTTCAAAAGTGAATTTTAGTTCTTTTGGGTAGTCAAGGTTTAATGCATAGACCATGCCCATCAGGTTCAGAAAAGCATTAGGTATATCACTCGTGACGCATTACCACTTCTTCCTCAATCACCAGGGCAACATCATTGTAGAATGCTGGGAGAGGTTACGTCACATTTTCCACAACCACAAGGATTCCAATCACCACACTCTTGATCACATTCTCTTCATAGTCACTGGGCTTTATAGAATGTAAACAAAACAAGGTACTATTACTTAAAAGCAATTACACAAATATAGTCCCCAGTCCCCTTACAGGTTTCAGCTTAACTTGAATATCTTCATGAATTTTTAAGGATTCTCTCACATGTACCATGGCAGGCCCAGCAATGCTGCTGTCCTCATCCTTTGGTTTGTTATCTGTAAAATGTAGAATGGTTAAAGTATCAGCTATGTTTGTGCAATCCTTTGTTTTTTTATCCTTTCTCCCCATCCCTCTGTCTTTTATGCTTTTTAGAAAAAAAAAATTCAAAACATTTGCAAATTTGCACATTTACACTTGTATACTTTTGTTGTAAATAAAATCAGTGTTGTGGTGCAACAGTTGTTTGTTACCTTTTTGTTCAGCACCAAAATAAGATTTAATAGTGGATGTAACACACTAATGCCACTTAAATCAGGGGTGTCTTATCCTGCTTCTGGGGGGCCAATAATGTATTGCAGAGTTTAACTCCATCCTGGTTCAACACACCTGCCTGGAGGTTTGTAGTGATCCTGAACACCTTGATTAGCTGGTTTAGGTGTGTTTAATTGGGGTTGAATCTAAACTCTGCAGGATCTTGGCTCCCCAGAAGCAGGATTGGGCAGCCCTGCCTTAAATTCATTGGGGTTGTAACAACACTTTTTAAAGGATAGGTTACCAAAGATGATGTCATTTACTCACCAACAGTCTAAACACATGCAAAATATTCATATCTTCATTCCATACAATAAAAATTAAGGTGGATAGGCTGTTAAGCTCTATAAAGGACAAGTCAACACTATAAAAAATGCAGTAAGAGTAGTGGATTACTCATGTTGCCTATTTTAAAAGCTTTTTGAAGATAACTATTGTAAACAAAGACTAAAAATGTTACGTTTTCATCATACAAAGAGATTGTATGATTTCAGAAGACTTGGAATATGACATCGTACAGCTTACTTTTTAGACGCTTGCTCTGAAGTCACTGTGTGAAAAGATTTCACATCACTAGTTTTATGATCCATAGAAGGAAAAAGGTCAGATTGGGACAAACATGAAAGTGAATAAATGATCAATTGTCATTTTGGGGAGAGAAAGACGGCTTTAAAATAAACTGACTCACATCCTTATCAAGGCTCTCCAGTACTGAAGTCATTTCTGGAATGTCCTCATAATGCTTTGACCTGAATAACAATATCAGCTTTGAGAGATGACCATCTAGGCCTTCAAAAAAGGACTTGCTCAGGTCCTTTGACACAAGCCTGGTGAATTCTTTGCTGATCTATAAAAACAAAAATACATTTCCAAATTTAACAAAGATGCCAGGGTCTCAAGGACAGTCTTCAACATGAATAAATTAAAACATGATGCAGGATGTTAAAACATTTTCATTCCATTCAGCATGACAGAACAGGTCATATAATCTTAGTACTATCAAGTTTGCTCATATCTTCTAACAGAACAGTACAACTTTCATAGCTTTTCATAGATTTTCTAATAAATTCAAAGCCACAGAAACAAATCAACACAATTTACCTGCCTCTCTGTGAAAACTGCTGGCCATCGGACTTTCATTTGTGGTACTGGCACCTCCTCAATGACTTATTTTCTTCTCAAAGAAAACGTGCTGCTCATAGCAGAATCAACAAAGGTGATGTCTGGAGTCCTCTTCCTCATCTCCACAGCTATTCGCTCTCTTTCCTTATGTACACTTTCCTGGTCTTTGCCCTGAGGTAGATCTGGACGAAAATTTGTTTCACATCATCTAGGTTTCTTAACTTTGTTTCGCTTTCCTCTTGTCTCCCCAAGACCTCTCTTTTCAGAATTCACTTTCAGTTCCTGACAACCTGGATCTCTCAGCTTTTGTCTGTAGTTGCCCATCTTAAACTTCAAACTAATTTTCCACCCATACCATCCAGATTGGCTTGGCTCTTTGAGACAGGGGTGTTTTTCAATTAAGGCAGCCGCTACACTGACAAGCTCTTCATTCCAAGGATAAGCTTTGTATGAGTATATAGTTTCTGCAAGTTTCTCAAGAATTTCAATCTTCATGTCTCTGGGAATTGACAGAAGTGTTCAATTTTTTCAAAATGCCTCATTACCTTGTCTTAGCCTCAGGTCCACATCATATGTAAAAACAGGGATGGGAAAGGCAGTTGGCCAGCAGATGGCTCTGAATGGATGTTGGATGAAGAAGTTGATGGAGATGACGATTCACTTCAAATTAGTGTCTAAACTGGAGTCTGACAATGTATCTGGAAAAGGGGTGAAAAGGATCTTCAGTGTCGCCTTGTCTTTGGGCAGATCAGCTACAGATGTAAGGTTACAGAAATCGTGGAAGTCTTCATCTTCATATTGAAGATCAAAAGGGTCTATCAGTTGAAGCCTGCTTTTAAGTTCCAACTTCACGCTCAGGGTTTGAATCCCCAGGAATGCTAGTTTGATACAAGTCTGTTCGAAAATCTTTAAAAGTGCTGTGGCGATGATCCCTATTTTTATGAGCACGGAAAGTGCTGTACACACTGGTCTGGAAACAAAGTCTTAAAAAGGGGACCTCACTGGCTCTCTCTTTTTAATGTGTGTTTTAATATGTGCAAAATACTGTGAATCACTGCAAGCCTCTGAAAAATTACACAGGTCACAGTTCACATTTGATGTTGCTTTAAGAAATTTTAAGGAGGCTTGAACACACTGACTATGGTCGCAAGTTAAATGCTTCTTAAGAGACAGTTCACTCCTAAATGTGCATACACAATCTTTATAGATGCATGGCAGTGGACAGTGACTTGCCTGATGGCAGTGTTTCAGCTTGTAGTGCGTGATTAGGGCACACTGGTTGGGTGAGGAAAAGCTACAAATTTTGCAACACCACCTCATTGATATGGAGTTGTGCTTCCACTCTTCTTGCACTCTTCAGCTCTGCTCAGAGACAAGCTCTTCCAGCTGAATGTGCCTGACTCCATGTGCAGTTGGATCACAGACTTCCTGACAGACAGACGGCAGTTCGTGAGGCTGCGAACACATGTCTCTGACCTCCAGCACATCAGTACTGGATCCCCCCAAGGCTGTGTCCTTTCTCCTCTGCGATTCTCCCTTTATACCAATGGCTGCACATCTGGTCACCAGTCTGTCAAACTTATGAAGTTTGCTGACAACACCACCCTCATCGGCCTCATCTCTGATGGGGGACGAGTCAGCCTACAAGGGTGAGATGGTGCAGCATGAACAACCTGGAGCTCAACTCCCTAAAGACAGTGGAGATGATAGTGGACTTCAGGAAGGACCCAGCCCCCCACCCCCCTGTCATCCTCTGTGACTCTCCGGTGTCATCTGCTGAGTCCTTCTGTTTCCTAGGCACCACCCTCATCAAGGAGCTCAAGTGGGAGCAGAACATCAGGTCTCTCACCAAGAAGGCTCAGCAGAGGATGTATTTCCTGCGGCAGCTGAAGAAGTTTCTCCTCCCTGTGAAGATGCTGGTTAACTTCTACACTGCCATCATTGAATCTGTCCTCACATCCTCCATCACAGTCTGGTTTACTGCAGCTACAGCCAGGGACAAGGCCAAACTGCAGCGTGTCATCCACTCAGCTGAGAAGGTGATTGGCTGCAGTCTCCCATCTCTCCAAGAGCTGTACGTCTCCAGGTCCCGGAGACGTGCAGCCAAGATTGCAGCCGACCCCTTTCATCCCAACTTTTTTGGTCCCTCCCCTCTGGAAAGAGGCTTCGGTCTATCAGGACCAGGACCTCACACCACAAGAACAGTTTCTTCCCCACTGCAGTCAGCCTGCTGAACAGTGCCCCACTTACCCCCAGATGACCCCCCCCTCCAAGAACTTACAGACAACCATGACACTTTTACATTCTAAATTGCACTACATTTTTCGCAAACTCAATCTTCTGTACACAATATTTATTTCACAATCGATTGTACATACTGGATATACATATTTGGACAGTCGCTCTCACTCAACTTCAAACTTCTGTGTACATATTTATTATCATTCTCAATTGTGTACATATTTTATCTGTATATATGTTTGGACAGTCTCCTTCAATTTCACTTACACTTTTACATTGTAAATCACAACACGTAACAATTGCAACTTTATTGAATTTATTATAGTTTATTTTATTATTTTAAAAATTGTATCAGTGTATATGTTTGCACCTGACACCAAGACAAATTCCTAGTACTGTAAAGTGCTCTTCGCAAACCCTTTGCTGTACCTGGCAATAAAAACTTTTCTGATTCTGATTCTGATTCTGTGTACTAATCCTGCAAATAAAAAACAAAAAAGTCAAACTCCAGCCAAGTACACATACATGTTATATCCTGCTTCCCAAATACAATAAGAGAAAAAGTATAAATACTATTTCTATGGCTGGGTGATACATTGAATATTATAGTGAAGATGTTGCTGGCAATATAAAATTAAGCATCGCTGTAAATATTGCTTTTATTAGGTGAAAATTCATTCACGCCACACACACATATGGCGGAAGTGGGAATCAAACCCCCCAACCCTGGAGGTATGAGGCAAACGTGCTAACCACCAAGCCACCATGCCCCACATTAGGTGAAAATATTTTCTACAAATAACGTAATTCTGAATTTCATGATTCTTCAGGGCTTCACAGTTAACACAAATAACAAAAGTTTAATGATGTGATTATTAAACTACAAAAAGTTGTGGCGTTACATTAATACAAGATCAGCGCCTGTTCTTTCGGACAGTTCGTTTCAATAAAACAATTTAAAAAAACAGTAAGCGCTACCGAACAAGCACAAATCACGGTATAATTATTTATTTAATTATTTGCTCCTTTGTCTTTTCTTGCCTGATCAACAACAACTAATGCAGAAAATGGCAGATGGCGCATCTGTCTCAACGTCTGTATTGTGGGGTGTACTGTGGTGTGTATGTATTATGGGTGTGTATTGTGGTGTGCTGTGGGTCTGTATTGTGGTGTGGTGTGCTGTGGGTGTGCATTGTGGTGTGCTGTGGTGTGTATTGTGGTGTATTGTGGGTGTGCACAAGAGTCTCTTGTCCACCCTCAGGAGTCTTGGAATTTGTGGAACAGCATGGGAATGGTTTGCTTCCTACCTGGATGGTCGCTCATATCAGGTAACATGGAAGGGATTGACATCTGCTCCTCGCAGACTCTCTACCGGTGTCCCACAAGGCTCAGTACTTGGTCCTCTCCTTTTCTCCCTCTATACTCACTCTCTTGGCAAAGTTATATCCTCACATGGATTTTCATGCTATGCCGATTACACCCAACTTATCTTCTCCTTCCCTCCCTCAGATACCATGGCTTCTGCTCGGATCTCAGCATGTCTGGTGGACATTTAATCTTGGATGACTGCTCATCAGCTGAAACTCAATCCCAGCAAAACTGAGCTGCTGAACATCCCAGGTGATCCATCCCCAGCCCAAGACCTTGCGATATCTCTGAGCAACTCCATGATTTCTCCTTCAGCCACTGCTCGCAACCTTGGGGTAACCATGGACAATCAACTATCCTTTTCCTCCCATGTCACTAATGTGACACGCTCATGTTGGTGTCTTCTGTACAACATCAGAAGGATTTGGCCATTTCTATCCACACAGGCTACTCAGGTGCTTGTTCAATCTCTGGTCATTTCAAGATTGGACTACTGCAACTCTCTTCTGGCAGGTCTACCTCTGAACGCAATTCGCCCACTGCAAATGATCCAAAATGCAGCTGCACAACTTGTTTTCAACCTGCCCAAGTTCTCCCACACCACCCCACTGCTGTGTTCCCTCCACTGGCTTCCGGTAGCTGCACGCATCAGATTCAAAACACTAATGCTTGCCTACAAAGCCAAGAATGGACTAGCACCATCTTACCTCAAAGCTCTCATCACTCCTCGCACTGCACCTCGCTCACTCAGATCCACTAGCACTTCTCGTCTGGTCCCACCATCTCTCAAGGAAAAAGGTAGGTATACATCTAGACTCTTCTCTGTTCTGGCACTGAGGTAGTGGAACGAACTTCCCCTAGGTATCCGTACAGCCGAGTCTCTGACCGTCTTCAAACGGCAACTGAAGACTTACCTCTTCCTGAAGTACTTAAACTAGCTCTTTCCCTGTTTATGTATTATGTTACAAAGTTAATAAAAAAACCAACTCAGTGTTTAGGCTAATGGTATCCCAAGTTTGTGTTCTATTGAACCAGTGTTAATGTATTCAGTGACTGAGAACTAAAGCACTTTTGTCGCTCTGGATAAGAGCTTTTGCCAAATGCTAGAAACGTAAATGTAAATGTATTGTGGGGTGTGTGTGTGCATTGTGTTGTATATTGTGGGTGTGTATTGTGGTGGGTCTGTATTGTGTGTATGTATTGTGGGTGTGTATTGTGGTGGGTGTGTGTATTGTGGGTGTGTATTGTGGTGGGTGCATATATTGTGGGTGTGTATTGTCGTGAGTGCGTGTATTGTGGGTGTGTGCTGTGGTGTGTGCGTGTATTGTGGGTGTGTGCTGTGGTGTGTGCGTGTACTTTGGGTGTGTGCTGTGGTGGGTGTGTGTGAATTGTGGCATGTATGTATTGTGGTGTGTATTGTGGTGTGTGCTGTGGGTGTGTATTGTGGTGTGTGTGTATTGTGTGTGTATTTTGGGTATGTATTGCGTTGTGTATGTATTGTGGGTGTCTATTGTGGTCTGTATGTGCCGTGGTTGTGTATTGTGGTGGGTGGGTGCCGTGGGTGTGCTTTGTGGTGTGTGCTGTGGTTGTGTATTGTGGTGTGCTCTGCTGTGGGTGTTTATTGTAGTGTGTATATTGTGGTGTGTATGTATTGTGGTGTGCATTGTTGTGTGGTGGGGTGTGTATTGTGGTGTGTATTTATTGTGAATGTGTATTGTTGTGTGGTGTGCTGTGGTGTGCTGTGGGTGTGTATGTATTGTGGATGTGTATTGTGGTGGGTGTGTGTGTGGTGTGTATGTATTGTGGTGTGTATGTATTGTGTGTATGTATTGTGGGTGTGTATTGTGGTGTGTATGTATTGTGGTGGGTGTGTATTGTGGTGTGTATGTATTGTGGTGGGTGTGTATTTTGGTTGTGGATTGTGGTGTGTATGTAGTGTTGGTGTGTATTGTGGTGTGTGCTGTAGTTTTGTATTGTGGTGGGTGTGTATTGTGGTGTGTATTGTGGTGTGTGCTGTGGGTGTGTATTGTGGTGTGTGTATGTGTATTTTGGGTGTGTATTGTGGTCTGTATGTGCTGTGGGTGTGTATTGTGGTGGGTGGGTGCCGTGGGTGTGCTTTGTGGTGTGCCCTGCTGTGGGTGTGTATTGTGGTGTGTGTTGTGGGTGTTTATTGTAGTGTATGTATTGTGGTTGTGTATTGTGGTGTGTGCTGTGGGTGTGGTGTGCATTGTGGTGTGCTGGGGTGTGTATTGTGGTGTGTATTTATTGTGAGTGTGTATTGTTGTGTGGTGTGTTGTGGTGTGCTGTGGTGTGTATTGTGGTGTGCTGTGGGTGTGTGCTGTGGGTGTGTATGTATTGGGGATGTGTATTGTGGTGTGAGCTGAGGGTGTGTATTGTGGTGGGTGTGTGTGGTGTGTATGTATTGTGGTGGGTGTGTATTGTGGTGGGTGTGTATTTTGGGTGTGTATTGTGGTGTGTATGTATTGTGGGTGTGAATTGTGGTGTGTATGTAGTGTTGGTGTGTATTGTGGTGTGTGCTGTGGTGTCTATGTATTGTGGGTGTGTGCTGTGGTTTTGTATTGTGGTGGGTGTGTATTGTGGTGTGTATTGTGGTGTGTGTATGTGTATTTTGGGTGTGTATTGCGTTGTGTATGTATTGTGGTGTGTATGCATTGTGGGTGTGTATTGTGGTCTGTATGTGCTGTGGGTGTGTATTGTGGTGTGCTCTGCTGTGGGTGTGTATTGTGGTGTGTATATTGTGGTGTGTATGTATTGTGGTTGTGTATTGTGGTGTGTGCTGTGGGTGTGGTGTGCATTGTGGTGTATTGTGGGTGTGCATTGTGGTGTGGTGTGGTGTGCTGTGGGTGTGTATTGTGGTGTGTATTGTGGTGTGCATGTATTGTGGTGTGTATTTATTGTGAGTGTATATTGTTGTGTGGTGTGCTGTGGGTGTGTATGTATTGTGGATGTGTATTGTGGTGTGAGCTGAGGGTGTGTATTGTGGTGTGTATTGTGGTGGGTGTGTATTGTGGTGTGTATGTATTGTGGGTGTGTATTGTGGTGTGTATGTATTGTGAGTGTGTATTGTGGTGTGTATGTATTGTCAATATGTATTGTGGTGTGTATGTATTGTGGGTGTATATTGTGGGTGTGTATTGTGGTGTGTATGTATTGTGGGTGTGTATTGTGGTGTGTATGTTTTGTGGGTGTGTATTCTGGTGTGTATATATTGTGGTGTGTATATATTGTGGGTGTGTATTGTGGTGTGACGTGGGCTGGGGGTGTGCGCTCTGGGTATGTATTGTGGTGTGTGGATTGTGATGTGTGTGCTGTGGGTGTGGATTGTGGTGTGTGGATTGTGGTGGGCGCTGTGGGTGTGGATTGTGGTGTGCGCTGTGGGTGTGCAGTGTGCTGTGTGCTGTGCGCTGTGGGTGTGCAGTGTGCTGTGGGTGTGCAGTGTCCCTGTGGGGGGTATTTGGGGTTTTTGGGGGCAGTGTGTGTGGATTGTGGCGTGCATTGTGCTGTGTGTCTGCATTGTGCCGTGTGTGTATTGTGTTGTGTGTTGTGGTCTGTGTGTCTGTGCATTGTGTGGGTGTATTGTTGTGTGCAGTGGGTGTATATTGTGTATATTGTGGCGGTTCTGTGTGTATTGTGGTGGTCTGTGTATTGTTGTGTGTATATTGTCTGTGTATATTGTGGTGGTTTGTGTATTGTTGTGTGTCTATTATTGTCTGTATATATTGTGGTGGTCTGTGTATTGTTGTGTGTCTATTGTTGTCTGTGTATTGTGTATATTGTGCTCAATATGAATTGTGGGGTATGTGTGTTGCTGTTTGTGTATTACTGTGTGGTTGTTTGTGTGTGTGTGTGTGTGTGTGTGTGTGTGTGTTTTTTGGGGTACCTCACCCTCCAGCGGCTCCCCAGCAAACGGACCAATACTATCTAGCTGCCGACAAATGACAACATCGTATCCTACAAAAGCTGTGCCTGTAATTTGGGCAGATTTGAAGGAGATGACCATCCTCTCCAGTCACACCCAGTGGTAATACCAATTCATATCAATTCTGTTGCAACTAACCCACAATATAATGATACCGTTTTAATCTATGCTTTTCTGTCTTTCTTAATGAAAATCCTCTTCGATTTCGGTTCTTCAGGAAATTTAATCTCTTCCCATCTATTACCCATCTGTAATATTCCACGCCAAAGAAGCCCCCCACACTACCAGATCACTACCATTCAAGGAAAGCCACTGGGCAACAGACTGGTGCAGTGGATTCAACACTGCCTGCTACCACTTCCAGTTCCTTCCCAAGCAACAACCATCCTGGGGTCTATCACTATCTAGAGCCCTACAATCAACACCCAAGCCAACCTCCCACAGGAGTATCAGGTGTTCCAGGACGTCTTCAGATAAACTGCTGCCATGAAACTTCCACCACATCAGCCATGGGACTGTGTTGATGGACCTCCTGCCTGTAGCCAAGCTACCTAAGGGGAAAATCTACCCACTACCCACTGGTAAACACAATCCATCGTGCCATTTGCAGATGTATAGATACAAGAAAACACTGTGCACATTACCCACGTTCAAGTTATCTTTGTCACATACACATTACTGCACAGTGAAATTCTTTCTTGGTATATCCCATCCTTGGCGATTGGGGTCAGAGCAAGGGTCAGCCATGATGCAGCACCCCTGGAGCAGGGTAGCATCGGTAGTAGCCTGGCAGTGCTGGGGCTTGAACCCTGATCTTCTAGTCAATGACCCAGAGCCTTGAGCAACTGCCCCCACAGTAGAATAAGATGGCAGAAAGAACCAGTGGCACCCAATGGTATGCACAGAAACTAAACTTGTGCTCTGCAGCAGAAAAGGCAGTACACCTTACATGGGGAGAAGTAAAACCTTGAGTTTTTAAACAAGATGAAGAATTTTGGGTGAGACAAAACATGTAGAGTTAAGGAAAGGGGCCACACACTTAATTGTAAATCCTAAATTAACTTATAGACCATTAGGCATAAATACCAATCAAAACCTGAAGCATTTGAGGGTTTCACTCCTGTATTTCATGTATTAAGAGAAAAAGATATAATTAAACCATGCCCTTGACACTCCATGTAACACACCAATTTAACCAGTTAAAACGGTCCACCTCTTGGATGGAGAATGTTTCAGGACCTGAATGTAATAAATGCTACAGTACAATCACACACACTGTTAGTGCCTGACCCTTCCACAATCCTTATGCAGTTACCCATTTTAGCTACTTATTTCGCAATAATAGTCCTGGCAAATGTCTTCTTTAGTCTTTAGTATTTACTTCTTTAGTATTTCATCCTCGCAAACAGTTCAAGTTTGAATTTACTTTTCAAACAAGAGAAATGGAAAAAGTGAACTTGTATATGCTGTCCTCAAAGCTTGACAGAAAGCCTAGTAGTTTTCTCCACTGCTATTAAACAGACTTTGGAAAAGTTTATCCAGCCAGGTAATAGTTCCTTTGTAGTCTACGTAGATATTTTCCTGTGCTGACAGTAAATCTGCATGTGCTACAGCCAGCGTTGCATTGTTGATTTTTTTTTTTAAACTGAACAAGGGCACAAAGTGTCCAAAACAAATTGTAACTATAGAAACAAGAAGTAAAATTTCTTGTCTTTCAAGGAAATTCAATCCTGTCATTGCTTGATGCTATGGCAATGTCTCTGTAGAGAAGCTGTGTCTAAAGCTCTGTGTGACAACATGCTAAGCAATTGGTCTAAGGTGGTCATGTGCCTACACACTTCTTTATCATGAAGACAGACCTCCCCAGCAGTCTTCCATGCAGAAAGCTTTTTTTTCCCAACCTCCACACTGAGGTGTTTAGGTCATGGAAAAGGCCATACTTGATTCACTTGTTTACCCCAGCCTCCTTTAATTACTCAAAAGTTGTGGGCCTCAGCAAGCACGGGTATGCAGCACTACTTAGGGTTGAAGAGATTATTCCTAGGGTGTCTGGTCAGCACGCTCAGAGCCAGGCCCATCAGAAGAGACGGGCACTAAAATTGGTCATCTCTACCTAGTGTTCTGGGGAGCCTGGACACTGAGGTTAGGCCAGCCTCCCCTCTGCTATTATGGGGACAGAGCTCCCCAGCAGTTTTCAGAAAATACCACAGTCCTCCCCACCACCTGTGCCCACTGTGGCTCCAACTCAAGTTTTATCTCTGTCCCCCAGGATGGCCCCTGCCATCACACAGTTTCAGGGCACCAGACTCAGAGAAGACTCTGTCAGAATATCTAGCAGTGTGGGACTTTTTGCTAAATGTGTCTTAATGGTTTCTGGGTGTCATAGAGAAAAGATATAGAATCCAATTTGCCTCCATCTTTTCAAGGCCTGTCATCCACTATCATCAGCAAAGAGCAAGCCTTCCAGCAGGTTCCTCTTACATAGAGACTTTGAGTTTTACAGTACTTTCTAGTACCCAAAAAGGATGGGGGTTGTGTTAAATTATAGATATGCATGTTCTGAAACAGACACTGAAAACTTACAGGGTCACGATGTTAACACTTACACTTATTGTGTCTGAAATCAGATCTGAGGACTGGTTTGTGACAACAGATCTAAAGAACATATATTTTCACATAAACATTGGGCCAGAGCACAATTTTTCAGGTTCACTTTTGGGGGCAAAACGTGCCAGTATCATATTCTCCCTTTTGGCCTAGCCTTGTCTCCACACACATGCATGGATGCTGCCCTGACTCCTTTGCGTCTCCAGAGCATCCGTGTACTCAATTATATAGACAACTGGCTTATATTAGCCTAGTCAGAAGATATGGAATGAGTGTGGATCAGTGATGGTTTGGGCTGCAATATCACTGGGACTACCAAGTTCAGTATGTCACTGTATTGATCCAAGTTGGTTTGATCAACTGCCAGTTTGAGCTGTATTTTATAATGAGTCAAAATCAGCTCCTGGTTTAAATATTTTGGCAGATACAATGACTTTGAAGAATTACTTTAAAATTCCACAGTAAAATTGATTGTTTATTTAAAGCATAGAATAGCTCACTCTGAATTGATCTTAGTGGGTTTGGTGAACTACCATTTCAAAATGTTAAAGCTGCCTTCTGGCTCATTCATATTGATATAGTGACTTTAAAAAGGAATAACTTTACAATTCCACAGTAAAATGAACTTATCTATTTTTAGTCTCTTTAAAGCTTTTCCCCCATTTTTAAAATGTGGTGGTGTACATGAAAACAAGGTATAAATAACCCAACAGCCTTAATCCCTCACCTGTTTATTGACCTAAACAAGAATGCAATTGTTACAGGTGTAGGCCCTGTGTTGGGCGACTAGGGGGAGTTTCCGGCAGGGGTTGTGTCATGTTGTGTTTTGTTATTGTTTTTGGTCATGTCATGTGCTTTGTTTTAGCCCCGCCTGTTCCTATTGTTTCCTGATTGTTGCTCACCTGTTCCTAATGTTTGTCCTGATTATGTTTTGTATTTATAGAGGCCTTTTGCCAGGGTTCGGGGCTGGTCGTCGTCGTTGTATCGTCTTTGTGTAACGTCCATGTGTTTCTGTGTCTTTTATTTAATAAAAACCCCTGTCTTTTGTCCATCTGCGTGCTGGGTCTGTTACTTTCATGCCATGGACACCGGGAAATGTGACCGAACGACCAGCCACCACCGAACAGGCCCAGCGCGATAGTGAGCGAGGAGAATTTTTCCGGTCATAATGTTTTGCCGGGTTGCGGATCATGCTCCAGCCTGGATTTTGGGTTTTTTGGGATTCTTTGTTGATTCCGGCCCATGCCCTGTATATGTTCCCATGGGGAATGCTGTCCCACGATGTAGTGTTCCGTGGGAAACGCTTCCCCGATCTGGGAGAGAGGAGGAGGTTTCCGGCCAGGATTTTTTTAGATTTTTGGGGGAATTCTGTTGTTTCAGCCCCGGCTCCGCCCATGTTCCAGTGGGGGGCGTGGTCTCATGATGTGGATTTCCGTGAGAGGCGTTTCCCCACTCCTAGTTAACGGAGGGAGCTTTTTAATCAGGATTTTGGTTTTTGCTGGGAATTTTTTGGGTCGGGTTTTTCTTTTTTTGGTCTACAGCTCTGTGAGGGATTTGGATATCTTCCGGGTTGGCGGAGGAGACCGTGGGGATGCAGCTGCCTCCCTCCCGCTCACCCCTTGGGGATTTTCTGGCTTGGACGGGACAGAGTTCGTCACTCTGCGCCGTCGTTCGGCGTTGGACGTCGCTCGGCGTCATGGCTCGGCGGTGGACGTCGCTCGGTGCTGCGACTCGACAGTGGATGTCGCTCAGCCCTGTGGCTCTGCAGTGGACATCGCTCGGCTCTGCGGCTCGGCTGTGGTCGTCTCTCGGCGCCTCCGCTCGATGGTGGATGTTGCGTGGGGCCCTTTGGCCTTGCCTAGCCCCGCCTGTTCCTATTGTTTCCTGATTGTTGCTCACCTGTTCCTAATGTTTGTCCTGATTATGTTTTGTATTTATAGAGGCCTTTTGCCAAGGTTCGGGGCTGGTCGTCATTTTTATGTAGCGTCTACGTGTGGTGTCAGTCTCGTGTTTATGTTTGCTTGTTTTTTAGTTAATAAAACCCCTGTCTTTGTCTATCTGCGCACTGGGTCTGTTACTTTCATGCCATGGACACCGGGAAACGTGACAGTAATAAGCTAAATTTGAGCTGCTAACTAAAGTAACTACACCAATTATGCCATCCTTGGGGTCTGTTACCTGGGCACTCACCATTCATGTTAAGTTTTCAGGACACTCATTTTTAGTTACAGCTGTCAGATATCAGGCCAGAGTTAATGAAAAAAAAATTTTTATTTTAGATAGCAGATAAAATCATTTTAAATGAATGCTGGCCTCACTAAGCCAGGGGACACCAAACTTATATACAGCACATACACCACACCACCAACATGCAGAAAGACACACTCTTGCTATAGCTGGCCACCCCATTTCTTATCACAATGATCAGCATGACATGTGCCATCAACAAAATGAAAAAACAAGAGGAAAACTTCTTAAGAACGCATCACTGCTTGGAAAAAGAAGACAAAAAAGCAGATAAACCAAGAAGGATAGAATGGTGATGACTTGGTGGCTAAACACATTAACATGCACCATGAAACATTACTGGTTGGTCCAGTTCCACAAATGACTTATCTGACTGATCCCATTGCCCAGTACCAACTTAGGTGGAGATTGCTGCTTTTGTGGTGCTGGACATTGTCTGTACTCCCAGAACTTTAGGGCTTCCCCTATGTTTGGATCCCTCTCTTGAAATACAATAAGTTCAGGCACAAAACGACTTGGCCAAGCCTGCATGGCCCTTTCTGTAGATGCCTGAACTGGTTATATAGCTACTGCTTGCCTCAACAACTCAGGGACTACCACTCATGAAGAACTACTTGAAAGAATATAACAGTGAGTCTGCATTTTGGTTAGTTCTACCTGGATGATACTGAACTAAAAAATCAAAAGAAGCCAATTCAGCTGCCCACCTCTGCTCAGCAGCCCCATGTTTGGCTGTAGCCAAATGACTAAATGGATTATCTCTGCGTACAATACACCCATGTCCTAACAAGTTCTCTCAATTTTTGGGCAATGCCCCATTTAAGGGGCTAAAAACTGTAGATGCATGGAAGTATACGTGGCCTTATTGCACCCAGCTAGCAGAAGAAGATAGATAGATAGATAGATAGATGGATGGATGGATGGATGGATGGATGGATGGATGGATGGATGGATGGATGGATAGATAGATAGATAGATAGATAGATAGATAGATAGATAGATAGATAGATAGATACATCCCAATAGGAAATTTACAACTTCCAGAAGTCTCCACAAACATAAGTAATAAGCTAATAAGTAATAATAAAAAGAAAATAGGTCTAACCTTGCCGTTTACTTCCTGTGCAAGCACTGCTTCAAGCCCTGTATGGCTGGCATCGACTTCCAATATAAACAGTTGTGTGAAGTCTGCATATGCTAGGACAGGTGCAGTGGTAAAATTCTGTTTCAGAGTCTAAAATGCTCGTATTTTTCTGACCGTATTGCTGTCAAATTCTAAGTACACTTATCAGACTTGCCCATGATTTGCTCGGCTACTACTTTGTGCAATGGGGTGCCAACTTAGCCAACCCTTCCAAAAAAACACCAATAGTAGCTGTGAAAACCAAAAAGGTTCTGGATTGCTACTTACTGGGATGAAATTACATGGGCCCCAATACCTTACTCCCTCTGGAAAAAATGCACACTTCCCAAATTGTACCTTGAGGCCTGAATCTCGAAGACAACCAAACACCATCTTCAATCTCTGCAGATGTTTTTGTACTGGTAAGGAAAACACAATGATTTCATCCAGATTTAACAAAACAGACTGGTGTCACTGATCACCAAAGAGCCACTCCATCAAGCATTGAAAGGTTCTTGGCACATTACACAGAAGAAAATGGCATACAATTCCATTCAAACAGTCTAAAGGTATATAAACAGCGGTCTTTGGGCAGTCAGTTTCAGAAATGGGAGCCTTATTATACCCATTGGTGAGATCTAAAGTAGAGAACCAATGGGCACCCGTCAATGAATCCGTTTCCTCAATGTGAGGCAATGAAAAAGCATCCTTACTCATTTTCGGATTGAGCTGCTGATAGTCTACACAAGCGAAGGCTATGGTTTTTCTTCCTGACTAGCACTACCACAGAGGCATATGGAATTACAACTCTCCCAAATAATTTGCGCATCAAGTAACTGACTGAGTCTTTACCAGCTCATATTCAGATGGAGGAAGTCGTCTATAGCATTGTTAAACTGAAACATCAAGTATTTCATGAGATAGGAGGCTAGTACAACCCAGGTGCACTTCATGGAGGGAGAACAAATTTTTTTTACTCTGAGGCCGAACCTGCTCCTGAACTCCATCTACAAAGACAAGCAAATTTTAATGTGCTGC
Organism: Hemibagrus guttatus; assembly: GCA_033459395.1. NCBI lineage: Eukaryota > Metazoa > Chordata > Actinopteri > Siluriformes > Bagridae > Hemibagrus > Hemibagrus guttatus. The sequence continues at coordinate 13,067,618 of JAUCMX010000025.1, read as the reverse complement.
CTGGAACACGACACGCACTGCACTTCCGTACTTTCACAGTCCAAAACATGCATGACCTGCTGGCAGTCTTGGAAGGGCAGAGAACTTTTTGAATCCTGTGTCACAAGCGGTAGCTCAATTAAAGTGGGTCCATACAGCCCAAAAAGGTCCCAGTAGCAGTAACTGAGCACAGTTATTCCCAAGATACCTGGGACTTCAGAAGCACTAGAGAGGGGGTCGTGGATTACCAGTACTCTATAGCCAGACATGACACGACCACACAATTCAATAATCAATGTAACTAATATGGGAAATTTCAAGTCCATTAGTTGTTTGGAGCTGCAACCAGTGACGAGACTGCAACCGATCTTGACCCCAAGGTTCAAACCTCAGCCGAAAACAGCTCTCTGTAATAGTGGACACAATGAAACCAATGTCGATCAAACAGGATATTGGGATGCCCCCAATATTAACAAAATGTGTACATGACAAGACCAAACAAGTTACTGACTCGATACCCTTAAAAACAGGGTAGGTGCTGAGGTATGGCTCTGCAGCCCAGTGGAAATTAGTTTTCTGAGGAATAAAGATGATGTGCTGGCCCAGGGATTCTGGACAATGGTGCAGCAAGAGGACATGACTGAGGGGAAGGAGGACATCGTTCACCATCACACTCGCAAGCAAAATGACCTTGCAGTTTGCACCACCTACAAATCACTGAAGTGAAACAAGATGCATGACCACATGCAAAGGAGGTGTGATTATGGGCCAAGGCTCAAGTTAACTGATCTATCTGCAGATTTTGCTGATGCAACAGCTCCTGCAACTCGATTAATTCAGACAAATTTATCCCAAACCTTCCTGTGTATTGTATCGATATCATATCCCACTTATCCCCCTTGTCCCTGTTTACACCCCCTGTCATCTACTCTTTCCCAGTGAATTGCTTCCCCATGGACCTCTAACAATGTTGCAGAAGGCTGGTGTCTTATCACTTACTTCGACTCTCGACGAAGAGCATTATAAAGCAAATAAAGCATTATAGAGCAAAATAGACTTTAATTTCTATAGCATATAAAATCATTTCAAATGTAGAAAACAGGTAATCACAATTATTACCTCTTTAGAATTGGGTGCTGGCATCCCTAAGCCAGGAGATGCCAAACTTATGTGCACCCCAACACCACAGCACATACACCACACCACTGTGAGCACTGCAACCGAATCCACTAATACTGCTGTGCCAATGGCCTGGTCCAGTCAACTGCACAAGCCAGTCACATGCTGTCCTGATGATTGGCTATGAAAGAGATGATGAGTTTGGTGTCCTAGTAGTTCTTCACCAAAAATGGACATGAAAGCAAACCACCAAGACTGGTGTATGAAACCATGATCATCATCATCGTCTTCCGCTTATCCGGAGTCGGGTCGTGGGGGCAGCAGTCTAAGTAGGGATGCCCAGACCTCCCTCTCCCTAGCCACTTCCTCCAGCTCTTCCAGAGGGACCCCGAGGCGTTCCCAGGCCAGCCGAAAGACGTAGTCTCTCTAGCATGTCCTGGGTCTTCCCCAGGGCCTCTTCCCGGTGGGGCATGCCCAGAACACCTCTCCAGGGAGACGTCCCGGAGGCATCCGAAACAGATGCCCGAGCCACCTCAACTGCCCCCTTTCGATGTGGAGGAGCAGCGGCTCTACTCCAAGCTCCTCCCAGGTGACAGAGCTCCTTACCTTATCTCTAAGGGAGTGCCCTGCCACCCTACGGAGGAAGCTCATTTCGGCCGCTTGTATCCGGGATCTTACCCTTTCGGTCATGACCCAGAGCTCATGACCATAGGTGAGAGTAGGAACGTAGATTGACTGGTAAATCGAGAGCTTCGCCTTCTGGCTCAGCTCCTTCTTCACCACAACAGACTGGTACATAGACCGCATTACTGCTGCCGCTGCACCGATTCGTCTGTCAATCTCACGATCCATCCTTCCCTCACTCGTGAACAAGACCCCGAGATACTTAAACTCCTCCACTTGAGGAAGGACCTCCCCTCCAACCTGAAGGGTGCAAGCCACCTTTTTCCGCTCGAGAACCATGGCCTTGGATTTGGAGGTGCTGACCCTCATCCCAGCCGCTTCACACTCAGCTGCAAAACGCCCCAGTGCATGCTGTAAGTCCAGGCCTGAAGAGGCCAACAGGACAACATCATCTGCAAAAATCAGCGATGAAATCCTGTGGTCCCCAAACCGGACTCCCTCCAGCCCCTGGCTGTACCAAGAAGTTCTGTCCATAAAAACAATGAACAGAACCGGTGACAAAGGACAGCCCTGTTGGAGTTGCAGTCCCCAACATGCACTGGGAACAGATCTGACTTACAGCTGGCAATGCGAACCAAGCTCCTGCTCTGGTTATATAGAGACCGAACAGCCCTTAACAGAGGGCCACAGACCCCGTACTCCCAGAGCACCTCCCACAGAACGGCACAAGGGACACGGTCGAAAGCCTTCTCCAAGTCCACAAAACACATGTGGACTGGTTGGGCAAACTCCCACAAACCCTCGAGCACCCTGTGGAGGGTATAGAGCTGGTCCAGTGTTCCACGACTAGGTCGAAAACCGCATTGCTCCTCCTGTATCCGAGGTTCGACTAACGGTCAGACTCTCCTCTCCAGCACTCTGGAATAGACTTTCCCTGGGAGGCTGAGGAGTGTGATCCCCCTATAGTTGGAACACACCCTCCGGTCCCCCTTCTTATAAAGAGGGACCACCACCCCGGTCGCCCAGTCCAGAGGCACTGTCCCTGACCGCCACGCTATGTTGCAGAGATGTGTCAGCCAAGACAGCCCCACAACATCCAGAGACTTAAGGTACTCAGGGCAAATCTCATCCACCCCCGGTGCCTTGCCACCAAGGAGCTGCTGAACTACCTCAGTGACCTCAGCTTGGGTGATGAATGAATCTACCCGTGAGTCCTCGGCCTCTGGTTCCTCTACAGAAAGCGTGTCAGTAGGGTTGAGGAGATCCTCGAAGTATTCCTTCCACCGTCCAACAATATCCCCAGTCGAGACCAGCAACTCTCCACCTCCACCATAAACAGTGTTGGCAGAGAGCTGCTTACCCCTTCTGAGGCGCCGAACGGTCTGCCAGAATTTCCCCGAGGCCGTCCGGTAGTCCTTCTCCATGGCCTCACCGAGAAGGAATACTTCGAGGACCCGAGTTTTTGCTTCCGAGACCACCACGGCTGTAGTTCGCTTGGCCTGCCGGTATGCCTCAGCTGCCTCCGGAGTCCCCCGGGCCAACCAGGCTCGATAGGACTCCTTCTTCAGCTTGACGGCATCCCTTACTTCCAGTGTCCACCACTGTGTTCAGGGATTGCCACCGCGACCGGCACCAGATACCTTACGGCCACAGCTCCGGATGGCTGCGTCAACAATAGAGGTGGAGAACATGGTCCACTCAGACTCAATGTCCCCAACCTCCCTCGGGATCTGGTTGAAACTCTCCCAGAGGTGGGAGTTGAAGACCCCCCTAATAGAGGGATCAGCAAGACATTCCCAACAGACCCTCACAATACGTTTGGGCCTGCCAAGTCTGTCCGGCATCCTCCTCCGCAAGCGGATCCAACTCGCCACCAGGTGGTGATCAGTTGACAGCTCCGCCCCTCTCTTCACCCGAGTGTCCAAGACATGCGGCCGAAGGTCATATGACACGATCACAAGGTCGATCATTGATCTCCGGCCTAGGGTGTCCTGGTACCACGTGTACTGATGGACACCCTTATGCTTGAACATGGTGTTTCTTATGGACAGGCTGTGACTAGCACAGAAGTCCAGCAACAGGACACCACTCGAGTTCAGATCAGGGGAGCCGTTCCTCCCAATCACACCCCTCCAGGTATCACTGTCGTTGCCCACATGGGCGTTGAAGTCCCCCAGCAAAACTATGGAGTCCCCGTCGGAGCACCTTCCAGCACCCCTCGCAAGGTCTCCAAGAAGGTTGGGTACTCCACACTGCCATTCAGCCCATAAGCCGAAACAACAGTGAGACACCTATCCCCGGCCCGAAGGCGCAGGGAAACAACCCTCTCATTTACCGGGGAAAACTCCAGCACATGGCGGCTGAGCTGAGGGGCTATAAGCAAGCCCACCCCAGCCCGACGCCTCTCACCATGGGGCACTCCAGAGAAGAAGAGAGTCCAACCTCTCTCAAGGAGTTGGGTTCCAGAGCCCAGGCTGTGTGTGGAGGCAAGCCCGACTATCTCTAGCCGGTACCGCTCAACCTCCCTCACCAGCTCAGGCTACTTCCCCCCCAGTGAGGTGACATTCCATGTCCCAAAAGCCCTAAACCTGCTTCAACGTTGCTTAGCCAACCACTAACTGGGAAGATACAAAACACACCAACAGATTAAAAATTGCTAATTAAGCTATTAAAAACACCTTGTTAAAAGTTATGATCATACATGTTAACTGGAAATTTAACCCACACAAGAAGCTCCATGAGGTACAACATTATCCTGCCAGGCTATTCGGTCCACACTAGAAATAAAGCAGACTCAAATAAACACTGCATAACCGACAAACAGCCCACCATACAAACACAACAAACAGCTCTTACCTCATGGGCATTCACACAGCACTCTGGAAATGAGGCAATGCTTGGTAGGGGTGCTCTCCTATGTTTTATGTCCTCAGAACAAGAGCCCTATTAAAACCTGCCCAGTCTCTTCTAAAAAGAGACAGTACTGCTACATATGCATAAATACTGTGACTTCTTGTGTATTCGTTTGTTACACATTCATTTAAAATGAAATTATGGGGCTGTTGTGTAGGAGCTCACAGACACTTGATTTTTCAAAATAGTGTGTGTCTAGTTGAAACTTACTGTTTCTCACAAATTTTCATGCAAAACTTGATCTCATTTGACCATCCTTGATTTTCTATGTTAATAGTACAAGTATGTAAATATTCTAAATGATTCTGTAACGATGTTATAAGAAAACATACCGTGGCCAGCTGAGTTTGGTGACATGAACATTATTTTCAGTGTGGCTAAAAGGTAACCTGAAACAAATTGAGGGATTGATAGTGTGCAAAGCATGTGTATGATTATGTTTAACTAACTCCGAGAAAGGATTCAAGCATGGACTTTTTACCACTTCCAGAATACCTAAGAGCACTCTTCCAAAAATTCAGAGGCATACATCCAAGCCCTCAAATACGGTTATAATGGAGGTGATTGAGAGGCTGGAGGAAAAGCAAGATCTCATAGAGACAATACTAGAAATTGAAAGGTCTGTTGCTCCCAATTTGATCCTGATATCTGAACTTGCCACTACAGTTAATTTAGTTACCAATAAAATGGATAGAGCTGAATCTAAAATGGACAAATAGCAGCTGTGATCAAAATCAACAAACTGGATTTGCCTAAAAATGTCTGCTATTCCAGAGGAGACAGGAGAAAATGTTAAAATGGTTGCAATGGACATCTTCTCTGAAGTCTCGCTGGGACTGAGAGATGTTTTTGATATGATACATTTTTGTCATTTACCCATCAGGATTGCAAATGGTTGGAAGCGACAGGTCAAGCAAGGAAGGACGGACTCTTGGACCTCTAAATTTCTCAAACAGAAAGGTATCAAAATAATATCTGACACAATAAACTGTGGCCACTGTTAAGTCAAGCCAGGAAGGATGGAAAACGATCTGTGTTCAAGTGATTGTTTCCCATTATTGATGGAAAGATTACAGCAGATCATAAGTGAATTACATTAACATTTGTTCTTGTTCCTTTGGGAATGAAAACATGACACTAAAGTTTATCTGAAAGCATGGACTATATAATATTTTTCCCTCACATGGCACTTTTTGAATGAATTACTTATTTAATTACAATTTAATGGACTTGATATTCTCTAACCCAGGGGTCTTCCTTACTTCCTGTTTACTCGCAACTGGCCAGTGTGGCTGCAGGCATCCAGCCAAATAGGAGGCACACTTGATAATTGATTAATAACCAAGTTAAAGAGAAAGTTAGAGGTTTGTGATTCGTTTTTCTATTGCTTATAGTTTTTTCTCCCACTTTAGAACCATGTGTTCTTTTTATTCTTTATGCAATCTTTAACTTTTTATGTTTTTATTTAATGTTCAGGGGATTCATCAGCTTACTAACTGTAAAGCCTTTATTTGTAATTCTAAAAGAAGAGGTCTTTTCTACAAAAAATTCATATTACTGTTTTTGATGAGTCTTTTGTGACATGTCATGTGTCCTGTCACCTGTTCCCAATTTGCTCCTAATGTGTTGCCTTATTTATGCCTCTCATGTATGCCTTTGTCAAGTCATTGTTTGTATCAGGTATCAGTGACGCCTTCAGGTATTTGAGTTTTGTTTTTCATTTTTGTTTGTTTAGTGGTGTGATTTGTGTTATTTTATTAGTTAATAGACACAAGGATCCTGTTTTTGAACCTGGATTTGGGTCTAACTGGCTGCATCCCTCCAAAGCATGATACTGCCCCCCTAACTGATCAAGCCTGTATAATGCCTGAAATATCTTTCATGCAGGTTTGACAGTTTATATATATATATATGACAGAGAGAGAGTGCAATTTACTTCTAAATCAGCAACTCTGAGTATGACGAGCATTCCATGCCAGTCTTTGTTAAATTTCTACACAAGCACACCTCATTCACCTTAATGAGGTGTTGATTTGGTGATCGCCTGAATCCAAACCTATTTAATGGTGAAAAGTATAAAAAGTAAAAAAGCACTGCTGTAATCAACTCTCCTCTTGCAAATTGACCAGTTGGATGGTGAAAAAGTGCTAGAAATCTTTCAAAGGTAATTGGAAACTTAAAAATAACCATTGAACATGCCAAGTTCAACAGTGAAAAGAGAGGACTCAGTGAGTGTCAAATTGCTTCTATCCTTAATATTTCAAAGATGGCAGTTCACAAAAACAAGATTAAGCAACAGACGCTAGGAACAACAAAGCCACAGCCTGGAAGAGGCCAAAAACGGGTCAGTAACAAGCGAGATGACCACAGACTTATTTGAATGTCAATCAAGAACCTTTTTTCTTTCTTCAACCTTTGTTGACCTGAATATTAATGCCTGAATTTTTTCAACCTGAATTTGAGATTTTTTAAATTCAAATCAAATTGCAAAGCAGAAAAATTCAGTTTTCCCTTTGTAAGTCAGTGTCAACTTTACAGCACTCTGGTTTGTCATAAATGAGGGGCAAACAGGTTTTATAAATATTCTTCATCTACATCCAGTCTGATGGGCCACATCCAGTCTGCAACCCTGTGAGTATCATCATGTCATCTTCAAAATGAATGAACAAGCCAAAAGATTGCAGGTTTATGCAGTTTTCTGATAAAATAACCACTTGATTACAGATTTATCATTATAAAATGAATTATGCTTAACCACAACAGAACAAACCATATTTGGGATCAGTATATAGAGGTTTAATATTTGGTATGGCTTTGTTCTTCCAAGGGGTTGTTCCAACAGATTGTGAACGGTATGATAAATGTATTTTCATTTCATGACGGTTTGAATGAAAGGCAATATGCAATAGATTAGTTTAACATTTCTTTCTCAAATCTGGTACAGTCAATTAAATGTTAAACAATTTTTCAGCTTTGAAATAATTTTGCAGACCGAGCCAAAGCACCTTCATGACATCACTCTTCAATTCAACCCCCGTGTGTACACTATAGTCCTTAACAGCCGCAGGAATGGGTCATGGGAGTATGAAGAGGAAGCACCAGGAGATCCATTTGTCCAAGGAGCAACTTTTGATATCATCTTGGTTATTAAACAAGAATGCTATGAGGTATGATATTATGGAGAAAGTAAATGAGAGGGTAAAGACTTTCAGTATTTGGATTAAATAAGCTTACACTTTATTTGTTCAGGTGATGGTGAATGGCCTGGAGTACTGCACATTCCAGCACCGTATACCGGTGGACACAGTGACTATACTTGATATTAGGGGAGACATCTTCATGAACACCCTTGCCATTACTGAAGTAGGGCATTTATGTATATAGCTGATGCAGTACATACTGTAGTGAAATGAAAAGGTGAGTCCAGTGTCCCTACTGGACCCTGGTGCTACATTAAAAAAAAGTAAGAACTAAAAAAAATTACATTTCATTATCCACATACCGTGCATGTGTGAACCTTGTACAAACAGTGCAAAATAAGAGACAGTGCAGACAGACAAAACAATTCACTCCAACACTGATAAATCAAATAAATAAATGTTGTAAATGTCTGTGTTAAAGGAAAAGAGAGACTCTGATGATCTTCTCAGCTGTGCTCACTATCTTCTGAAAGGTTTTGCAATCCAAGACAGTGCGATTCCCAAACCAGAAGACAACTCAAAAACACTATAAAAATACCAAGGGTATGAATAATTTTGAGCACAACTGTAAATATACAGTGGGGCAAAAAAGTATTCAGTCAGCCACCAATTGTGCAAGTTCTCCCACTTAAAAAGATGGGAGAGGCCTGTAATTTTCATCATAGGTACACTTCAACTATGAGAGACAGAATGAGAAAAAAAATCCAGAAAATCACATTGTCTGATTTTTAAAGAATTTATTTGCAAATTATGGTGGAAAATAAGTATTTGGTCACCTGCAAAAAAGCAAGATTTCTGGCTCTCACAGACCTGTAACTTCTTCTTTAAGAGGCTCCTCTGTCCTCCACTCATTACCTGTATTAATGGCACCTGTTTGAACTCGTTATCAGTATAAAAGACACCTGTCCACAACCTCAAACAGTCAGATTCCAAACTCCACTATGGCCAAGACCACAGAGCTGTCAAAGGACACCAGAAAGAAAATTGTAGACCTGCACCAGGCTGGGAAGACTGAATCTGCAATAGGTAAGCAGCTTGGTGTGAAGAAATCAACTGTGGGAGCAATTATTAGAAAATGGAAGACATACAAGACCACTGATAATCTCCCTCGATCTGGGGCTCCACGCAAGATCTCACCCCGTGGGGTCAAAATGATCACAAGAACTGTGAGCAAAAATCCCAGAACCACACGGGGGGACCTAATGAATGACCTGCAGAGAGCTGGGACCAAAGTAACAAAGGCTATCATCAGTAACACACTATGCCGCTAGGGACTCAAATCCTGCAGTGCCAGACGTGTCCCCCTGCTTAAGCCAGTACATGTCCGGGCCCGTCTGAAGTTTGCTAGAGAGCATTTGGATGATCCAGAAGAGGATTGGGAGAATGTCATATGGTCAGATGAAACCAAAATAGAACTTTTTGGTAAAAACTCAACTTGTCGTGTTTGGAGGAGAAAGAATGCTGAGTTGCATCCAAAGGACACCATACCTACTGTGAAGCATGGGGGTGGAAACATCATGCTTTGGGGCTGTTTTTCTGCAAAGGGACCAGGACGACTGTCCGTGTAAAAGAAAGAATGAATGGGGCCATGTATCGTGAGATTTTGAGTAAAAACCTCCTTCCATCAGCAAGGGCATTGAAGATGAAACGTGGCTGGGTCTTTCAGCATGACAATGATCCCAAACACACCGCCCGGGCAACGAAGGAGTGGCTTCGTAAGAAGCATTTCAAGGTCCTGGAGTGGCCTAGCCAGTCTCCAGATCTCAACCCCATAGAAAATCTTTGGAGGGAGTTGAAAATCCGTGTTGTCCAGAAACAGCCCCAAAACATCACTGCTCTAGAGGAGATCTGCATGGAGGAATGGGCCAAACTACCAGCAACAGTGTGTAAAAACCTTGTGACGACTTACAGAAAACGTTTGACCTCTGTCATTGCCAACAAAGGGTATATAACAAAGTATTGAGATGAACTTTTGTTATTGACCAAATACTTATTTTCCACCATAACTTGCAAATAAATTCTTTAAAAATCAGACAATGTGATTTTCTGGATTTTTTTTTTCTCATTCTGTCTCTCATAGTTGAAGTGTACCTATGATGAAAATTACAGGCCTCTCTCATCTTTTTAAGTGGGAGAACTTGCACAATTGGTGGCTGATTAAATACTTTTTTGCCCCACTGTATAACATTAATATAATAAAAACAAAAAAAATGTTAATTGTTTAAAGTAAACCTCAGAAAACGTGATTTTGATGTGACTTAAATCCAAAAGACAAGTGATGAATAGAGTTGTGTGAAAGTCATTGACGGTTCTCTAAGACTATATACTGAATCTGTTCCCATTTTACTCTGAGTCATATGGCCTAAAGGATTTGAAGGCAAAGTTGTTTCATACTATGTCCAAAAGCCACTGCTGATTTTAAGCAAGCTTGTTTGCTTGTCTACTAACTAGAGAAACAGCTGTAACACTTCAATGCACATTAGAGTAATGGTCACAATACGGGTCTAAATTAATCCCCATCCACATTGTTTCTATAATAATAATTAAAAAAGTCACAAGACTGAGACCAGGGGAGAAGGAGAAGAGCATGTGATGATCTTGTGCTAAGACTTTGCATTCTTATGAGTCCATGCAGGAGTTAATACCAACATGCTGTGAAACACAATGATTAGTTTATTTTAGCTAATCATTAAAATAATACTTCATACAATTAATTTATCAACTTAATTTCATTCTTATAACACGGCACTATTACATTCTCAAATCTGATTGGTTTAACATGACTATAACAGCAGCTCTAACCATAGTAGTATCTGAAAAGCAAAGTAGATGAATATAATGATTCACTCATTCCAGTCCATTACCAGGGAGGTGTATAACGGATTCTCCAGATAAACAGGTAAGAATGTGGACATTAGTACCTATAGTGAGGTTTCTGTGAGGAGATTCTTTAGCATTTGTAGGAGGAGTCTCCAGTGTCCATGCTATAAAACAGTCATGGTAAAACTGTATATTTACATTTTCATTCACAGAAAAGTCTGCAGGACAGGGGAATTCGGTCTTTCTCAAGAACACGACAATCTGGTTTGTTTTTTGTCTTTAGGAGAAAAGGAAAAATAAGAGAGATTGGTCAGGGAATGAATGCTGCTATAACAGTGATAACAGGAATAATAAGGAATAATAAGTGATAAGAATGAACTTGGTGGATGGTCTAAAATCTTAAGACTGACTATAAACAGATAAATCATACAAAATATAATTTTTAAGTAAATAAAATATTGTTAGCAAATTGATTTTACAAATAAAAATACTTTGGGACATGCATTTTTAGCAAATAAGCCACTTTAGGTTTGTAACTAACTTCAGTCCATGTTCACTCCACTGTGTTATGTAACATCTGATAATTAGGGTCAGAGGTCAAATGAAAGATGTAAGAGTTGTAAATTAAGACATACAATGCCAAAGGACCTCTATATAGCTTATGTGTAAAGAATGTTTCAGGTCACACATAAGGTTGCAGATTTTCTGCCTTTGCTGTTTAAGCTTCTAACCATCATGTGTGAAAACAATAATCTGAATTCTCAGGAACTGCCGGTCAGTAGACACCAGACTGTTAGTGCATGTGGAGAGCTGAACACTCTTGAGGAGATGATGCACGAGTCAGTCATGAGAGGTGAAGGAGAAGGAGGAGGTGCTGCACAGAGGGTGGTAGTCTTGCTCGGAGCCTGAATGCTTTAGAGACAGTTCCAGTAAGCAACCTTTTACTTTTACTCTGCTTGTAAATTTGCACATGCATTGCTGAATGGCGGAGGAAGGTTTAAACGAGCCAAAAGGAACAATTCGAGGGGTAAGTGACTTTTTTGAAGGAATGATTGTGTTGGTTTGTTTATTGATCTATCAGTTCTATTGTATATCTATTTTTGATCATATTTGTAAAGTAAATAATATATTTTATCTAATGCATCATTTAGTATTTCTGTAAATTCCCTTTGTGTGCTCAGAAATCTGACAAACATTTTTGTTTCAATGCATCAGTGCAGAGCAGGACATATTCTTGTAAGAAAACAAACAAATGCTTTCTTTAGACTCTAATCATGTGCTGAAATTTTTTTTTTTTTTTTTTTTGCCACTGATTATGCACCTCCTAGCCATTTCCACGTGCATGTTTTTTTTTTTTTAGACCATGACACACTAGTAGTGTTCCTTACAAAAATTAAAGACAGTGCTCCTGAAGCTGGCAGAACTTAGGAGAGATTTAAGATTGAATCAAAGACTGACTCTGTTCCAAGTCTTATGGCTGCACACTCTCACATGCCTTGACTATAGCCTTACACTTTTGCTAATAGTCATGTGCCCAGCTAGATGGATTACTGTCAGAATGTAATCCACCACTTGCAGCATGCATGTGATATTCACCATTCAGTGGAAACTTCGATTCAAATATAGAATGTATTCAATTTGGACTGTTTAATTTATCAATTTAACCATAGACTAAAATGTTAGGATAGGATTTTGGATGCAACTGAACCTAAGCCTAACCATGACATTGGTATTTGAAATCATAAACAAAAGCATCACATGATCAGTAAAATTAAACTGATAAGTAGGACATGCTCATGAACTTTGGATGGATGTCAGGGTTATTCACTAACTTGTGTTCCAGGTGATTTTTTTATCCCAGGAATTTAATTCAGATTGTCTTGTTTCTACAGCATTTAACCTTGACCCTGCTAACAGCAGCATTGATCTCATCTTTTGGCAGCTCCATGCTCTATGGCTATAACCTAGCTGTAGTCAATTCTCCTGCTCAGGTGAGTAACATATTAAAATCATGACATGCACAATGTACTGGATGAGTGTGACTCTTTTACTTGCAGAAGAATAGGATTTTTGTTCTTTTTATCACTTAAGATAAGAAAGATTTAAGGAATAGGAATCATTCAGGTAGGAGTGATTTCACGCAAATGATACTGTATTTAAAAAAAGCTTTAATACACTAATACCGCTTCACCCTAATCTTATCTATTTATGTTCCACTTGAAAGACATGATGAAGCAAATTCTTTGGAATTTATTTCATGTAAAATTCTGTTGATGAGAAGGTGGATTAATAGTATGTTGTGTAGTGCTACATGCAAAATCCATTATTTAAGGAAACTGTAAACATCAATTTTTGAGTCCTTTAAATAACAGAGAATGAGAAGATACTGTATGTTGGTGCTGGAGAAAGGGAGAGAGAGTTTGCTTTATAGGAATGTTGAGATGCTTTTATGTCCTTGGTTGGTTTACTTTCTTTACAGGGAGCTTTTATTTTGTACAATAAGGATAAGAGGCAGTTAATGATCAACTAATCAAATATTATATCCTCTTTAACGGTCATTGATTATTAGAAAATTTAAGCAATATATAATGGATTCTTTCATTATTTTCTAAAAAAAAAAAAAAGCTTAATCATAAACCTTTATTGGATATTTAACTAACCCCACTTTTTCAGTTTGTCACTTTCTGCCCACTAGCTTGATCACATGAATAGATCACATGTTTAAACATGAATTATGCTTAACCACAACAGAACAAACCACATGCTACAAATCGGGGAGGGTGAAAGGTAGCATGTGTTTCCTCTGCATTTCCTCTGTGTGGCTGCTCATTTTATCTCTTGTACTACTTAGAAGCCCCTTAATTACTCTGACCAGATGACAGATTAAAACTTCAGTCTCAGAGCATATACTAGATAATTTTATAAATTGAATTACTTTGTCCTGCCAAGGCCCAAAGCAGCTCAAGCTGCTTAAGTCAAGAAATATGAAAATAAATGTGAAAATTAAAGTCCATACACTACAAGTGTAAATAATAATAACAATAATAAATAAAGTGTAAAATATTTCTGCTATGAGATATTAACTACATGTGTAAGTCACATGAAAATAAAAACATCTGCATTACATGTGTAGAAATGACATGAAAAATGAATTGCCTTATCATACCTTTATCCTAGATTATAAATGGACTGTAAATACACACAATGTCATAAAAATGAAAAACAGCTTATATTTCCTCATATGTACTTTTTGCACCTCCTTCCAGTACATAAAGGACTTTTATAACCGTACTGCAGTAAGGCGTAATGGGAGCGGCCTGAGCAACGACAGCATCACGCTGCTTTACTCCATTACCGTGTCCATTTTTGCCATTGGTGGATTGGTAGGATCCCTCACTGTGGGAATGCTAGTCACCAAATTCGGAAGGTACTGCACCAAGCCGCAATGTTCTATAAATTTATCGTATGTCTCATATAGATGATGTCTGAAATTATAATTCACCCACATAGTTGGTGAGTTCCAGAAGAAATTTGTGCAGTCAGGTAATATTTTCCATGAACATTGATGTATTATTCCTTTCTGTGTTTTTGTGTAGAAGAGGGACACTGGTAAAGAGTACAGTTCTAGTGTTTGTAGCTGGTGGACTCATGGGCTTAAGCAGGCATATTGGCGTTCCTGAGATGATAATCATCGGTCGCTTCATCACAGGAATACATTCAGGTACACTGATGTAGTGTGCTAGTACTGTAGTGGCCAAGTATGCAGGTTCAAAGAAGTTCTGAGTCTGCATCTGTATGGATGCATTCTTTTCAATTAATGAAGAGCTACAAACCATAAGGTTGTATTGAACATGTGACGAGTAAAGTTGAAGTTATGCAGTAATGCTTGCATGCTAGTTTTTAGGCATACTACTGTGCAAGTATAAATGTACTGTAGTATATTAATATGCTAGTATGCTGCATGCATTGTCCTGGCATGACAATGTACAGTATTCTACAAGTATGCTAGTATGGAAATGTGCAGTTGTTTTCAATTGTGCAAGCATGCGGGACTGATGGTGATAATCTGAGTCTGTGCAAGTCTTCAGGCATGTTAGTACACTATATGGCCAAAGGTTTGTGGACACCTACTCATCAGACCAATGTGTTTTTTGAACTTTTATTCCCTCTTTGCTGTTATGCTCCACACTTCTGGAAAGGCTTTCTAATTGATGTTGGAGTGTGGCACTGGGGATTTTTGATCATTCACTGATGTCGTGTGAGGTGGTCTGAGATACAGTCAGTGTTCCAGTTCATCCCAAAGGTGTTCAGTGGGATTGAGTCAGAGTCTTCTCTGCAAACATTGGGGTGAAAGATGAGGTCATTTAAAAAAAAAAAAAAAAAAAAATCTGGTACTAGCAAGCAGCAAGAGAAATATGTGAAAGTGAGGTAATTTCAAAATGTCCAGAAGCAACATGTAAAGACAAATGAAAATGTAATGTTTCCACTGTGCCATACCTGATAAGTGTTGTACAATCTAATGGCCAGGAGGAGAAAAGTGTTCCTCAGTCTTGCAGTGGAGCAGGACAGAGACAGCAGTCTGCCGACTGAACCCACTCCTCTGCCTGGTGAATGTGTTGTGCAGAGGGTGGTGGACATTGTCCAGGATGGTGAGCAGTCTCTCCAGGGTCCTTTTCTCTGCTACTGTCACCAGTGAGTCCAGCTCTGTCTGACCAGTTACTTCCACCCCAGCACACCACAACATAGAAAAGGACGCTGGTGACCACAGAGCAGTTTAAAGCAGTTTTTTCCAGATGTTGAAGGATGCAAGCCTCCTAAGGACACACAGACAGCTCTGTCCTTTCCAGTTCAGCCTGTCATCCAACTGCAGCCCCAGATATTTGAAGGTCCTGATCATCTCCACATCAACCCTCTGTATGGACACAGCTTGAGATTGTGTTGTTCCTACAAAAATCCACCACCATTTACTTGGTCTTGGAGGTGTTCAGCTGTACATGGCTGGACCCACACCACCTCACGAAGTCCTATCAAGATGTTGTGCTTGCCCACATGAGGGCCCTAGGCCCTAGGCTCAACCCAGGGAAGTGTGTTATCTCCCTCTTGGAGAACCACCTTCTTGGGGATAGTTTGGGATTCAGCCACAAATCAGTCTCCCACTCTGGCTAGGCCAATTTCTCTTTGCTGTCCAGGCACAGAGGGTGGTATGGTGGTAGCAGCTAAAGCCATTCCTTTGGGTCTGCTACACATGAGATTTTCAACTATGGCTCAGGAGCAGGGGTTTTTCACCCCTACAGACACCCTTATCAGGGTCACAAGGGTTATGCATCACAAGCTTCATATCCTTCTTATGTGGACAGACCTCAGTTTCTTGCCTTGCATCCCACTCTTAGGACATAGGACGTTCTAAGAGTTGGACTTTTAGGTCATCGTCGCAAGACTCTTTCAACGGATGCCCCCCTGTCAGGGTTGAGGAGTGGTCCTAGATGGCCACCCTGCCCATGCCATTTGGAAGGGCTCCTGTCTGTCATGACACTCAGATTGCCTAAAGATGGGGGCTGTGTTTCTAGTGCTGAAACACTTTCTCCCAAAATTTAAGAGGTCCCCTTCATCAATCATTAGAGCGGTCTGTGTGCACCCTCTGTTCAGGTTGATGCACCAGACATGGCCTTAGATAGAGACCAGAATTCTCTCACTGAAAGCGATTTACACTCCAGAGTGCATGATCGGGAAGCAGGTCTCTTGCTGAAGCAGGAGCTGAGTCAATATGTCAATATGTATATTATTAATGCAGCTTCTTGATTGTCTTCTTTTTGAACAAATAAATAGACATAAGTATATAAATACATCCACTTTCTCTTTTATACAAATACTGTTGACAATATTTTTGCCTAATGGAAATAAGATTTGTAATACATTCACTGTTATGTTTGAAACAAATTTTTCTCCATTTCTACTTGAGCAGGGATCTCTCTTAGTGTAGTGCCCATGTTCCTGGGAGAAATTGCCCCAAAGAACCTCCGTGGTTTCCTGGGCCTTGTTCCTAGCATCTTCATCTGTATTGGAGTTTTCATTGCTCAAATTCTGGGACTTCATGAAGTCCTGGGAAAGGTAAAGTAATATTACAGAGAAATACACTGATATCTGATTAAACAGAATACATGCTTAGAAAAGGAGAGCGGTAGGTTGATGGTTGTAGATTTATAAAGTTGGTCAAGTTGGAATTTTAACTGAAATGGCAAGCATTCTAGTGTGTAAGTCTGTTAGGATGGAAATGTGCAGTAGCTGGATATAATATGCTAGCATGCATGTATGCCAGTTTGTTGGTGATATGCTAGTATATTTAATACTATTGTATACTAGTATTAAAGCATGTTAGCATGCATATTAGCTAGTTTGCCAGCAAACTCTTAAGTATGTTTCCAATAATTGTGGTGTGCTAGTATGCTAGTGTGATTGTAACTATCTGTAGTGCTTCTGCTATAGACTAAAATGTTGTCTCTTCTCCATAGGAAGAGCACTGGCCTCTTTTCCTCTCTCTAGTTGTGGTCCCAACATTTGTCCAATTAATGCTATTGCCGTGGTTTCCTGAGAGTCCTCGTTACTTACTGATTGAGAAACACAACATTCATGCCACTCTCAATGGTAATTTTACTATTTATTCACAATGTAAAAATTGATAGGAGCTTTCTGGCAATGCCCTAAATCCCCTTTGTTACAGTCAAGTAAGAGTCATAATATAAATGTACCAATTTTTCCTTTTAAACCAAATATAGTTGTATCAAGTTTCCTGGTATGCATATTTGTAAATATACATATGCATGCTAATATATTTTCTGACTTCCTGTCTTATATTGGTTCATTACATAATGGTGATTTTAGTATTCATGTTTGATAAATGATGGTTCATGAGTTTAGTGATATCCTGGATTCCTTTGGTATTCTTCTGCATAGAAATAGGGCTACTCTTGACCTTAATATATCTTATGGGTTTTCTATTGATAATATAAATATTGTGGTTGGATTCTCATTTGATCGTAAGCCTACTGTGTTCACTGTCACTTTATCTAGTCCTCTTTGTATTATACTAACCCTTTTACTGCAAATCAGTTTGTTGAATGCTATCAGAGAAATTCAACTGCAACCAGCTATATCAGCTGCTGCTGAGCTTCTTTCAAGTCCAAATGAATTCATTTCCATTTTCTATACCTTATGCTTAGCTATTTTGGCCTATGTAGCTCCCCTCAAATACAGACTCAAACCCAAAGTTAAATCCCAACAGTGATTTGCTGATCAGCATTGTTCGAACCAGTTGCCACTTGACATTAAAAGTGCTCCTTCCATTTCTGCTTTTTGTATGTTTCCCTATATATTTAATATTTACTTTTCAGTTTTTAAGAATAATTTTATAATTCTGTTGTTTTATGATCTTTGTACAGCAGCATGGTCAGTGTAGGTTTGTTTAAATGAACTCCTTTACTCTTTGGTGCCCTCTGGTGGGAAAAGTTTATCTACTAATGTTGGAAGTTGCTCTCTGCCTCCCTCTAGCGATGGCACAAGGCTGAGTTGATTGTCCCCTTGTGGTGCAAGCATGCGTACTACAATGCAGTATGCTAGGAAAGACTTCCCGTGGTTTCATGCTAGTAGGCCAGTGGGGTATAATGGTGTGGAAGTATTTAAAGTCTACAAGCACACTAGTGTGCAGGTGTTATTATAATGTCCAAGTTTGTTAGTGTATTAATGTGCATGTTTGTTAGTATGCTAGTGTTACTTTCTTTGTATTAAACTGAGCAGTGTACAGTATGCATCAAGATATGCTAGAATTAAAGTATGCAGGCATACCAGAAAACTATATGTTTCCCATTATTCTAGTGTCTCATTGTGGGATAATGTAAGTATGCAGGCGTTTTGTTGTGTGTAAATGTGCAAGCAGAAATCCAAAAATGCAGCAAACATTTCCCATTGCCATGTGCTTAAGCATGTTATTATGGTAGAGTCTGGCCAAAACTAGCAATTTGGTGCTAGTAGAACATAATTACTCTAGGTTTTAAGAGCTATTACTGTATTTCATAGTATAGTATAGTACATACACTGATCGGATCAGCTATATAACTTTAGGTTTGTCTTGATTTTGTGCAGAAGATCTAAAATTTAATCACAATATAGGCTACATTTTTCATGAAAAACCAGGGTTGTTACATTTGGGGTTGCTAAAATCCTTTTTTTTCCCAATTGTGTGCTGGTGTTATTGTTAGCTCTTAGGTGGTATCGAGCAAAAACTAACATCCAGGCGGAGGTGGAGGAGATGCAGAAGGAGCAGCGCTCACTCTCTTCAGTGAGGACCGTCTCCGTGTATGAGCTGCTAAGAGACAGAACTGTACGTTGGCAGGTCATTTCAGTCATGGTCATCAACATGGGCATGC
Source organism: Hemibagrus guttatus (assembly GCA_033459395.1). Lineage (NCBI taxonomy): Eukaryota > Metazoa > Chordata > Actinopteri > Siluriformes > Bagridae > Hemibagrus > Hemibagrus guttatus. Next base: position 13,048,543 of record JAUCMX010000025.1, on the reverse strand, counting down.
AGCTGTCCGGCATTGATGCAGTGAGTCAGACTCTATGATATGGACTGTTATATAAAAATATATGTTACATAGTATGAAGTATAAAAAGGCAAATTACCATAATAAGCGTGTATCACTCTGATCATTCCTAATCTAATTTTAAAAACCTTGCGACTTCTTATATAATTTCTCCATCTCTATGCCATCAGATGTCTTCTGATTGGTCCCCAGGTTTAGATTGTTCAGGTCAAAGTCAATTTATGGAACAACTACATCTCCTCCTAACAGTGCATTCTAAAACTTTACTCAGAATTTTTAAACTTTTATTTTTATTGCACTTTTGTAAGCCAAAAAATGATGCTTTATGTAAACATTTAACTTACCTACCTGTTTTTTAGATTTGGTTTTATACAAACGACATCTTCGAGAATGCAGGAATCTCTGTCTCACAGGTTCAGTACACAACAGTGGGCACAGGTGCCATTGAGGTGATTGCTGGACTCATTGGGGTAAGAAAACACTCTCACTATTACTCTCGTGTTTACTCATGAGTCTAATAAGCATGTGCAGTATAAGATCTAAACCTATAGAACTGTCTGCTAGAAAAAAATGTAAGATTTGACACACTGGTTGGGGAGAGTCTAATGAACATTCTGACCAATCCTGGTGAGCTCCGCTCCTTCCCTTCCTTTTTCTTTTCTTTTCTAGACAGAAGCCTTTTGACTACTTATTCTCATTTTGTGTTTGATCACAGACCTATGTGCATTAAAAAGAGAAATATTAGCAGGAAGCTAGTTGCTTATTTTAAAATGCTCTTTTCTGCTTTCTCTGCAGTGTTTCACTATCGAGCGAGTAGGACGCAGGCCTCTGTTGATTGGTGGATTCAGCTTTATGGGCATGTGCTGTGCAGGCATCACCCTTTCCCTTGTTCTGCAGGTAGCAGCTTTACCTCAGTCGCTTATAAATCTGTCTAAGAACAGACCTTAGAATGGACTGCAATGATCACTTCATTTTAGTCTGCTTTTTTTTTTTTAACACCAGGCTCACGTGCCCTTTATGCACTATGTCAGCGTGATCTGTGTGGTGGGCATCATTGCAGGATTCTGTATTGGGCCTGGTAAGATAATCAGAGAGCTTTATTTCCTATACAATTTCCTGTTTTTGGCATTTTCCCCCTCCATCTATGGCCAGACAGTTATAATACTGTTTTAATAGTCTTGCATTTAAAGAAAGCAAATTTTTCCAATTGCTTTTTACCAATTGCCAATGTGGAGCTACAGTATGTGCTCCTTTGCAAGTTATGAAGTCACTGATATTGCATGGTGGTTATTTTTAATATTTTTAAGGCATGGGCAAAAAATAATAAATTGACTGGTACATTTGCCTTGAATTTCAACTTCTATCAGCTTCATAGACTATCGCCTTGATCACTCTCACCTGTTTTGTCTTTCCACTTGATTAATGTCACTTTTTAAGTCCTAAGAGTTCTTTGTTCTTGAGTTTCGGTAGTCTGTAGCCCTGGGTGTACCATAACTTTCATTTGGTTCAACTTTTAACATTTTCCTTTGTGTTTTGTTTAATAAAAACCCCTAACCTTTAACCCTAACCCTAGATACCAGAAACCTTCTCTTACCAAGCTCACCATATGCCCTAAATTACTTAATGGCACTCTCTAGTGTTAAATGAAGGAACTGATTGCAGTTGTAGTACATTGTAGTAACAGATATCTCTGCACAGCTGGAGTGCCCTTCCTCATGACAGGTGAGCTGTTTAAGCAGTCACACCGACCCTCAGCTTACATTGTTGGAGGGGCGCTCAACTGGTTATCTAACTTCACTGTCGGATTTGTCTTCCCCTTCCTGCAGGTATGTTTGTCCCTCTAATGCATAATGTATTTCTGCTTGATGACTACATATCTTATAGGAATGTAGGGTGTGATTTCAAGAAGTCAGTTGGCACTAAAGTAGAGGTGATGAAATTGAGACCTAAGGTTCTATTTGCAACAAATCCTCATGACGCAATATTACTCAAAAAGCGGCCCAATACATACATCAAATCTTCTTTCCAGATGTCAGCAGGGGCTTTCTGTTACCTGGTGTTCTTCGGGATTTGTGTAGGCGTGGCAGCCTACATCTACTTTGTCATTCCTGAGACAAAGAACAAGACGTTTGTGGAGATCAGCCAAATGTTTGCTTCAAGGAACAACTGTGAGCTTGAGGGTGAACAGCTGCCTATCACTGAGAATCTTGGCCTCAGAATGAAGAACAGATATGGAGCAATGGAGAAAAAGGGGAAAGATGAGATGTACATGTGGAGTGATGAGTGGATGGGCTGATATGGAAAACAGTTTTGTTATATTTTCCTAATGTGACTTTTGGTGCTGAACAATCCATACTTTAATGTTCTTTGTGAAAATACAGTGAACTAAGCAGAGACCCACCATACTATACTATACCATATATTCCTCAGCAACCTCCCAAAAGACATCTGAAATAGTTTTATAATGATTACCTGCCCTTATTAATATCAGATATTATTCCTAAAATATACAGTTGCCTGACCAAACAAAATAAAAAGTAAAATGCTCAGTTTCTGTTTAAAACCAGACATGTTGATTGATATTTCCAAATTTCTTATTTTGCGCAATTAAATATAGTTCCAGGAACATTTTCACAAATATGGTGCTCTAGATTGTGTTATCCTTTGCTGTCCAAGACTTAAATATTCTCAGATAGTGGTCTACATTCAGTAACGTCCTCACATCTGTAGCCTATTTAACACTAAAGTGCAGGAGGCTGTATATATGATGAAAAGATGTTTATTTTACTAAAAAACTAAACTATGAAACATTAAATATATAGGGAAATATCTGAGATGTTTAGCGATTCTGGCACCTTTTGCTTGGTACTGTATTTTCATTATTCCACTGAGGCGTTAAGTCTTGATGTTGCTGATGTCACAAGAGAAGTGTTGCTAAATACAAGTAAAATTTTAAAAGGTCGGGTTTTGCTGCTTGCTTCTAAAAAGAAAAGAGCAAGAATTTATCTCGCTCACTATTTTCCAGTGACTAAAGTACTTAAGCGCTGCTGCATTGCTCTGTTCATTTAGGGGCTAAATACCACTGGCACCACTTTCAGGATGTAGTCATGCAGCATTGAGAAAACTATTATACAAAGTGAACAGAGACCAACATGTCAAAATACACCTTTTGCACCAGTGAAGATTACATATTGATTACTGATATCCAAATCATTCAGAATTTCTTCCTCTAAATATTTTATCCCATTACGGGCATTGGTGGCTCAGTGGTAGGTTTCTCGCCTATCATACGGAAGCCCCGGGTTCGATTCCCAGCCAATGCCCAAACCCCAGCTACTGGATGCAGTGCCAGTCCCAAGCCCAGAAAAATCAGGAAGGGCATCCAGCGTAAAACATTTGCCAAGTTGTTGTACGGACCAGTTGGTCCGCTGTGGCGACCCCAAACAGGGAGCAGCCGAAAGCAACTAAGTCAGTAAGCTTATATCAGCAAACCAGCTGCTTATGTCTTTTGAAGACAACGCATATCTAGAAAATACTATACTATGTAATACTATACTATGTAACGTTAATGGTTTACAGTAAGATTCCCTCGACTACAATTATGTACAGCATAAGTTAATCTAAATAAATGTCAACATAAATGAATTAAAGAATGTCAACATTATTAAGTAATTTAATGTATGTATTAATTGTAATTTAATATACTGTAATATGTGTATATTGCTATATACACACCTGCATTTAATAAATCGATTTAATTCAAAAACAAGTACTAGTAAATTAGCAAAGATTTAATTAAGGCAATACTAAATATTGAACTTATTGAACTCTGATTTCCAGGTGCATTAAATTTTTTACTTTTGCTTTCATAAAGTATTATTTACCTTAACAATTTTACTGATGGTGAACTAATACTAATGTTCATTACTATTCATAGTAAGAAACACGATACATAATGTCAGTTAAGGGAACCTTACTGTACAGTGTTACAGTGCTATAAAGTATTATGACTTATTTACAGAAAGCAATAGACATGTTAATTTATTACATATTGAGTTGATCCTATTTGTAGCATGAGAATTTGTTTTTGGTGGAGACAAACTTGCTCTGATCAGTCAAAAATGCTGTAAATGGGTGTTAGGAGTGCATTTAACTTATTGTAAGACTGTATATTTCATTCAAATAAGTCAAATGCTGTGACAACTGGGTATTCAGAAATACTTTCATTTTATACAACATCTCAAGCAAATACAAAATGTTGTTTTTAAATAATACTTGAAATGAAATGTGAATGAAATTGTATAGTAGTACAATGCATGCATTATTGTACATGCATCCACTGGTACTGTGTAAACCCTGAAATGTATCATATTATTGCATTTTAAATACAATTATAAATGTATTGTTGGCTACCATTTGTTTAAACAGGGTTAAAAAAGGTTGGTTGTCATATACTTCATAGTTTTTGTTAGAATCTACAGTAGGTATAACCTGCCATATATACAGGTGCATCTCAATAAATTAGAATGTCGTAGAAAAGTTCATTTATTTCAGTAATTCAACTCAAATTGTGAAACGTGTATTAAAAATCATGTATTAAATAAATTCAGTGCACACAGACTGAAGTAGTTTAAGTCTTTGGTTCTTTTAATTGTGATGATTTTGGCTCACATTTAACAAAAACCCACCAATTCACTATCTCAACAAATTAGAATACTTCATAAGACCAATAAAAAAAAACATTTTTAGTGAATTGTTGGCCTTCTGGAAAGTATGTTCATTTACTGTACATGTACTCAATACTTGGTAGGGGCTCTTTTTGCTTTAATTACTGCCTCAATTCGGTGTGGCATGGAGGTGATCAGTTTGTGGCACTGCTGAGGTGGTATGGAAGCCCAGGTTTCTTGACAGTGGCCTTCAGCTCATCTGCATTTTTTGGTCTCTTGTTTCTCATTTTCCTCTTTGACAATACCCCATAGATTCTCTATGGGGTTCAGGTCTGGTGAGTTTGCTGGCCAGTCAAGCACACCAACACCATGGTCATTTAACCAACTTTTGGTGCTTTTGGCAGTGTGGGCAGTGCCAAATCCTGCTGGAAAATGAAATCAGCATCTTCAAAAAGCTGGTCAGCAGAATGAAGCATGAAGTGCTCCAAAATTTCTTTGTATACGGGTGCAATGACTTTGGTTTTCAAAAAACACAATGGACCAACACCAGCAGATAACATTGCACCCCAAATTATCACAGACTGTGGAAACTTAACACTGGACTTCAAGCAACTTGGGCTTTGAGCTTCTCCACCCTTCCTCCAGACTCTAGGAAATGAAAATTTTGTATTCCAAATGAAATACAAAACTTGCTCTCATCTGAAAAGAGGACTTTGGACCACTGGGCAACAGTCCATTTCTTCTTCTCCTTAGCCCAGGTAAGATGTCTCTGACGTTGTCTGTGGTTCAGGAGTGGCTTAACAAGAGGAATATGACAACTGTACAACGTCTGTGTGTGGTGGCTTTTGATGCCTTGACCCCAGCCTCAGTCCATTCCTTGTGAAGTTCACTCAAATTCTTGAATGGATTTTGCTTGACAATCCTCATAAGGCTGCGGTTCTCTCGGTTGGTTGTGCATCTTTTTCTTCCACACTTTTTCCTTCCACTCAACTTTCTGTTAACATGCTTGGATACAGCACTCTGTGAACAGCCAGCTTCTTTGGCAATGAATGTTTGTGGCTTACCCTCCTTGTGAAGGGTGTCAATGATTGTCTTCTGGACAACTGTCAGATCAGCAGTCTTTTGAGTTGATTAGCTGATTGGCATGTCACCATATTCTAATTTGTTGAGAGAGTGAATTGGTGGGTTTTTGTTAAATGTGAGCCAAAATCATCACAATTAAAAGAACCAAAGACTTAAAGTACTTCAGTCTGTGTGCACTGAATTTATTTAATACACGAGTTTCACAATTTGAGTTGAATTACTGAAATAAATGAACTTTACCCACAACATTCTAATTCATTGAGATTCACATGTAGTTTTGTGTAAGCTCCTGCATTTGACAGAGAACCAATTTGGTAGGTAAGGCTAAGTCTTCTAAGAACTGCTCTTGTAATAGTAATCATAATGATGACTGTCCTGTGTTCATTCCAAGACTCCTATTCATGGTCTGCTCATACTCAACTTTGTTTTAACACAGTACTTTTTGTACTTTTTTGTATCATGCATTTGCCGGCCGAGTACTTTGTCGTAAGGTTTTTACATTAAATCTGTATTTAATAAAACAGGACCAGCACAGTTACATCAAACTACATTAATGCATACCCAAAAACAGGCATAACATTATGACCACTGACAGGTGAAGTGAATAACACTGATTTATCTCATCATGACACCTTAGTTAGTGGGTGGGATATTTTGTCCTCAAAATTGATGTTAGAAGCAGGAAAAATAGGCAAGCATAAGGACTTGAGCGAATTTAACAAGGGCCAAATTGTGATGCCTAGACAACTGGATCGGAGCATCTCCAAAAGTGCAGCTCTTGTGGGGTGTTCCCGGTCTGCAGTGGTCAGTATCTATCAAAAGTGGTCCAAGGAAGGAATAGTGGTGAACCGCCGACAGGGTCACGGCCGGCCAAGTCTCATTGATGTACTCGGGGAGCGAAGGCTGGCCCGTGTGAGCCGATCCAACAGACGAGCTCCTGTTGCTCAAATTGCCAAAGAAGTTAATGCTGGTTCTGATAGAAAGGGGTCAGAATACACAGTGCATCACAGTTTGTTGTGTTTTGGCAATGAAAGGGGGACCAACACAATATTAGGCAGGTGGTCATAATGTTATGCTTGGTCACTGTATATTAATATGCATATTTTACATGAATATTAACTACAATAATAATGTGTACACATTTTATTATTTAGTCACAGAGCACAATACATAGGAGCTATGGAGAGTTGCGACTGAATATCAAGACATCAGAATATGCACAGATTAGAATGCATCAATACTGATACTCTTAGCACACAACAACCAACTTTGCAATGAACATTAGTATGGCAGTGTATTAGTAAGGAACATTAGTAGTATTAGCATGCAAGAAAAATATGTCAGCAGATAACCCCAGGGCAGTGACAACAACACTCACCCCATATCTTGTTCTTGACAATCAACCACTGTCGGTTGTTGATTACGTGGGATTTTAACACCTTCTTAATGTTTTGGATCCCATGTATAACATTCTCATGGATGAGCACATTTTTAATTAAAACAACTTCAAGACACAATCACAATAAAGTGGTTTTCCTGCTGAAAATCTACACCTCAGGCACCATATTCTTAGTTAGTAGTGGCAATGTCTGAGACAGTGGGAGACTGATGAGCATTCCTCGCACTAATTCCTGCAAATGCTACATCCATGAAGATGGATATAATTCTCTCTCATTCCTTCTCTCTCTGTCCCACTCTTCAGCATAACTGAATTTGTTTGATGTTTTTACATTGTTCTGATATAACAGAATTAATATCACTGTTCCCTCCCATCCATAGGTGATGCAAAAAAAATTTTAAAAAACCTTTACTAAGTCTACTCAGTACACATAACATGCATACACACAACTGACAGATCCTGTCATGTGTCCATTGAACCCCATATCAAAATGCATCAGCCCCTTCCCCTGAAAGGCGCACATGCAGACACACACATACACCCCTTGTCAAAAACACAGCCTGAACATGTGAGAGAGCACTGGCATATACCACTGAAGTGCTTTCAGCACCCACACAGCATGCCACAGAAACCTGGCCTGCTGCTAGAGACACTGTACAAATCAACATGTTTGGGATTTTTTTGCAAAGCCTCTAATGGTTCCAGAAATCTCTACTTTGAATCGCACCTACAGCTACAATGGGGTCCAACAGTCTGAGTACACTAATGAGAAGGTTTTTTTTTCCGCTTTATATAAATATTTTACTATGGTTGACCCAAACTTAATTTTGCTTTAGTAATAGCAAACCAAATACACTGAGCCTTCCCTCATGTTCAGCAAGTAGAATGAGGTAGGAATACACCCTCATATACCTACAATAAGGTCCTAACCAGAAGGTCGTGAAATGCCTCCAAATCTCTGCTGTTAAAAATTGCTCGCAGCATGGTGCTAACACCACCATGCTTTATTATAATGATGGAATTGGCCAAACAATAAATAGTCTAAGAGAGCTTTCATTTGTGTTTCACTGAAGTCTTCCAATACCAATCTGACTGATTTATGGAGTGATGCACGGAAGGTTGTCTTTTGGCATGTTCCATCATGTTCTTGTTCACCCCCCTAGCTAAAGCCCTTCTTCCCTCTTTGTTTAGTTTGGCTAAGTGGCCAGTCAGGGAAGGTTGTCTTGGGGGATTGACAACCTTTTTACCTTTAAAACTGATGTGAGCCACCGTGTTCAACAAGGCCTCTGCAACATTTCTGTGCTCTTCCTCAGATCTGTCTCTCAAAGCAATTCTGTCTTGGAGGTCTATGGATAATTCATTTGACTATATGACAGTTGTTTCTTTATTTGTTTGATTTTAGCTTTCACTCTTTGCTCTGGTGATGGGTGATATGATGCAGCTTGGTGAAAGAACTGTTTGTTCAGATGAGGTTCACAATTTCCTTCATGAACCCTTGAGAGGGCGTCTGCTTTTATGCTTCTGTGCATGTGGTTAAACCTTGACTGAGAAGTTTTTAATTACCCCAGTATGCTTGGGGGTTTAATTGTTTGACGGATTTCACATATTCAAACTTTGTGTGATCAGTGGTGGACAAAAATCACTGCAATATACCTCCCACCCTCCAGAGGTCTCCCTCAGCCAAATTCTAGCCAACATCCCATTAATCACAGACAACTAAAGCTCATTTCATTTAATCTCTTTAGGATTGTTCTCTTGGCTCTTAATTTTAGATTTCTCTTGATCATGTGTTCTTCATTTGTATTTGTATATTGATCTCTGCCTATTTCCATTTTATTGCTTTGTTATTCGTTAAGTTTTGGATCACGTTTACATTTTGTTTTCATAAAATATCTGCACAAGAATACTTCCTGTCATGTTAGCTATGTTAAAACTACAATGGTACACTGAGTACTATCTCTGTGCACATTCTTTTGTGATTAACACATCGACAGTCCCAAACTGTTCTTGCTGAATGACAGTGTGTGTGCATGTATGTGTCTGTGTGCATGTGTACATGTGTGTACGTGAGTGTGTGTACAGATAATGGGGATGATGGACATCTGAAGAGGGACAGAAATGCTCCTGGAATGCACTGATCTGAGTCTCACATTCTAATATGTCCAACAGTACATCCCTAAAAGCATTCCAGGCATCTCTCTGAACCAGACAATAAAATTAATTCAGCATATTTATTAATGGAATCACAATCATTCAGTCTATAATGATTTACTGCACAATTTAGTGAAATAAAACCTAAAATTTTACAGCGAGTAGCTGCAGTATAATTCATAAATGGTAGCTGTAGTAATACGGCAGATGTAATATATTTTTAGCACAGGACACAAAGCTTCCTTTGTGTTCTTCTTGTGCAAAGTGCTTCTGAAGCAGTAGTAAGTGAACCTAGTTGAAAATTTCAGTTTGTGTACTATGGTGAAATTTATACAAAAGAGAAGAAAGTGAACATAAAGCATCTTAATAAAGTGATGGGCCACAACAAGCCACTAGAATAGTTTCAATGCATCTTGCTATAAATTCTACAAGAACTGGAGCAATGAACCATTCTTCAAAAAGATATTCCTTTAATTCATGCTTTGATGATGGTGGTGGAGAATGCTGTCAAACACATCATGACTCTCTAAGGTGTTCCCTTGGGTTGATATCTGTTGACTGTGAGAATCACAACATATGATTAACATCATTTTTATACTCAGTAAACCATTCACTGAGCCATCATGCCCCGTGGATGGGGATGGGGTCATTAATAATGTCCTGTTCCCATTAATATGTCATGTGGTGGTCTGATAAGTTTCTCATGGTGGTCTTCCTCCCAGACAAGGGTCACAGCAAAAGTCAGGATCCCATTTAACCTCTCACCCACACACACACGCACATGTGTACATACTGGAGGAGTAATTGGTTCCCCAGGTCACCTATGCATGAACACAGTCCTGTTTCCATTATGCAATGGCTGATTTTTTACAGCAACTTTTTACAGCTGCAGCAAGACAGACCCACCAGAGGAGATCAGGCAGTGCAGGGAGGTTTGCTGATCAAGGTGTCAGAGTGTCTGAATATGAGGCTAGGACCTGGTCCAAGATAGCCCACTCGGAGAGGGAGTTTCTCAAAATCATTTTTGTAGGTTGTGATCTCATCCAGCATTCCTAATAGTATTCCTAATTTCAACATCCACCACAGCCCTGATTAAAATAAAACGATTACTGAAGAATGAAATATTGAATGAATGAATACATTTTTGTGTTTGTATGTGGGTTGTCTTTCCTGTAAGATACTGGTTTGCTGAAAACAACAAAAAGTTTAAATGTCTTTCAAGAGATCCTTCAGCCATTCAATAGAAGCATCAATGCTAGTGACTGTACATAAGACACTTCTGAGCAATCACTGGGAAAGAGCCATGAGACCACTGTGAGGTTAAAGTTGTAAAGGCAGAAGCCCCAGCACTCAGCACTAGCTGAACCTGCGCATGGTAAAATAATTAGACCTGGCTTTGATGGGGACTAAGCAAACAGTACCACACTCAACACCACATTCTCCTCTCTCTCTCTCTCTTCCTCTGAAGACATGACTTTCCTCTGAAACTCTGCCCAGCCAACTCCTTTTCTGCTTTCTCACTTTGTTTTTTGCACGCCGGCATGCAAGCACGTGCACACACCATCCCTCTACCTCTCTTTAATATCTTGATGTGTGTTGTAACTTTTCAAGAGAGCTTTGTGAAACAGAAAACATATTCCAGGGCTCCTCTGTCCTGTACTTCATATTTGAGATTATGATATTTAACCTGATTAAGATTTTACATAAAATTTTAAATTGAAATGTTTTTGGTTCCTTCTCAGCAGAAATGTGTACCATTTTATATTTTTGAAAAATTAATAACCTTAATAACCTTCCTATAAATCCCCTGGCTATGCACCCACGACTCCACTTTGAGAACTGCATTCAGCATTTTATACTTGTATACAGCTCATTTAAAACTATTATAAGAGCATGAAACCGAGGTGTATTTTAATGTACTCAGAGAGCATTTACTTCAGCTGTAACATTAGCAAATGAAAAAAATTTGGTGTGATACACAAAAGTTTGTTGAGAGACAGGAAGTAATTTATCAGCTGTAGCAAGAGCAAAAAGTAGTTCTTAATATTATGCTTTATCATTAAATAACTACTCTAAAGTTTCTCAAGGAGTTGCAATAACCAGCTCCTTCACTGATATTTTAGGATGGCAGTCGATTACGAAGAAATACAGACATAAACCATGAACGGTAAAGCTGCATGTACTGTATCTTCATCAACTCCCAATAAAAGAAAAGCACAATAAGCTATGACACATTAAATTCACCCATTTTTAAAATTACATTTCATACAGCAGAGATAAAAATGTCTTGGTTTGGTTTCAAAGGAGATTCCAGGTTACTTGTCAATCGATATTTGTCTCTCAGCACTAAAACTACTGAAAAAAAATGTTGGCATTTGAACCCCCAAAATGAGAGTCGAGAGCTGCCTTTTTCATCTCCAGCCCTCTCTGGACTTCTTTCCTCAGAGGAGGAAAGATGATATAGCAGGCAGTGACAAGGTAGCAGTGACCTGCTCCAGAGCAAATTCCATCCCACCCCCATGTACGCCTTATGAAGATTTTAACCTTGCCGCCTGCTCCCCCTTGCAGCAGGACGGATGGACAACAGTTTAGCTCACCCGGCACCGAGGTCCATCTGTGTACGGACCACAACGGCCGCCCACAACTTCAAGCAAATGGCAAGCCCACTGCTTTCTTATTCGAATTGCAGGCTCATGCTGGAATTCATAGGTCGAATTTGAAAAGGACCAGAAATGCGATCATATGCAAGGGCCCCCAATCGATTAAGCATCTGGGATAAAAACAGTTCATTTTTAAAATGAATATTTCTCTCCAGACTTTCAGATGTTTGAGACAAAAGGGGAGAGAGAGAGAGAGAGAGAGAGAGAGAGAGAGAGAGAGAGAGAGAGAGAGAGAGAGAGAGAGAGTGAGAGAGACTTGGTGGTGGTGGGAGGCTTTGGCTTTGGTAACAGCCCTGTAAAAGCAGTGAAGCCAATATTCAGTGGCGATGTGATAGAGAGAAACCGAGAAAGAGGAAAAATATGAGATGTGAAAAAAACAAAACACACAAAAGACAGGACTTCAGACTTGGTTAAAAAGGACAAGGGGGAGAGAAAGGGAGAAAAAGTCCCTGCGGCACATTGAATTTCCAATCTTTCTTTTCGTCCCTCTTTTCGTGCTTTTCCCCCGCCTAGGTCTACACAGCTGTTTAGACACCAGGGGCCACTTTTCTGCACCCAGATGAAAAAGAAAAGACTCAAAGCAAACTTGCAGGTAGACCTGCTAAAGTAATCACCCCAACCTGCCCTTAAACCAAAACTACAAGAAAGGGGGAGCAGAGGAGAATAAGAAAGTGAAGGTGGCTTACAAGTGTGCATATGCCTGTGTGTGTGTGTGTGTGTACTCGCTTGCAGAGTGATAGTGGGGGGAGTCACATGCAACTCCGAAACCGGGAATGGTATCTGCTTTTATTGACTTTGTTAAAGCGTTTTCAATGCTACTTCCTATGTGTTTACAAGACAGTAAATCAGAGTGTGTTCAGAGGAACAGTGCACAGGAGTCAAGGGAAACATTTAGAGTGAACGGGATGAGCTACTGCTAGCAGCTGCCTTAAGTAAACCTTTTTTACCTCAGCATCACCAAGTTCTGATTCATATCCTAAATCAGATGAACGAAACTATCATGTGAATTAAATTTATAAATAACCTTGATTACTATGTTTAATCATTTTATTTCTTCATTGAGCAAGTGGAAGCTCTTATATGCTTGACCTGTCACACTATGCCTAAGTGACTGTACTATAAAAGGTGGTAGCTAATGTAATGTAATAACATATGGCCCTGTAGTTATACAGTATTAATACTGAGATAAACAAACACATTTATAAATTCCCAGGGAAAGGACAACTGTGTAACCATTTCCATGGTCCTCTTCTCATGGAGATTTAATGTAGCACATCATATTCACACATCTTAAAAAAAGTCACCAAGTTGTTGACAAACATGACAGTATGTCAGTATTAAGTTGCATATCTCTGTGTTCCTGATTCATCTATGCATGGCAATTAAAGGGCCTCCTAAAAATTGTTCTACCATCAGCCAGATATGTCTTAGTTGATGTGTGTAGTGCAGCAAGTGGTGAGTTTCAGCAGTGAAATACATCACACCCCAGTGAAGTGCACTACATTTTAACATGTACACCTTGCAAAAAGTTTGCATAAGCATTCATACACTTTCTATGGCTATAGAAAGTGTTTTATTTTCTTGTTGAACCTATTTGTCTGCTATGTAACTGCTATGGATTCATCTACTGGGCAAGATTTTTATAAAAAGTAAACAGTTTCAACTTTATCTGTTAGTGACAAGGAGGTTATCTGCCATTTTTGGTGTTTAAATCTGCAATGTGTGTGAACTCTGCTACCTTGCTTTAATGTATGAAAATGAAATGGCTCCCTACTCCCACGAGCCAGGCAGGAACAATGGCTTTGCAATGCTGTGACAATTTCAGTGATCTCAGACCTACATCACCTTAATATTGGGCTTATACATAGCTTACACTCAATAAAACACATGACAATAATAGTGTTCTATAGCCATCAGCTTATCTTCATGAATTTTAAATAGTTTTTTGTTGTTTTAAAACATTGTCTTCATGTCATAAATCATATCTTGCTAAAGACACGATGTAAAAAAAAAAAAAAAAAAAGTACTAAAGGCTACATATATCTGGGGAAAAGTCTTCTGTCTGTGTTATGACTTTCTCTGGCGTCACCTCAGTCTTTAATTGAAGAAAAGGATACTATCCTAGTAGTTTCAGACATTCAGTCACTCTGCTCTTCCTCTCCCTGTCTCTTTTTTATGCTATACTGTCACTGGTGATGGTATAGGCATTCAAACTGCATCGATACTAAGCCTTGTACTGAAAGAAAAGAAAATGGGAATACCAGCACAGTTTATGGGGATCCCGAGAGAATGTGGTGATGGAGAACAAGGGCAGCGTCTTGGCTTGGTGTCAAAACCTCAATGAGCGGACTTCAGACAGTGGAGTTGCTCAGAGCCAGCCAGACCCACTAATATGAGAGTTCGTTAGTAGAAAGAACATGTGAAAAGACACAACCCAGGCACCTAACAAGACATGATATTTGGTTAACCACTATTGAATTATAGTTGCCGCTTAACCACAAATGACTGGGAACAAGATAGCTGGTGAGAGACGGAAGAGAGAGAAAGAGCTATAAACTGTTGAATCTGAAATTTTCATTATCTTGAGATGGAGGTCAGGGGTCCAAAAAATAATAATAATAATAATGTTTTACCAAAGAGAAACTGTCTCTAAACTTCTGTCAATGCTGGTATCAAAGTCACTCTAACAGACTATTCATTAATAGCTTCATTTGTTTAAATTTTTGTAGGTGGGGATTTATTAAAAAAAAAAAACAAAAAAAAAAAAAAACCTACACCTTGAATGTAGGCTTACGCATGGTCTGAGGTGAGATTTTTTAACTAGTGCACTGAGCAGTTCCAGGTGGCAAAAAATTATTTTCCCTCTGGAACTAATCACACAGGTTCATTCTCACTCTCTAAAGACTGATTTATAGGGGCAATGTGAATGAACACCAATAATTACATTTTCTATACCAGAGAACAGCTGCTCTGCCATTCCTACAGTATATGAGCGCAAAGGTGTGAAAAGTTCCCTATTGCATCTCGGGTGAGACGTGGGAACCGTGGTTTTAGACAAGAATTTATGGTACCTAGTCAATCATATTTGGGTATTATTATGTGAATGATCTTATTGCATTAATAAAAAATATATTTATATCTGATACTCCTGATTGCTGATATAGAGTGAATAACTGTAAGGGACCTCCTCTAGACAAGGACTGAAAAAGATGCATGCCATATGTTACTATCATTAAATGTCTCTACGCACAAAGCAATATATTTGCTACATCTACACAGACTGATATTAAGATTAATGATATTAAACTCTGTATTTACGCTCTTAAGAATGGGATTTGATTCATAGCACATGTTTTCCATTGTTCTGGTAAGTTATAGTTACACATCCAGGATGAAGGTTACAAATCCAGATTTTGTGCTGCGGGGGCCATGAAATAATGTTTTTACTTGCTGTTAAGGAATGATAAGAAACCTATTCGCCAGACTTTAATAAGGGATTACAATAGAAATAGTTCTTAGTAGTACTATGGCACAAATATGAAACCTGTCAGACTTCACTATAAAGTAATATAAAGTAATACAGATATGAAGTAAAGGCCCAGACAGGAATTATTTCTAGCCCAGACTGCAGATTCACACAGCCTATTTCTGGCTCCAGTGCCAAGTAGCTCTAGAGTAAAAACCCCTTATATTTCTCCTATGATGAAACATTCTACCCTGATGGGTGTGGTCTATTCCACAATGACTCTGTTCCTATCTACAGGGTAGGAGAGCTCACTGAATGTTTTAATGTAGAACAAAATTATGTAAATCAAATGTTCTGGCCTTTACAGTCAGTAGATAGATAACTGCCTAATTAACTGAAAGGATATCTTTTAATTGCTCCAGTACATTTCCAGACACACTGAAGCTGTTCTGGTGGCTCCTGGTTGTCCAAGTCCTAAGTAACACATTTTACGTCATTTAAGTTTTCCTTTAGTTTATTATTGCCCTTAGGTTTTTACAGGACTTTAACTGGTCACCTGAATCAAATATAAATTCATTCTATTTGTCTTGTCTATTATGCTTCTCTACAAAATACAGCACAGTATGCTATAGCTTTTGGATGCCGCTTATAATTTAACATCTTAAGTGACCTTGCTTTTCCTTAATTTGACATTAGCCTAAGTTTAGTACAACAGCAGGAGATGGGGAAAAAACTGAATGCTTCAAACAATGTAAACCAAACAGCACAACAAAATAACATTGTAGGGTTTGAGGGCACCATAATGTGCATTGTAATTGATATAAATGACGGTATATTACTGAGGCACTGCCATTCAACTGCATCAGATCTTATCTGTATGCTTTTAAATGTGAATTTGCCTTTGCTCCTCCTGCCTTTGCGCGTCCGTGTGTGTGTGTGTGTGTGTGTGTGTGTTTTCAGTGTCGGGACTTAAATGCGGAGGAGAGGCTTCTCCGAGCCGCACTTCTCTTCACTTTAATCTGAAAGCTGGTGCAAGCGGATCTTTCGTTTCAGAAATTCAGAAATGACTTTAACAAGTTTTGCCTTATGACTGATTATTAAGTTCTTGGGGATTCATATTAGGTATGCCATGAGTAAATAAGAACAACTGAAATAATGCACAAGTTACTGCGCGCTCATATTAGATGCGATCGCGTCTCCCGGATAGCGGATAAGATCCCTTACGGTTTTCCCCGTGTATTTTTTCCCCTAGTCGTTAATACGAATCAGATCGCTGAATCACAGTGTCTGTGGTTTGGGGAGCAGGTAGTAAAATCCGCTTGAATGCTCTGGAATAACAGCGAGAACGATTTGTTTTTTCGGATTGTCCAGTTATATATACGGTGGAAAAAGGGTTTTTTTTTTCTAAGGCAATTATGGATCTCCCTCAATAGACTGTAAACTTCTGTGCTGTCAATTCAACTTAATTGGTAGTTGATCAGCAGCGGGATCTGTTTTTAGAGGACATGTCCATCGGGACTAACGCTGTCCCATCAGAATCAGGGAACTCATGAAGGATTTAAATCAGGAGACAGACGCAAGCGTTTGCAGAATCTCACAATGAAGCTGAAATCTTCTAAATGGGGTTACCTGTAAGTAAATCTCACTTTTGTTTTTGTTTGCTTGTTTTTGGCAAATAACACATATACTTATTAGCTGCACCAATTAACAACCGTGTCTGTTTTTTTTCCAGGTTAATCCAATTTATGACACTAATCTTTTACACACAGGTAAGTGCGCATTTATTTGTATAGGATGTAAAGTTTTGAAATACTTCATTCTCGGTTTGTACAGGCATACTCAATACTGAGCTGATATTTTGTGCATTTATTCAATCATCTAACATCTTGAAAAAGTTTCACCCCCATGTCCTAACGGTAATGGTAATAGCATGTGGGTAGGACGCATGGCTGAAATGAAAAGGAATCGTTGAGAGAAATGGTGCATGGAGAGATAGGTGAAAGATCACTCGTGCTAAAACAGCCCATCAGGGGCATGTCAACTGTCCAAAAGCGCCCTCCACGCCGCTAGGTCTAAATCTCAAACCACATAACAGTGTGACAGTAACAACCCTACATACAGAAGATCTGTGAATCCTTTATGATTTGACTTCTTGAGCAAATTAATGTGCGATGCATTGATGGTATAAATGTAAATAAATTGCAGTTCCACACTTAATTAGTAGCCTACATTTACCCCTTTAGATTTGTCTGGAGTTAGCCTATATGTACACCACCCAGGTTTTTGCACACTTTGCATTTTATAGGTGCTTTCTTTCCCTGTGTACTGTGTTGTTGTTGTATAATAAATGCAAATCACTGAAAAACCTGTTTTTACGCCTGCTTTCGTTTTCTCAGACGGCGACAGGCCTGCACTCCGTGTCCGTGCCGAACTTCAAGCAGCACGTGACCGAGCACAGTCGCTTATCAGACCGCACGAGCCGCCGGTTGACGCGCACCTACCAGCTGTACAGCCGCACGAGCGGCAGACACGTGCAGGTGCTGAGCAATAAGAGAGTCGTGGCTAACGGCGAGGACGGAGATGTGCATGGTAAGAGCAACGAAGAAATATCATCTTTCAATCGTAGTAAATGTATGTACAAAGTCGTTTCAAATGAAGGAAAAGAAAAACATGCCTAAAATCTACTAATCAGTATAAATGAGAGTAAGCACGCTCTGATTTAAATGTTTTAAATTTCCCTAACGTGCCATCTATCAAACCTAACACTAAAATAAAATAAACACTAAAAAACAGATAGATTAACTGTAATGGCTACATGGGGGATCTAGCAACCAACAAGGATCATTGGTTTACATTGGTGTTTGAATTGGTTTCAAATTATTTCAGTGGTAGTGCTGTTTTTAAAATAATACATGTAGGTCTAAATAATAACTACTTGATGTACCCATATTCCGAATAAAATTAGGAAAAGTGCTGCTAGAGAAAGCAACAAAAATATTCAGATGATTAAAAGTGTCTCAAATCTTTTCACACAGTGTAGCAGGTCTGGTTTGTGTGGGTGGCTCACTGATTTTACAGGTTTTCCATATATTTGTATCTTTTACCTTTTGCTATAGTATAGCTTTATCAATGATTTAAGGAATATAAATGGATCATAATTCATTTCTGTTTGACAGTAATGCTGACGCACCTTTTTAGGTAAAAGATAAACAGTAAAGCTATAAAGTGTGTAACCTTGAGGGTATCACCGCAGCTAAAAGGAATGATATACTACAGCATGCATTTTTTTTCATGAAACTGTAGCTAAATATGAGCGGTTATACTTGCAGTCATAGCCCATATACCGTATTGTGCTTGGAAACATGCAATGGCATTAAACATTATCTACTTATAATATGTAACAGATGGATAAAACCTTCCCTGATCTGATGTGTAGATTTGTTAGGAGTGTCATTTAATGGCTTATGAATGGCTTTAGTACTTGGGTGGTTCCATAAAGCATACATCTTTCAGCCTTTTGGAATACATATTTAACCTGAAAACATTCCAAAATAATTGAAGGTACCAAATGTGATAGATTCTAAAATATAATCTATTGAATTTGCTCATTTGGCTGATACATTTAAACAATAAAATGTATAGCGGATGCACAGTACAACCGAGTTGAAAGGTAAGGGTTAAAATGCAATCTTTGAGTGTGACTGAATTTAGGGGTAGAATGGTTGAATCATCGGTTGCCTCATTAGTTAAGGCTTTAGGTTACGTATCAGAAGGTTGTGTGCTCCAATCCCAGCACTGTCAATGATTTGGTCATTGAGCACTGGCTCTTAACATTCAGTTAATTTGTAGCATGCATCAAGTCACTTTTTAAAAACCATCAGGCAAATGAACATGTGTACTGAATCGTGTTATTTTATACTATGTAAGATATAATAGCACAAGCATACTGTTGTTTACTGTAAATTTTACAGTATTTAACAAGCAACCCTGCTAACAAATTATTGCAAAATTTACACAATTGATTTGATATAGGTATCTTCGGAATGTGATATACCAGCTCATAGTTTCCAGATTAGCGTACATCAAGGACGGCCGACTTTATCTTTAAGCTAGCAACTGACCTATTGAAGTAGCCTAATTAGTCATTCCCTAATTAGTCTTCAGTATATTAAATCTTGACTAAAATGGCTAACGTTTATCCTAATTTGTCCCATAGGATTTAGCTATAAAGTAGACTGCATATTTTGAAATGTCACATATATGGTTGTGAATGTGTGGGATCTTGGGAAAACCCGGCTCAATCTGGAAAACCCATCAGTTACTCATCTTACCTCTGTACCTTCTTAGCTAAACATTTCCTGAGCAGCTCTCCGTCGAACAAAAAAGGAGCTGGAGGATATAGAAAGACGAATTATTTTCTAACCTTGAGACAAACCTTTGTGCCTTGAAACCGTGCAAGAAAAAAACAAAACATGGATATGGTTTAGCCATAAAAAGACAAGCGAGCTTCTTAACGTGTTGGTTATAATATGTGCTAATCAAAATAGCTAGGTAACTTCCGTTGGAATGGTTTATTCCGTTTATTCCCACGAATGAAATTTTATGACAAATGTCTGTTAAGTTTTTTGGGTTTTTTTGATTATTTTAGGTGCTACAGCTGCTTTACTGCACCTGTTTTAACTTTGTCACCTCGGTGTGTCTCGCCATCTTTCCATTTCGTCTCTTTATTTTCGTTTTATGAGTCATTTTCGTCGCGTCTTGTGTTTCTCCCATTTTGTCTTTTCTGAGGTCCAGACATGGCGCGCTCACGTCCCCACCTCACACAAGCTCTAAACGTTAACCGCGATTTAAGCGGACTTCGTGAGAAAAGTGAAATAGTAGGAAATCAACCAATGGAAATGAACAATTCGTTACCATCCGTACGAGTTCCTTACGACTTTGCCAACGCACCGCGAACACACATGCACGCCCACCATCATACAAAAAAAAAGCCTATCAAAAAGACCCAAAATGGAGAATCAGCATGCTTGTGCATTTGTTAAGTTCTCCTCAGGTGGAAACCATACATGCTTTATTTTAGAACAAAACATCCAAAAGGGCAGTGATCTTAAAAAATAAAATAAAAAAATAATAAAGTTTTTTTTTTTTTAAAACAGTAATTCATAGCAGAATTTTAAATATTTATTTATTTATTTATTTATTTATTTATTTATTTATATTTAATTTTTTTTACCCTAAGAGTGTGTTTAAATTTGTATTGCAAAGGCTTTTAAAAGACATTACAATGCATGATTTGCTTTATGTTATTTGCCTAAAAAGCCTATGATGCAGTATGAAAATGCATGTTGAATGGGGCAATGGGTAACGAGAAAGATGCAAACATGACAAAGGTGCTCACTTAAGATATCTTAAGCCTCTTAGTAAATACAATAGAGGTCAGAGTGATTGCTTTATAATATAAAAGTAAAACAGGGCAGATCACGTTGAGAATACGTCCATATCCAGGGTACTGATTTGTGCAGAGGGAAGTTTATGTCCATTAATCTATGACTTTATAAACTGCCCTGCTTAAGTTAAATTCACATGCACTGTATGTGGATATGCTTTTGGTCTGCGATGAAAAAAAAACAAAACTCTTTGTTGAAACAAAATCACATCAAATTGTGGAGCATCATGATTTAACTTTGTGTAATCTTGCTTTTGTATCACAGACCACGCCATATGTTTTTGCCCACTGTTAAAATTGAAATTGCTGACTAAGATTTTAAAATTAATTTGATACAATTTGTGATGAATTAATAGTTAAGTTTCCACCATTTTCATTTCTATTTCATTACAAAATATTCTCATGTTGAAATTATCCTCCTGAGTAAAAAATTTCTTCTGTAATTGCTCTAAAAATATATGTATCAATATATGCATACTCCATAATATTTTGGATTAAAAGTATAATGTTAAGGACGATAAGAATTATTAAATATTTGTCTGGACAGAAAGCTTGTTTGTCATTTTTTAATTTGTTTTTTCGACATTTCCAGCCAAACTGATAGTGGAGACAGATACGTTTGGGAGTCGGATCCGTATCCGTGGAGCTAAGACCGGCTTCTACATATGCATGAACAAGAAAGGAAAGCTGATTGGACGGGTGAGGCAAATGTTTGGGGGGTTTTTTTCTGATACAAAGTACAGATTTTTGTGTATCATCATGGATCATTATGTATTTATTTCATGTGTAATATTAGAGAAAAATCTACAATAGCAAATGATCAATATTACAAAAATCAGTATTTCAGAAAGAAAGATCTGTACAAGATATTTTAAAATTTAATCATTGTTTTGTGAAACTACGGATTGTTGTTTTGGAAACTCTCTAAGCAAATGGTTTTCTACTTACTGCACTTATATTCCATGTAGCCTTATGCTTTATAAAAGGTAAAGTCATAACCAAATACTAAAAACCAGGATATTTGTGCAGTACGAATAGCACACTGTAAATTTTCATACCACTTCACTCTTACTTCATAGAATTTTTAGTCATTTTCTTTTAAAGCAAACATGCATAAAACAGTAATATAAATGTCTTTGAATCCTTGAACCCGGTTAGAATTTTTAACAACATCTGAGCACGTCTCCTTCCCACCTTCCACAATGCAATAAAAACCAGCGCGGCGGAATAACAGTTTTCTAACTTTATGTCCTCTGAATGTTTCGCTTTCCCTGTTCCAGAGGAAGGGTCATGGCAAGGACTGCATTTTCACTGAGATTGTCCTGGAGAACAACTACACAGCACTGCAGAATGCCAAGTACAAAGGCTGGTACATGGCATTTACACGTAAGGGCCGTCCACGGAAGGCGACTCGCACACAACAGCACCAGAGAGAAGCTCATTTCATGAAACGCTTTCCACGAGGACACCTGCTCACTGAGAATAAGCCCTTCGATATTGTCCCTTATCAGCTCAGCAAGAGGACTAAACACAGCCATCGGCCTGGTGTCAACTAAAGATGCCCGTTTACACACACACAAATATATTTAGACACACACATGCACATATAGAGCTAAACATCTACACACATCTTTAAAAAGACCTCTTGTAAAGTAGCTTGAACAATCAAACTGGTTTTACTCTGTGTTTGTCTAATTTAAATGCAGAGTTATGAGACTTCATTTGACTTCTGAAGAGACTGAGCTTGGACTATTTCTTAGTTATGATAAAAAATCAGACTGTTCTCAAATCAGCTTAATAGGGAAGGCCTCCAGAAGCCATTTGTTAAGTAATGTGCAGTTTATCTCTGGGAATGAGACACACACACAACAAATACACTCACGCATGGCAGCTATGTTGTTTTAAACAATCCCATTCAACAAAATACAACAACCTCTCTGGTGCACTTATGCAGATTTGTCTATGTCTTTTGAGACACATCCGTCTTCTTTCCATTGTCTATATTTGAATATATATTTTTATCAGAGGAATTTTTAAAAGTGAGGACAGAAATATTTATTATAGAGTGCGTATTAAATGTCTGTAAGCGTACTGTTTTCCTTTTCATTTATAATGAATGCCATATGTTTAAATGTATATAAAATATAGATTTTAATTAAATTAATTCTCTGACATCTGTTTTTAAAATATCACCAATTTACTCAAAGTCTGAGTGTATTGAACATATGTCTGCTTTAGTATTTTCTCAGAAATTCCTTAAGCATCTTTTCAGTGATGTGCTGCATGTGTGTGGGCACCACTAATGACAAGAGAACAGCAAGTAGTAGAGGTTAAAGTTGAAAAGCTGTCCTTGGGCAAATTAGGACACAGATTCCTTTAGAGACAAGGTATACAACAGCAGTGGCCTGAGGGAGAAAAAAAAACAGCCAAGAGACATACTCACGACTATTTAATAAGTTTACCACCAGGGTAGTATAGCTGTTGTTTTTTTTTTTGTTTTGTTTTTTGGCCCTGGCAAGCTCAGCTCCCGCTGAAAAACAAGAAGCCTGTGAGCCCCAGTTAACCAGGAACCAATATCTGTGACTGGCCAGGCCTGATTGAATGTGCTCAGCAAGTGAGACTGGCTTTTGAATGGTTTCGGGCCTTTCGCTTCGGGAGCGATGAGGTCAACGCAGCGTTGCAGGCCCCAAACAAAGGTTACCACCACGTAGTCGCATTTCTGTGAGCCGCACACCGTAACCCTCTGATCAAATGCCCTCTTTGTCGGCCAGAGAGAAAAGGAACATGTTGTACAATGGCAGGGCTCGAATAATGACACAAGAAGGGGTCAGCCATCACGGGAAAAAGGAGAGTGGCATTGCATAAGGGAGGGGGGAGAGAAAGAGAGAGAGAGAGAGAGAGAGAGAGAGAGAGTTTCAGGGGTGAGATGAGGCAAAAGGCTCTGAAAGATGGGGGAATGGCTGGGAAGAAGCAAAGAGGGATGCATGAGGTTGAAAAGGGGCAAAAGAACGAGTGTCTCTGGTGAGGCAGCCGAGCATGACTGCTGGGGCCTCGAGTCAGGGAGGGACAGAGAGAGAGGGAAAGGAACAAGAGACACTGGACAAAAATCACATCACCCTACTGCCTATTTGCTCTTTTTTCTTTAAATCTTCCCACGACTTCCAATTTATCAACGAGCCCTGGAATCTTTCCATGTTCGCAGCCTGATTGTCAGGATCATTGAAAACTGGTGAAACTGGGACTGAGCACTAACACTGTGCCCATTCCATTCAGAAAGGCAGATTATTCATGCTTAATGTTCAGAAGAGAAAAAATTGGACTGTTATAAGCTGGAATCACACAATTACAAACCAACAAACCAGATGATTCATGAGATGATTAGATGATTCATGTGTCAACATCATGTGAAATTTCTTCTTGTTCTGAGTCCCAGCAAATAAGCCAAATTTTCCTATGCCTCATGACACATGTTTTGAAAATGCAAAAAGAAATGTTTAAGATATCAACCATTTGCACCGAGCGATACTAAAAGCAGAAATCAAGCTTTTTTTTTTACTGTATAACAAGCCCACACAAGCATGGAGACTATAAACGTTCTGCATCCACCCAGAACTGGAGATGAGCGTTAAACGCAGCCAGCAGGCCAGACTTCTTGTCCGCACATTGTAAGGGAAGAAAGCTATTGGATGAAAGTTCCTGTGTTCAACACTGACTGGAGGATCTAGAAGTGCCTCTCTCTAGGTGACCGTTAACTTGTAGACCGTCTCAATCTGAACATTTGCCTGCAGAAATTTCAGAATACTCAGTCAAGCCAAGGATTTTCCCTGGATATTAGGAATTGGTTCTTTCTGGAAAATACAGCAGCTGGAAGCTAGGGCGTACCACCTTTTTGTGCAGAGGGAGTACACAGAGATGAGGTCCGAGCCAGGAGCTGCTCTGTTCCTGGAAAGCTCCAATGGTGTGTGCAAATGTTTGGACGCTAGAATGATTGTCAACACCATAGGGATAATAATGCACAGCGGGTTCTGTTTTTCCATGGACAAAACAGTTGCTTGAACGTGAGAACTTTTGATTCAGTGCCACATTCCTAGGTTCTTCTAATCAAGCATAAAGAACCTGGAATCTTAAGAGTGAAGCTGATAAAATCAGTTTGATAAAGAATATTGCTTATTAACCTAAACAGAACTTTTCACTAGTTTGCATTATGCACACAAATAATAAATTTTATTAGAGAACATTGAAGAGATTTTAGTTAGCTATAGCACTGAATTTGTGGGAATTAGATAAACACCTCGAAAACCGTACTAATATTATCTGTATAGGCTTAATTCTCTTAATCAAATTTGATTTGAGGCTTTTTATTGTTCTCTGTATTACTTATGGTTCTTTAAACATTTACTACATAGATTAAGGAACCGTCTTTTAGTAGAAAACTCCCAAGTCCTAAGTCAGCTCATTAAGCAGATGTGGATTTATAAAGAATTAATTAATCTTCAATTCAATCAATGCATGGATGCCTTCACTCAATGATCTCCAGTGTTGTAGGTTTATAGGTACTAAACAAAATCAACTAATCAGTTACTCGGTCAACTAATCAATTACTGATAATCCCTCACAACATGGGCTACACTTACATCTATCTATCTATCGGATTTTTTTATTCAAACCTACTTACAATGTTAATCCAAATATGCACCGTGAATATGATTATACTGAAATATACTAAACAGTTCTTGTAATGTACTAAACAATTCTGGTGTTAATTTGTAGGTTGTTGTATTATTATTTTATTATTCATGTCAGAAAAGATCAAGAGCAGAATTTCTTGCTCTCTCTATTTTCCAGCAACATTGAATATCATATTAATGAGAAAGTTGTCACTAAAGACAACTGTTAAACCCAAAGTTACAGAATGCAATGCAGCTATGTAAGTTATGCCGAGTTATGCCAGAAATCAAGCTCAGCTAGATAGAAAAATTACAAGCCTGTTTTGTTTGTGTATAGAGGAGGAGTAAACAACTAAAGCTCTGCTGCATCACTCTTTACGCAGAGATGAAGCATGGGGTCATTGCCATCAGCACCAGCATCAGCCGGTAGTGAAAAAGCATTTAGGGTAATGTAGAATTATTAGCCATCGTGAAAGATTTCTGTGAATAAAGTTAAACAAAAAATATTTTATTATTATAAAAAAACATTTATAGATGCCAAAGAAGATGATTATTTTAAAGATTAATTTTTCTAATGTAACCTCAGTGACCACCATTTATAAGCATTTTTATTGGGAAGCCATGGTGGAGGCATTACTCAGAACACGTCTCACAGCATAAAGAACTGAACTTAAATTTCAATACCTGTACTTTGCTGAAATTCACATACACTTCAAAATAACTGCACTTTAGAAATAACCAAAAACATCTATATACATCCAGGTGATTTTATACTTTCTTCACATTGTAAAAAAATGAAGCTTCTGAAGAAAGGAAAGGAAAAAAAGCTTGAGACAGATGCACATAATGCTACAAAGAGCCCACACCAGTTCACTGGGTTTTACAGTCCACGTCTCCTTCATTTGTCCCCTTCAGTTTCTTCAGTTCCCTCATCAGCTCCTGTTCCAGGGCCAAAATCTCTTTGGGCTTCTTATACTACGACAGATGTGAAAGAAATGCTTACAAGAGCAGCGAACACAATACAAAAGAAGAAAAAGAGGATCTAGTCTGAGAATAAAACTGGGTTTTCCTTCTCATGCTTGTCTGAAACTGGCTTTCACACAGCCCAAGTGGATCCTTTATCATCTTCTTTCTATTTTATATATCAAAGGTCATTGGTTTATGCAGCTAAATGGACTACATATACAGCATTGTAAGATAAATGAGGGGGAAAAAGAATAAGTGGAATCTTTTAAATCACTGTGATTCCACTTTTTTGAAAATAAAGGCATGGACAAAGCAGGGGGTGATTAAGTGAAATGGCAGGTGAAGGATTATAACAGGATTATAACTTACGCTGATGATTAAAGTGTTGTTGCCATGGCTGAAACTCAAGGCTGAGCTCTCTAGAGGCAGCTGGCAACGGTCAAGATCTGGGAGATTGAACTTCTTATAGTACCTGGGAAAGGAAGGAACAAATAGAAGTTGTTTTGTTTTTGTTTTTTACATGAGAAGCACAAAAGCTTTCACAACAGCACCACCTATGGGACTATCAATGTCATTACATGTTCTGTACATGAGCATACACTGAAATACTTCCAGCAACTGCTTTTTCCTGATCAGGGTAAGGTGGATCCTCGGTCTGTCATGAACACTGGAGGTGAAGCAGTAATAAACCCTGGATGGGATGCCAGTCCATTGCAAATCAGAATGCACACACACACAATCCTTCACACAAAGGGGCAGTTTATCATAAATATTCTAGTTGCTTAGATGTACTTGGAAGGAAACAAGGGAGTACAGAGCAGATAGACATGTGTATAAGTAATTAATATAGCTTTTGTAATTACTCTCAGATACTATAAAAGAATCTGTTATTAGCACTTATCATTTTATTCAACACATTATAATTTTATTAACATGGGGCATTGGTGGCTCAGTGGTAGGTTTCTCGCCTATCATGTGGAAGGCCTGGGTTCGATTCCCAGCCAATGCCCCAACCCCAGCCACTGGATGCAGTGCCGGTCCCAAGCCTGGAAAAATGGGAGGGTTGCGTCAGGAAGGGCATCCGGTGTAAAACATTTGCCAAGTTGTTGTGCGGACCAGTTGGTCTGCTGTGGCGACCCCGAACAGGGAGCAGCCGAAAGCAACTTATAATTTTATTAACATAGACTTCCTCCTCACAACTCCTAAAAACAAGCCAGTGTATGGATAGATGACTTTAAAATACCCCTGTGTGTGAATGAGTGTGTCAGTGTGTGTGTTCCTGGTGCCCTGAGATGGATTGGGGTCAACCCCTTGCTGTATTCTGGATCCACCATGACCCTGACCAGTATAAACTGGTTATTGAGAATGAATAAACAAATGAGTTTATTCATTGAGAGTTACTTTTTGTTCGTGGTCCGGATGATACAGCAACGTTCCACAGGTTCTACTGTGATCTTATAAGTGTCTATGGGGTACAGGATGTTTCGGACCCTCCACTGGAAACTGGTCTTGGTGTCCTTGCGCAAAAACACTGGCTACAGAAGCAAAGCAACATTAAAGTTCCATATTAGGTAGTGGGAGTCGATACAAGAACAACATGATGCCACTTGATAACGACTTACATTAGAGCTGTTCTCTTTTATTTCTCCCATCTCTGTGAGGTTCGGGACTGTTTCACCCACTTCCACCTGCCATGATCCTTGTCCTCCAAGTTTAGTCTTAGAACGCAGCCTTCGTGCTGAAAAAATTAGAACTTACATTAGGGAATGATGTTTTAAAGCAAAACAAAGGTTTTAACTTTACTTACAAAGAAGCTCATCTGTCTTCAGGTCATATTCTTCAGCCATCTCGGTACCATCTGTAAACAAGTAGTGCACTTTCCTTCTTCCTGTAAACACAGAATTATTATTAATATATCATTCCCTCAGAAAATAAAATGAAAAATAAACAGCTACTTTTTCCCCTGAAGATCTCAGACAGCATCTGTGTACATACATACATGGTATGTGATGGTCAGGTGTGCACAAACTTTTGGTCCTATAGTATATTTACACTATATTGCCAAAAATTTTGGGACACCTCTCCAAATCATTGAATTAGTTCCAGTGAAAGGAACTCTTAATGCTTTGGCATACCAAGACATTTTGGACAATTTCATGCTTCCAACTTTGTGGGAACAGTTTGGGGATGACCCCTTCCTGTTCCAACATGACTGCACACCAGTGCACAAAGCAAGGTCCATAAAGACATGGATGAGCGAGTTTGGTGTGGAGGAACTTCACAAAATCCTGACCTCAACCCGATAACATCTTTGGGATGAATCAGAGCAGAGACTCATCCAAAATCAGTGCCTGACCTCACAAATGCGCTTCTAGAGGAATGGTAAAAAATTCCCATAAACACACTCCAAAACCTTGTGGAAATCCTTCCCAGAAGAGTTGAAGCTGTTATAGCTGCAAAGGGCGGGCCAACTCCATATTACATTCATGTGCATGTAAAGGCAGATGTCCCTGTTTTGGCCTGGCTCGCAGTCTCCGCTCTAATTCATCCCAAAGATGTTCTATCGGGTTGAGATCAGGACTCTGTGAAGTTCCTCCACACCAGACTCACTCATCCATGTCTTTGTGGACATTGCTTTGTGCACTGGTGTGCAGTCATGTTGGAACAGGAAGGGGTCATCCCCAAACTGTTCCCACAAAGTTGGAAGCATGAAATTGTCCAAAATGTCTTGGTATGCAGAAACGTTAAGACTTCCAGTGATTTGGAGGGGTGTCCCAAAACTTTTGCCAATATAGTGTATGTTTCTATTTATGTAGATGTAACTTAATATTTACTTCTTGAAAACATTTCTTTCATTCTGTGAATGCCTAATGAATCAGCTACCTGCTTTATTTACTCTTTATTGAATATGTTTTTGTTTACTCAAAAATAGATAAGTGAACCAGATACGTTTATGCAGTTCCCTAGAAGAAATATCGCGATATTTTACTTTGTCACTATATTACTTACGATATTATGGTCCTTGTTATTTTTTGCAAGTTAATATAAACGAATACATATTTAATAACAAGATTTAACATGCTGAGTCATTAAAGCACTTCACAAGCTCTCAGAAATAAGAAGTTAGCTTATGCTTTGTGCTTTATTAAGTCTTTACGTTACGATCCGTGTCTGCGATCAATAATACTAGCATATTTAAAAGTATTTTACAGCAAAATAACAAGAATATAAAAAAAAATACCATCTGAGATCAACGCCGTTTTCTTAGCAGCCTTCAGGAGATCTGACCAGCATTGAACAGCCATGTTGCTAAACTTCCTGCAG
The DNA here is from genome assembly GCA_033459395.1 of Hemibagrus guttatus. Lineage (NCBI taxonomy): Eukaryota > Metazoa > Chordata > Actinopteri > Siluriformes > Bagridae > Hemibagrus > Hemibagrus guttatus. Next base: position 13,018,696 of record JAUCMX010000025.1, on the reverse strand, counting down.
CAGAACCACGCGAAGAGTTTCCATAGAAACGAAGATGAGGCAAAAAAAGAAAATAAAGAAAATAAACAATAAACAGTTTATTCAATACATAGTATATCCATACATACGTATTTAAACAATATATATGTTTTTCGGCTTACACCTACATCAAAACATTTAAATAAATATTTTTTAAGGAGACGATGACCCGGAAGTGGTTCATTTAAATGCCTTGTTTTTCTTTTCCGAAGGTTGTGTTGCGAGGATTTCGACAGTTGGTGTTTACAGGAAATCTGTATGGCGGATGTTCGGGGAAAATAACACAGTAGATAACGTGAGGTGCTGGTTATTTTAGACGCACTTCTGATTCATTGTGCGTTGCTAGCTAATAATAGTATGTCTAGCGGATTTGGTGATCACCTAGTCCTAAAGTGCGCACAACCGAACTGGGTAGCAAACCATAATAAACCCGCGGCTCTGATTTTACGCATACTGTTTAGTATGGAAGTATGCATTTGAATTCAGAACAGAAATCAGGACCTTTTTCTAGTATTGTAAAAGTAGTAAATGTTTAGTGTGGTTTATTATCGTTAATTACTGACATAGAAGATGTTTATATATTTCTATACTTATTATTAGGGATTCTCGCCTGTCATCTACTCGAAATGGAGGCTCACGGTATTATGAAAGCCTTTCCAAAAGTGAAGAGGTATCGGCCACATGAGGGTAAAGATGCCCCGCCAGTCAAGAAACCTATTACTGGTAATGAAATTTAATACATTCATCAAATGTGTGTAACTGTGGTTAAAATCATGTTTAGTAACCATTTTATCCTGGTTCTAGAGCTGGAAATACTGGGTGTGAGGCGTGAATACAGCTTGGATGAGATTAAGTTGTTACTTACACAGAGCGGATAGTGGAGACTCCTTCCAAAAATACTACATAAACATCATGACGCAGAAAACTTCACCATGTCACTTATACACCGATCATGCATAACGTTTTCAGCACTGACAGGTGAAGTGGATAACACTGATGATCTCCTCATCATGGCACCTGTTAGTGGGTGGGATATATTCGGCAGCAGGTGAGCATTTTGTCCTCAAAGTTGATGTGTTAGAAGCAGGAAAAATGGACAAGTGTAAGGATTTGAGTGAGTTTGGCAAGGACCAAATTGTGATGGCTAGACCACTGGATCAGAGCATCTCCAAAACTGCAGCTCTTGTGGGGTGTTCCCGGTCTGCAGTGGTCAGTATCTATCAAAAGTGGTCCAAGGAAGGAACAGTGGTGAATCGACAGGGTCATGGGCGGTCAAGGCTCATTGATGCACGTGAGGAGTGAAGGCTGGCCCATGTGATCCGATCCAACAGACGAGCTACTGTTGCTCAAACTGCTGAAGAAGTTAATACTGGTTCTGATAGAAATGTGTCAGAATACACAGTGTATGATGGGTCAGGGCTGTTTTGGCAGCAAAAGCGGGACCAACAAAATATTAGGCAGGTGGTCATAATGTTATGCCTGGTCGGTGTAGAAACGCTTACAAATTAAAACAAGCGCATTAATACAAAGCTTGCAGCTGGACCAACTGTCTATTCTGTGTTAAAGAAAATCAATTAACACCTTCTGTCCAATCAGAGCTGAGTTTTCAACAGCACTGTGGCTTCAATACCAATATCATAGTAAGGACTAACTGATCATTTTTTAACATCTAGGCAGATATATCAGTGTTGTGTGACCTTATCATAGGCTACATACTAATGGTTTGTGTTCAATATTACTATGTCTACTTCAGGAACATTTCGTAATGGCTACGCGTGTCCATCTGGAAGGCGTCTCATAGGACGACAGTTGCTTGCTGCTATTCAACATCTGTTTTCCGCTTTTAGGGAACATATTTCAGGGCGTCTGCATCCACATAATCCCTGCTGGCATAGGAAATGCCCGTTGTGACATATTCCAGCAGCAGATCGTGCAGAATGGAGGCCAGGTGGAAGCTGCTTACGGTCCCAGTTGCACGCACGTGGTTGTGGATGAGTCGGTGGACAGGGAGCGAGCACTGAGGCTGCTGAAGATGGAAACCTTCCCCCCTGCTGTGCAGCTGGTAAAATGCACTTGGCTCAGTGCTTGCATCTCTGAGAAGAAGCTTGTGAGCACAGAAGACTACAGGCTGCATCCATGTGACTGGTATTTCTGATTATTATTATCATTAAAAATATGAGTGTACTATATATCTGGCAAATTTTTTGGTCATAAAACACTGAAATATCAGTATCAACGTGTCACAGATTTATGCAGTGCAATTCATTAATTCATTTACCATTTACTTTGAAATATGACAGTCTATAAAACGAGCAAATTTCAAATGATATCGCTGTTAGTAAAATCAAAATACAACCACACAAAGATTATATAATACAGCTATTCTGATACATGGGTTAAACAATGTCTTTCTTAACATTTGGCTTAATGCGTTCTCTTTTGTCCGTAGTCCTCAGGATGCTCCAGCTGAGAAACCAAAGCCGAGCATTGTCAGCTGCATCCCTGTTCCTGAGGAAACACAGCCACTGGATCACAAATCAGCTCAAGATGATCCAGCTGACATGGTAAAGCTTCTGCAGAATCCATCAGACGATTGTTTGTTTGTTTGCCTATTTAATTTATCCGGGGTCTCACAGCGGAAATGCTGATCAAGTTTAAACTGCTGTTGTTCAAATCATCATGTCAGGGAATATAATTTAATCCTTAAAAGCAAGGCTTGCCAAGTCAGGATATCTTTAATGCTATTAGTGTGGAAAAACATAACCTCATCATGATAGCTTTAATTAAGTTTTGATGTAACTGGGAAACGGTTTGAGATTATTTTAACAGAATCACTTGCTCTGTATATGCATATATGTTTTAGCATGGTCCTGTCTTTTTTTTTTTTATTTTGCATGAATAATAATAATAATAATGAATAAATGTAACAGTAATTCGTTACAGTTACTGAGAAAAAAATATGTAATTAAATTACAGTTACTTATGAAAATGTTAAAGATTACAAATAGGGTTACATCTGAATATTTTCTTTAAAAAAAACAGGATATTTTGAATAATATTAATGTGTTGCTAGAATTTGTTGAAGCGGTGCTATTCTGATGCTTTTGATTGGCTCTCTGGTTTGAATTTGCGGAGCGCCAAGTCTGCCAATTACGTTAATCCACATTGCCGCTGAAAGCTTTAGGCTACTACAACCTGTCTGAGAGTTGGCACCATGGCGAGTGATAAAAATGCATTTCAGTGCTGGAAATTAAAAAATAATTTCATCCTGAAATCCGATAAGGGCGCAAATATAACAGTTCAGTGCAAAATTTGTTATCCAGCTGTTAAAATGCTTTCGACATCAAAGTCTTCAATGTGGAACCTGAGGAAGCATCTGCAGATATGTAACCTAGCCTTTCTTTATTTTATAAAAGCATATGGTTTTTGTCATTATTGTGAGTGTACAGAAATAAAAACAGCCTTTAGTCTGGAATGATATATTACTCGTTTCTGTATAATAAAAAGTGACGGAGTAGTCAGTGGAGTTACTGTAGCTGCTATGTAGGAAAAATCCACCAAAACATGCCAGCATCTTCATCGACCCCATAGTGTGTTCAAGACCTGTATTCAAAACATTCAGAACAAATGAGCTAGTCTGCTAGCTACCTTTACCAGGCACACTGCTATTTATGAACCTTTTGACAGAAAATATATAGCTCACATTTTTCCTCCTTGAAAAAGTGTTGGTAATGTCAGATCTAATATAGCTTAGTTATTTTAGCATTGTAGCATATATTATGATGACTCAAAGTCATGGAGTTGTGAAATTCAGGGCACCAGCAGACTCCTCTGGCCAAAGCAATGTTACGTTAAGCCATTTTAATTTTCAGTGTCCTTTGTAAAATCAGTGCTTTAGACTGCTGCGTGATTTTCAACTGAAAAGTGACTTATGATCTGAATGATAACAGTTTCATTTCCAAAAATATAACCTATTTTTCTCGAGGGTTGTCCAGTTTGATTTTTGGAGGATAAAGCATGTACACACACAGACACACACACACAGATTTAATTCATTTCTTTCCCTAATTGCATTGAAGGCTATGAGACACCAGTGTTTTCTTTTATTAACTGTTTTATTGCCTATTTGGGTTTATGTATATGTTTTATTTCTTCAGATTGTTTCTTTTTCAAGGCATTGTTACTTGCCAGTGTGTCCTATCATAGCTATGCAAAGATTTGATTCCTAAACCAGTATTAAACAATTTTTGTTATGAAGTCTGGTGTTGTGGTGGCTGTGCTTAACATTTAAATGAATATAATCTTAATTCAAGTGATGAAAGATTCAGAAATTCTAACAGTAAACAGAGTTGAGTACTACTGTAAGGTTAACCCTGCCTGGTATAAATGTCTGGAAACGATTTAGTTGAAAATATCCATTAGAAACTTAAAAGTAATCAAATGTAATCAGTTACTTTACTTTTATAAATTAATTGAAAAGTAACACTACATTACATTTTAAATAGGGTAATTTGTAATCTGTAACCTATTACATTTCCAAAGTAACCTTCCCAACCCTGCCCACAGGTGCCCGAGACTCAGGAAGAACCCATAGAGGAAGACGCTGTCTCACAGAATGACCTTGAGGCTCTGATCAGCGGCGTTAAACACGATCCCAGCGACTCGGCTGACGCACAGAATGCGTCCAAAGAAACAGAGGTGCTGGGAAAGTGGGTGTGTGCTCAGTCATCTCGAACCAAGAGCAAGAACCACAACGATCACATCACTGACAAGCTAGAGCAGCTAGCCAAAGTGTACACGCACACGGGTGACAAGTGGAGAGCGCTGAGCTACTCGAAAGCCGTTAACGCACTCAAGAGCCATCCCAAGCCGATCTCTTCGTATGAGGTTAGTGATAGGACAGTATGGTAGCATGCCAGCGATGTCTCAAATTTCAGTTTTGTGATTTGGATTTATTGCAGGATATATCACAAAACAGCAGCCATATAATCGGGGGAAAAAACAAACTTATTACTAAGTACAGTGCCTTGCAAAAATCAAAGAACTTTTAAAGATCCAGTTGTGCAAAGCTGGTGGAGAAATATCTCGGGTGACTTGACCAAATGATGATGACAGTGGTGAAATCACAATACATTGAGACTGAGAATTAATTGAGATTCCAAGTTTAGCTACTTACACTGCATAATGTGTAAAATGTTTAAGGGGAAAATACTATGCAAGGCACTATACAAAAAATACATCTGTGGATTAAACAAGAAAATATCAACCCACAGATATTGGTGTCATTTTTGGGTAATTTTTTAGTATTTGCCCCTTAAACATTTCCACATTTTATAGCAATCCAAAGTTTAAGGCAAATATTAGTACAATACCCAATTTTTAATTTTTTTATTATTATTATTTTTTTTAATACTGCGTCCCTATTTGCTCCACAAACCACTGAGCTTATTTTAAGCAACTAAGTCACTGACACAGTGAGAAATGCAAGTAATATACAGCCCTGTCCTGATTGTTACCAGGAAGCCTACAAGATCCCAGGAATTGGCAAGAGCATGGCCAATAAGATTGTGGAGATCATGGAGAGCGGGCACCTGAGGAAGCTGGACCAGTTCGGGGAGGCCGTACCCGTCTTGGAGATGTTCACCAACATCTGGGGTGTTGGCGCAAAGACTGCCAGGCTTTGGTACCAACAGGTAAGGAGGGCTGAACGAAAGAGCTCAAGTTCATCTTTCGCCTTTTGTGATCGTAAGTGCTTATGACAAAGGAAATTTTATAGCACTATAGTTGTAGCATGTTGACAAAGTTGTTTCATTTTCCCCAACAACATATCAACAGTTACAATTATACAATTAAGTTTAATTTTTTTTTTAAAGAGGCTCCTTTTGCAACTTTTATCCAGTTATAGTTACCTTTTAATGTCATGCTTGTCATGCTACAGAGTCCCAACTGAAGACTTTCCTATGTCGAAAATATACAGCTTTATTTCTGACTGTGACACTCATGACTCTGACCATGAGTCAAATAAAGGTTTCTTCACAGAAAACCTATATATATATATATATATATATATATATATATATATATATATATATATATATATATATATATATATATATATATATATATATAGGTTTTCTGTGAAGAAACCTTTATTTGGCACTCATGGTCACTCATATTTTATATATATATATATATATATAAAAATATATCATAAATCAATTTTTCATTTTTATAAACCTATTTGCTTCTCATCCAAAAGCACTATCAGAATTACTGTTATAGAAAATGTATCAATACATAAACAAGCTGCTAGAGTCATGCACAAAATGACTGAAATATAACAAAACCAGTTTGTCAATCTGTTATTTTTGGGATAAAATGTCACCATCAACTCATGAATGAAAGCCAGGTCACATGTTTTAAAGTTTACCTGACCAAATCTGTGTTCATTTCATTGAAGGGGTTTCGTACACTGGAGGATATTCGCACCAAGGCCACTTTGACTCACACGCTGAGAATTGGCCTGAAGCACTACGACGACTTCCTCGATCGAATGCCAAGGAGCGAGGCATCTGCCATCGAGAAAACAGTCCGTAACAGACTGCATCGTGTGCCGATTCACGACTTCTCATAACTGTAACCATGCCATGAGGCACGATTATAGCAGAGAGCTAACTAAAGGAAATGACCATCGTCATCCTGTCAAGCCAACATGCCACAAGGGAGTATTAAGCTCTATATTACCAATACACGCTGAGCAATTCTAAACTACTGGCACATCTCTCAGAGTAATGTGAGTGTAATAAGACAAAAAAAAAAAAGTTCATTCTGGCTAAGAGAGGACCGTCAAACTTTTTTGGCAGCTTGATGGCGAAAGCAGAGGTGGCGAGCGTGTCTGTTCTCCCTGAGGAACTTCTGAAAGTTGGCGCATAATAAGTCAGAAACTCCCTTTGCTCTCTGGCTGAGCCGAGGCCTGAAGCCAGTTGTTTTTCTTGTAGTATTGCTTGGTTTTCCCTCCTCAGCCAGATAGAAAGTACAGATGAAGAAGATGAGGATAGCATGTGTCCTCTTGCACTTGACAGGATGATATGTAGTGCATGTAACCTCTCCTCAAGCAAGTTCAAAGCCCAAATGCTGGGAGACAAGGAGCAAATACGGAATAGAGAGAATAGACCATGTAATCTCCATCTCCAGTGATGGACCTTAAATCAGCCTTAAATTATTGACTTTCACATATATTTCCCTTAGTTGTTATAGGACTCACATTTATATGTGTGAACCTTCACATATATTTCTTGTAGCCATCATCACTGGGATGTTCCTTCTGGCATGATGTATAAATGTTCCTTCTTTAAAAGATTTTAACCTAGGTACTATAAGCATTGTACTATACTGTATATACTGTAAGCATTAATCGTTAATCCACTGTCAGTGCTGTTGAATATTACAGCCCAGGGTTCACATAGGGCCATGTGTAAGTTAAACAGCGTTTGTGATTGACAGGTGAGAGAGGCAGCGCACAGCGTGAACCCAGAGCTGCAGGTGGTGGCGTGCGGCTCGTACCGGCGTGGGAAGCCCACATGTGGAGATGTGGACGTGCTCATCACTCACCCAGACGGCCAATCGCACAAGGGCATCTTTAGCAAAGTGCTCCAGGTCCTCCATCAGAGCGGTATGCATACGCTACATTAGTACATTCAGTTGGAGATATGTGGACAGCTGTAAATCATTTGCTTCACCTACATGCTCTAGGTTTTACTAGTGGTTAAAGAAACTGATCGTACTGACAAAGTTTAAAGGTTTAGTCGGCAAATTTAAAGTGCTTCAGTGGTTAAAATTGTCTTTTGTATTATGTAAACCGATATGCACTACACACACACACACTATATTTAGAATATGTAAGAAAAGTTATTAAATTGATTATAATTAATTAAAGCTGTTCCTCTTTTAATTTTTATAAATGAATGCTTCCATAAAAAAACTATATTAATTACCCTGCATTAGTCCTCTCATCCTCCAAATAAATGCCCTCTATAATATCTGTGACACACCCCCTGAATGCAGTCGCCCTGACTTCCTGTTTTAAAACTAAATATGTCCACAGAATCAAATCATATTTCTCAAAACATTCAAAACAGCATTCAGGCCTGTGTGTGCCAATTTACTTAATAGGATTTTGAGTTTCACCTAAAATCTCTGACCGTACCATTAACATGTAGTAGGAGTCAGTCAAGTTGACAGGTACTTACGCTATAATCCTAAACTTTTCACCGCTTGAAAACAAGGCTTCATCAGTTCTGCCGACAGATTGGAAATTTAAGGGCTTGATACACTAAAACCTAATATAAAATCAGGAAATATGACTCTTAGCTGCTCATTTGTGTTCACCAGGCTTCTTGACTGATGATTTGGTGAGCCACGAGGACAACGGTGAGCAGAAAAAGTACATGGGCGTATGTGTTCTGCCAGGCCCGGATCAGCGCTATCGACGGCTCGACATCATTGTGGTGCCCCAGAATGAATTTGCATGTGCTCTGCTCTACTTCACCGGTTCGGCCCACTTCAATCGCTCCATGCGCGCACTCGCCAAGACTAAGGCCATGAGCCTGTCCGAACACTCACTAAATGTCGGTGTGGTGCGTGAGCGTGGTGTGAAAGTGGTACCGGGTTTGGCATTAAGCACGCCTACTGAGAGGGTGGTCTTTGAGCACCTGGGAATCCCATACAGAGAGCCTCATGAGAGAGACTGGTAGCAAGACACCTCAAAATAGAATAGAATTGAAATCATGTACTACCTGATTTACATCTCATTCGCAAAGATGTTTTTAAATCTTTTTGTTTTATTTATGGATACATAAAGGTGCAGTACATGAGTTCACCTTATCTGGGATTGACAGCTGCAGCTATAATGTTTTGCTTTAAAGTTACATAATCATCAATTATCCACCCTCAGAATGTTTAGGTAGGAATATATTTTTAGCTCTTTATCTTAAAACTCTATAAAGTACACCGTATAGATAAAAGATGAGGGATGATGGGGACTGATCCTTGGAGATGGACCACTCCATCCTCCATATATTATATTTATTTGTTGTGCTGCTTGATGTTGACTTTTATAATACGATTGATTGTAACAGACGTATTGGATGAAGAAAAGATCATGTCAGTGAATGAATGTGTGAATGTGGTGACCCAGTGTTGGTTACCTTATACAGCAGCCATGATACACTCAATTGCCTTAGAATTGTTTTTAGGGTGTAACACTTTATATGGGATATTTCCATACTATAGGATACTATTAAAATATTTCTAAATGTGTGTGGATGGTTTGATTTTCAGTGAGCAAAAGTTAAAATGTTAGCAGACCTGAAACAAAAGTCTATAAAAGTCTAATTGAATGGTAGATTGGTGACTGAGTCTCTGCTATAACTCAGTTACAGCTCTTTCTCTTCTATTCCGTGCCATTGTAACTGTTCTATTAATGTCAACGTCAAAGCTGAACACAAGTGTGGACTTCTCAAAGGAATGAGCACCAGCCAACAAAATAGTACCATAGTAGCTAAGCATATCACACACATACACTATTGCCAAAAGTTTTGGGACACCCCTCGTAATCATTGAATTCAGGTGTTGTTTTGCAAGGGTTGTGCTTGGCTCCTTAGTTCCAGTTAAAGGAACTCTTAATGCTTCAGCATACCAAGAAACATATGGACAATTTCATGTTCTCAAGTTTGTGGGAACAGTTTGGGGATGGCCCCTTCCTGTTCCAACATGACTGTGCACCAGTGCACAAAGCAAGGTCCATAAAGACATGTGATGAGTTTTCTGAACTGACTTTTGTCATCGTCTTTACCCAATCCTGGATCAGCGCTCGTTTAGTGGGCGGGGGAAATCACATCTTTGTCCTATCTGTCCCATCTGGAAGTGCAGATGTTGTGCAACAGCTGGGAGTTCTGCTTAGAGAGGCACGCTGTTCCTCCTGAGACCGAGCAGATATGAGCTGTGAGGAAGGAAGGCGGCGCATGTGGTCGCTTTTCACGTCTCTGACGCGCAATGAGCAAAACATAACTCTGATCTTTGCGCTTTTATAAAACACAGCGTGTTGTTGACAGCTGGATGCTGTAGTCGTGCCTGCAGGAATGGGTTTGTTTTTTTACACAGCTGGGCCTGTCAGTCCCACAGAGGCGACTCTCGACCAGGTGAGAAGTTTTTCTCACTTTATTTAAAAAGAAACTTAAAGTTGTTTTTCTTAAGGAAGTTGAATAGTTAACTCGTGTGGTGATTAACACGCGGAATCCGTCCAAACGAGGGGCGTAAACACACGCATTTTTTTTTTGTTCTCCTACCCGTATTCTACAAGCTCCGCCTCTCTGTTCAGGATTGGCTAACAGAACCCCGCCTCACGAGCGATGATTGGCGTAGGTCACATTCCAACTCTCCTGTCGACAGATTGGTTAGCCTGGCCAATAGGAGAGAAGGAGGTGGAGTTTGTCGGAATACAGGTGTGGCTCTAAAATCACGACGGTTATTTTAAACCACCGCGTTAGGAGTATTATGAGTATTATAAATGTAAGTTTATTATATGTTTAATGGGTTACAATTCATAGCTAATGTATCATTAACTATAACGACCCCTATAGAGCAGCTCATTTTAATCCAAATCAGAATGAGTACAATAACATTATATAGGTTTATGTGTATGGGAATTGTTTCTTTTCACCCTGAGACTGACATTTTATTAAGCTAGCTGTCATAAGTGTTAGTTAGTTATTATTATTATTATTTTTTTGAAATATATGCTTAAATTAAGTATTAAATTAACTCTTGTTGTGTACACCCACCTTGAGCGTTTGCTAGAACCTGGTCTGTTGGAGTACCACTGACTTCAGGGGAAAGTAGACCATGCATGCACAAAATGTCAGTAGAATTCGCCAGATGACGTCACAGATCAATCTGCATAATTCATTACATTTTCATGATTTTCATCTATGGCATTTGCCAAACGGTGTTATTCACAGTGACTTAGGCTGCGTGTACAATATTCCGGATAAATCTGAAAACAGTGTTTTCGTCTAAAAACACTCCGCGTCCACATTATCGTTATCAATCGTTGGTCATCCACACTGAAACGTCTGAAAACGCTTACGTCTGCACTGCGCAGACGTACCTGTACTGCGCATGAGTAAAACGTAAGACGCTTCGACCTGCGCCATTTCTGCCTGGCGTTTATTTAGAGGGTATCCAAAACAACTGCTGTACAATGTTGTCCACCATCTTAGTCATGTCCACTACTGCATGCGTCATCGTTTTCGAAAACCTCCATTTTCACAGTCGACACTGCGACGCGAAAACGGCGTTTTTAAAATTCATCCACTTTGGAGAGCGTTTTCAAAAAGATACTTTTCCATTGACTACAAAACACTGTCTCAGTGTAGATGGAAGGCCAGAACGGATAGAGAAATATGCGTTTTTAAACAAAAACGTATTAGTGTGGACATGGCCTTATAGAAGTGCTGTAAAGTTTATATAAATAAATAAATACATCTTACTGGTTCTCAAGGACAGGGACAAAGAATACTCCCAGTCTAAGCCCTTCTGGGGAGGTAGCATAGTGTCGGAAAACACAAAGCACGCAATTTGAACACACAATTAGGTCTGTAGACAAATTATAGTCAAAATCTAAGACAAGACCAGCGTCAGGATTATTTGAGTCTTAAGTGGATCAAGACCAAATCCAGGCCAAGACTTCACTTTTCTAACATTTCTATTTGTGTATGCATAAAAATTGTGACATCATTCAAATATTAAAAATGCAAATGCATACGACTGGTTTACATTTTTGTTTTCAAAAATACAAACGAACGTACAATTTCTGGCAAATTTGACATGGAAAGGTGAAGTCTGTTTGCAACAGCATTTCCCATATCTTACGAGTTAAGACCCAGTCAGATCAAAATAGCAATAACAATTACCTTTGTTTTCTATTTCACTTCCTCATCAACATGGATAGAACCTGATGAAATTTCAATGAAATCTCAAATCTCTTTGTGGCTCTAGGCTTTTATTTATTGGTTTGTTCCTTCGTTTATGCTTTTATTTTTCCATTTTATTTTTTATTTTCTATTAAATCACCAGAACTATTTACCTGAAATTTGTAAACTTAGAATAATGAAGTTATATGGCCTTTTCAACTTGTCTATTTAAATTATGCATACATGATAAAATCAGGCCAGGATGATATTTCAACACAGTCACCTGAAATTCTGGTATCCTGGCTGTTGAGCGCAATGTTAAATAGTCACAGAATGATTTTCAACTGGTTCGTGCTGTCCACATGTTTTCAACAGCTTCTGATAATTATTATTATTATTATTATTATTATTATTATTATTATTATTATTATTATTATAAGACCGTAAAGAGTAGTCTTATCCTCATAGATAGAAGTCAGCTCTCACTTTTCATGCTCTCATGGTGTTCATAATGTTAGGTCATGTGAATGTGACTGATGTTTTTTCTTTTTCCCCAGGGGGGAAAAGTTGTAGTGTGGAACAAAGAGAATGTTTTTTAACACAGTCTTGAGGATCAGGTGATGTTTAAGGACGAGCCTGAATTCAGTCAGAGAAGTTTCTGGAATTTGGTTTTTATTTCAGAATTCAAGTACATTTGTGTTTGGGTCTGTATCTGTAGTGTGTGTGACACTTTATGATCATACAAACCAGCGAAAAACCTCTTAAGTAAAGAATGAAAGATACAGTATATGTGTGGGAGAGTGTGTGGGGAAGACATAGCCATCTTCTTCATAAATATAGCCCATTTTCTCTCATGGGCTATATTTATGAAGCTCCATTGATTTCCAGAAAACAAGCTCAATATTAGTGTGTGTGTGTGTGTATGTGTAAGATAAAGCATGGGTGAATGGGAGTGTTTTTTTCTTTGTGTATCTTTGAGACTATGGATAATAATATGCACTCCCAAGACTCGAGACTCCTTATTCTCTAAATCACGAATTCATGGTTTGATTGTACTCAATTTAGTTTCATGTAGCAACAACATTACTAAATTGAGGTCAGGGAACCGCAGTACTATGAAATGTGTTCAATGTAAACGCACACTCTCATTGGCCATTGTAATAGAAACAATTGTACACTTGCTCTTTAGAGCCAATCTTGCAGCAGATCAGAGTATAAAAACACATAGATACAGGCCAAGAGCTTTATTTTATATTAAAAATAAATCTTTGATTGAGGTCACGTTCTTTAGTTTATATTTACCTCAAATATCAGAATGTGACCTCTTTGATTGTGGCATGGTTGTTGGTGTCAGATTCGCTGGTTTGAGTATTTTAGATATTGCTGATCTCCTGGGAGTTTTATGCAGAACATCACAAGATCAGCTTTATTTCACCTTTACAGTTCAGATACTCCAATTGTCTGAAACAGTACTGAAGCAATGAACACCATTCGATCAAAAGACCATCACTCAACTGGTATTTTCACCAGGGACAAAGATACTGGTGTAGCTTTTAGTGGCAACAAAATCTCTGAACTCAGATTGACCAGGGAGAGCTTGTTCCCTGTCAAAGGGAGCAGAGTCTTCCTAGGCATTGCTATCAAATGATGTTTGAAACAGAAAAGCATTTTTGTGCTGATGTGCAGGGAATTTCCCTTTGTACTGGACCAGAGCCACATGTTTTTAATTTCATTTATCATCTACTGATTAAATATACAGGCCTGTCAACAAATTTAAGAGATTTAAGATGTGCCCATTTGCACCTTGTGCTCTAGGATTACAGCTTGTAACTATATACATACACTATATTGCCACCGACTATATTGACACCCTTCCAAATCACTGAATTTAGGGGATATTTTTCAGGGGTTGGGCTTGGCTCCTTAGTTCCAGTTAAAGGAACTCTTAATACTTCAGCATACCGAGACATTTTGGACAATTTCTTGCTCCCATCTTTGTGGGAACAGTTTGGGGATGACCCCTTCCTGTTCCAACATGACTGCACACCAGTGCACAAAGCAAGGTCCATAAAGACATGGATGAGCGAGTTTGGTGTGGAGGAACTTCACAGAGTCCAGACCTCAACCTGATAGAACACCTTTGGGATGAATTAGAGCGGAGACTGCGAGCCAGGCCTTCTCGTCCAACATCAGTGCCTGACCTCACAAATGCACTTCTAGAAGAACGGTCAAAAATTCCCATAAACACACTCCTAAACCTTGTGGAAAGCCTTCCCAGAAGAGTTGAAGCTGTTATAGCTGCAAAAGGCGGGCCAACTCCATATTACATTCATGTTCATGTAAAGGCAGACGTCCCAAAACCTTTGGCAATGTAGTGTATTTTGCTGTATATGATTTCACCCAGATAGATTTGTTCATTTGTTTTGTCTACGCTTTAGCATAATAATTTCATATTACTGAGCGTTTGGTCTGGATGATGCTGATGGCTGCTTATATGTTCTGTTAGCAGGCACAGCAATGTGTTGGGAAGAATAACCAGAGCTACTTTTGTGAGTCAGGGCACTGCTGTGAAGACCAGCAGTGCTGCAACTACTTCTTTGAGTTATGGTGTGAGTACCCCTGTACATTGCCAATACACTGTCTCTTATTGGGGAAATAAATAAACCAGCCACAAAAATCACTACTGAATATGTAATTTACTCATTCATGTTGTGTGTGCTTCACACAGAGAGGTGGCAAGACAATGAGAGGATCAAGTACAACTTAGAGCACTTTTTAAAAGTAAAAAACAAACATTTTTATTAAAGATATGACTACCCATCCCATCTTATGGGCTACTTTTTTTTAAAGCAACTAGCAAAAGTGGGAAAAAATAAAACCCCACTTTTTTTTTACCTTATATTTTTTTCATTATGAGATATATTAAACCAGATATTAGATTAAAAATCATGTTTCTAGATCATTTTTTCACGTTGCAAGCTGGAAATTATCTTTATATGCCTTTTGTGTTCTATGTGCTTACTGAATTGTGTTAGGTTTGCCATTGTAACAGAACTGTAGCTTTTTTTACTCTGAATTTCTTATTTTTGTTGTTTACATATATTTCAGTTCCAGTTTCATTGTGATTATTGATTTATCAAATAGGGTTCTGGTTGATGTGTGCCATTATCTTCATCCTGACCTGTTGCTGTGTGTGTCGTCACCGCCGCATCAAACACAGGCTGCAGCAGCAGCAGCGACAGCATGAGATCAACCTGATTGCCTACAGAGAGGCTAGCAACTACACCTCAACTCCATTCTACTTCAGTAAGACTCATAACCAAACCCTTTTCTATCAGTGCATCTGTTTGTTTTTAGATTGACAGTTCAGCTGAGGGATGTCCAGCCCTCTCTGACAATGTATACTTCCACCCTTCCACCTGATTCCACTGGTAAAGCATCAGGGAACCTTTTACAAAGCCAGAAGAAAAATACACAGGGCAATCTGAGATTCTGTCAATATTGACACTGTGAGCTAGTTTGTGTGTTGTACACACCTCAAATTACTCACTATGCCGTTGAAACTCGGTGCCCCTTGACAAGACTTACAGTATGTTAAGTTTCATTTGTCAGACACAAAACTCTACTTCATTGTTGTTTGGGGATTTTTTCTTTGTTTTTTTGCTTGTTTGTTTTTTTATGGCAGAGCCTATACAAGTGCATATAGTTTTCACACCTTTAAATAAGCCCCACTGATTGCCATGGTGCCTCAGTGACAAAGATAATAGTCAGAGACAATGAGTGGCGTGTGCAGGATGAGATAAAGGGTTGTAAACTTTAGATGGACCACATAAAAGTATGCATAGAAAATATTTGCTCATTATTAAATGCTTCATGTTTGCATAATAAGTAGGCCCCATATTCCTTTTTCCTACATTCTCTCTATTTGGTGCTTTTCAGGGTTTCTACCAAGCTATCTCCTTCCTGACTATGAGGATGTAACAAATAATCCTCTCACCCCACCACCTCCTTACTCTAACTCAAACTCTGGACCGCCAGCTTGTACCAGCAATGACCAGGAGGAGGCGCAATGTCCATCTGGACAGACCACTCGTGTGCCCACATCATCAATAGCACTGTGCTCCAGTCCTGACATTGTAGTGCATTCCTCCATGGAGAACCAGCACAGAGATGATGGGAAAGACACAGAAACCATGTTAAAGCAGGATATGGATCCCAAGGACCAGGAATTTGATGTTGAAATACCTGAAGAGGAGAAGGAGGGGCTCATGGAAAGACAGCGTCACTTTACAGGTGACTCTGGCATTGAAGTGTGTTTGTGCAGCCGAGGAACCGGGAGCCACAGATCTAAAGAGCTTGAGGTGCTGTTTAATAGTGAAGGCCATGGAAGCTCGATGGAGTTTTGCGATAGCTGCGGAGCTAGAGATGATAAAGATGGTGAGCAGGGGACAGAGCTTGACGCATCACCACCAACACCCCCACAGCTCCATCCTGTCTGCCTGTATTTGCATACAATTAATGAGCAGGAGGGGCCATAGGAGCATCAGAGCTGAGGGCAATGATACCAGACATAAAGAAAAACAGAGACATAACAGTGCCCACCATGTTTGGTGGATGGTATATACAGTAGGTGTAAGCCTTTTGACAATCTGATGGTTGAGTGATCTTTGTGTAGTGATAGCTGTGCTGGGTGGGGAAAAGAATTGTGCTGGATCCAAAGTCTGTCCTAGAAACACTGGTTTTTATGGTGTGGCTACATCCTGGATGGGATCAGGCTTCCAATCCACTTTCTGGCAGGATTTAGAAGCTTGGAAGAAACTGTGAGAAGTGAATTCAGATAATGACCAGATCCAAAGATTACACAAGTTCAATAGAATTGTTTGGTTTAATCAGCCAGTTGGGTTTCAGCTGGCAGTTCACAGGTTTAGCAATGATCTACCGTCATAAAATTTGAACAGTATGTTCATTTATGGCCTCTGTTGTTTATGGAACTTGGCAAGAACTGGCCATTGCGAGTGATATTTGCAAAGGATCCTTGGACTCTGCAGATCACACCTTGTAGTTATATTTCCATGTTGATTTTCATCAAGCTGTGCAACTTTTAATTTAAACCTTTATAAATAATAATGTACCTTAATGTTGTGTTAGCCTAACTGGCCACTGCTTTGCTCTTTGTTAATCTCACCTGCCAAAACAGACGAATTAAGATGATTGATGATGATTGTAAATGATTTTATTGCATTATTTATGTCTGAATTATACAAAGTTCCCAAAGTTCTAAATAAAAGTTCTATATATCTAATATATTTGTAGCCCTACAAAAATAACTTTTCTGAAACAATAGCTGATTTCAAAGCTTTGAGAAACAAAATTTGTAAATACTTATTGTGAGATCAATACCAACAGTAACAAATCTTTCAATGGTATTAATAATCAACACAAGAGAGCCACATTAGTTTTGATTGTATAGGCCTAGGACCAGTCCATCTTTTAAAAACTAAAGTTAAAAATTGTAATCTTGCAGAATAACTTTCATTTGCAACACAGTTTTCTGAAGGTTTAAGATTCAATACTATACTCTTCATTAGCCACTGTTGGAAAATGACAGTAGAAGACCCTTCTTTCATTTGGTTCATTTTTGGGGCTCAAACATACTCGCAACATGTTCCACAATTGGAGTTTTTTTACATCCCCCCCCCAAAAAAAATGCAGTTATTAATAAGTCATGAGTTTTTAAATTCTGTACACTTCAAGTTTGATTACAATGTTTTGGAAAAATGTTATCTGTGGACCTTTGGATTTTTGAACCATGTGGATAAGAGTATGGACATCCTGTTTAGATTTGCTTACACAAACAACAACAAAAAAAAAAAAAAAAATTGTGGATTGTTTCTAAGCTGCACTGAAGAAGAATGTAATTTTAAAGAAATTTTTTATATCTTGTGATTTTGGTAGTAAATAAGCATGTAATTTGGTGGGCATGGTGGCTTAGTGGTTAGCACGTTTGCCTCACACCTCCAGGTTTGGGGGTTTGATTCCCGCCTCTGCTGTGTGTGTGGAGTTTGCATGTTCTGTTCATGACCAGCGTAGGACGGTTGGTCTGGGTTTTGTGTTTGCATTTTACATATGCTTTCCTGCTTATAATATTCTGTTATTCCTACTCAGAGTGTTACCTTCAATGTTTGAGCCACAAAACAAGTATGGTGATGTAGGCCACAATCACAAAGAGGAGGTAAAGCCGAAACAGGAGGCGGTCAATAACATCTGCAATCAGCATCCAGTCGTTCTCTTTAGGGCTCAGGTGTTCTTCCAATCTCAGTCGAATGGCCAGCACGTCTCGGGCCACTTTCTTCAGTTCATCCATACCCTCCATCTTCTCCATTTTTTTAGTCTCAGCAGGTATCGTTGCTTCACCTGACATCTCCAACCTCACTGGTGACATAAAAAATTAGATGATGAGACATCAGGTGAGCTATCAGTCAAGTAGTGGATTATGAAATATGAATACCATATTTAGCAATTAAACAGGGCATCCTGTTATAGGAAAATAATCAATGGAATGGAAATTAATAAACACTTTCAAATCAATCATGTTCAAGAATTCAGCAGCACTGTTGCACAATTTACTTTATACTCCAGAGCTATTTAATTCTCACTTCTGATTTGCCTGCAAAGCACTGATATACTGTATATTACTGTGTTGATTCGAATCCCTTACTGTTTCAAATTAGTAATAGCTAATTTGCATGAAATTGTGTAATCTAAGCCAAAGAATGAACACTTGTGTTGCTCTTTAACAACAATAATATAAATTTGCTAATGTTAAGTTGCTGTGGTGATGTGAACTTTATTTAATATTTATGGAAAGGATCTCCAGTATCAGTGTTATGTCACAGTCAGAATGAAAGCTGTAAGCCTTTTTTGTCTAATTACCTAACTTCAAAAGTGATTGAAAAAAGAGCTGAGTAAAAGGCTGATGAGGGAATGAGTGCTTATAGCTTCTGTAAGTGATCACATGGGCTATTTATTTTGTGGATTAAATGTAGCTATAGACTACAGATTGGAATCCATATTGCCACCACCCTGTTGATTGATTTACTTTAACAGCATGTCCCACTGCCTTTATTCCTTGTTTAGCAAGTATGCTTATTATGTGCTGTGAACCACTAATCCTGATACCGTCCGCATGTGGGTTTAAAGTCACTGTGACCCGAGCGACAGGAGGTTTAGGAGACATGCACAGGAGGTGAGCAAGGAAGTCCAGAACGAAGATGTGGAGCCACCGGGGTACTTTGTGGTAATGTTTGGAGTTGTTACTGAGGTTAACAATGAACATCGCTTCCAAAAGGCTGGCCACCATCAGAGCCAAGCTGAAAGAGAAAAATACATCTACAAAGGAAAAGAGATGCATATATAAGTTGTGGGCTATAAGATGTGATCGTAATTTAAGCTACTTATTGATTAGACTTCAGTAAGCTACATATCATATTATAATGTATTATTAAGCAACAGTGATGTACTTATAAGGGCCGCATGTGAAGCGCTATCAGGCAAGAGGTCATTAGTGATGAGCAGGAAGACAGTATAGCCCAGGATGAGAGTCATTTTGAAAGCAGAGCGATCAACATTTTCAGGAGGCAAGAAGAAGCTGAACAGGTCCAACAGACTTAGGAAGCAGCTGGGGACCAGGAGGTTCGCTACGTAGAGACTGGCCTCACGTTTAAGGAATATCTGTGCCATTAACACAAAAATAGTTGCACCGCTTTAATCCATGCACCATCATGTATCTTGTATGAAGACAGTTAAAACAGAAATTAAAAATGGAAGTGATTTAAAAAAAGATTCTAGGCACACTGGTGGGTTCACTCACACTGTATTTAACAGACGAAAAAATCCTTTTGCTGGTAAACATGGTAGTGGAAACAAGTTCTTTCACGTTGACAAATCTCCATCCCGAGTCAGAGTGAACGGATAAGTCAAAAATAAACACAGCCGGTTTAGAGATCAGCTTCAGTTCATTTTCTGAAAGACAATCATAATTTCAGAAGTAAATATTATACATTTATTCATTCATTCACATATTCATTCATCTCCAGAATAGTACACACACATACACCCACACATACTCATTCACATCTAGGGATATTTTAGAGTCACGATTAACAACCCCAATTACAGTAAATAGCAAATTGAGCATCAGTTCATATGAATATACTATAGAGAACGCTTCTACAGTGTTACCTTCATGCAAGTAGGAATGGAAAGTAAGCGAGCAGTTCTGGACATCAAAAGGAAACTTAAAGATGTCCATTTGACACGAGGCAGTAACTCTTTTGAGTTGAACAAGATGAACCCCGCCAGTGTAATTGAGCTGAAGGTAAGGTATGTCAATGTTTGTTTCTTGATCCATACTGTAATGTCATCAGAGAGTATATATCAGACTCAGAGTGTCCATGGACTGAGGTGTCCATGGAATTTATTTTATAGTTACAGGTGTCCTTGACAGCAAAAAAGCTTGAGGTCCCTGTGCTTTAGAAAAGTCTTACCTGGTTTCATTCATATAATATGGCTTTCATTGTAATCCTTTCTGCCCAACTTTCTTATCCTGTATACATATATTATCAAAAAAGGGAAGGTCACTCACTGCTCAGCTATTTGTATGCTTGGCAACCACAGCTCGGACGCTGGGTAAGACATATTTTCAAATCCACATGCAGTGTTGTTCCATCTCAGAAATGGCACAATCCAGTCCTGTTAAGAGTTTAATCAAGTGTTGTTCGAAAAAGTTGAAATGAGCAGAACAGTGACTTGAACAAAATGAGGTGAAATTTACCAGTGTTGTTATAATAAATGCTGTCATGACCTGCTGCTTTTCATCCTGTGAAAACAAAATGTAGCTAAGGAAATTAAGTCAGTATCAACAAAATATACAGTATATGATATAGCCAAAGGTTTGTGGACTATTCTATTGACTTTATTTTATTGAACTATTGAAGTATTCTAAAACTATTAATACTGAATGGTTCCTCATTTGCTTTTATAATAAGTTTCACTCTTCTGGGAAGACTTTCCACTAGATGTTGCAGCAAGACTGTGGGGATTTTTGACCATTCAGCTACTAGAGCTTTAGTGAGATCAGACACTGATGGTGGAGAGGCCTGGGGTGCAGTCAGTTCATCACAAAGGCGTTTAGTGGGGTAAACCATGTCTTTATGTCCTTGGTAAACTGGAACAATTTATGCTGGAACAGGTTTGGGCCTCTTAGTTCCAGTGAAGGGAATTTATAACTCTACAACATACAAAGACATTCTATACAATTGTATGTTCCCCCTTTCATAGCAACAGTTTTGCGAAGAACCACATATGGGTGTGTCTCTCAGGTGTCCACATCATTTTGGTCATATAGCGTATTAAAATAATATAATGAAGACAGAATATATGAAGTGCTCACCACGCCCAGGATACCAGCAATGCTTATCCCCAGTTTAACAGTTAGAACATCGCTCGGGTATATAACAGGTCGTATTTCATTACTCCAGAGAGCGTTGTTAATTTCAGCATACAGGGATTGGGTATCATTAAAAGTGCAATTAAGTGGCAGCACATCAGAAGTCTTCTGACATCCAACAAAGGGAACTAGAAATATCAAAAAAACTGGTTGCTTGATGGTAAAGAGGAGAAGAAGGAGAAAAGAAGCCCTTATTTTGTCACAGCACAAAATTTAAAGGCCAAACAAAATTATCTTCAGTTTAATTTAAAAAAAAATGGCATGCACTAGAGTCTTGAAACGTCTTGAAATGTACATTACTTGAAAGATACTACAAACCTGAAGATTCTAATGTTATAAACAGCTATTAATAGTTCTTCCATTATCGGGTTCTTAATTTACTCTCTCAGAATGAGAAAGACTCTGAGAGAGCAATAAAAAAATTGAAAAAATAGTATATAATATAATAAATAATAAATTTAAAAAAAGAAATCTCTCCTGAAAACCTTGCCGTATCAGAAAATGTATAACATATAAAGCTATAGATTTACCTCTGCACCATGATACAAAAAAAAATTGTAAAAAATTACCATATCATCATTTACACATTTTAATCCATTTATACGGCATGTATAAATGAATTAAATGGATGCGTCTGTGTGTAAAATTGTAAATACTGAAAAAAAAATGATTATGAATTACTTTCAAAGCTGTTGTTAGAAAGTATATTAATCAACACCTCCTACCCAGTCAGAATGAAGAATCCAAGGTCACTGTAGTCATTTTTTTTTTAATGTTTAATTTTTTACCCTGGGCACAAATTAATTTTCATATCTTACCTTCACTATTAATAAGTAAGATAAGCAGCCATCTCATGAACAGTGTGAATCCTCTTTGCTGTGCCATGTCAGTGTGAGGATGTGTATCCATCATCTGATTCTCTGCATGTGGAGATTAAACAACATTCGTCACAATAATGGCTACCTAAAGAAAGTAGAAAAAGTTGTCTGATTGCAGCATGGAGCACACACACACACAAAAAATGTCATAGTGCAAACATGTCCTAGTAGCACATGATTAAAACAAACATCCTTAGGGAAAAACCTAAAAAATAAATAAATAGAAGAATTTTCCTTGTTCTGTCAAGACTCAACACACACAAATATACATGCCATTATGTAAAGTGAAAGGTCATATAGCATACAATCTGGTACATACTGTAGTGAAAAAATGTTGTGGCTCATGGGACATTTTTTTTAAATGATTTGCATCATGGATTTGTCCACTGAGATTTGTTAAAAGGGTTGAATCATTTCAACGGCAAAACAAATAGCTTTTTTATATAAATGCATTTGTTAAGCAATATGTTATTGTTTCTGTTATTGTTGAAACTTGAAACGGTATTGTATCGCTGACAGTGCAATTGTAAAGGAAGTGTTAAGTGAGGAAATGTTTATTTTTTGAAGGACTTTCATTAAAAAACAAAAAAAAATCAGAGTTAATGTGTTTTTTTTTCCAGTAACATCCAAATGGCAAGTTGCTTTTTTATGTCTTATTAAATTCATATGAGATTAAAAAAGAAACATAGTAAAGAAATGACTTAGGCAACAATAGATAGCTAGTTAAATAGAACAATAGTTGTTAGAAAGAATTAAACACTTCATAATGTGTGTTTAATGGAAAACAATCAACTTCTGTATGGCAACAAGGTTATGAGTTCAAAATCTTATTAGTTTTGAATTCCATTTAGCTCAACTGGGTAATTTTCATATATATCTATGTAAAATGATTGTTAATACAAATTCCATTCAAAGTCAAAAATGGTAAAATATTGACGGGATTCATTAGGTTTATGTTCATTGAATAATATGGATCATATACTTCATTTTAGGAATAGTAAGAAAATTTGGCATCACTGTTTAACTTTTTAACACACACCTCTCTCTCTCTCTCTCTCTCTCTCTCTCTCTCTCTCTCTCTCTCTCTCTCTCTCTCTCGCTCTCTCTCTCTCTCTTTTTCTCTCCCTCTCTCTCTTTTTCTCTTTCTCAAAATATACAAAAGCATAGATATACACAAAACCTAAGGCAGAATATTACCTGTATGACATGTTAATGTTGTTATGATTGGTCACACTTAACACACTTCACTGCTGCTTCATTTGAAACAATAAACACAACACGTCAGCTCAATAAGGATGTGGCTTTCCCCCCATTATCCTGTATATTTGCATGCTGTTTTAGTTCCTTTTTCACATTTTCATGTTTGCTTGGGACAGTTCAGTCTTTCTACAATCTTTAGTAAAAATCATTTCCTGTTCTCAGACCATTTAGAATACTTGTATTTAAGTGCAATAACTTTATAATTTGCAATTTCTTTATATCTCAATTGAACATTCCCATCAGAGCATTCCTACTGAACATCCCGATCAGATAGTTAGATATTTGTACTAATTTTTATTTATTATTCTTTTTCTACCCTTCACTCTTATCCACTTATCCTCTTTTTTTTTTACACCATAAAGAGAGACATTTAATTTCATTGTACCCTGTGCAATGACATTAAAGAATCTATCTATTTTGTCAAGATCTTTGCAAAGCCCTGCCAACTGGTCACATCCAATTAAACTCTGAGCCGCTGTCAGTTGTATCGTGAATGATCATTGTCTTGCTTCTCTGATTTGTATCTTGATTTTGTAGTGTTTGTGTTCATCACTGAATTTCTTTATCATGTCACACTACACAGTGGTGGTTAATGGCTCACACTGAATTGAAACTGATTGAAACACACAGTAAAAGTCACATGAACATCACACATTATATTTCTGCGTTGTTTTCTCATTATTTCTTTATTCGTTTGTTCACTGTTGACATGAATATGTTGCCATGTAAGTGATCATCAAATGCTCATGTTTTTCACTTGTGATCTCGAGTTATTTACATAAAAGTACTCTATTTTCCCCATTAAGGGCGAATTCAGGCAGATTTGCGCCACCTTTCTGTTTTCTGCGGTAAATATTTACATGAATTTTACTTCCGGCTCAAGTGGAGAAAATATGTCTCTGTAGTAGGGCTACAAAAATGGGACATTCTAGACATTTGGGGTTCAGCCATTTGTGAACGAAGGACTGTGAGAATCAGTTCAGGGAATCAGTGAATCAGTTTAAGAATCGGTTTACTTTGAGAATCGACTCAGGCTTGCGAAAATGGACGGAGTACACAGGTAGGTTTATTTAAGCTAATTTAGAGCTTTAATGTGACATGTTTACACTTGAAGTTATTCTTTTAAGTTAGAGATACATGTAAGGTACTGTATGAGTCTGCATAGAAATGTTATAGATTGTAAAAGATACTGAAAGACTAACAAGTCGGAAACCTAGTAAAAACAAGTCGAAAACTCCGAGTAAATTATATCCGAAGCTCGAGTTTATAATTGTGACTTGAACTTGACGTTCATTGACAAAATTTGGGTCAGAAACTTGTATTTAGTTTATTTAAAGACAGCTGGTGGTGTACTAACAAGGAAGACGATCTATATTTTTTGGCGAAATAGGCCACATACATCTGGCATTAGTTGCCTAAAAGGATTGATTTTATTGACGATTCGAACTGAACTGAATTTCGCAGAGTAAGTGGTTTATTACTTATTCTTGTGTGTGCATTATTTGTTCTGTGCGGTTTCAGTTCATACCCTGTCCAGTTACATAACTTTTACAAGGCAATAATTAACCTATTAATACATTTATACACAGCCATTTACTGTTTTGGGAAATCTGTAACCTGCCATGCTTTCTGTTACACCCCACTTTTATCAAAAGCACCTTACCTGAATGATGTGGTTATCACTATCTGATCAGTTTGTGTAATAATTAAACATTATTAATGTTTAGATACACATATATGCCTACAAATGTTTGGATTAACAATTTACAATATCTTCTAGGCTTGGGACACATAACGATTTGAACAAAATCAAAAGTATTATATTATATATTACTATTACATTCTCTAGATTTCTGTGTGTGAAAAGCTCCGCTGCTAATATAACTGTTTAATTGATTAATCCCTGAAACATGTTTTTTTTTTCCCCCACAGTGAGCCAGCTGCTGAACATATTCATGACCATGTTAAGGTATTTATGAATCTTAAGGTAATTCCAGTGAAAACCTATGGGGGAAAAAATAGTAAAACCAGTTAGAACCAATAAATAATAATAACAACAGTAAAACTGTACTGAACAGTTCTTGCTGGATTTATTTTTTCTCTCTTAGACTGCACTAAAGGATTTACCAAAAAAATCACACTGCTATATTAAATAGTAGTCTACTCGTAATAGAGATCTGAAGTGGAACGATTGTCCAGGTTTGTCCAAACTCCATGTTCCAGAAGTTCAACTGAAGAGAACATATCGACAGGGCCATATCAGGGAAGGAAGGATGAACCTTGAACGTTTCCCTCAACCTGTTATTATTATTTATGGTGTATTAAAGTTAGTGTGATCTTAACATTAAAGCACAAGGGAAACATGTATAATGTGCAAACAATATTAGCTCTCATGTGCTTGCACTGGTATTTGTGGGGTGGGGAAAAAAGGTGGGAGGTGATCCAAATTTGGAGAAAATTGGGTAAATAAAATAGAAAAACAAAGCTGCAGAACATCATGAGTGACAGGTCTTAAATAACTTGTCAGGGTTTTAAGAAGCATGCCATGGTAGTAGAGGTGTATGATATGAATAATATTTGTCAGAGATAATTACTCATAGAAAAGGTAATAGACTTGGACCAGTATTTATGCAAATTATCATTTCTGGTCAAATTCTAAAGTGATAACTATAACATATCTTTTTTGATATTGCATTCCTTGAAAACAGGTATCATGATATGATATTTTTCCCATTTGGCAAAAAATTGGAAATGAACAGGAACTTGTTAAAAAATTGCTTGTTCTAGATTTGGCATTTTTTGTGTAAAACCTGTCCCTCACTTCAAATATTGTAGTGACTTTCATGCTGAATTTGTGTTACAGGAATACTATGGGAAAATCCTGAAGCAGAGTTCCGATTTGAAGAGCAATGCATGTGTGCCTTCAGCCAAGCCCATCCCTGACTACATTAGGAAAGCTCTGACTGAGGTTCACCCGGAAGTCACAGCAAAGTAAACCTTGACTATACCAAATCAAAACCGTAAACCATATTGCAACAGTATTCTTAACAAATTATGCTGAACTGCTGGTATTTTTAAATATAGTAGGTAGATGTATGGATGGATGGATGTAATTAAAACCTAACTGTTAATATTTTACAGAGGTGCTATCATCTACAGTATATCATTAGCCTTAGTAGTTATGATTTTTGAATTGCTTGCAATGGTGAAGAAAATTCACTGAAGGGGAAAGGACAGAGATGCACACTCGCTTGTGGTATTGATTGCATTTGCTTTGACTATATTTTGACTCTGGTGAGGCACTTAAAACCAACTTGATGGGGTTGTGATGTCTTTGTTTTTTTTTTTCATTCTGCTGCCTTTGCAGCCACTGACATACACTTGTTTTTTTTTTTGTATTATTTTTATTTCTTTTTTCACTCTGCCTGCTAGCGTTTTCTTGTTAGAAATGTTGGCATTCCTGTATATAGTATCTACTGTATATCAAAGGTTGGGTTCATGTAGGCTATGTAATTATATTGGTATTTTATTTTTCAGAATATTCAAATCTAGGCCATTAATGTAATATATCCATTAGGCCCATTCGAACTGCACATTATGGTTAATTACACCTCATAGCATACTGTCACAACGCTTTTCTTGTTTTATACTATTGTACCTCTCTCCCTTAATGATTCAGATGACTGATGTTGTAGACATGCTGGCTTATAAGCAGTCTTTGGGATCCCCCTGCTGGTAAACTAAGTGACGCTCTCTCTTTTCTCTCAGGTTCTATGGCTGTGGTTTGGCAGTGCCTGAGTGTGTGGAGGGCTGCAGGATGTTGGATCTCGGTTGCGGAAGCGGACGTGACTGCTATGTGCTCAGTCAGTTGGTGGGCAAGAGCGGACACGTCACTGGACTCGATATGACAGAAGATCAGGTGGGTCTGTTTGATGATATCAAAGGTCAGAGTGTGGTGTTAGCACTCTAAGTTCAGTTTAACCATATGGCTGGACAGCAAACTGATTTGTTGAGATGAGATGACATGACATTTCTGTTTTATAGCTCACGGTTGCCAGAAAATATATAGACTATCATATGGAGAAGTTTGGCTATAAGAAGCCAAATGTTGACTTTATTCAAGGATACATCGAGGCACTGAGGGAAGCAGGGCTTGAGGAAAACTCTTATGACATAATCATGTAAGGTATTTACATACATCTTTTTATTTGTGTAAACTGTTTGCTCTATGGGGGCACGGTGGCTTAGTGGTTAGCACGTTTGCCTCACACCTCCGGGGTTGGGGGTTCGATTCCCGCCTCTGCTGTGTGTGTGGAGTGTCCATGTTCTCCCTGTGCCTCGGGGGTTTCCTCCAGGCACTGGTTTTCTCCCCCGGTCCAAAGACATGTGTGGTAGGTTGATTGGCATCTCTAAATTGTCCGTAGTGTGTGAGTGAATGAGAGTGTGCGTGTGCCCTGCAATGAACATTTAGTTTATGTGTTTTTTTGTATGTGCAAGTGTGTGATGAATCTCTTTTACCTCAGTGTTGTGTAGATTTGGATCAAAGTTAATTGTGTTTTTTATATAGACACCTTTAATTTGATCAAAGTAACCATTTAATTTATTATTTCACTTATTATATATTTAAAAGTATTGTTTAACCATTTACCTGGAAAATACTTCAACCTTTCTGACACCCTGAAGCTGTTTACTTGGGTACAAATTGACATTTACTTGGGGAAAAAAAACTAAACTAAACTAAATAATTATTAGATAGTGTATTATCACTAGCCACTATACAGCTCTGACATTTGGATTTCGTTGACAGATCAAATTGTGTGGTGAATCTTTCACCTGACAAGGAAAGAGTCCTGAAAGAGGCCTACCATGTCTTGAAGGTACTTTGGCTGTCAAGCATAACATCAAAAACATGAATTAATATAACACTTTTAATGTAGTAATGTGCAGTAGAGTTTCAGTCACTTCCTGTTTTCTCCAGAGAGTTCTAAAATGTGAAAAATGTCTAAATATGTTTTTGTTTGCTTTTCAGGAAGGGGGAGAGCTGTATTTCAGTGACGTTTACAGCAATGCCCCAATTTCAGAATCCCTTAGAGCCAATAAAGTTTTGTGGGGTAAGAGAATAATTCAAATCTCACATGGAATCTCATATTTCATGTTGGACACAGCATAGCAGCTTCGCGTACTGAGAGTTTCATGCACACTGAATGTATTACACTAAGGTTCCCATAAATAACATTTTATTGCATTAGCTAGCATTACAATACTGTGTGTTAAACTTGCCATTAATAAGTTAGATATCACGTGTGTTAAAAGATGTTTGTTTAAAAGAATGTTAGCAAATACTGATAACTTAATAAACTCTGGTGTCCTGGTGTAAAAACTTACTTTTTAGTCTTGGTTCTGAATTTTCTAGCGTCTATGCTTAGACTTAAAGGCAAAGGCTTGTGTTTAAAATCATTCGTCCGGACAGTTTTGAAAAACCCATCTCAGACTTCTAATCTACTAATCTAACAAGTTAAGCAGCTGTATAACACAACCCTACATTTGAGGAACTTTCTCCATGGAAATATAGTCATAACCTTTAATCTTAGTCAGTTTAACTTAGTGCCTGTATGTACGTGGGTTAATGTGTTGAAATGAAATGACTGCTATGTAGCTTATTCAGTTTAATATTCAATAAAATCAATTAATGTGTTGCATATTAAAGCTGAAGTACATATTCATGCTAATTAATTTCAGTAACCTTAATGTAAATTGTTTCGGTATACATTTATGAGCAAGTAGATTTATTTTTCAATCATTGCAGAAACAATAAAGGTATCATGATGAATACAGGGAAAGCAGAACTTACCTTTCAGTTTTAAAGCTGTTGCCGTTTTTGGCTTTACGACAATTTAACGTTTGACAGATATTTTGAAGAAAATAATGCATTCAAGAATTGTTTCTTTTTAGTAAGAGGAATAGCTTTCTATGCATTTCATACGTTCATGTATAATTTGTGGTTTTGTTTTGAAAAAGGATTATTATACAGTTTAAGAAATTTCAATTTAGATCTAAGCTCTGGTTTTGTTAACCTAATTTGCTTATGCATATATTATTGCTTATTCTAGCATTGACTACTTTTTGTAGCTTTCAAATACATTAATTTGTTCCGTATTTGAGGGGGGGAACGGTGGCTTAGTGGCTAGCACGTTTGCCTCACCTCCGCCTCCGCCATGTGTGTGGAGTTTGCATGTTCTCCCCGTGCCTCGGGGGTTTCCTAAGGGTACTCGGGTTTCCTCCCCCGGTCCAAAGACATGCGTGGTAGGTTTGATTGGCATCTCTAAATTGTCCGTAGTGTGTGATTGTGTGAGTGAATGAGAACGTGTGTGTGCCCTGCAATGGGTTGGCACTCCGTCCAGGGGTATCCTGCCTTGATGCCCAATGACGCCTCAGATGTAGGGAGCACAGGCTCCCCGTGACCCGAGAGTAGTTCGGATAAGCGGTAGACAATGAATGAATGTTCCGTATTTGAGATATAACGAGGGTATTTTTTATCTGCCTCAGGTGAGTGTCTGAGTGGAGCTCTTTGGTGGGAGGATCTGGTGCGATTGGCTGAGGAAGTCGGGTTCTGCAAACCGCGACTGGTCACAGCTAGTGTCATTTCTGTAGGCAACGAGGAGCTCGAGAATCTTCTAGGTAAATGGGTCCTAGTTTTAAACCGGTCATTTCATTCTAAGCTATTGTGGTTTATTCGTTACAAGTTATTCAGTACAACTGTCATTTATTTTCAGAATCAGTTTCTTAGAAGCACATTTGTCACACCATTATCACTGTGTCTGTTTTGAATTTAGCTGACTATAAGTTCGTCTCTGCTACGTACCGTCTCTTCAAGTTGCCAAAGAGTTCTGAGAAGGAGCGCTGTCTTGTCATGTACGATGGAAACATTAGAGGATTGGAGGAGAAATTTGAGTTTGATGCACAGTATACTTTTAAGGTATGAAATGCTTGAAATAGTGAAAAGATACTGAGATACACATTATACGTCCTGATTCATCATGCATTTCTATTATTGTACCAGTTTACAATTTCACTACAGTATCCACACAGTAGTATACAGAATAGTAGTTACTGAATAATGTGTTGTGCAGGTGAATGAGGTGATGGAGGTGGATGGAGATGTGGCCAACATCTTAAAGAACTCTAGGTTTGCTGAAGAATTCACTTTCCAGACTCGAGCACAGAGCAGCACAAAATCAGGATCATGCTCTACCAAACCCAAGGTTTGTACAGATGAGTGAGTAACATAAAAATAAATAAAAAATAAAAAAAAGGCCATAAATGGCTTTAATAGGATAATATGTTAGGACACTGATGGATACTTAGTGGGTGAGCGAAATGTTACAGTGAGCTGAATTTGCTTAGTAATACCAAAAACATGCATCTGTGCTGACGGTACTCTGTGTTGGTCAGTATAACCAGACAAAAAACATAAAACAACACACTGTATCAAAAAAAAAAAGATCACTGAGATATCACTGTATTGTATAGAATGAAATTAGAATTTTCGGTATTGTTACACTGTTAATATCGTCATAATTCCCAGCTCTGTTTTAACAAGAGCTCTGCCAGTGACAATGGGTCCTGATGAAAAAAAGTCACATTTACTGTTATGTCTGTCCCTTACATGGACATGTTTGTTATTTCCATTGTTACATTACTGATAGCCCAAAAAGCACCACAGACTCTCCAAGGCCAAACAGCCGCCTCGCTGCTTAATACTACAGATGCGTTAATAACCTTCTTTTTTTTTTTTAACCTCCCATGCCAAGCAATTTGCAAGGCATGGGTGCTTGGTAAGGCGTGCCTTACACAAGCAGGCGTTAATAACCTTCCAATCACGGAATGTCACTTTATCAGAGCACCTCATGGCCACTACTCTCATTCAGACATAAGAAACCACCATTTGGATTTGGGGCCTATTTATAACCACACATAAACTTGTTCATCCTTCATTTTAATCTGTTCTATTACAGACTTGTATTTGACCGTCCTCTCAATTGTCTGTTGTAGTAGAAGAGAGGTGATGTTGCGTAGAAGGAGTCTCAAATGATGAGCTTATGAAGATGTTATAACATAAAAGAACTCTATAATGAATGACTTGCATATCAATATTTATAATTAACATATGGTTTAAAGTATTTCTTGCATGATATAATTGGTTTTTTTTAAACATCAACCATTCAAAAGTTGGTACATTTTCACTTTTCCAAAATTACCCACAATTCCTAAAAGCTTCACTTTTTTAACTACTACCTTCAATTAATAGATTTGCTTACAATCCTAGTAGAATTATGTTCATTTTATCACATCAATGTGTTGTGCAGTTACACCAAAACAGAACCCATAGACTATCAAGAACATTAAAGTGACCCAATGCATACAACATCAAAGTAATTCCTGCCTGCACTCTGATTCTGTGGTGCTAAGACAATCAATTTGTTGATGCTGGTGGGCTCACGCACCACTCAAGAATGTCACTCAATGCTTTGTCCATGGAAAAGCCGGAGCATTGTTTTATGGCCATTTGGTCCTTGTAGAAGCCGCAAGCCCAGGTCACACTGATAAGATAAACATCAGATAAACAGCTGCATTATCTCTGAGCTCTTATCATGCATGTTTCATTATTGAGTACTGTCTATGGCACCTTCAGAAACACACACACACACACACAGAGTTACATATTTTCACAATGTAGAATTGTAATTCTTATCATTCTTATCTTATTAATTCTTATTCTTATCTTATCTTAATTCTTATCTTTAGTAAACCTTATATCTCTTCCTATGTTTGTGATAATTCTGGATCACCTGTAATATTCTACAAGAGGAATCATAAACACCCACACAGCAGGCTCACTGCCCTCACACCCCCACAACCAATCAAACCAAGGACACTGTGTTAATGAGTACTCATTTAGCTCTGTACTTTTCCTGCACTGCAAAGTATTCTTTATTGCACTACTGTTAATCTACTGAGTTTGATGAACTCCTAAGGAAGCTATGACTTTATATATGCAATTGTTCCACTGAATTATGACCCCTCTTCTCCCCTCAGGTCATGCCTGAGAGCCCATTTGAACTGGCAGAGCAGCTGGGAAGTGCGAGTGTGGCTTCATCCACAGGGCTGTGCTGTGGCCCTCAGGAGTCATGCTGCAAGTGAAAGCACAGGAAATTAATCAAAGTATTAAGCAGTAAATTCAGACTAAATTCATAAAGTCATGTTTACTGAACATATAATTATATTTCTATATAATTAACTTAAAACTGTTGAATAAAATAGCATGAATCCAAGGATGCATATAAGGAGAAATAATAGATATGTAATGATGTAATAATGCATGCAGTAATGTGTGTAATAATTTATGTCATGTATTTCAGCATTTCAAACTAGTGATGTAACTAAAATTTAATTGATTTAAATTAAACTAAATAAAATAAAATAAATGTTACAGAGTGCAACTGTATTTTAGGTTAATCCAGTGGTTCTCAAACTGGGATCCAGAGTTCAGTCTGTTTTGTTTTTTTTTTTTTTTTTTACTTATAGCAGTGAAAATCCATTATAGCAATGATCCCTATTATCAAAGTTCTTTTTTTTTTTTTTTTTTTTTGAGTTTTAATAGCTATTAGTCCGCTTTAAACTTTTTTGTCCGGTAAATTTATAGGCCTATAAATTTACCTAAAATGTTCTGTTGGTTAAGTGATCAGGAATAGAAAGCTCTCTGGCCTTAATGATTATACGAAATATTATTCTGCACATTTAAATGTTATTGACCGTTAAAGCTCTGTATCTTATCAGGCTTGCATTTTTATCTGATGCAGGTCACTTGTACTCGTTTGTCTCAGGGCATTTCATAGCCTGCAGTCATTTACTGTAGAAGTGATCAGGTAACATATGGTGCAAAATGTGGACTGTCAGTTGATTGTTCTGTGTGTATCATAGATTAGGTGAGAGGTAGTTTTGTCATGAAGGTATGCATTACTTTTCAGCACTTGGAAGTCAAGGAAAAAGGAAACAATGAAGCACAACACCAGTATATTGTCCTACATTGAGCATGATGCTGGTTAATGAAGGCAAACCAGAGAAAGTAAGTGAGAGAATGGATGAATGAATGAATGAATAAAAGGGAGGCCATTCATGCAGAACCTCTCACAGCAAACCACCTGTCCCTGTTCTAACTGTGTGGCATTTCATCTGTTAATGAAAGAGATCGACTGTTTAGATATAGACTGTTAAATGTTAGTCGTTGTGACTTTATTGAGCCGCATTATTATGAGACATTTAGGTACTATAGCAGCAAATGACGTTGAAGTAATAGACAGATGTAACTCAGTAATTAGGTGCAATTAGGTAAACACAGTGTAATTAGGTGTGATTAATGCAGATGATGTAAGTAATTAGGTGCAAAATTCTAAGGGGCTGCATTAGAAAAACAATAAAAGTATACATGCAAACCTAAAATAAGGTGCAGAATATCAACAACCAGCTGATGGTGATGTATGTATGCATTGTATGCATGTGTACATGAATAAACCAATTTTATCCAGATGTTTATTCTTATGTGTACTTTGCTGTATTAAGAAAGTATGCCCTATTGCTGAATCAGTATTAGAACTTGTTAAACACATCTTTGTGGTGATAAAACTTTCTCTTCCTTAATTGTCAAGCTTATAAACGGCTTAAAATCTCAGGATGCTGTCACGAACCTGTTAATTAACGACCCAAAAAAAAGTCACGCGGAAACTTCAGCCTGAGCTCATTTGCATGTAGCGGTCCTGATTGTCGGCTTCTGATTGGTCGTTCCAGCCGTCAACTCTCCACCCCTGAGCATTGATTGGTCGCCTGAGTCGCCTGTAACCGGGACTTGGAGAAGAGGCACGAGTTTGTGCTGAAGTGGAGTCAGTTTTTAGCGAGTTGTGGAGCCAAGCAGCTGCTGAGCCTAGGCGAATGTGCAGCTGAGATGAAGCCGCACTCCGATTGGCTCTGACTTTTTCCTTTGCTTTTTTTTTTTTTTTTTTTAAAGCCATTTTCATTCAAGCGGTTTGTCAACATGGCAGAGCCGTCGGTGGCTGCAAAAATGGCGTCACTTGTCCCGGTCCGAGCCGCGACCCTGATTCTGTTAACCGTCTGCTTAATTGCGCCGACGCGCGCCAAAGAAGGCGGGGGAGAGGAGACCGTCATCATCGGCTTGCGCCTAGAGGACACAGACGACATTTCGTTCATGGACAGGGGCTATCTACGGGTGAGCGAGCGCTCCCGGGTCAAGTTGCGCGTATACGGGCACAACATCAACAACGAGACGTGGTCCAAGATCGCGTTCACGGAACACGAGCGGAGTCGTGCCGTGGCCAGCCTCGACAGCTCCAACGGCGACAACAAGAGCCACGAGGAAACGTCAGGTTTGCACCCGTGCGGCATCAGGACATCGGACATCTTGATCTTGCCCAACATCGTGTTGAGCCGCAAGACGTCCGGGGTGGTGGAGATCGAGGTCAAGCCGTTGAGGAAGACCGAGAGGAGCAAAGCGTACTACCTGTGCATCGCCACATCGACGCCGGCTGGCACGCATGACCCGTGGTCAGAAAACACATGGATATACCATGAAGGTGATGACACCAAAGTGATCGTGGTGGAGGAGAGGAAGTTTCTGCTCCCCTTTTGGCTCCAGGTGATCTTCATCTCCATGCTGCTTTGCCTTTCCGGTATGTTCAGCGGATTGAACCTGGGACTTATGGCGCTCGACCCGATGGAGCTACAGATCGTGCAGAATTGCGGCACCGAGCGTGAGAAGAACTACGCGCGCAAAATAGAGCCGGTGCGCAGCCAGGGGAATTACCTGCTCTGCTCGCTGCTGTTAGGGAACGTGCTCGTAAACACCACTCTCACCATCCTGCTGGATGACATCGCCGGAAACGGACTGATTGCCGTGGTCATGTCCACGATCGGTATCGTGATTTTCGGCGAGATTGTGCCTCAGGCCATCTGCTCACGCCACGGGCTCGCCGTGGGTGCCAACACCATCTTTCTCACCAAGTTCTTCATGCTGCTCACGTTTCCTGCGTCGTACCCTGTCAGCAAGCTGCTCGATTACCTCCTTGGTCAGGAGATCGGCACCGTGTACAATCGCGAGAAGCTGCTCGAGATGCTGCGCGTCACCGACCCTTACAACGACCTGGTCAAGGAGGAGCTGAACATCATCCAGGGCGCGCTGGAGCTGCGCACCAAGACCGTGGAGGACGTGATGACGCCGCTGCGTGACTGCTTCATGCTGGCGGCTGATGCTGTGCTGGACTTCGCCACGGTGAGCGAGATCATGGAGAGCGGCTACACGCGCATTCCCGTGTACGAGGGGGAGCGCTCCAACATCATTGACATGCTCTTGGTTAAGGACCTGGCTTTCGTGGACCCGGACGACTGCACGCCGCTCAAGACTGTCACCAAGTTCTACAGCCACCCGCTGCACTTTGTCTTCAACGACACCAAGCTGGACGCCATGCTCGAGGAATTCAAAAAAGGTGGGTCCGACATCTCATTTTCTACATCACCGTAAGCGCCTTGGCTCAGCGTGGGAAAAGTAGGATCAAGTTTTTTTTTTGCAAGAATTCCCGCATTTCCAGTGCGTGTACGTGTCCGTGTAACGCTTGTGCGCCTTTTACGCGTGATGCCTTGTGATGCACGCGTCAGGGGAAGAACAGAGAATGAACAGAGTATTCATATTTTAATAATAATGATAATAATAATAATAATAATAATAATAATAATAATAATAATACACACTACTCAACTTACATGAATCAGACTATGAGTTTTGAGGAACAGTTATATAATTTATGTTTAAATAATTTGCAGGTTTCTGTGCTACTTATACACCCGATCTAAGTTTAGACTTTCTGAAAAGTTGGATAATTGGATCAAAACTCTACTTTGCAGGAAGATAGATCTCCAGTAGAACCGCTTTGGCACGTGCCATGCAATCTGAAAACCACACAAACAAATATGTTTGCTGTATTTATTTGAACTTGATGCATGAGTAAACTACATGAATGGGGACTCAGTCTGGTAACAGGGCTTCTCCATTAAACAAGCCGACAAGGGCCTCTGCAAATTTTCCATGTGTTTAGAGTGAGAGGTTAACCGACTAAACTGAACAAAGATTTGTTTATCTACAGGCGGTTTGTCGTGCACCAAAACACACCAAACATTCTCCCAGTCATGAGCAAGACATCAGAAGTTTCACCTTCTGAAGTAGATCTGATGATGCTAAAGAGCTCTGAAACAGAACGTGTTTGCGTACGTGTGTGTGTGAGAGGCTTTGACTGTCTTGAAGGTGCACCCACGGGCTCCTCCCATAACCTCCCAGCTAGTGTGTGTTTGGCTGTCACTTTTATTCAGCGTTAATGTTTACAAGTCTGCCTTTCTGTCTCTGAATGCATTAGGAATTTGTGGGAAGAGCGTGACTTAGGTTATCGAGGGACAAATCACGTTAGAGAGCCTCCTGTTTTTTTCTCACACAGTCACAATTTTGCTTTTCTAGTAATCTGTGTTCATTTTTTTAAATAAAAAGGAATTTGAGAGTAGTAGAGCTTGTATGAGCAGTCGCATGCATGTCTACATATCCTCACACTCCTCTTCACAGCATTTCATCACCCCCATTTGTGCCTCCAGGCTTTAACACGCTCATTAGAACACCTTAGTGTGTTAAAGTAGTAACCGATAAAAATGACTGTTTAAGCTGGCTTTAAACTATTGTTTTCCGGCCTGATTCTTCAGTCAGTGACAAAGATCACACTGTAAACAAAATAATTGGTTTGAGCTGAGAGCATAGAAGGATGCATCATCTTTTAAAATATGTGTTCAAAGATAGTGAGATGCCTGA
This sequence comes from Hemibagrus guttatus, assembly GCA_033459395.1. Classification (NCBI taxonomy): domain Eukaryota; kingdom Metazoa; phylum Chordata; class Actinopteri; order Siluriformes; family Bagridae; genus Hemibagrus; species Hemibagrus guttatus. Next base: position 12,981,145 of record JAUCMX010000025.1, on the reverse strand, counting down.
GGAAAAAACTGACTCCTTGGTTGTTTTTACACACACCAATTAGGCAAGTTACGAACACACCCTCAGCTTGATCTGGTCACCAGATCTTCTGTAAAAAAATCAAACAGGATAAATTCTGTGTTACACCTCCGTGAGATTTTAGGGTCATTGTGGATGCAGAGAATATCCAGGAATACAGGGTGTAAAGCAAGAGTGCATCCTGGGGTGAGCCAAACCATCATGGTGTAATAATAATAATATTCATAATAATGGAAGCATCCTCCCATTAACCTACCATTAATAAATCAGTACATTATTCAATGCATGCTTGTCATACCTGGCCATGTAGCATGATGATGATGATGATGGAAGGCCTAGATAGCTGCTCACATAGATTCTAGGAGGCGCGGAATTGTGATCATGGGCAGGGACGGGAGGTGGAGTTAAAGAGTAAACAAATCAAATTCTATCCAAGACTCATTTAATTCTGTTTTGATAGAAAAATAAAGATGTTTTTCCCTTAGACACCTAAACAGGCTAAATACTTGAGACAGATGTGATAAGAATTTATTCTCATTTATCAAAGCGAATCATCTTCAACTTCCCTCAATTACTGTAAACTCCTTTCGGCTGTGTATATGCACAGTTTTGTCTAGCGTGGTCTGAGACGAAACATTACGTTGCTTAGCCTTGAGAATGTGCTCTGAGTGTGACTTAGTGACTAGAACATGGGGCCATTAGAAGAATGTTAGAAACCTGGGGTTGTGTGTGTGTGTGTGTGTGTGTGTGTGTGTGTGTGCAGCTTTTTTGCAATTTTGGCCTGTCACCAGCAAGAACTCGTATTCTAATGACTGTTTAAGGGGGTGGGGGTCAAAGTCTTCACGTCACGGTGGCTGTGGTCAGCGCACACACACACACTCGGTTCAAAGCGCTTTGTATGGTAAGTCACTGTTAATTAATCTATCGACTCTTGTGGAGCAGTGCGGGAACAAAACACCTCTTCCCACCAAGCGTGCTCGCTCCAAATCTGCTTCCACTTTCATGTAGCATTTCCAGATAGTCATCGTTTGAAGTGAAAACAAATTGCGCAGCTAAAGTAAAAATAAGATGGAAAGTGTGCGAAGATGAAAAATTGAAGTCAGTTAATAAGGTAAATAAATATGTCTGAATTCTTGTAAGTGCAAAAAACGATCCCTTCATGAGATTAAGAGTGAGTGTGATATACAGGAAATGACCACCTAATTGTGATCTTAATTAGTAAGTCATAGGGGGAATTTTTAGACCTGGCCAAAGGCAGAGAGATGCATTGAAACATAATTTGATCATTTCCGTGAACAAAAGTTAATTTCATTTGGTATTGCTTTAAATTTATAAGTGAGCAATCAAGAAACACTTTAAACACTTGGTATTTAAACACTTATACTTTTGGAGTTAATAGCAGCAACTGATTACCAAAAATGTAATAAAAATGGCACTCTTTAAGACAAATGCAGAATACTATATAAGGGCTTTACCAAATGTGCTAAATATAACATTGCTTCAGACTGTAATTCATATATTTACTAACTATACAAAGGGCTGCGTGATTTCACATTGAGTAGGATTGCTGCCTCGCAGCTCCAGGGTGCCCAGATCGGTCAGTGTCTGTGTGGAGTTATAAATGTTTTCCCTGTGTTTACATGAGCTTCCTCTGCGTTCTCCAGTTTCCTGCTTATAAAAAAAACCACACAAACAGGCAGATTAGCTATGTTAATTGCTCCCTAGGTATGATAGAGTGTATGCATCGTATCCTGAAAAGAATAAAAAATGTGATTAATGTGTAAGAAAGCAGCTGATCTACTGGGATTTACACACACAGACGTTTCTAGAGACATCACTTTCTGAGTGGCGGGTCTGTGAAGGGAAAACTGGGCAAAGTGGTTCAAGCTGACAGGAGGTTGAAAGTAACTAAAGTAATCACTCTTTAAAACCACAATGTGCAGAAAAGCATCTCAGAATGCATAATACACAGGACTGAGACACTGGGAACTGAATTAGTAAAACTTGATGTATGAAGATTGGAAAAATGATCAGGAGATGTTTTTTTAATCTTCAACTGTCCAGTTTTCTTCTGAGCATGTGCGCTCTGTAACCTCATATATCTGTTCTTGAACCCAGTGTGGTTTTCTACTGTAGGAAATCTGCCTCAAGAGTCAGTGTGTTGGGCCGTTTGAAATGCCTTTCATCTATCTATCTATCTATCTATCTATCTATCTATCTATCTATCTATCTATCTATCTATCTATCTATCTATCTATCTATCTATCTATCTATCTCTCTGTCTCAGAATATCCTTCATCAGCTGTACAAATACTCTAACTATAACTCATGCTATATAATTTGAAATACCACTACATATAACACACACTGATAAAAGCAAAAAAGTCTATAAGACCCCTCTATCCATTTCCCAGTTCTACAGGTTCTTGAACTGCGCCAAGACAGAGTACATAAAGACAAAGAGACTTGGATTCAGCCTGAAGTGTGTGACGAGAGAGTGCTTTAAACCTTCTTTTTCCCTTCCTCAGTGGATTGATGTCCTCTCCTGTGAACCTAATGACCTTTCAACCCAATCTGGTTCACTGCCAGTATTGTTATTATTGATTTGCGGAGGCTGCTCTGTGTGAATTTGTGCCAGGTGAGACAATTTGTTATCGCCTCAAGTAGGGCAATGAACTCAAACTCGAACTCTTAAAGTTCAGCATGTGTGTTCTGCCCAGTTCTTTTTAGAGAGAAAGTCGTTCTGTCTGTCTTTTTCCCCGTGTCTCTTCCTCTTTTTCATCACTCATGGTTCTTTCTCTCTGATACTCCGTCAGGTTAGAATCTTTGTTTTGTTGTGCTGGTCAGAATGTGTTGTGTGCTGGCTAGAATTCAAATCATGTTTCTATAGTAACAACATACACAGGGACGTGAATGGATGTTGCTTCAGATAAATGAGTAAAAAAAAAAAGACAGGTGTAAATGTTGACATGGTGAAAGAATGCCTTCCTTTAAAAAGATTTAGGACACCATCGGACAACATATCTCTATAAACTTGTGATTTGCACTGTAGCTGGAATTACTGTAAGTGAGACACCTTCTGGCCAATCACATTCGAGAATACAACAGTGCTGGGGATAATATGTTATGTAATATGTATGTGAATAATGAAAAAGGAGAAGGCCACAAATTGATCCCTGAGAAACACCATGAGCTCACAGATTGATGGCATGAACATTATTATTATTATTATTATTATTATTATTATTAATAATAATAATATATATTAAAATTTGTTCCAAATCTGCACTTGCATTAGGAACATTTTCTCTTTTACTCATTCATAATTTTCCTTTAATCCTTTAATATCAGTGATAGCTGAATGACAGTGACACCTACATTATCTTGATAGCTTTTCACTGTTTCTCTAATTCTACATATGGTTCCAGAGCCGTTGTTTATTGTCCGTCTTACGGAAAGTGAAAGCTCGCCTCTTCCATATGTGTGCTGTTTTCAAGCAGTCCTAAGAGCAAAGTTTTGTTTGAGTGTTCGCTTGGTAACCCTTGCTTGTGCAGGAATAAGCATGAGGATTATGTGGCGTCATGTTGGCAAGAACAGGGCCGGGTGCCTAGAGCGGGATCCCCCCTTTGAACGCTGCACGACTCCACACTTAGACTTTTTGCCCTCACCTACACTTGCGTAGTTCTTCAATCTTTTGTGCTACAGCAAGAGTGAGACATAACGTTGCAAGATTTGAACGTTGCATCATCTACACAGAAATGTCTTTTAGGCCATAGCAAGGCTTCGTTTTAGCTTTTCATGTGCCACAGTCATAACTTTCTTGTTCTTTTTGTATATTGCCCACATAGTTCATTACCCTATACTAAGGCGTTGGCTTTTTTTTTTTTTTTCTTTTTTTGAATGGCCTACATTCCTCAGATTCTGGCAACATGAAATGGCCGTAAAACCGATTAGTAAAAAGTGCGAATGCAGCCTGAGTGCCCTTGGAAAGTGTGTCTGATCTGCCCTTGCTTTCTTTCTTTTTCTTTCTGATTTGTGTCATATTATTTTCTAACATGTTTATGCATTACATCTTTTATACATGCATTTTGAAGCTTTGGTCATTATCTTCTATTCGTTGAAAGAATATATAGACTTGTTTACACACTAATTAAATGTTATGTTATTAAGTCTTGTATATTGGATTATTTTTTTTAATATTCAGTAATCCTCTCACATCCTCACTGTTTATGCCAACTAGGAAGTATTAATACATAAGGAAATCGAATCTTCTACAGATTTGGTTATTTGGCAGGCAAAACCAGATTTGAACATCGGCTTAGCTCTGTTACCTCTTTGGAATGGACTCATAGGTACAACGTAAGATTGTCATTTTCTCAGTTATGCTTTAAACCACTGGGACTTATATTAATGGGATATTAAGCAGTAATTAAGCAAGATCAGAGTGGCTTTGCAGGATTTTGGGTCTGTGATCATGTCAAGGTGAGACACATCTTGGACTACATGACATTGCTTTGGTAAAATGGAATAACATATGGCATTCCAGGGAATCAGGAATTGGCTTATACATCCACTTGATTAAACAGGGCTGCTCAAGCAAGAGTCCTGTTTCTTTACCTCCCTGTAGTATTTAAGTGCTTCAGTTAACACAACCAATCCCTGCAGATCAGTGATTTAGGAGGACCTGAGTGTTGAGCCTTGTGTGTAGGAAGCATAAACAGTGCTAGATCACCAGGACCGGACTTGATAAACACTGGATGTATATACATGTATATAGCCAGATGGTGATTCTGTCTCTTCTGTCTGTTAAGCATCAAGACAAAATCTCTATCTGTTTCTTAAACAGTCATCTATAAAGTCATCCAGCAACAACATGGGTCTTTAAAGGGCATCATCTTCTCAGTACTAAATATCAGTGACACAAGAGAATTCACCCAGATCAGATTTTATAATCATATAGTTATGTAAACTGTTTTTTTTTTTTCTTTTAGTATTATTAGGGGGGCAAGCACTGAAGATGCATTCTTCTTCTTCTTCTTCTTCTTCTTCTTCTTCTTCAAGATCATCTGTAGCAGTCCATAGAACACTTTGTACATGTTTTATGAAATTTGGCATAGAGGACAGTATCAGCTACCTTTACAGCAAATTTGGTGTACACTCCCAAAATGCACAGTCCACAATGTCAGAAACATGAGTCCACTTTCAGCGGCTACTATGAGGCTAAATCTTTTCCATATTGGATTGAATCTTTTCACATTTTTAATTTTTATTCACATTTTTAATTTTTTCACATTTTCTATTTTTTCCCTTTTCATCTACTACATATTTTGTCCAATCTTTACGAAATTTGCAGTTTGGTTTATCCATTAGTGCATTAGTTCTGATAAGAAAGACACCGTAGAGGAAAAGAAGCCATTTCTTTGAAAAGCTTTTATATATTGACACCAAATTTGGTCCATACATTCAGCAACATGGCCTGGTTAAGAAGCAAGATTCAGGTGCATTTCTAATTTGGGAGGGCTACTGAATTTGATACTAATTTGATACTGGACGTGAGGCAAAAACAGAGCCTTCAGATTTGGTATATCTCAATGGTGAAAAGTGCTGATGGTCCCAATTGCTGCTGGTCTTCCTCCATCGCTAAGGGGTGGGGTTAGAAAGTGCTAGAAGGTCCCCTAATTGCTGCTATATTTATTAGTATTTTCTGTCTTTCATTTCAATTTTATGATTGTTGCCATTATTACATACATTTTATGATCTTTGACGTATCTGTACATTGATCTTGGATAGGTGCTGTTATAATTATATTATATATAATAAAGAAGGGTGGAACTGTATGAGAATCAGATATGATAATGTAATGTGAGACCTTGGAATGATGAACTATCAAATATAGTCAGTGGCATGTACACCGATCAGGTATAACATTCTGAGCACTGACAGGTGACGTGAATAAGACTGATGATCTCCTCATCATGGCACCTGTTAGTGGGTGGGATATATTAGGCAGCAAGTGAACATTTTGTCCTCAAAGTTGATGTGTTAGAAGCAGGAAAAATGGGTAAGTGAGCGAGTTTGACAAGGACCAAATTGTGATGGCTAGACCACTGGATCAGAGCATCTCCAAAACTGCAGCTCTTGTGGGGTGTTCCCGGTCTGCAGTGGTCAGTATCTATCAAAAGTGGTCCAAGGAAGGAACAGTGGTGAACCGGCAACAGGGTCATGGGCGGCTAAGTCTCACTGATGCACGTGGGGAGTTCGTCTAACAGACGAAGTACTGTTGCTCAGATTGCTCAAGAAGTTAATGCTGGTTCTGATAGAAAGGTGTCAGAATACACAGTACATGACGGATCAGGGCTGTTTTTGCAGCAAAAGGGGGACCAACACAATATTAGGCAGGTGGTCATAATGTTATGCCTGGCCGGTGTAAATCCAATATTTGTCAATAAAAAAATTAATAACCTTAACATTAACCTCGTTCTTCCCGTTCCTCGGGGGTTTCCTCCGGGTATTCCGGTTTCCTCCTCCAGTCCAAAGACATGCATTGTAGGTTGATTTTCATCTCTAAATTGTCCGTAGTGTGTGAATGAGAGTGTGTGTGTGCCCTGCGATGGGTTGGCACTCCGTCCAGGGTGTATCCTGCCTTGATGCCCAATGACGCCTGAGATAGGCACAGGCTCCCCATGACCCGAGAATAGTTCGGATAAGCGGTAGACAATGAATGAACATTAACCTCAACTCTGTGTCATGGTATTCACTATAACATGGTTACAACTAGAGGACATCACTTAAATAACATACCACTGCATAGGAAGTAAGATTATTTATAGATTCTTAGCAGTGATTTGATTCTGTATGCTGACGTCATGTTAAAGTGTTTGACTGACCTTAAAGCCAATAACATTTTAAGATATGCCACACCCCCGAATCCGTAACTAAACCTGACATTCACTTAGAGATCAAGCTAAATATGAAGAACAGAGAAGAGGTTAACAAGAGCCATACTGATAGAGAAGCCCTGAAGGTATATAAAAACAGAATCATGTTCCTGCTCAGACTGGAGGGTGGCTCAAGTGGTTAAGGCTCTGGGTCGTTGACCGGAAGATTGGTGTTCAAGCCACGTTACTGACAATCTGCCACTGTTGGGCTCTTGAGCAAGGCCCCAACCCACGGTGCTACAGGGGCGCTGCATCATGGCTGACCCTACGCTCTGACCCAAACCCTCAAGGATGGGATATGTGAAGAAAGAATTTCACTGTGCAGTAATGTGTATGTGACAAATAAAGGCAACTTATCTGAACTTAAGGAAGCAACAGATCCCAGCATTGATAAACCCCAGGTTGATAAAACAGGTCTGACAAACAGCTTGTCACATAAACACCAATTTATACCAATTCTACCCTCTTCAAAAAGAATATGTTTTCATCAACCAAGAGAAGGATGGGAAAGACCAAAAACACACCAACAAACCATGTTTGCTGCAAATGTGCTGCTACTGTAGATCTTTTTCACAGCAGTGAGCTAAAATAATTAAAACTACAATATTGAAAAAAACTCAAATGAAGCATTGAAGCTCTGACAAACCAATCTTGATTTCAGGGGTCGTTTAATTACCAGAAAGTGAGTGCAATGTTTGCACTTACTCCTCAGATGGTTGACACGTCTGTCTGTCTGTCTGTCTGTCTATCTATCTATCTATCTATCTATCTATCTATCTATCTATCTGACAACACTACTTCTCAGTGACAGCACATTTAGGTGCAGAAAAGTCCACTTGGATTTCTGAACTGCCCCCTTGGCATTCCCAAGGCCCAGCGCCCAAGTGCCATCTTTCCTCCATCACCTCCCACACACACACACACACACACACACACACACACACACACACACACACACACACACACACACACACACACAAACGCACACACAAATGCACACCCAAACCCACATTGTCTTTCTGGCCGTTTCCCTCAGTGTTGTAAATTACAGGCGACACAAACCCTTGCCTAATGCCCTGGCATGGAAATCTTCCAACCAGAACCTTTTTTTTTCAGACAGGCTGTGGGCTGGCAACATTGATTATGGTCAGTCTCTCTCTCTCTTTCTCTCTCTCCTACACCCCCCCACCCCAAAACACACGCACACACATTCTCTCTCTCTCTCTCTCTCTCTCTCTCTCTCTCTCTCTCTCTCTCTCTCTCTCTCTCAAAACAGCCTTTCTGAAGAGGCAGTTCTGAGGCTCTACACTTAAACAGAGTTGACTGAAGATATGGTTTAACTTGACTGACTGATTGTGAGACTAATTCTTTAATTGAAAAATGATAATGAAAGTCATGAATGCATGGTACTCACTTTCAGCATTGTATAGAGTACCCAATAAAATTAAAGCATACCTTCTTGAGAAATTTCTCAAGTAATCTTACCTAGTAGAAATCTAGTTAAGAAGAAATGTCTGATTATAAATATCAAACAAGATCTCTGCATCTTTTATACTGTATTAAAAAAGCACACAGTATTTGTTGATGCACATATGTAACAGCAGAATCAGACTGTGCAACAACGTCAATAATACTGGATTGTGCTAATTATTTCGAATATGATGATGTAAAACTGATTTAATTTCAGAAATAGATTTGTTTTTATTTTTAGTAGATGTCTCAGTGATAATGTTCATCATGTATACCTTGTACTTTACACTATCTTATAAAATGCTAGAGTAATAAAAGTAATTGCAGTTCAGTGTGCTTCCAGATCTTAAGATGGACTGAACCTCAAACAGGACAGAAAAAGAACAGAAAGAAATCAGATGAATGTACAAAACCCCCAGATGTCACACATTATTGTGCTTGCTGAACCAGGGGTTCTCAAACTGAGTGAAACCAGGGACCTTTTAGCTATAGGGAACTATATTTACTACAGCTCTAGGGTTTTTTTTTATTTCTGAACTTGACCGTTGACAGAACATAGGTCAAAGATCATATTTTTATGAGCTATAGCAACAATGGTTTCAAATATGTTTTAAAAAATCACAGATTCCCTGGATATACTTCACAGGCCCAGAGGTTCCCTAGATCTCATTTTGAGAACCACTGGCCTAAATGTAGTGCTTGTCCAACAATGTGTAAATGTGTGTGTGTGTGTGTGTGTGTGTGTGTGTGTGTGTGTGAATTGAACTGAACTTCACATACATACTCAAATTCATTATGGCTGACTGCATTTTAAAGCACAATATGTGAGAGCAACATGCAGCCGATACCGAGGCACAGTATAAGCTTTTACACAATAATACAAGCCAGTGGATCCAAACAGAGTTTCATCTAATAAGTCAAATCTGAAACCAATTCAGAATTTTATATCATTACTGTTTCATTATTCAGGAGGCATTGGTGGCTCAGTGGTAGGTGTCTCACCTATCATGCGGAAGGCCCGGGTTTGATTCCCAGCCAATGCCTCAACCCCAGCCACTGGATGCAGTGCCGGTCCCAAGCCCGGAAAAATGGGAGGGTTGTGTCAGGAAGGGCATCCGGCGTAAAACATTTGCCAAGTTGATGTGCGGACCAGTTGGTCCGCTGTGGCGACCCCGAACAGGGAGCAGCCGAAAGCAACTTCTTACTGTTTCATTATTCAGTATCAGATCAGGACATCCTTGGTAGTACATTAACAGCTGCAACAGGTTTATGTTTTTTACTTTTGGCAGAGACTTTCTGAAAAGAAAGTTTTTATTTTTGTCACATATACGTACATTACAACACAGTGAAATTCTTTCTTCACATATCCCAGCTTTGGAAGTTGGGGTCAGACCACAGGTCAGTTATGATGCAGCACCCCTGGAGCAGAGAGGGTTAAGGGCCTTGCTCAAGGGCCCAACAGTGGCAGCTTGGCAGTACTGGGGCTTAAACCCCAACTTTCTCATCATCAGTCCAAATCCTTAACCCATTTAATCATTAATGGAAGAATACATACGATTAAGAAGCACTCAATGGCCACTTCATTGGAAACACCATACTTAGATATTATATATCTAGTTTTTGATATTCAGATTATATTTAGTAGTTTTTTAAAGAATTTTTTTAGATGCTTTATTAGGAATACCTATACACTTTTTCATTCATGCAGTTATCTAATATTACAATCCTATGGCAGCAGCATAGTGCATAAAATCATGCTTAAACAAGTAAGCAGCTTTGCCTTACGTTTACTTCAACCATCTCAATTGTGGGGAAATGTGATCTCAGAAAAGCATCTCAGAATGCACAACATACTGAACCTTGAGGCGGATGAGCTACAAAAGCAGAAAATCATGTCAGGTTCTTCTTCTCTCAGTCAAGAACTGAAAGCTGAGGCCACAGTGGGATCAGGATCATCCAAACAGGAAGCTGAAGACTGGAAAATTGTAGTCTGGTCTGATGGATCTCGATTTCTGCTGAGGCACACAGATGGTAGGGTCAGAATTTGGCACCAACAGCATGAATCCATGGACCCAATCTGCCATGTCAGCAGTTAAGGCTGGTGGAGGTGGTGTAATGGTGTGGGGAATGTTTTCTTGGCACACTCTGGGCCTGCTAATACCTGTCAGTCACATGTTTCTAATCATGTACATCCCTTCCTGGCTGCAATTTACCATCTTTTAATGGCTACTTCCAGAATGATAATGTACATGACACGAAGCAAAACTGAAACTCATCTCAAACTGGTTTCATGAACATGATGGATTCAGGGTTCTTCATTGACCTTCCCAGTCACGGGACCTGAATCCAGTAGAACTTTTTTGGGGTGTGAAAGAACAAGAGATTCGGAGCATGAAAGTGTTCCTGAAAAATCTGTAGGAATTGCGTGATATCAACATAGTGTTCCTAAAAAAGTGCTCTATAAAGTAAAGTATATTTGCTCAAAGAATTCTCAACATGCTTTCATAGCATCTCAGTATTTCCACTAGCTAAGATATTGATAAGGGCTGATCATCGTGTGTCTCAGACAGCGACCCTGTCAGCAGCATTATGTGTGTATTTATAGTTGCAGTTTGGCTATGGAAAATGACAACGTGCTGTCCAGAAATAAAGCTGGGAATGGTGGAAAAGAGCAAGAGTCTCTGAAGGGATGAGGGAGAGATGCAGAGGCGCTATCTCACACTGTTTGTGTTATCTGGCTTCCTCTCACTCTCTGTCAAACACTCCCAGACAGAGGTGTTCCTATCACTACGTACTTTTTATCACTTAAAACTAATTGCATCAGCGTCATTTGTATGTTGTTAGTTCAGGCTGATGACGAACAGACAATCATGAAAGGAAACGTGTGCCGATCCTCTGTAAGAGCTATTGATTTTCTTAGAGAGAACAAGCAGGATATTATGGTCTTAAGGTAATGTGATTATATAATGAGTCCCCTGATACACTACACACAGTACACTATGATATCTTGTTTATTTTAAGTTTCAGAGCTCTGAGTCGTCAGAGCTCCGTCGATACTTACACGTTAAGGATCTTGAATTTGGAATTTTACCTCGATAGCCAAATCTAATTGATTCATTCGCTATTTCTATTTTTTATATCTATAAAGGCAACTCTAACAGTAGTGTAATTTCAGTTGTATCAGATAAGTCATAGGGAAGATGAGCTACATAAACAGACTTAAAAAAAAAAAAGTATGCAGTTGATATTTGTGGAGGATTTTATGTAACAAAATAGATAAATAGATGTCTCTAGGGTCATCGGTTGTTACTTTAAATTTTCAGACTTGAGGAATTCTTCAGGACAGTGGCTTTTGGACTTTTTTTTTTGCACTGCCATTTTTTTTTTGTTTTGTTTTATGAACTTCAAGTGAGAACAAGAGGCTGGTGAGGTAATGAAAGTTTATAACTGCTATAAAGCAAGTGATGAGATGAACTAACTGTCAGGTCAACACGTGCATCCACCAGAAACTACTTTACACTGTTCCCTACAAACATGGCTGCCCAGGAATACACTCCTCATCAAACACAGACCTTGTCACGTTCACAGTCACCTGATTGCTAATCACACACCTGGTTACAATCACACACACCCCATATAAAAGTCTCACAAACAATTACTCACTACCACGCTGTGCTTTTTTTTTGTATTGTGTACTGTTTTTCTGGTTCTGATATTATTTGCTCTCATTTGTGATTCTGGATTTCGCTCTGTTGTTGGAGTTTGCTGACCGCCTGACCTCAGCCTGTTTTTTGGATCAGGTTTTTGGACACTATTTTGAATTTGTCTGCCAGTTTCTTCAATAAAGCTTCATACTGCCCTTGCGCCTGTTTCAGTAATGCTTTCTGATACTAACTAAAATATATAAATTGTCATTCTTTAATATAAAAAATCTATCCATATATATATCTAAAGACATGGCTGTTATAATTATTAAAAACATACATTTATGAGGAATAAAACTCTTTGGATGTGATATCAGCGGAATGTATCTACATGAATTATAAATGTTTCACATTTTTTGGTCTTGATTTAAAACGGGAGTCTATATAGAGTACATAAACAGTTTTTAAAGGCCCCCCACCAGGCTTATATCACTTGGTGTGAATGGCAAAATCTGATCTGAAACCGCGACCCTGAGAAGGTTTACACAGCCTCAGGTTTCGGCTTAGGGTTTGAAGCATGCATCATGGAAAATCTCTGTTTAGACTTTACCCATTGCCTTGTCTCTTTAAGGCTGCCCACTATCCATTAATGTCCTGGAGGTCACGAGGGGTCACCCTTAGAACCCCTCTGTCTTTTCTTAAAAAAAGATATTAAGATAAATATAGAACAGCCGAAACTATAAATAGGCATGGTGTGTTTGTGTGGAAGATGGTAGTGTCTGTTCCTTCTGTCTGTTCCTCAGCCGATTCAGTTTTTTCTTTTGCTGAGAAAATGGAAAGAATGTGAGCATTATGAGAGATGCAGTGTTAAGGCCAATAAGGGCAGGGGTCTGTGTGGCTGTCTTTTCATGCTGTATGCAGCTATGTTGATTTCAGCCTAAGCTCCATGCTGAGTTTATTGCATTAATAAGCAACATCACATTCTCTCAATTTAAAATCTGTTGAGGTTCGAACGAAACCCACTGAGAACACCGTGCTTTCGGATAAGCTGATTTCTCCGCTCGCTCGAGATCTTTGCCGTTTCGAGCCGTACTCCAGGGAACCTTGGCTTACGTTAAGCAAACATGTTTTTATTCCTCTACAGCCCAGACCCACCACCCCCGCCACTTTATATGTTCATGCTTTAGTTATTTAGTCGTGTGATTTACAGCTAACCCTCATATTTGACCCTTAATCTTTTCCATAGGGACCAATCTGACTAACTCTACTTGGACATGCCTGTTAGCTGACTGGTCTTGTAAGAATGTATGACCTGGACATTGTTTACAACCAGCATTAACCTTTGGCACCAAATGACGTGACAGATCATTCTAATTACTCAGGGAATTTAACTAGAAACTTTAGTGTTTTGTTTTTGTTTTTGGTTTTTTGTGTAGTTTCTTCCTTGTGAAAACTGCATGATGTAACAAATTTCCTGCTTGCTATACAAGACTCAGTGAGCAGTATGAATCCAAGGAATAATTGACATCTCCGGTAGAAAGCTTTCTGCATCCGTCAAACCACTGTTTAACGCAGCAATACTGATTATGCAACATTGTGACTTGTTGTTGGCCGAGGTAAATGCTGGGATACCAGAGAATGAGTAGCGAGGCACGCACCTCAATGTGGGTTTGTTGTTACTGCATTTGCTCCAAGTGCTTCCTACTTCCTACTACTGCAGCAAACGGCCATCTGCATGTAAACGGCCAGCTCTGAGACAGCTCACGTCAGCCAGCAGTGGCTTTGGTGAGAATACTGCCCAAGTGGAATGGAAACTTCATTTCAGGGCTAATATTAGCCTGGCCCTCCGGAAAATTCCTTTTAAATGATCACAAGCTGAGAAAAGGCAAAGTATTTGTTTAGCGTTTTTTGCTTTAACAGTATTTGTAAATAGTTTCTTTTTTCCCTTCTTTTGATTTTTAGGTAGTTCTTGGGAAAGGGAAAGAAGATTTTTTTATTTGGAAAATGGAGCTGCTGTGTAATTACTTGCTTCCTATTTGTCTTCCCAAGAAGCTTATGCATATATCCTTGTATATGATTATCATTCAAGCTGTCATGTCTTCATGCGTATAGATAAATTAAATAGCAGACAGTACAATGTAGGGGATGGTATATTGAACACAACATTTTAATTATTTGAATGTAGCGCAATGTTTTGCAGATCACCTTGTATGATTTCGAACGCAGAGACAAGACACCAGTGTTTGGGGAAACAGATTCAGACTTTGAAAACTGTCAGAAGAGTGTGGGTAATGCCTGAAACCCTGTAATACACATATTCCCACAGGACAGTCAAACCCACAACAGGAGTGCAGTACAGTACTGAACAGTATTTAACCAGTTGGGCGAAGATTAGTACTCTGTTTTTAACACAGAAAAAAGCCATGTGGATCTGATGCCCTTTCCACTAAACATTAGCTAAAGCTGTTTATCAAGCATGATATCTCTAATGATTAAAATCTAGCAGAATGCTAATAGCTAACTGAAATCATGCTAGCTAACAACAGTTGTATGCCCAGTCTCTCAAATGTGACCTCTAATGTATATCTCCGATGTTAAAAAAGTATGAAAGTAGAAGTACAAGAAAGTTTCAGAAAAGAAATGCGTCTACTTTAAATCACAGACTGATTTCAGTTGCTGAAATAAATTAGTGCCTTGTTTCCCAAACATTAGCCAAGGCTAATAAATACTCCCCTAATTACTCAAATGTTATCAAGCATGATATCTGTAATTATAAAAAACAAGCTAGCAGGCACCATGCAAGCTAACAACAGCTTTCATTCCAAACCTCTCATATATTATATTACATTTGATATTATATTACATTATATTTGATGACGAAAAGCTAGTGAATGCTAAGAGCTAGCAGACACCATGCTATCTAACAACAGCTTCATTCCAAATCTCTTAAATGTTAGCTAGCATTATAATAACCCCAATGATGCAAACTAGCTGTTAATAACTAGCTGACTCCATGCTAGTTAACAACAGCTTTATTCCAAAACTGTTAAATGCAAGCTAGCATGATGATGATGCAAACGAGCTGAATGCTAATATCTAGCACACAACATGCTAATTAACAACAGATTCATTCCAAATCTCTTAAATGTTATATACCATAAGAAAACTGATGAAAAAACTAGCTGAATGCTAAGAGCTAGCAGGCTCCATGCTATTTTTTTCCCCAAAGCGTTATTCCAAATGTTAAATGTTAGCTGGAATGATAATAACAGTGATGATGTAAACTAGCTGAATGCTAAGAGCTAGCTGACAGTGAGTACAGTCATGGTACTGAGTCTTGGTATTGATTCTCAAGGTCTGTAACATTTCTGTTAAAGTTTTGATTTGCTAGGAACTTTTTACAAATATATGTTTATAGAAAAAAATGCAATGACGTAATTTTTCGATCTGTGAATCTTGTCTGAAAGGGGTCCAGGCATCTTCTATAAAAGATTCATGTGTGTTACTAATGGATTACATCACAGACATGGATAAAACTTTGGCATAAATGTACTGTACTTTCAATTTGTCACAACAAACATAGTCTGTTTTGTCTCTTCTCAGGGAAGTCGCACCTGGCGATAGTTCAGAGGGTCAACAATGAGGGGGAAGGGGATCCCTTTTATGAGGTGCTTGGGATCATCACCCTGGAGGATGTGATAGAAGAAATAATCAAGTCTGAGATCCTGGATGAGACAGATTTATACAGTAAGTTCATTTTCCTGAATGTTTTTGCATGTGTTGAAATCATACTGTTTTTATATTGCTATGTTTTTAAGTGTTTTAAAGTAAAACAAGCTGCTTTGCCAGGTAAAGTCAGTTTTCATGATTCTTCTTTTGAAGTTCAGGATGTTTTAATCACCTATATCAATATCAAGATCTTCTGTATCAAGGAATTTCACTAAAAACCACCTCCCCTTTTTCCTCTCACCCTGACTTCCCCCATTAGCCGACAACAAAACAAAAAAGAAAATCACCCATCGGGAGAGGAAGCAGGATTTCTCGGCCTTCAAGCCCATGGACAATGAAATAAAGGTTAAAATATCACCTCAGCTTCTACTGGCTACTCTGCGTTTCCTAGCAACAGGCAAGTGTGCTGCGTGGCTGCTTGATTTCCCCCAGTGTGCCTTGTGACTAGTTTGTTAGCATGCTAGCCC
The DNA here is from genome assembly GCA_033459395.1 of Hemibagrus guttatus. NCBI lineage: Eukaryota > Metazoa > Chordata > Actinopteri > Siluriformes > Bagridae > Hemibagrus > Hemibagrus guttatus. The sequence goes on along the minus strand of JAUCMX010000025.1, from coordinate 12,964,879 downwards.
TGCAGAGGAGTAAGGAGTGAGGCCTGGTAGGTGCTGTTTACCCTGGTGACATACATATCCATACACTGTCTGTTAAATTCCTGGCTTGACAAAATGTTGTTTAACAACTGTGCAATTCATTTGATAATTCGTAACATACTATAGATTCATTTTAATTTGTAGAAGTTGTGTGCAAATACTTAAAGTAGTCACAATTTCATGGCTATAGATGACCCTCAAGTAAATATAGAACTGAATGGAGATTTTTTTAGTGCAGGTTAGTTTAGCATCAATGCGAGGATTAATGAAATTTATTGAGAACTCTTAGAAATTGTATGAAAATAAGGGTTTTTGGGTTTTTCCATTCAGCATTTTAATATATAGATAGAAACATAGAATCAAAACCTTTGGCTAACAGACCCTTAAAGTTATGACATGGTTATTTTCAGAGTGAATGCAAAAAAAAAAAATCAGCTGGATTTTTCTTTTTCTGGGATAAAATAATCAGCTTTCAGGGTTTCACCTGAAATAGAAGTTGTATGTATTTTTGTCCAGCGTCGATTCATTTTATCTCTCCAAAGCAATCACAGGTTGTTCTTTGTGTCATTTTAGTTAATAAGAGTTCATTTAAATACGGTATATAATTGTGTTTATGTAGTATTTTTGGAAGAAGGGTCCAGTCTCAGCACCTTGTAACATTCAGAGCTAAAGCTGTTTCTTAAGCTGTCGTAATTTAAGTAGTAACTTTCCACAAAATTCAATGTAACTATAAATGTACATTTAATATTTATTTTAAGGCGTACAGATTCTATACAGAACGCTAAAACAAATGGTGGGTTTTAATTAGTATTTTTTCCCCTGTAGAAACTGGAAACATTAAGAACGTTTTTTCCCGAACATAATGTTATTTAACAACTGAAAGTCAAAGTTTTTAACACTCTGGTGCTTGAATATTTTCCTAAAAGAGCACCGTCATGTTGAAATTCTCTCATACTGTATGTACTATAATTTTGTTAAGGAAGAAGACATCAAATTTAAGAAAGGTAATTGCTGAAAAAACAGTTGAAAGTAGAAGGAGAACATTTTTTATTTTTCAGAGAGAGTTTAAGGCTTACACTGTGAGAATCTGTTTGTGTGACACTGTGAGATTGTGAAAGTGCAAGGAATGAAGTCTTAGCGATCCGGGAGGTACGGTATTAGAGGACCAGAATGTGTCTGATGGGTGAACAGAACTAGAGAGAGAGATAGAGGAGGAATAATTCAGAAGGTTAAGGAACTCTAAATGGTTCGAGACAATTTTCTGCTTTTATGCCTCCATTAATTCACAGCAACTTGTTTTGGGGAAAGTTTTTTAAATTTTTTGTCCCATATTATCCCAGTAAGTCTTAGCCAGGTTAGGCAGTTTACTGATGGCTTTGTGATGTATCTGCTGTACGTTTGTCTTCAGGCCAGCAATCCTACCATTATTAGCTGAAATATTTAGCAACTGTTATAATTTTATACGGCTGCTTGGCATTAAAATAAAGAAGTGCTGTTTTAGAATAAAGAACTGACACTTGGGCAGACAGTGTGTCCTGGCTGATGGACTACATTTAATAATTGATTTTACTGAGCCATTAACTTGAACCAGGATGTCTATAGACTCTTGTACAATGGTTTAAATTATCCTTTAAATTAAGCATAAATTATATAAATTACTATAAACGGAGCTAAAAAGGTCATAAAGCAGAAATTAATAAAGATGTTGATTTTGCTTTCCATGCTTAACACTACAACGTGTATTAAATGTACTTTAGACCAAAAGCTACATTTCTGGTAATTAATTAATTATTAATTAACAATTAATGACCTGAAATTTAAAGTACTTTTGGAATTCATATATGTATGCAGTTTTAAAGCAGGGAAAATACATTAGTGTTCAATGTTGATCTGTCTTCTGTGGTAATTTGGTACATGTCCTGTGTATTGTTAAATGTCTTTTTGTTGATGTTGGTATCAACATTTCTCACAAACGTGTGTTTTGCTCCTTTACAGAAGTGGAAACATTTGGCCCGAATCAGATGTCTGAGAAGATTTTGCTGAGGTTGTTGAAGCACCCTAATGTAATCCAGGAACTCAAGTTCAATGAGAAGAACAAGAAAGCGCCAGAACATTACCTCTATGTCCGCAACAGACCCGCGGACTACTTCATCCTCATCCTGCAGGTGTGCCCTTAGACAAAGAGTCCCTCAAGGGTTCTTCAGATGATTAAGAGACATTGGTGTTGGGTTAATTTTTAGCCAGTCCTGGTCTGCTTGGATCTAAATGATCATGTCCACTTAGTCTATAAGTGTTTACACACTTCTGAGGTTGAGTCTGGTTACACTCAATTTCATTCATGCGGGAAAATGTCGCAGGAAATGATCGTTGGTCATCCGTCAGATGAATGGTAGTCTGGGATACACTTCAAGACGGTATCCTGTGTGAACACGATCTGCTTAAAGTGCAGAGTAATAGGATTGGTTCGATTGGTGCTGTGGAATAATTAACACGGCAAGAGACTCATGAAAAATAGAAAAATAGAACTGTACATGAGCAGCTTCTACTGAAGGGTGAAAAAAGGAAAGGAATCAGTATTCATCAGAACAATAAACAGAGGCACCTGTTGTCTTTCGGTTTGCACAAAGCAGTGAAAATGTTCAAAAATCCAGATGATGCCACAGCAGTGTGTGGCCATGAATCCAAGTGATCAAATTTGTATGTGGAAGAGGGCAGAATGCACTTTCCTGTAGAAAGTGTAGAAAGCCCTTGTATTCCCCGGCTGGTTTGTGTAGTATGATGGGGAGAGCTGGCTGGTGGGTGGGAATTGGCAAGTCCATATTGTTGAGAACAATGAGGGAGAATGTATCTAGAAAATTGTTATGGTTTAAAAGCAGTTTTGAAATATTATATGTGAAATATTAGTATACAGGCCAGCTGTAAAACTTGGTCATTTTGATGGCTTGTAAATGAACACAGTAGACATCGTTTATACATTTTTTTTTAAAACAATGAATTAAAACTTTTCTCTCTTAATCGAAACCTTTACAACCCATCCAAGTTGTCAAACACAGTTTTAACCTATAAGGGCAGTATAAGACATAGTAGATGATGAGTGTAGGACATGTCAAGAAAGTAAACTGCAGCGTAAACAAGCCTCGCTTTTCACATGGCTTGCGTGGGAAGCTTGTGGATGACACAGTGTGAAAAAGTGTGGGTTAAAGCTGTAATGCAGTGCAGCGCTGCTTTGTTTTGCTACTAGTTTTAGAACAGAGAGCATATACAAGAATTACAGTCTTCTCCAGTCTATACACTCTGAGAAAAATGGGCTCATTGAGTGGTTATTGAGGGATTATTTTTCAGCCCTGTTACATGTAGGATCTTTAGGCAACTCTCCAAGATGAACTTGAAGTAAAAGAAACCTTTATGGATCTATATAGAACTTATTTTAGACATTTGATGTATAAGCGTAATGTATTATAATAAATGCAGTATAGTCAGTATAGTTATTTAAAAGTCCATAGTGTTTGTAGGCCATTTTTTATTCATTTTATTTTATTCTTTTTCTGCTTCCTGCAGGGGAAAGTTGAAGTGGAGGCAGGGAAGGATGGGATGAAGTTTGAATCTGGAGGGTTTTCATCATACGGGATGATGGCCCTTACTGCTTCTCCAGGTAAATAACACCTATAATCTTTTCTGCTATTATCTCAACATTTTTTTCCCCAGAAGTGTTCATTCTATGTAAAGGAAATGGTTGTTTTTTTTTTTTTTTTTTTTAAATATTTGGTGTATAAGTAAAACAACAACTTCTTGTCATATTGGATTATGTTTTAGGAAAAACACTTACATGTGTAGGACAGGGTTTAAATCCAGGACCAGTGTTGGGAATCTGTGGTCTAACAGTGTAGATTCCTTCATAAAAAAAACGGGCTCCTTTTTAAAAAAGCTTACACGTGTGATTTTGGATATTGGAATCCACTCAATGGTTCACTGATGAGGAATTTTACAGCGAGAGGGTTTGAATTTCCCAAAGGTATTGAAGCACAAAGGTCATTGTTTATTGGAGCTGTCTTTTATAAAAGTCATGTCATGGGTTCTTTGAAGGTACATTGAAGGTGCATTGAAGGTACATTGGATAAATAAAAGTTCTTAGCTTCTAATAAAGCAAAGGTTTACTACATAGATCCTCTAAAGGTTCCCCTAGAGGAACAACAAAAAACTTTCTAACACATTCTAACATTTGCAAAACGTTCACAGTTTGACATTTTACAGAGAAATCACGAAGTCTTCTCCTCCAAAGACTTTTCCAGGGTGGAAAAACCTACAGATCTTTACAAAATGTTGCCACTGGAAACGTCTTCCATAAATCATTGTATTGCCCAAACATCTCCTTAAAGAAAACATTTCACCATACAAACATTTTTCTATTTTAACTAATGACATTATTTAATTGTATATATAAAACATCCATACAAGTCCTTGTATGGGCATAAAAATAATAGAATATTATAGTGAGATCATAAAAAACCTGTGCTTTGCCTTGCAGCTGGACCGTCGGTCTTCGCTGCTGTTAGCAAAAAATAATCCAGACTTTCTGACCAACCAGATTGAAGAATTCTGAAGACGTTTTTAATAACAGAAGAAGAAATAGAAAGATTAAATAGAACTTTTAAAGGTTCCTTAAGACAAATATAAAAACACTACATTCAGCTATGAGTAAGTTTGTGCATCCTTTAGATTTTTCTGTATATCTGTATAAAAATAGTATACTTGCTCATTAATTTATTGAGGAAAATGATCCAAAATTTGAACTTTCAAGCCTCACTGTAATAATTCAACCAGCTACAAGCCACTGAGCCATGTTTATAACTTCTTTTCTAGGTTTATATGATTCACATATTCACTGGGATATACATACACAGAGTAAAACGAGTGTACTAAGGGTACGTTTGCTGTTGTCTTACACACAGGGCTTTGAGAAATGGGACACAATTAAACACTTACCGGAAGTCACATGAACACGCACACAAAACCACAGGGGTGGGCTTTGGGACTGGGCCATTGAGAGGGAGAAGTATGGTGCAGGAGTTATGTGACCTCTGTTGGTTGAATGTTGGAACTGCATTTTAATGATGTATGCACTACATGATTTTTACAAACATATCAGATATTGGATGCGGAATTTTGGATGAAACATCATCATTGAGCATTGTTTTCTGGTGGGTTGGACCCGACTCATCTAATGATCAGTAGCCATCTTGTCTTTTCACCTCACTGTAATGAGTTGTCCTTGTCTGTTTTCTCTTCTGATTTTCTTGCTTTCATCCCCTCTCTCTCTCTCTCTCTCTCTCTCTCTCTGTTTAGTTTCTCTTTCCCTTTCTCGCAATTGTGTGGTCAAGAGGTCAGAATCAATCAGAGTACCTCCAGGGACTGGTATCGGTAATGTTTCATCGTGACCTGTTAGATTCCTGGCTTCATTTTGGTTGCATGGCATTAACTGTTGGCAAGAATATCTGACAGTGCCAGAGAATGTGCATGTTACCCTCTGCATGCTGATGTATGACAGAGTAACTTACAAACATGAGTGCTGTTAAATGAGAGACAAGAAAAACCCATTGAAACACATGTATGAGCAGATTAATGTCTATTTAAAATATTCCGTGTCAGAAAGCAGTTCGTTGGTATCAGATTTGATCTTTTTAGCTTTTTAACAAGAGGGAAGAATGACCCAGTTGAACGCCCCCACCTCCTTTCTGTACTTCCATGTTCTCATACCATAAATTCGTAGTATCCCTCCTACTGATTTTGCCAGACTTGGAAAAATAACCATGACCTCCCCCCATTCACACACATACACTGATCCCATCACACACACACACATACACACATATGCACACACACAAACACAGTCTGACCCCATGCAAACACACACTGACCCAATGTGTAGCATGCGGGGCCCCTCAGACCAGGGACGGACACAGTACTCAGACATCTAAACACGGATTACATACATTCCAATCAAACTGTGGCATTAACACTACTAGTAATTGAGCATGTTTGTGTGTGTGTGTGTGTGTGTGTGTGTTGGAGAACGAGAGGCAGAAAAAAGTGTGTGCGTGTGTGTTTGTAGGCCAGCCCCCTTTAAGAAGTGGAAAAAATAAGCTGTGTTTAATTAAAACAGGACTAGTGCTCTCTTTCAGGGTTGTAAGGTCTTTTTTATCAGTCTTTATCCAGCTGTTGCCGCCACTTTAAAACACTGACCTCCTCACCAACCCCTTCTGTGACTACCATTAAGACATTTCTGTACATTACATTGAAATGTTTAGTCATTGTTTCCACAGAAAAGAAAGAAAGAAAGAAAGAAAGAAAGACTAGGGCTTATGTGGAAAGTGCTTAACCACTGCATGCTGCCTTGTAGAGCATGTTATAAAACAACCTACATTTCTACACCTGTCCTACATCTTGGAGTAAAATCTTGTACATGCCTTGTAATTCAGCTCAGTCCTAATTCAAGACATCCGTTATCTATATTCTTTATTCTTTCAGAGAACAAGTCTCCACCTCGGCCATATGGACTGAACCACTCTGACTCGCTGAACCGGAGTGACCGCAATGAAGCTATTAATCCCCCACTGGGCAGCAGCAACAACCAGCTCAACTCCTTTCTGCAGATCTACGTACCAGACTACACAGTTAGAGCCATCACAGATCTTCTTTATGTCAAGGTGAATAGATTAAAAAGCAGGCACTGGATTTTCATATGTGAAAGTTGAATTTTATACAAAGCAGTACTTTTTAAACCAAAACTTTTTATTAATCTCCAGGACTGAGAGGGATTATTTTTCTTCAGGTTGTCCTTCTGTCTGTCCATCCATACTTGATTTTTGTTAGTGTGATATCTCAAGATAGAGATAACGGTTGAATGTTTATAGGATTTATACGGTGTTATTATCTTTGTAATCTGCATGTAAAGCTAGATTTTGGAATTGATCCAAACAGGATGAAGGGCACATCAAGGTCAGATGTGTAAAAGAGTTTTAATTGAATAGTTTTCTTTCTATTTGTACTACACTGATTTTACTATGCATTCGCTTTCAGAAAATCAGCGCTCATTTTTGGGCCAGCTAGAAGCTTTTCCATCATTCAGTTTATGTGTTCGTCTGTGCGTCTGTCCAAGATTCTATTTTGTACAATATTTCCAAAACAAGCAGTTGAATGTTTATCGGTTTTATATTACAGTTATTATCGTAATCAGCAGGTGAAATGATTAGATTTTGGAATTGGACGCAAACAGGGTCAAGGTCACAGCAAGGTCAAATATCTGAAATATTTCTTTCTTCAATAGCTTTGTTCCTGCGTGTCACACAGAGATGTTACTTTAATGTTCAGGAGCTCAAGGCAGATTTTCTGTCTCTCTATAATCTTTTACCATGAGCCTATTCGTGTGTCTGTCCATGCATCTGTCCGAGATTCTCTTTAGTGCGATAGCTTTCTTCATTTTTAAAGTACTGAAAAGTCATTTCAGGCATAATATACATATTAGTAACAAGGATTAGACTTCTTGGTGGTGAAGGCATCCCCACTGATGCCGTTGGTGTCAAATTCGCCTTGTTTTTGTTTTGTTTTTCTCCCCAAAGAATTTGACCTTAAGGATTACCGGACTCAACTGGAAAGCCATAATTTTCAGGGCAACACCTGAGAGTAGGACCCAAGAATCATTTAAACTCAATTCACAATTTAATATACAATTATGATCTTGTGTTTCTATTTTTTTCCCTTCCTTTCCTGGCCAATGTATAAGAAGACAGTATAGTAGTAGAGACTTGCTTGGTATGTCCTCTTTTGCTCAAGAAGGTGGTCAATAAAAGAATCCTATGTCCAGCTCCCTATGCCTTCTTAGTCAAGAATAACCAACCCACATGCATGTTTCCTCATATCTTTCTACATCCAAGCCTCCAAACCACAACGGATGCACATTTTGGTTTCTCAGAATGATGAAATTGTGATGTATGAAGGTGGAATCATCTTCTTTAAGACTCTTATTACTATCTGCTGACAGAGGGCAAGCAGCAGATGAGGAAGAGGATTATTTGAAGCAAAGTGATGATGAAGCCATGTTAGCTGCATCACCATTGCTTTGTTATAGACTCGTTAACCTGCCCTACAGAGCAGGTAACCGATTCACTGTCAACAGTCAAGAGACAATTATTTGCTTCAGCTGCCATGATGTATCAACCAGGTATCAAGAGGGTGAGGAGAAAACTTCCCTGTTTTTTCTAGAGCATCAGTTCTTCAAGCATCCTGTTTTGTCCTGTCTTGAGTCTAGCACTCCTCCCCTCTAGTCAAGAAAAGAAGATATTAGCACTCAGTTGTACAATGTACAAATGTCACACCTGTTCTATTAGTACCCCTATACACTTCCTTTCACCGGAAGGACATCTTGCTCTATTTTTCCTGGGCTTGTCCAGCATAGTCAATCTATTGAATGCTTATTTAAATATAAGTTTTGACAGAAATCGCTAAGTTTATGAATACCTCATAGTCCCCCATGGGCTCAGTGTGTTGCTTGTTTACTGTATGTATGTGTATAAATGTGTCCAAATGAATGTCCAAAGCGACTCTGGTTAAACAATGAAGTATCAGTGTCAGTACTCACAGTATTGTATGCTAACTGTCTGATGCTACTGCCTGTTATGTCTTTGCCACCACACCACAGGTCACCCGTCAGCAGTACCAGAATGCCGTGATGGCGTCACACATGGAAAAGACACCGCAGCCATCGGACAGCGAGTACACCAAAATTGAACTGACTCTCAGTGAGCTGCACGACAGCGTGGTCGACGAGACAGACATTCTGCTCAACCAGACGCAGAACTGTGTCGCCCACAAAAAGGCGAACCACATGGTGCACAACGAGGGTACCGTCTAGCCCCCAGCGGGGTGGTTGGGAGTTTACAAAAAAGGGTGCAAAAAGGAAGCTGCTTCTGTTTTTTTTTCACCTTCTGAGTTGTCTCCGCCACCCCCTGTATCAACTGGACACAAAACCACAAAGGACTGCTAAAACAGCGTCTGGGTTTTTTGGACGCAATAACAGGACTGGAACAGCCAGTTCGGTTCCACACACCCTGCCGTGTGCCTGTCCACCAGACCAAAGAGTTTGGAGTTTGGACACCATCCCCCATCTGTCACTAGGCCCTGAACATACTCCTCGACTGTCCCCTTTAAGGTGCCAGGAGGGATTCTGGGATAGAGGAGGACCACAAGTCAAATGGACTACTTTCTACAACTTCAACATGCTGATGTTGTAATATGGTGAGTCAAAGACTGTGCCAAATACCAATTTGAAGGAAACCATGAACCGCTTACCAATAACATTTTCCTCCTGTATTTATTTATTTTATATATGTCTGCTGTATATACGTATGTGTGCATGTAACTACAGGCACATGCCAAGAACACACCTTTGTAAAATTCAGTGTAATGTGTGTACTGTATATGTTGTGCCTTTGTGAGTGTGAGTGTGATGCCATGCACATGCTATAGTATACACATAGTTACAAATACATTCCCTGTATGTGTATTGGTGGGGGTCTTTTACATGTATGTATATTACAGATATTGTTATTTTTACTATTCTAAATCAGGCATATGGTACAGTACATTTTACACCTTTTTAAAAAAGAATCACAGTATTTGCCTTAAAGAATCATATTAATTTTTAACAAGTGCAATGAACCACATTTCTATTTAAAAAGATGATTTATTGATTAAAATCAGTTTATTGTAAACAGTAGCTATATTTGTATGCATTCACTATGTTGCTCAAATTTGCATTGGTTCCCTGGAAACACTCCTTCACTACCTGCTTGCCTTAACTTTAGAGGATCTTAATGCGGCCTACTTAGGACCAAAATTCAGGTTTGAATAGGCAAAAAAATCCATCTGTCATATAAATATACACAAAGAGAAAAGACTTTGTACTGCTGTGCATATGGGCTGTATTCGGGAGTTGAGTTACGGACGCATGATAGGGATTTAATACTGAAATTCTACACTGGTATATCAACCTCAGGCGCAACTCTGGACTAAGAGCTATTTATGAATTTGCGTGAGAGTTGTGCATGTCTACATGAGTTACGTGCGATTCCGAACTCGAACCCGAATGCGCTTTCTTCTTGCTCTGTATGCAACCTAATAGGATGTGCTGGATCAAGTGCTATTTTATATTATAAGCTGCTATGTAATGATGGTGAGATGAGGCCAGATGGTTAAATCAAACCGATTCCATGTCTTAATCATTAGTCGTCTCTTAATTTTATGTTTTACACTGGATTACAACAGAAATATGCTAGATCCTTCTTCATTCCACATTTTCTATCCCTGATTTTTTGTGGGTTTAGTGTTCAAATGCTACTGAAAAACCCAGTCTGAGTGCGAGTCACTTTCTCTGAGTAAATACTGATTTCTATTGATGACGTAAGTTGGCAACTCTGAATAAGGCCCAGTTTAAAAAGCAGATGATTCCTAGCTGCTTTGATGGTTACACACAGTGAACTCTCTGCTCGTATCTTGAAGTTACCTAGCTTTTAATTTCTTACACTAATGTTCATTATGAAAGATGAAGAACTGAGTGCTCAGTATAAAATGGATAGCATGTCATAATAATGACAATTTTTTTTGTGAATGGAAAACATTAGGCCTGATAAGACCCTCATTCACGATCTGTTCTTCTTTCGAAGTAGTGAATGGTTATTTCAATTTTTTTTCCCCCAAATCAATTCAATTTTTTTTCAAATGGAGACCAGAAGTTTTCCCAAAATGACCAGTTAAACTTACAATGTGCCTCATAATAAAAATATTTTTCTAAAACTACTATTGTGTGGTCATGTGTATAGTCTCTGTCCAGGTATTTCGATAGCATTATATTCAAGGAGAAGCATGTTTTTTCCCCAAAAAATAAAATAAAAAAAATTATTAATTAATTAAAAATAAATAAATAAAATAAAATAGTAGAGGGGAAAAATTGCATGTTTCCTAAAATGTCATTTTACAACTATTTAACTGTTTTTGACTTTTGTTTTTTCTGTTTAACTTTGTGTTTGTTTTCACTCAAATTTTTTATATTTTAAATGTAAGTGCCTGGGGGCACGGTGGCTTAGTGGTTAGCACGTTTGCCTCACACCTCCAGGGTTGGGGGTTCAATCCTCGCCTCTGCCGTGTGTGTGGAGTTTGCATGATTGGCATCTCTAAATTGTCTGTAGTGTGTGAATTAGAGTGTGTGTGTGCCCTGCGATGGGTTGGCACTCCGTCCAGGGTGTATCCTACCTTGATGCCCAATGACGCCTGAGATAGGCACAGGCTCCCTGTGACCCAAGAATAGATCGGATAAGCGGTAGACAATGAATGAATGTAAGTGCCTTTTTGACCATTTTTGGACTACCAGAAAAAAGTCCAGACGATGGTCTTCCGAAGTTTAAAGTTTCTGTGCTAGGCCTCTGTAGCCTCCCTGTTCTTGGCTGATGGGACAGGAAACCATTGTGGTTCTTTGTTGTTTTAGCTCCTGAAGGAGAACCATGTTGTACTGTTGGAGATGCTTTTCTGCTAACCTCGGCTGTCGAAACCTATTATTTGAGTAACCATATCCTTCCTTTCAGCTTTAAGTCTGGCCATTCTCCTCTGATGTTTCTCATCAGCAATGTGCTTCGATCGACAGAACGGATGGAAGTTTTTTGCACCATTCTGTGTAAACTCTAGAGCACTCACTTTTGGCAAAATACAAGGAATGAAATGAAAAGTTTAGGACTCTCATGTCAGAAACTGGGGGCACGGTGGCTAGCACGTTTGCCTCACACCTCCAGGATTGGGGGTTTGATTCCTGACTCCGCCATGTGTGTGTGGAGTTTGCATGTTCTCCCCGTGCCTCAGGGGTTTCCTCCCCCGGTCCAAAGACATGCATTGTAGGTTGATTGGCATCTCTAAATTGTCCGTAGTGTGTGATTGTGTGAGTGAATGAGAGTGTGTGTGTGCCCTGCGATGGGTTGGCACTCCGTCCAGGGTGTATCCTGCCTTGATGCCCGATGACGCCTGTGACCCAAGAATAGATCGGATAAGCAGTAGACAATGAATGAATGAATATATATATATATATATATATATATATATATATAGATATACATAGATAGATAGATAGATAGTACATCCCACTCGTAATTACGACTTGAGGGATCGTTCATGTGCAACTTCCGAGTGGAAAGTCGTTTATTTTCGTACCATAAATCCGAAAGCACATGAAGGCAGCGTTATGTACTGAAAAGATATCAGAATGTTATGTCATGTGTCGTGATGTTATGTCAAATAATCTTTATTTCACATTTCAGTGCAGCCTCGCCAAAATGTCCAAGTTGAAAAATACATACAAGCACATGCCGTGATTGTGGGAAACAGAACACAGGGAATCATAACACGGCAAACCTTTTCCCGTGCACGTTGTACATTACTCAGCAATGATTTTGTCAGCTTTTTGTTGTGTACATGTTTCTACTCAACATTATAAAAACAATTCACAAGGAGGACTTTAATGGTAGTTCCACATATGCATACAGGACAGTTCCTGCACTTCCAAAAATGCCTTGAAAAAAAAAAAAAAGAATACAATTTTTTGTAATCAACAGCAGAAAAGCAAAAATTCCAAAAGAGCTAAAGTACAGTATGTATTATCAGTTTATACATATCTGTAAACAATGCACGAGAAACAGTCTGCAACATTGGTATAAAGGCACACGTGGATACTGTGCCGTTCTTATATATATGCAAGTTCTTCATATTTTCCGTCACAAAGTGAAAAAAAACCCGACCACTTTTATAAGGAACCTTTGAGGTGACATTGTGGTTATTTTTAATAGGGTGCTGTAATGTACTGATACCGAGAGTTAATATTTTGAATTATTGTTCTGTGGCTATGAATCGTGTAACTTCTAATGTTTTTGTAAAGTCAGGAAATGAGTGTAATGAAAAAAAAATGTATCCACTAGCATCAATATATGGGTCGCACCTTAATAAAAAATAACCAGCGCATGTCACCCGAACAGTGAGACTATACTCTTACTCCGAATGTAAAGCTGTTGTAACATCGTTCGCAGAATGTTACACAACGTTACACGGCACAAAATACTACGTTTAACATTGTCAAAAGTTTGAACAGTGTTCTGGCGCAAATGCTACAAGGTTTTCTTGGGATGGTGACCGTTTCTTTTCGTGTGGTTGTGCAATACTTTTACCTTCAGCAGTAATACATGACGACTGCTTTGAGATCCAGTGCAACCGAACGGATTGGACAGATCAGTTCGAAACGAAAGGAGCTGCCATGGATTACGGGGATTTCCAGTTTTAAAACACGTCAGTAAAAATAATCTGCATATGAAGTTCGCATAGTTGCGCATACGCCTGAAACAGTCTAAACAAAATTTGCTTTATCTTTAGAAAATAATACCTGCTTCTCCTTTCCCTTTTCAGTGACTGTCTCTGAATTATGACAAACTAATTTTTCTAAAAAAAAAAATTACCATATACAGTAACAATAGACTGTACATACAGCAATCTAATCTTTGTGCTGGATAAAAATGTAGCGCATGTTAAACAGCTTGTTTCAACCGGTGTCACTTGCACGTTAAAAACACTTTGGAAATAAAACCTTTTAACCAAAATACAAACAAAAGGTTAGTAAGCCCTGATTAGCTCTATAATGCAAACCGAAGGCTGTTATCTTACGTCTTGATGGTTAGCATGTGAGTTTTTTTTGCTCTAACTACTCCTGTAAGAGACAGTTAGACTCAGTTCACAGCTCTGTTCAGCATTTCCCTTCTATCAAATATAATATTCATTCATTCATATATCAAATAAACAAAAAACTAAAATCTACTGTATCTATTGCTTCCAGTTTAAGTCTACAGCAGAGGCACCATCATTGCAGAGAGGCAGAGAGGAAAAACCCCCCAGAAATTTAACACAAAACTCTAGACCAGGGGTTGTTGAATGGGGGACCGACTCTGCAAAGTGAACCTAGCAGATCCTCTTTGCAGAGAATACTTCAGGACTTTGAGATTCGTTATTATTATAGGCTGTTTAGTGAAACTGACAACATAAGTTGAAACAAAAAGATAGCTGAGAAAGGTGATTGGACAGAGAAGTTTGTGTTTATTCTAAACACGCATCACCTGTTCGGAGTCCGGAGCTTTAGTCAGGATTGATAACATGAAGCGAAGTGCAAAACAGAATATTACCACTTAGGTTTCTTTTATTTATAAACATGTGCTGTTTATCTGGCACAGCGGTTGCCAGTGGTTAACTTTTAGCACCATTTAGTCAATTTTCCAGCCTGACCACTACAAATTTGAATAACCCTGGCTTCGAGCATGATTGCGAATGAGAAGGTTACTATTTTATCTGTGGGCCAAACAACAGGAATAAATAAGCAGCTTCTCTTTTTTTTTTTTTTTTTTTTTTTTTTTAAACAGACCAAACAGATCAGTTCTGCCTGCTTGTTTTCTATTGGCTGGCAAGACAAAGTTGGTGCAAAAAATGTCAACAACAAATAACGGAATAAAAAAACGGAATAGTTTAACTTTTACCTATTTCACATATCGCTTTGGCAAAGAGTCAAAAACTGTAAATGTTGTCACCTCTGCTATAGGGACCTTACTGAGTCGAGAAGATCACTGGTCAGAGTGCTCTTAATGCTATTGGTCCTCATGGGAGTAAACTCTTCAGTGATCTCATACACTAATCTAAACTACTTTAACTGCAAGATCTGCCTCTCTCGAAATCTGATGTTCATATATATTTTGTATACCCACGTATATATTTCAATTCTCTAAATTCTCTACTCACACCAGCAATAAAGTACATTATTTACAAGAGTTGTTTTTTATTTTAATTATTTTTTTTTTTTTTTGCATATCAAGGTCACTTTTATGCACAGCGTGGCAAATGGTATGGCTAGAAATGTCTGTGTTAGCAACATGGCACTGAAAAGATTTAAATTTTGGTAGTTTTTCTCCACAAATGGAGATGTCTAGTATAAAAATACGATGATACTTTGTAGTATTTGTGTGTGTGTGTGTGAATGAGAAAAAGAGCCTATGGTGAAAGCTTGCTTTGCTGCATAGCACTATACTTGGCAATTGACATCACTGCCATTAAAAAAAAAAAAAAAAAAAAAACACAACACACATCTAACTAGCCATATGTGGTTCGCCTGGCACAGCGGTTGCCAAGTAACAGGGGCGCTTGTGTAAGTGGCATTCTTTCGTAGCCGTCACTTTGGCCGTCACGGCGCGCTGCGGCCCCCCTCCGGACCTCATTTACATTCCCATCATGAGCAGCTCTCTAATAAGAGGCACATCATGCCAACACAGGTGCATTGCCCTTCCTCTTAAGTCCTGTATGAGGCAACATTTAACCAAAATCTGCGGTACAGACAAATGATGTTCAAATGAAACAAAGGCTTGTGTTAAAATATATGTATACAAAAATAAAAATATTAAAACATGAGCCTAGAAACAGTGGGAACCCAATGGGGTTATTTTTCTGACTATAGACAGTTGTTAGGTTCAAAATAATGGTTTAAACATCACACGTTTCCATCTACCTTACAGCCTGATGCATAATGTATATCATGTTAGATATCTTGACAATTAATAAATAACAGGCTGGAAATTAACTAATATGAAGCATAGCTGTTTGCGTGGTCATTATTTATATGACTGACCTTAAAAAATGAGTTGTGCATCTCCTGTAAACTCATTAGAATACAAGTCTTATATCAGCTTAAGTTTCTATAGTTTACTGTGAATGAAATGTGCTTCACTATGTTGTTAACTCAAAAAAACAAAAAAAAAACAAAAACTGCAAACAGATCAACCGAAAACTTTTCAGGGGATTCTCCAAGCTAAACTTTGATACATAAACTGTTTGAGCTTGACTCTCACATGCTACACATTCTCATATAGTTAAAAAAAAATCTATATAGTTATAGTTAAACTCTAAGATTTCTCTTTGTCTTAAAATCCCTTACTATTGTTCCCTTTACTAAAGTTAAACTTTTCCCTTAGGGAAATGAAGAAAAGTTCAGGCCTGACTAAAGGAGAGTCATCTATTCCTCCTCCTCCTCTTCCTCCTCCTCGTCGTCGTCTTCATCGTGGCAGTGTGTGATCTCCTGTGGAGCCTGGGGGAACAGTTTAGGGGGTTTGATTTCGCTCAGAGAGCGTGTCAGCTGGTTGCGTTTGCAGTCTATTTCCTTGCCGTCGACACAATGGCGGTTGCGTGTAGCCAAAGGCGACTCTGTGTCGATGTCAACATGTGTGTGCTCCACCGTTGACTCGTGGGGCATCTGGGGAAAAAAAGAAAAAGAAAAAATCCACCAAAAGGAGTATTTTCAGCATTAGTAACCAAGTCATTCTTATAGAAAAATCTGTTTGTTTGAAAAAGTCTGTTGTAAAGCAGATAAGAAATAAGAGATGTACTTCAGACACAGACAATCCTGAACAGGCCCACAAAAAGGTTAGAATGAGATATACTAAAATAATACTACTGATAATAATAACACAATAATAAACTATTCACTTAATGACAACAAAATTATTAGTATAATGAATTGGATAGAAATTCAGTAAGTCAGTGTGTCAGTAGGTCAGTAGTAAGTAATGACTTAATGGTAGGTTTATTTTAACAGTGAAAGACAGAATAACAAAAAAAAAATCCAGAAAAATGCATTTCAAAAAAGTTATTCATTGATTTGCATTTTAATGAGTGAAATAAGTATTTGATCCCCTATCAATCAGCAAGATTTCTGGCTCCCAGGTGTCTTTTATACAGGTAACAAGCTGAGATTAGGAGCATTCTCTTAAAGGGAGTGCTCCTAATCTCAGCTTGTTGCCTGTATAAAAGTCACCTGTCCACAGAAGCAATCAATCACTCAGATTCCAAACTCTCCACCATGGCCAAGACCAAAGAGCTGTCCAATGATGTCAGGGACAAGATTGTAGACCTAGACAAGGCTGGAATGGGCTACAAGACCATCGCCAAGCAGCTTGGTGAGAAGGTGACAACAGTTGGTGCGATTATTTGCAAATGAAAGAAACACAAAATAACTGTCAATCTCCCTGGGTCTGGGGCTCCATGCAAGATCTCACCTCATGGAGTTTCAATGATCATGAGCATGGTGAGGAATCAGCCCAGAACTACACGGGAGGATCTTGTGAATGATCTCAAGGCAGCTGGGAACATAGTCACCAAGAAAACAATTGCTAACGCACTACGCCGTGAAGGACTGAAATCCTGCAGCGCACGCAAGGTCTCCCTGCTCAAGAAAGCACATGTGCAGGCCAGTCTGAAGTTTGCCAATGAACATCTGAATGATTCAGAGGAGAACTGGGTGAAAGTGTTGTGTTCAGATGAGACCAAAATCGAGCTCTTTGGCATTAACTCAATTCGCCATGGAAGAGGAACGCTGCCTATGACCCCAAGAACTCCATGCCCACCGTCAAACATGGATGTGGAAACATTGTGCTTTTTGTGTTTTTCTGCTAAGGGGACAGAACAACTGCACCGCATCAAGGGAATGCTGGACGGGGCAATGAACTGTCGAATCTTGCTTGAGAACCTCCTTCCCAAGGCATTGAAAAATGGGTCATGGATGGGTATTCCAGCATGACAATGACCCAAACCACACGACCAAGGCAACAAAGGAGTGGCTCAAGAAGAAGCACATGAAGGTCCTGGAGTGGCCTAGCCAGTCTCCAGACCTTAATCCCTTAGAAAATCTGTGGGAGGAGCTAAAGGTTCGAGTTGCCAAACATCAGCCTCGAAACCTTAATGACTTGGAGAGGATGTGCAAAGAGGAGTGGGACAAAATCCCTCCTGAGATGTGTGCAAACCTGGTGGCCAACTACAAGAAACGTCTGACCTCTGTGATTGCCAACAAGGGTTTTGCCATCAAACACCAAGTCATGTTTTGCGAAGGGGTCAAATACTTATTTCACTCATTAAAATGCAAATCAATGTAGAACTTTTTTGACATGCGTTTTTCTGGATCTTTTTGTTGTTATGCTGTCTCTCATTGTCCAAATAAACCTACCATTAAAATTATAGACTCATCATTTTTTTGTCAGTGGGCAAACGTACAAAATCAGCAGGGCATTGAATAATTTTTTCCCCTCACTGGAAATAAACCAGTAAGTAAATCAGTCATTATGTCAAAAAGTAAGTCAGTAAATCAGTGAGTATGTCAGTAAATCAGTCATAGTTCAGTCAGTAAATAAGTTAGTAAGACAGTAAATCAGTAGGTCAGTAAGTATTCAGCTGAATGTAAGTGAATTCTGTACATTTAATATTGCTTATCTAACAGAATGTAACAAAATTCTTAAAATTCTTTAAAATTCTCTGAGGATATTGTTGTTTATTTGCACAGAAACAGTCTGATTATAGATGATAGATGTTTGCGATTATTTTTTTTCCATTGTCTGTACCGCTTATCCGATCTATTCTATCAGGCGTCATCGGTCATCAAGGCAGGATGGATCACACACAAATTCTCATTCACACACTACGGACAAATTAGAGACTCCAATCAACCTACAATGCATGTCTTTGGACCGGGGGAAGAAACCGGAGGAAACCCCCGAGGCACAGGCAGAACATGCAAACTCCACACACACATGGTGGAAGCGGGAATCGAACGCCCAACCCTGGAGGTGTTAGGCAAACCACCAAGCCACCATGCCCCCTCTGTTTGTGATTGTGTTTTTGTATTTTATACAACATACATTTACTATACAGCCATTCACTTTTAATCCTTAATACTAAATAATAGTTATTCTGTGATTGTCCATGTCCATATGCTTACTTTCATAACAGTTTATAAAGATGTTAATGTGTGTGTTTGTTTCTCTCACCAGTACATGTGCAGCTCTGAACAGGTAGCTGAATGGGTAGTACAGCAGGTTGATGAAGGAAGCAGCATACAGGTCGGCGTAGCGCATCACCTGCGAGGCGAACAGGGTCTGTCGAGAGCCGCTGCGGAACAGACTACCCATCATGCCGTAGCACATGTCCATGTCGTGGGTCACTTTCTAGAGGGCAACAAGAGACACTTATAACATCTTCTTTATATACTGTAGATACGCTGCATTAAGTTCATCAATGTTAGCAATGTTGAAATATAAATTCAGACTGGTTGAAAGGTTGATGATTCATTTTCTATAACAACAGCTCAGGGACTCGATCTACCTGCAAGGCTCGTTCTAATCGGTAGAAACTAACGCAAGAGACTCGTTTAAATGACCAAGGTTTCTGTCAGATGTATATTTAACATTTTTGGAAGGAGTCTCCAGTCACCAGACACTTCAGTCATCAGTATGAAAGGCTTTAAGGTTTCTCTGTAACACGACAAGCTCTTTTCATGCCTTATTAACTTCAAACGGAAACAAAAGACAATTGTGGGAATGACTCGATGATGTTATCCACTTGTTTTATGGCCGTTCTACAGCGATAAATGTAACTGTAAACGGATAATAAGTGTTGTTTAGCATTGGCAAAGCGTTGTGGTATAAAAGAAATAAAACGTGATGTTTCAGGGAAATAATCCAGTGTGACTTGATTGTTTCATACATAGTTGAGTGCAAAAGTCAGTACACCCTCAGGACAAAATGAAGGCATTTGATTCATAGCAATATTTGTATTTATTTTTATTTATTTATTTTTTATTTAGAATTTTTAGACTTTGCTGATTTGCATGAGCAACAAAAGTAATCCCATAGTATACACTAGCAGTTTAGACACACCTGTTCATAGAAGAGTTAGAACAAAAAGCATATTTTGTTATTATTAGAAGCAAACATCCGATGTAAAAAGATGACATTTTTCTCATAAGACAGTTTCTAATAATAAGATACAAATCTCAAAATAACAAGATGCTGGTGGAGATTTTTCTTGCCTGACAGCACTGCACTTCCATATCGTACTGCACGTACATATCGACTGTAACTCTGGCAAATTTCCTACGCTAACTTTTTCAGATCAGGAAGAGGGTCATGGAAAAACTATGACTTTATGATTTGAGCTTCTTTTCCTAATTTTGTTTTGTTGAATTTCCTTCTGTTTTGGAATGTTGTGACATGTTTGTCGATAAATAAAAGTGCATATTCCTTTTTTCCACCACAACCACAGAGGACACAGTCGTAGGTGTGTGTTTGCATGTGTATACCTTCACTCGCCTCTGGATGGCACTAATGTCTGGTCTCTCATTACTGCTGCTGTCCAGATGCCTGAGAATAAGTAAGAGAGAAAAACAAAGAGAGACAGAGAGAGAGAGAGAGAGAGAGAGAGAGAGAGATCTAGGTCATGTTGGAGGGGCATTTTGAGAAAGAAGACTTTGAGAAAAGGTTGACCCCTGACTGGTGCAGAGTTCACAAACACACACACACACACACGAAGGACACTTGGATACTCAAAGGTTTACAATGAACTCACTTGTACAGCTCTGCCAAAAAAATGTCCAGACCCTGGAGTTCTTCAAACAGCGCTGTGAAAGACAAACAGAGTGACAACCATGATCAAAGCATGAGAGCCACGTTTGTTTGATCTTGGTTTAACCAAGGACTCACAGCTTTTGTCGGTCCAGACGTGCAGCTCCTGGGCGAGTTCGGGGATCACCAGGAACGTCCTCCATCCTTGGCGCTTTTTGGATTTCAGAATGTCTCCAAAGATGTGGTCCCCAATGTAGAGGATGTCCTTCCCTTTAGCACCTAACAGGTCACACACGATGTCTGAGGAACCTAGAGACCAACGACATCAAGAGCATTGTCAACAACAACAAAAGCAACCACAACAAGGGCAGAAGAAAATAATGAAAGGTCATTAACCTGACACACAGCAGAATTACTGTTAACACTCAGAGCCTGGTTATTTTTCAATCTCAGCAACTGTTTTACTCCTCATATACCAAACTACAATTTGTATTAATTAAATACCTAATTAGATCCTTTTTCAAGTTGCATATGCCCATGTTTCTGAAAGTTAGTCTCTCACCAGCCTTCTTTATTTACTCCAAGACAAAAATACAATTTGACATATTACCAAGAAACCAGTCTTTCCGGTGTTGTCATGACTTCCAAAAATAGTCAATAAACATCTCCTCCCAGAAAATTACACACTGCTCCATCTACAGTATGCGATGTTCATTCCCTACAAGTGCCTGTGTTGTTTTTTCAAGAACCCACCAGGTGTGAAAGCACCCTTAAGTAAAGCAATCTTGTCTGTCTCATTGAAAATGTTCAACACTTTATTACTAGTAGTTTTGAATTGATGAAATTTAACAGCTGAGATTAAATGCTGACAAACTGAGATTAAGTGATTCGGGTGATTAGGTTCCTGCACACCTCAGTGAAATCACAATCCATTTATTAAAGCTGCTTACATAAGATCAGGTCTGTTGGGTGCAGGCCAATGGAGCTCCACAACTAGATACCAGATGTAGTGAGTATGTGGTATATGTGTGAAGGGTGAGCACAAGTTATGTGTAGCATGTGGATGTGTGTGTGTATGTGTGTCACCTCCAGAGTAGACTATGCCGTGGTGCAGAGGGCCAGTATATGTTCCGATCTTGAGTCTCCCGGTGGTCTACAACAGAACACATTTATCAGCTCTGATACGTTCCATTATTCATCTGCTTTTAGAACTGTGATGGCAAAATAGGAACACACTATGAGTCCTCACTGTGACCTGCAGGTTTGTTCTGTACTCTGAGTGCTCAGAAAAATCTCAGCCATGTGCTGGCTAAACAATTGACATTTCCCGAGAAATGGTGCTCTCCAGCAGAGCAAATCGGTCCTGAAAGCATATGTCTAACTCACCGTATCGACCTGTCTCAGCACAGTTCCCTCGCCAAAGAACAGCGGCTTTCGTGCGTCCACCAGGATCAGATCGAAGTAAGACTGCCACGGGCGATGCGGAAGGCCTTGCTACAGCGGAATCAATTCAGCGGTGAATGGTTAGTTATGTTTCAGTCCAGTTTTGAGCACAATTCTTTTATTTTTTTGCCTATGTAAGACATTATACATGGGGTCAATTTTTCTAAAACAACTATTTATTCTAATCAACCTGTATAGATCAGTTTGTATAAGATGTCAGTTAGTGAATCTTTTATTAACTGTAAAATTGTCCATGATGCTCCTTTAAAGATAATTTTCTCTGTTTTCACTTCTGTGGTAACAGTATTTTGTTTTAATTGCTGTAACTTCATTTGTTGCCAAGATACATGCAAAAAAAGAGAGAAATACTGTTAATCATCTCCTCACGTCATTACAATAACATACAGCTAATGCATGCTGCTTCTGATACGTAACTTCCTTAAATCCATAAATTTATTAGACTTTTTTTTTTTTTTTATATAACCTACATGTCTCTTGTTCCAGTTTAGTTAATCATGTTTTTTCAAAACCAATTAAAATACTAGTAGTTTCAGTACTACAGTATATATTGATCTATATTTAAGCAAACATAGATGTGAAATAAAACACTCACCCTTGGGCCGTAAGGGAAATCAAACAGGTAGGTCATGATTTTCTGCAATTAAATACATTTAAAGACATTTAGGGTTTTTTTTCATAGAAATAGCAGTAGTTAAAGTTCTAAAGTCAACTATTTAAAGTGCTGATCAATGTGGAAACTGGTTGCTTCATTATGTCAGGTCAATTCCTATTGAACTCCAATTTGCAGGCCACACTGCGGCCTACAAACATGGCTGCCACAAACTACAAACCCCAGCTCCACACACTATGTCTCCAGAGTTCTAATCTCACACACACCTGCAGCCAATTACACACACATCTTAAAAGAGACATTCATTCATTCATTCATTCATTCATTGTCTACCGCTTATCCGATCTACTCTCGGGTCACGGGGATCTCGGGCGTCATTGGGCATCAAGGCAGGATACACCCTGGACGGAGCGCCAACCCATCGCAGGGCACACACACACACACAATCACATTCACTCACGCAATCACACACTACGGACAATTTAGAGATGCCAATCAACCTACAATGCATGTCTTTGTACCGGGGGAGAAACCGGAGTACCCAGAGGAAACCCCCAAGGCACGGGGAAAACATGCAAACTCCACACAGACACACACAAAATACAGCGGAGGCAGGAATCAAACCCCCAACCCTGGAGGTGTGGGGCCCCTATGGTACTAGTTATTTTATTAAATAACTAGTACCATAGGGGGGCACGGTGGCTTAGTGGTTAGCACGTTTGGCTCACACCTCCAGGTTGGGGGTTCGATTCCCGCCTCCGCCATGTGTGTGCCAGGAGTTTGCATGTTCTCCCCATGCCTTGGGGGTTTCCTCTGGGTGCTCCGGTTTCCTCCCGTGTGTGTGTGTGTGTGTGTGTGTGATGACGCTTGAAATAGGCACAGGCTCCCTGTGACCCAAGTATAGTTCGGATAAGCAGTAAACAATGAATGAATGAATGAATGAACTAGTACCATATAGTAACTAAAGGCACCAATGATTTCTACTGGATTGTTTCATGTCAGTGTCTATATACACATTTTATGAAAGGTCATTCACAACAGGAACAGATGAAATCACAAATATTTTCTTCCAAATTTTTTTTACGTCCAAGTGTCAATACAAATGAATGAACTTAAAAGTTGAGGAAAGTTGTAAAGTGCGGAACTAAAAAAACCTATGCAGAACCATTGTCGGTGCTTTGCTGGGTCACACCAAATTTACGTAGAATTAAATTAGAACAGGATCTCAGTTAGATGTCCGTGTCGCTTTGTCATCAAAATCGTGGCTTTTTGTATTGGCTAAAATTCCATATACAACGTATGTCAATTCTTCCACATGTTTACATAGGTGTGTGTAAGTCTGTTAAGACAGCTGTGCGCTGTCTGTAAACTCACATCTGTGTATTTGTAGTCACTGTTGGTGACCAGGAACACTTTGCTGACTTCGTTCATGCGGCTGAGCAGCAGAGGCAGCTTCGGCTTTAGACGAGATTCACAGAGAGAAATGACTCGCACCAAACATCTCAACATGAAACCAAAACCACGCAGGGAGAAGACAGAAGCAGGGCACACTTACATCTTTCACCACGTATTTCTCCAGATTCTCCACTGTTTTTTCCTTCAGAGTTCCCTACGGACACAAGGACCCTGTTTCAGATTATATTAAAATACACGAATATGCCTTCAGGCAGCCCATCATCCTAGAAAGGTAAAAACTCCTTTCGCACGTCTTGCCTTTTAAAAATATGTTTTGTACAATAATACGTTCTGTTCCGACCTCAAAAGTCCTGCTACCTTAAAGTGGACCCAGTCGACGGCGTCCCGCACATCCTGGAACATGCTCTTGAAGGACATGAAGAGGTCTCCGTCTTTGAAGCCCGTCTCACAGCTAGAGGGTTTGAAAAAGGCACAAAAGGCTAAAGGCTCTGCAGCCAGGTAGTCAATACACACTATCGACAGTCAGACATGGTTTAAATGGGACAGTCTTCCCTTGTTTGAGGTCGTTCCGAGCCAAACAGGAAAGCCCTCTCCCCCTAAAAGGACCAACAATTGTTTCAGAGGACATGCATCCATACCAGAACAAATCACACACTCAATTAAGTCTGTATAGGCTTAAAGCTATACACCTGAGTGTTTAAAAGTATCATTATTCAAATGAATTAATCAATTAATGACTGCACATGTATTTTATTTGTGTTCATTAAAAAATTATTTTCTCTGTATGATACATGCTACATGATTTGTTAATATCGATTACTTTTTCCAGTGATGCCATGCATGTACACAGTTCAGTGTGCTACAACTGTGTCTACTATAAATAAAGCATGCTGTAAACCGATTTTCACCACACTATCATTTGCTTATCGGCCTTGCGTGTGTGCTGATAAGCCTCTCACAGTGTGTGTGAGAGAGAGGTACCGCCTCAATCGATATGTGGATGCAGTGTCCAAGGTGAGCGTGTGACGGCAGACATTATCGGTAATATTCTCACCTCGAGTACCGGTCGCAGTTTGAGAAGAAGTCGACGAGGCAGGCGTAGAGGTAGGTTTCTGCGTGTAGGGAAAAAAAAAAAAAGTAGTGAGTCGGAGAGAGAACGGAGAACCGTGTGATCGCTTTACACTTTTGAATTGACTTGGGAAAACAAAACTGTTATTACAAAAATAAGCTTCAAAGCACCATGTCATAGTGAAATTGAAGGTTTCATTTGCACTGGGGATTTTTTTTGTCATGTCCCACTCCACAGTGGTGGTTATTATGAAGCTCATATGAAAGTAGACACTCTGTAGACAAAACAATTTGTAGATTTTCATAAGTATTTTGGTTATCTAGCCTACTAGAGGCAATATTTTCATAGAACAGTTCCAAAAAACAAAAACAGTTGTTTTTTTCTAACACACATGATTCTATCTTCAAAATAAATGCAGATATCAAACCCATTTCTGCTCTCTGAGATGCTCCAAGTGTTTGTTCATAAGCATCTAAAATTTGAAGGTGTTTATCTTCAACCAGTAAAATTAATTCAACCACTAAAAGGGAAAAAAAACAACAACACACTGATAGCCAACAGAGAGTACTGACTCATTTTATATCATACTTGTGGAGATAAAATAAGGGGCATTGGTGGCTCAGTGGTAGGTTTCTCGCCTATCATGCGGAAGGCCCGGGTTCGATTCCCAGCCAATGCCTCAACCCCAGCCACTGGATGCAGTGCCAGTCCCAAGCCCGGAAAAATGGGAGGGTTGTGTCGGGAAGGGCATCCGGTATAAAACCTGTGCCAAGTTGTTGTGCGGACCAGCTGGTCCGCTGTGGCGACCCCGAACAGGGAGCAGCCGAAAGCAACTACTACTACTTGTGGAGATAAAATAATTAATTTGTTAATACCGATTGAAAATTTCCAATAGGGTGATTTCCATTCCGCTGGTATAATAGAATGCCAGTGTTCTGGTAAAACGGGTTAATCATTTCATTTCTAAAATACACCTTTCATACCTTTTACGTTTTACTTAATGTGATAGAAGCTACTAGGTTTCAAAACACTAATTTCTTGTCTTTATGTTATGGCACCTGCTACTCTGAATCAGAACGAAACTGATACCTTTGGTCGTTTTGTTTGGTTTGGTTTCATTTGGCAGAAACAATGAGATGATTCAAACATCAGGGAAGAACACAGAGCTGGTACTGAGCACAACAGAGACTAAATAATAATAGAAAAAAAAATGTATGTTTACTGTTTCCAGTATTTTTTGTTCTTTGGACCCTGAATCATATTTCTTCCACACATAACTGTTCTTTGGCTCAGTTTACCCGCTCAGTCGGAAAAGAAATGCTGATGCAAACCGAAACTCTGTGGCAAAACCACCCCTCAACTATATGATATGTAATGACTAAACTTCACACAAAAAAATCCAGGCATTGTAGGAGTTAGGCACTGCATAGTAGAGAGGAGACAATGAGGTGGTGGGTGGAGACCTTTATAGAATGCTACCTATGAAAAAGGTGGAGTTCCAGACATGATATTTCACCTGAACTTCAGTTAGGTATATTCGATTCCCTTCCTGATTTGAAAATCACTTCCTGATTACAATCGGCTCACTCTGATCCACAGCTTTGTTTCTCATCTGTCCCAACAAACAACCTCAGTGAGGCATAAGCACCAGGGTTTGCTTCAAATAAACCAAAAAACAAGCTTTTCTATTAGATAGAAAGCAAGTAAATGCCTGAACCTAAGCAGGTCCTGTCTAATCTTGACAGATGGCAGTGATTAAGAACCCACCTGGCAGATTGAAGAGAGTGTTAAGGATGTAGAAGCGTTCCGTGTCATCACGCTGGATGAATTTGTTGGGGTAGAGCTCTCGGATGTCAGGCCTGGAATAAGGTAGAGGAAAATTATAGAAATGCTTTATTTGGGTGTAAAAATAACCTGTTAAAACTACAGCATACTTACAGTTAGTGTACTACCACAGTAGCAGTTCTTCACAATAGCTTATGTTAATAGCTAACAGAAACTACTGAAATTTTAAATCAGTGTAGAAATAAACAGAGAAATCAACATCATCTTACCCACGCAGGAAGTTGAAGCCATGGACACACACCAGGATGTTTCCATAGGCATCCACCTTCAAGAGGTTTCCGTATAACGTGTCAAAAACCAGACCTCTGGAGTAAAAAGGACAACACAAAGTCTATTAATGAGTTAACTAATCTACTGATAAAATTATTTTTTGCTAATCACCGTCACTGTTTGAGTTCCTATCATTCTGTCGGGGCTAAAAAGTCAATAATCTGGAAATACAATCCAGAGATGCTTACCTGGTGGGGAAGGATGGGTCATATACAAAGCTGAGCAGTTCCTGAGGGTAGCCAATAGAAACCAGTCGCTCAACAGTCAGGTAAAAACCTAGGGACTCGTATTCTGGAGATTTATACACTGAAACAGAAGAACAGCAATAAATGTTATGCAAATCCATGTGCCTTTTTTTTCAAACTGGTTATGAAAAAATTTATTTGTGAATCTTTCACATGAGAATCGAGCATTAGCTCAGGAAGAAAAAAAAAAGTCTCTTGAATTTACATATAACTGTTGATGAGGCATTTTAGAAATTTACACACTGATTACGTTGTTAGATTTAATTGCAACTTCATAAGTGACATGAATAAAAGCGATCCCAACCTAGTACATAAAAGAACGCAAAGAACTGGCAAGAGCCAAAAACTAGCAGCCCATAAAAGAGGAAAAGTCAGCATGCGCACTGATCTGCATTATGGGAAGATTAGTAGTGGTTTATTGTTTTGATTTTGTTGCGGGAATCACTAAATCAGCTGCACCATGTGAAAATGCATTGCAATTTATAGGTTATTAGCATTTATCAACATACGCATGCTCCAGAGATTTCCTAACAAAGGCACAGAGACACAAGAATGACACATAAAAACATAACCATGAAGAACTATAAAATGACTTAGACTGAGTCTCAGTTTAAACGAGTTTGTGACATCATTTCAGGTGTGCAATAAGGGTATATGAGTGCACATTAGCTTAGTTTAACACTTTAAACAATACATTATGAACAACATGTTATTTTTTGCCTTGGATTCCAGGCATAGTGGTGTAAGCAGTATTTCTAGGTAACCACATGTACCATTCCATAGAGTTCAAAGAGGCAAAATTAAATCACACAAGCTGAGAAAGATTATATTTGGTCCTCATTCTCAAAACCCAAGCTTTGTTACCAGAAATAAATGCGTTAGCGTGTTGGAACCTCATCGAGGACAGCATCTGAGATGAGTGTCCAACAGCAAGAGGGACCGCATTCACAATGGCTTAGAGGAGTCCCTGAATGTCCTGTGATCTCATCTGGATCGAAACCAGATCCATTCACCCTTTCACATTTAAACCCGATTAAGGCCCAGAGCTTTCATGGATGGAGATCTTCGTAACAAACCAGCTGAGAATTTTGAGACCTTAATCCATTATTTTGAGCCAAGACTAAAACACAAGGGAATGAAAAAAAAAAAAAAACCCAAGGAAATAAACATCGTCATCTATGGGCATCCTTATTTAGCCACATGATCTGGTGAAAAGAAATAGAAGAAGGTTGTGGACCCTGCTTCAGGTCATGAGAGCGCAAGACAGAGAGATCACTTGAGAAAAGCAGTTAGGAATGCCTCAGGGAGTAGTACTGCAGCCTCTGGAGGTCCTCGTTTGTGAGACATGCAGCTCAGCGAGAATTCAGCTAATTCATGTCAGGGTTCAGTTTGGCTACAACATGCCTACAGGGTTGCATTTAAGAGCTGTATGTATGTGATTTATATTCATCCAAAATATTTTGGATCTTCAGAGAAAAGTGGGTTCGGGGAATGAAGGTGAACTCCACTCAGCAAGGCAGGTTGCCAGTGAAGCTCTACAATCTGTAACTGAGGCCGTACAGGAGTCCTACATATCTTTAACCTTTCTGTCAGTACCCTTTTAGTATCTCCTCACAGGATCTGTGCTGCTACAAAGAAACCTATTTTTGAGCCTGTTTGCCTCTTGGTCACAACTCTGGCCAGCATTCTCTTGTCAAGTGCCTCAAGTTGACCACACTAGAAAATGTAAGAAGAAGCCTTTATTTGTCAGATATACAGTACAGCACAGTGAAATTCTTTACTTCGCATACCCAAGCTTGTTAGGGTGGTAGGGTCAGATTGCAGGGTAAGCCATGATATGGTACCCTTGGAGTGGACAGGGTTAATGGCCTTCCTTGAGGGCCCAAAAGGGAGTAAAGTTTGGGCTTGACCCTGACTGAAAAGCTGGACATTTTAAAACATGGCTTCCGACGAAAGTGGGATTCAAACCCACACATGCAGATGACAACAAATTAGCTGTCTATTGCCTTAACCACACTGAGACCCCATCCTGTTTGGTAGCATGCCAAAACAAAAATTAAGGACTAAAATGAATCCTCTGCACTATCCTGGACTACCACCAAAACACATCTCATAACATTCAACATGATCACATGGTGTTACAGCGACTAGCCACACAGCTCTAAAATCGCTGGGTGGATCCTGAGCTAGGGATACTGTTTTGCAAGTTCCCCTGTGTCCAGGTGGGTTTCCTCTGGGTTCTCTGGTTTCCTTCTGCTTTCCAAAAAAGGTTAAATGGAGTCATTTTGATAAATTTGGTCTCATTTATATTTTATCAAAGTTTCAAATGTATTCATAAATTATAATTATGAGATGTTGCAATTGATAAACACGGAGAGATTTCATTCTTGGCTCCAACACTCAAGTCTGCACCCAAGATCAATTCTGGGTGTGTTTGTGGATGGTGTCAATGTTTTTGCATCACTATTGGAGTGCAAGCCATTTTTCCATAATGGAATACATCTGTTTTGACATTTGTTTTTCTTACCAAGGTTTCTATAATCAGCGGATAATTTGTTTCATTTATGCTTCTAGACATTGCTCTTGACGGACTCATAGGAAGCAAAGAAAAAGTCAATGTGCAAATTCCATTTTTACTATTAAGCAGACTACAGAGATCAACCACAAATAAAGAGATATAATGATTATAATTTATATAATGGCATATCATCCATTTTTTAACTCAATTCCTTCTTATTTTTGCAATCGTGTCTTTGGCCATTTTAAGTTAACTGGCTTTTACACCAAGCAATTTTTATGTGCCTTTTGTCAAACTGTTCTCGACTATTTATAGTCTCTGACAGTAGCCTAAATGGTCTAACAACGTTTAAAATAACTTATTTGTTTACATTTGGAAAATCTGGCATGACGGTATAAACAGTAACAACTGTGGGAAGGGACGGGAGCACTTCAGGGTAGTGTCTACAGGAGCATGTGAGTTTCCCCAGATAACAAGTGGATGTGATTATTAGTCACCTACATTAAATGTCTTCTTGGTACCATGCATCTCGAAAGCATTCAATTCTCTCTGAGAACTTCAACTTATAAGAATAGTTCCCTAATGCCAACTCAGGGAGGGGATCACTTTTGCATATAGCATAGACTCTACTCGAGTTCACCTGAAATGAACTCCAGGTAAACAGCTTTCACACTCAACTCAAAAATACCAAACTGCTGCATCATGGGTGTATTCCAGGTGCATTCCACTCACACCCAGTGTTCCAGGGACAGTATTGAAACCCACCCTTTCGAAGACAAAGTAGTTACTGAAGATGAGTAATGGAAAAACAGGTTACTAGAATATCTCCTTCCTGATCAGGAGAAGTACATGAGTATTACATGTTCTCTTCATCCATCTATTGTAAACAATTACTATTAAAGTGATTATAGTGAAATGGACATGACACAGCTTTGAAATGAAATTGGGCCCTTTATTTGACATGGCCTAGCACTTTTAGTTTTAGAATGTTGCCTATGCCTATGAAAAAGCTCATCCCAAATATAAGAGAGAACTCTCTCAGACATGGCCTGGCCTCTTGGAATCTGTTATCTCCTCCTTTGGCTGCACTCCTTTGACAGATAATTATACCTCACAAGCATTCGTGCATGTTGCCCAATAGGAATGTTGTCTAACAGCTAGCGCCACTTTAGCCAGAGCATGACACATACCCCCATTAGCTAAAATAAATCTGATATGGAGCTGGATATATGTTAACCTCTAGGAAGTCTATGAAGTATATTGAGTTTAAAGTTATGCTGTAGTTTGCTTATAGGCCTTATCTTTATGACTGCTTGAGTCAGTATAAATGCAACAATTACAACTACATGATGAATGTAGATGTCACCAGTTTAGAGTGATTTAGAGGCCCATCATTCTGCAGAGCTATCAACACCAGGCTGATGTGGAGAATCCTGACCTTTGAACTTTTCCTTGGTAACAGAGGCCAATGATAGTTCTTAAACACATCCTGGGGATGATTTTTCATACAGGCAACAGGTCAAGATGACAGATTAATCTAGACAGTTAGACTGTTCGCGCGTGAGATATTAAGGTTTGCTTAAATGAGGGGAAAAATGGTTCTGATTAGTGATGACGTACATGGTTCTTCCTACTAGTGCTCATATCCGTGCTACACTATGCTGTAATGTTTGCAGTGGAAGTGATCTTTGAGAACTTGATGAGGTTTGTGGTGGCAGCGTTATTCCAGCACAAGACAACACGATAGCCCTTCGGCTTGTAAACACTTTGCGGCGAGCGATAAAGCTGTGGATGTCAACAGCTGAATGCCCGTGCTATCTCCCTTGAGCTTACAATGCAGGCAGTCTGTGGAGAATGCAGGCCCATCAGTCCTGGCACATCACAGAGCTGATCTGCTTTCCTAAAGCAAGCAGTCTGGATTTAGCAACTAGTGGCTGCTGTTAATGGCTGAGTCACTGAGATGCAGGGCAGAAAGCACAGGAAATCCAATGCACCCAATGAATGTTTAAAATGTCAGTATTGGGTTCCTAGTTGGCCCAAAAAAAACTAAAAACATAAGATGAGGTAATACATAAGATGGATTAATTTGCTGATGACATATGTTGAACCTTAATTAAGGATAGTGTTTTTTTTCTCCAGTAACAGACACATTTTAAGTATAAAGGTTAAACGTAACAGTGCACAATGAGACGCTTGTATTTTCTTTCTAAATTCCTGAACACCAATGGCAGACATTTAAATATATCCTACTGTGTGTTTATCCTGAGTTTCAGAGTATCTGTTCTGCTGGCTATTTTTAAGGTGAAGAAAGTTGCTTCATCCTAGTGACACGTTTAAAAAACAAATCAGAGCTGCAAAGGACTGTGGTCCAGTCACAGTTTAACAAGAAACAGCTGGTACTGATTACAAACCAGTAAGCCTCCAACATGCAGCAAAATGGCAGACAGAGTTTGCAGGTAAATGATGTAGGGCTGAAACGATTCCTCGAGTAACTCGAGTAATGCGAATACAAAAAATCATTCAAATTAGTTGCCTTGAAACTTCGTTTAGTCCATTTACTGTAACTACACACAGAGCACTGCGTTTCCCAACGGACCATTATTACTGACGCACAACCCGCAAAACTCGGGGACAAAACGGCGTGGGGCGAGAAGATTCAGGCCAAAGAAAACGGCAGAAAGGCATTTTCAAAGTTTGGGATCATTTCAAACTAAAATGGACAGAAAACTCCGTACAGTGTGATTACTGTAAGGTTGAACTGGTCTACCACAACAGTACAAGTTTCATACTTCAACATCTCATTCGAAAACACACAGTCTCCGCTTTAAGTCCATGGAGTCGACACAAGCTTCGCACTTAGCTTAAATCAACATGATTGTTAGTTGAAATTAAGGCCCGTAAAAATGTATGTGGATTGTGGCTACATGTAGTGACTTTTTAAGTGCATAAATCAGTATGGTGGCTAGTTATGATGTCGCTAATTGAGCTAATGTAAGTTTTGTGAAAGCCTAAGCGTCATTCATTTTGATAGCCTCACTCTCTCTCTCTGTCACTCACACACACACCAGTATGTAGAGAGACATTTAAGAAGGTTTATTCTCCAAATAACTCTAATTTCATGTTACAGAAAAATGTGTTAAGAAATTTTATGTGTATGGACTCTTGTTCTTGTTCCAGGTTACCTTTCTGTCCACTAATTTTTGCCTCTTACAAAAGCCACAAAGTCTTCCAGGAAAACAGTAAAGGCTTATGTCCTGCTTGAGCTGTAGTTAGACTCAAACTTGAAAGTTAATTACACAACATAAATGCAATGTTTAGGTATTATTAATAATAATAATAATAATAATAATAATAATAAATTATAATTATTATTATTATTATTATTATTATTATTATTACTACAATTATTTTGTTTTAGGTTGTACCATACCTTTTTTCAAGTAATTAAGTTTTTTTATTTATATATTTGTATTTGCATTTTGAATGTCAATTAAACGCACTAAATGGGTTCAGATTTTATTTTCATTTTTCTAAATAGGAAACAACTTAGTTGTTCATTTTAAGACACCAATCTTATTTTCTCTTGCATATTTAGTATTCCTCTTTAATAAAGAAAAAGTACTTCTTATCTGATTACTCGATTAATCGATGGAATAATCGGTAGAATAATCGATAAAATATAATTAGTAAAATAATCGATAGCTGCAGCCCTAAAATGATGTGTTAAGTTTCTTGGTTGCAAACGTTGTCTTACCTGCTAATGTATAATCCATGTCAAAACCAAAGCATTTGATCTTCTCCATTGCCAAACTTCTGTTCACGAATACTCTGAAACAAATCAGTAAAACAGGAATACATTAACACACTGAACAGATAGAAAACTTTTAAAGCTGCAAAATACTATTGGCAAAAGTTTTAGACAAACGTCCTTTAGTTATGAAAAAGAGCTAAGAATGCCAAAGGGGAAGTTCTCTTTCCCACGGTTTTCTTTCAGTTCACAGCTTTTGATGTTGCTGAGCCAAATCCGCATTAAAGCACTGTTTGGAAAAAATAAGATTTCCAGATTCGCCTGACCAGCATACAGAGAATCTGTTCTAAGAGACAGCTAAGGCTTTCTGGGTATTAAATAAAAGCCCCCCAGTGCAGCAGTGTTTTCCACGCTGAGTCTGATTTCAAATGAACCCGACATGCTTGATGCAATGCTATCCGGTGAAGCTGATTTTAATCATCGATTTTAATCATTTATTTTGGAAGTCAGCTCAACATTCGATTAGGAACACCTGTGCACCTGCACTTTCATGCACTTGTCCAATCAGCCAATAACGCTACGGTGATGTTGAAAATTGTAAGAAAAAAACAAATGCATCCAAAAGTAAGTGGAAACTCCTAATCGACTTTTTCCAGCTGACGGGAACAGCACAGTAATTCAAATTACTCTTTACAGCCGTGTTGAGCAGAAAAGCATCTCAACGTACAGCATAAACCGGCTACAACAGCAGAAAACCTTACCAGAACAAAAACCTGTGTCTACAGTGGCACAAGATCACCAAAACTAGGCAACTGAAGACTTGAAAAACATTGTCAGGTCTGTTTTTAGTGCTAGCTTGCAGAATGTGGAATAGAAAAATGAACATATTCTGAACATGTAATCTTTAACAGCCCATGATAGCAAAAAAAATCTATTACTATAAGATTATGTAGTTTCAGGTCTACCTCATAAAAGCACACAGTTGGACCCCCTCCATTGGCTCACTTCTGTAGACAGGAAAAGTGCAGCGCATTTTGAGTGGAGATGTCATTACTGCCGCAGAAGCGCTAATACAAACTGTTCGTCCACACTGCTGACAACAATAGCTTGTTTTTTCGTTTTTTGCTTCCTTTGGCATTCAATCTGTCTAAAAGCTATTGTGCCTGTTCTGCTGCATTCTCTGTTGTTGGGTGTTTGTTGGGTTACAGGTTGTTTACGTTCACTCAAAGACATCTAGAACAGTCAAACGAGGCGAGAGGAACTGGCAGATCCTATAGCAGAGAGCACTGCTGACTCTGGCTGATAAACAAGTATCTTTTAATTCCTTCTTTCTCAAAGTTGACTAATCATATACTGCATAATTATCACATAGTAACTGTGATGCAGCATTACTGCTATCTTTCTACTTTAAGCAACCTGAATTCACTCAGCTGGAGGCAAACAGGGTTGGATGGATTTGTTCTGAGGTTACTGTATTGCATCACATGGGTGACCCGAGTGTACAGATACCAGGGAATAGCGTAAGACAATCCAGATAAAAGGATCACCTTTGGACCTCAAATGGACAGTATGGCTAGTAGGATCTGAACCAGAAGTAATGTTTTAACTTCCAACATTATCAGCTATAAAAAGAAAAAAGAAAATAACTCTTTGCCAGGCTTTGCTGACTCATGGTTTTGTTATATATTGTACATATCAAAGTAAAATCAAAGTATTGTGCAAAAGTCTATGTAAAGAAATGAAATGAAACATTAATGGTAATTGCTATAAAGTAAACAGATAACAGTAAAGCTTTTGGCTGACTTTGGTGTAACTCCTAAGCATTTTAAGTTCCAGTTACCAGGAAATTGAATAGTGTTTTGCTCCTGTTATACCACAGGAATTTGGCAACGACAATCTTTATTTACAACACATCATGCTTTTTATCCATTACAAGGTGTTGGAGAATTTCCTTGAGACAAGTTAGTTCCTGTTAACATTTATGTCATTTCTTTACCAACCTCTTTTTCTCTCTCTCTTTTTCTAAGTTGATATGAAAAAATATTGCTTATGTTACTAAAAAGCCAGAAAGTCCTCTGTCTGAAAACTTACTGATCTTTAAAAGAAGTGACACTGAAAACTCACTGAAGACACTGAAAATACTTCCCTTTACCTGTAAGTAGCTTTTATTGTTAAATAACAATTTTTCTTTGATAAATAACAACAGGTTTTTCTACCAGTATCTAGAGGGTCCGTAGTACAAGCCCTTTCAAATGTGTTGTTACTATAGAAGCAATAATGTACTAGAAAAAGCACACTGATATAAATAAACTTGTGTTTTGAACTTCCTCTGATTCTTTTTTTTTCAATATTAGTCTCAGT
Organism: Hemibagrus guttatus; assembly: GCA_033459395.1. NCBI lineage: Eukaryota > Metazoa > Chordata > Actinopteri > Siluriformes > Bagridae > Hemibagrus > Hemibagrus guttatus. Next base: position 12,928,814 of record JAUCMX010000025.1, on the reverse strand, counting down.
TTAAATAATTCCCCAATACAAATGTCACAATTTCCCCAGGCGGCTTTATTTTAACCGTTACCCAAATCAAAGGGAATGTCATGGCATGGCAAAAAAAACAAACAAAGAGTCACAATTTGTTGAGCAAAATAACACAATGATTAGCAACAAACAGGAAGAAAAAAAAAAAAATCTTATATAAGATTCTGAACAGGAACAGGAAGTGAGTCAGGACACAATGTCAGAAATTCAAATGACTGATAAGGATATACTCTGGCAGTATGGAGGGGAACGGTCAATGGCAGGGGTGGAAAAAGTTCACCTGAGTCAAAAAAAAAACAAAAAAAAGCTTTTGAAAAATCAAAACATTTTTTGGTAGCCACTTGGACAACTGTTTAAAACTGACTGCATTATTAACGTTCTGAGGTCATTCTTATTTCCATTTCGCTCAAAAACCGACTAACTCACAAGTCAACAAGCTGTAAATGTAGACAGAACAGGACCTTGTCCAGTGGAATAAACATCCCTGGCGCTGATGTGATAGCTCAGCTGGCTCCGCTGGGCTAATCTAAAATGGGATTGCGTAATACATAAGGGATCTGGCCAATTCCCATGGACTCCTTTTCCTCTACGTACTTCATCTTCAGTGCAGTTAACTACTCGCATATCATCTAGGTTGATGGTGTCCAGTTTAGACATGGGAGTCATCCTAGTTTCCTGCCAGGCTCTACTTCCACTCTGCATTTTATCCAGGGTGGCTGGAGAACTCCTATAATTACACATCTTGGGTGTCTATTTTAGTGTCGAGAATAGAATTTACAATTTGGCCCACCTCCAAAACTGCATCACTCATTTTATTTCAAGTTTATGGCATGGAGTATCAAATGCAAAATGATTGACTACGTGTTGATGGAATGGTACATTAAAAAAAGGGAAAAGAAAACAGCTGTAATATGTTTTTCATCTGATTTGAATTGTAATTTCAGTGCCCTGTCCATGGGATTGACATTTAAAGAGACAAGCCTCCAAACAACAAACTATAGCCAGGACCTGTAACTTCTATTTCAGAGACTGAAAGACTTTTCTTGGCTTTGGACAACTTACAACATTGTTCTTGTGGTATGATAACATGTGATAGATCGAACGACCATGTCTTCTTTAAAAGCCTACACAATTATGCACAGTATGTCCTAAAAATCTAATAAATATCATCAATGAAATTGGAGAGCAGGATCTCTAACCCAAGCCCAGCCTGCTATGTCCTTTGCATAAGATCCAACAATACAAATTCTTTCCATAGGCTTCAACTATTCCATATGGAAAACTCTGGGGTGCTGCTGGTGGATTATTCTGTATAGAGTCTGAAGTGGTGCTTGAGGGATAGTTATAAAGGTCAGGGCAGACAAATCAGAAATACCTTAGCTAGCCCATCAGGCTAGTAAAAGCTCCAATGTGCTGTCTAACCAATGTTCTGGTTGCTCAGACTGAAGTCAAATATTATATTGTACCACAGTGCAGTGGTAACTGAAAATAGCCTGAATTTCCTGGACAAATACTCTACTGACTGCTTGCTTAGAAGTCAATATGTCAATAAACGTGACCAGCACATTTTCAACTATTATGGGAAAATTGAATCGATATAAATGTAAATACTGTTTTAAACCCTGTGTGAACCCTTTCTCTGGCTGAAGTATATGAACAAAAACCAAAAGCTGCAACATTTCTGCACATTATAAAGAGCTGACTGTATCATCAAGACTCTATTTCCAACATACCTGTGACTTCTGATCTATGGCTTGGATAAGAATCCAACTTTGTGCCAAAGCTGACAGAACCCGATTCACCTACTGAAATGGATCTATATTCTGTCAGATCTGTATTACAAAAACAACCGCCGGTGTTTTTGTACTAACAGAGCTACTAACAGAGCTCCTGGTGATTTATAACTGCTGCCAAGGCTGATGCCACTAATGCTCTCCCACCTTGCCTATAATGCAGGATTCCACCACAGATTAGTGCACTCCATGCTCACTACATTAATCAACCACTGAGCTTTCAGTTGAGCCAGATGTCACAGAAATAAATAAAATAACTTTCCTATGAGCTTCACGTTCGTTTCGGAATACTGGACAACAAGATCAATCACATAATAATGACAATCATAAACCAGAAGCTTACGTTATTACTTTCCCCCAAGGAAGAAGACTAACTGGGTGGAAATTTGATCGAAAACTTGCATTTGCACAATGGATGAAAAGGTCTATATTGTTCTGATTTGGATTAATAACTACAAATGTTTTCTATGCGGCTACTGGAGAACAAAAAAAACACAAAACCAGCAATCCAAGTAGAACTGGAATACCATGTACTACCAGTACATGTAATATATACACTAGTATATAATATATACCTTATATATTACATTATATATATGTAATATATACATTAACGGAGAAAAACAACATAAAAAACATGTTACTGAGGTGTTGACCCTCCAGTGGTTCTGGAACTGTAGGGGATAATGACTGTCCTTTCAAAAGACATTCACTAGAATTTAACTTCCTGCCTACTCACTGAGGTTAGCTACTGGAACCTGGCATTAGCAAAGAAACTATAGCCAGATAATGCCAGAAAACAAAAAAAGCTCATGACCTCAACATGCTTTTTCAAATGGGATGGTGACTTTTTCATGCTACCGGATCGTGCTTTTTAGGGAGGTAACAGAGACGCCTCATTTTATACAGCATATTAAAACATATTACTGAGGTAAAATGAAGAAATTTCAACAATGTAGTCCAATTCAAATGCACATGGACAACTGTATCTAAAAGTATAGTGATCAAGCAATTTCCACCTCTGGCTTATGGCTCAAGCATACCTATGATATGCCTCGCGTCTGTATTTCTTCATAGCCAACCTGTCCATGTTGGCTGGGAGGTCAGCGTAATGTTGTAGGCGGTCGCTCCATGACGTCACCTTTATATCCATTAGGCTCGAATTTTTATCTGGTAGGAAACAAATAAAGACAGATGTTCTTGCTTGTGAAGAGAGATTGAAAAGAAGGCCATTAACAGGCAATTTAATAAAAGCAAGCTACCACACGTCAGAGAATCCACATCCCCAACATGCCACATTTAAATGTGATTACATTACTGATTTGAAACGCTGAACCAGGCCTGGTCTGGTCTAATCTTCTCTTAAGTAAACTTAACCAGGCTGATTATATTTAAACAAAATCTAATTCTTTTCAGGTGAAACGCCATTCAGACCATGCCCAGTGTTACAAATGGGTTCTCAAATGAATTGGTCTGGTTCTGTAACTCTAAGCTACTTCATTGTATGAGTCTAAAGCTGCAAAACGAAATTCATTGCCTGAAAACAATACAGTATATACGTATAGTCTTGAGCTAGGATGTCACCTGATGTAACCAAAGTCTGCATTTCGCAGGAAGTTTCTTCAGAAACTATTGACGCAAGATGACTGATGGGCACTGTAACAGCTAAGCTAAGCACTTCTCTGACCATGTAATTCACGAATGCTGACTTGAACAAACATGCTAGAGGCCTAAGGGCTAAAGGACAGAGATTTTTCCGAGCATGTGAACTGAAGAGACCGCAAGACAAGGCTGTCTGAAATGGACACCAAAGCCATGACATCGTTTCACTCATGAAATAGCAAAGCTATTTTTTTTTTTTTTAAATGAGTGGTCTTTTGCGTGCTGACAAATTTTTGGAACGACGGGGAAAAAACAAACCCTCTAACAGGCTGGCAGCTTTTGTTACTAGAACAGAAAATAAATGGGCCAAAGGACGCCTGCTGGCAATGTTGCGGCTAGAAGTGGTACGCTCTTAGAAAATGGGGTTCTTCACATAGTTACGGCTACTTACCTGCTTAAAGTGTGTTGTGCTTACAGAAAAACTGGCCATTTCTTTGTCACTGAATGGTGGTTCACTTAAGAGTCTCTAATTTGTACCTTTGAAGTATAGCATTTGCCTTGTGTCATTTTAAAGCTTTACTTTGAAAGCTCATCACCGTCTAATCATGTATCTTAAATCTTTTTTTTTTTTTTTTTTTTTTTTTTAAAATGCACAACATTTCCATCTGAAGGACGCATATTAAAGACACATTAGATAAAATAAACAAGGAAAGGTACAGTTTAGTCTCCCCTTTTTTTCCTAAGGGATCAAGGGCTAATCCATGATTATATGACATAAATAACAATGGTTGTAATGTTTCACACGATGAATAAATTTATACAGAATGAAGTAATATTGGGCAATTTAAAAATTATTATTATTATTATTATTATTTTTTTTTTCAATTAAACAATAAACAAAAAATTACTTAAAAAGCTATAACATCAATAAATAGAAGAATTCAAATATTCTTTAATGATAAATAATTAATAAATGAACTCAATGCTTAAAAAATTATAATAATGAATGGATTTTTCATCTCCTCTATTTTACATTTAGATGCACTATTTTTCTAAGAAGATGAAAATTATTTCATTTCTCACAGATTGTACATGAAGCTGGAAGATTTTGAGAAACCTCTGCACTCTGTACTAAGTTTATAGACACACAAGGATCAACTTAGAAATCAACTTAAAATTCACGTCTTGATCATTTTCGCCTCCAGATCTAGTCAGATTCAGGTCTAACCTACAAAAATAACTAACCCTCCTAGAGAGGAGATAAGACTATAGATAACCAGATATAGACAGACGAGGCTTGTATTTAGGGTTTGAGATTTATCTAAGGCTTAAAGGTTAACCGGATTTAAGTTTTGCTTTAAAAGTCCTAATGGAGTCTGAGTAAATAGCAGCGTTCCAGCTGCAGAACAATGACATGCTTAGCTAGCTTTAAATAGCTTCTCCTAGCTTTCAGGAATACAGTTTACATCGTTACACTTATCATTACTAAATGTTAGCTAAGAAACTGTACAGTTTTAAACACTAAACACGAGTATTACATTGTTATGCACAGTTCTGTTGGCCTACAGATCAACATGCTAGCAGCAAGCTTTAGGTCTTCTGCGAAACGTCAAAACATCACATCACATATTTTTGTTTGTTTTTCATTTCGCGTCTAAATGTAGTAGCGATTAAACACACACACACAGAAGCAGCTCGATATGGATATCTATACAGCAGAGAAGGTACGGGAAAGTAAAAGTGATACACGTACAAAATGGCTTAACTGTATGTAATCTAACTCGCCATTTTCACTCACCAACCTTTCAGTGAAGCAGAAAGCAGCAGCTGCGCAGGCTGGAGATCTGAGCATGCGCTGTAAGCACACCACCAGCAGCGACCGTAGAGTAGAGCAGAACAAGCGAGCACACACAGCTGTGTTGGCAGCCTGTCTCCTCTCTCGCTTCTGTACAGTGAATATAACCGTCTCCTTCTCCTCCTCCTCCGTCTTCTTCTCCTCCTCCCCCTTTTCGCTTTCACAATAACTGACGGAAGGGAGAAGAGGGGAGGAGAAACGGGGTGCGTGGTGGGCGGGGCCTAGATTGTGGTTATATACAGGCACTTCCGGTACTGTACCGGGCCTTTTACGTTTAGTGGAACGTAAAAAGAATAATTTAATTGATTTTTTTTTCTAACATATTTTCTATGATATTATATCAATATCATCCAATTGACTTCACAGACTATGAGCGAGCAGTAAAAAAAAAAAAATTTAGAAGAGAAAGATATATATATATACTGGGCGGGACTTATATTATATTAGGGCGTGGTTATATGCACGTCAGGCTACTCGTGTATAATGATGCATTTTAATAAAATTGAAAGAGTATGTCTGTTGAGTTATTGAGTAGATTTTAGTTTTATGTCAGGGGAGTACAAATGATTTTCTCTTTATGAAAGTAGAATGAGTAATAAAAAAACAACTGAGAGTGAAGAATAACTAATGGAAGTGAAGGGAGTAAATACGTGGCGGTGGTGGGCGGGGCTTGGGTTATGTTGGGGCGTTGTTACATGTCAAATCAGGACACAGATTTAATATTACGCTTATATTTAATATACAAAAGTATATCTATTAAATATAGTATATTAAAGGAATATGACAAATGTGTTGAAACAAACTTTTTTACATTCTTTTATTCCATTTTTATACTTTCTCTCACAGCGACTTTATAGACACAGAGTGAACAATAACAGCAGTAACAGGAAAGTTAGGGAAGGTTATACGCCTTGATAGACAGTAAGGGGCGTGGTCATATATTGGGTCAAAATACACACTTTTACGTTTAATCAAACACTAATATTCATTAAAATCTGATGACGGCTGCCTAAATGTACAAAACAAAAATGAATCAAGCCCCTATTATTAAAGTAATAAATCAATTGACAGGAAATAATGTTAGTTCTTTATTAAACTATATATATTTAAATGGAAAAAAACAATAATTAATATCTATTGTATAATCATAAATAACTTATTAATGTCAAATTCTATAAACGTTTTTAATTATTCATAAAATTGTAAAAAAAAAAAAAAAAAAAAAAAACAACACAGCCTAATTATATGGTGTTATATGATTTTTTTTCTAATTGTTTTTAGATGTAATAATTTTTTAAATGAAGCATTTCAACATTTATATCACATCAGAGTAGATAGATAGATAGATAGATAGATAGATAGATAGATAGATAGATAGATAGATAGATAGATAGATAGATGTCATTAATACTGAGTCCTTTATTTTACATTAGAGAGAGAGAGAGAGAGAGAGAGAGAGAGAGAGAGAGAGAGAGAGAGAGAGAGAGAGAGAGCTTAATAGAGACCATCTTAAAACCTGTATTTAATATTTAAATAGCCAGACTATTTAAAACATAAAGTATTTAAAACCGGGGAGCTTGTTGGCTTGCTGGTTAGCACGTTTGCCTCATACCTCCAGGGTTGGGGGTTTGATTCCCGCCTCCGCCGTGTGTGTGGAGTTTGCATGTTTTCCCCGTGCCTCGGTGGTTTCCTCCGGGTACTCCGGTTTCCTCCCCCGGTCCAAAGACATGCATTGTAGGTTGATTGGCATCTCGAAATTGTCCGTAGTGTGTGTGTGCCCTGCGATGGGTTGGCACTCCGTCCAGGGTGTATCCTGCCTTGATGCCCAATGACGCCTGAGATAGGCACAGGCTCCCCGTGACCCGAGAGTAGATCGGATAAGCGGTAGACAATGAATGAATGAGTATTTAAAACCGGGTATATGTTCAGGATCAGCATGTGTATTGCACCGGCACTCCGGCAGAGGGCAGCAGTGTACTGCAGTCTCATTTTCTGCAGCCCAGACGATGACTTCACAGTTTTGGTGTATAATGGCTAAATTTAGCAGCTGTACTACATTATAACTGCGTATCGCTCAGATTTGTGCTTAGTAAAAACTCAACAGCTATCCTATATACGCTTACACAACACAAATGAGCCCCAACTAAGACAAAACATTTTTAATAACAACCTCATAATTAATATTAATTATGAATATGATCTCATAGCATAAATAAAGCAGATTTTTTTTTAATTATCTGCCAGCTACATTTGTTAACAGAAAACATGCATTTTTGCAAGGCATAGGCTAGTTTTTACGACTAGAGAAATGTCTTTGGATAGTCTTCAGCAGCTTTTCATATAATAAAATGTCTCTTGTGGTGGTGGCGTTGCAAGGATGTTCGTCATGGACACCACAGAGACAGAGAAATGATGAGGATTTTTTTTTTCTTTCTGGCTGACATCAGCACTGCGCCAAAACGGACAGTTCCATCCTGTCTCCCCTGCTCAGTCTAGATAAAGCGATTCAAGCGCGCTATAACGTCGAGTAGAAAGTCTCCTAAAAAAGTTAAGGACACTTGTTTTCTTGGCGTGTTTCCCGTTGAAACATTTTCAGCCAGAAAGCTGGGTGTGAAGATACAGCCTAAACGCAGGGTGACATCGATTGGGACGGTCCTGCTGCTGCTATAAAAGGGGGGGGGCTCTCTGTAGCGTGAGTTCCGCTCCTTTCATACTCAAACAGCAATATGAGTTACGGATCCGAAGTCTATTCCTCTTCATCCTACCGGAAGATTTTCGGGGATTCTCCTCGTTTCTCGACGTCCCCGTCCAGAATGAGTGTTCCCCGAAGCGGCTACCGGTCCGTGTCTATGTCCAGGACCACCGGCTCGGGTCTGGGCTCCTATAAGCGCATCGGGCGCACCGGCTACCCAGGATCGACCTCTCCGATGGGGATGGACACGTTTGATTTTGCGCAAAGCACCGCGCTGAGCAACGAGCTCAAGATCGTTCGTACAAATGAGAAGGAGCAGATGCAGGGCTTAAACGACCGCTTCGCTACGTTCATCGAGAAGGTGCGCCACGTGGAGCAGCAAAACAAGGCGCTGGAGGCCGAGCTGGCGGCGCTGCGTCAGCGTCACGCAGAGCCGTCGCGTCTCGCCGACCTCTACCAACAAGAGATCCGGGAGTTGCGTGCGCAGCTGGAGCAGGTGTGCGCCGAACGGGAGCGCGCTGCGCTTGAGCGCGACGCCGCCGAAGAGGAGCTGCACAAGACGCAGGAACGCTGTGAGGAGGAGGCACGCCGGCGCGACGAAGCCGAGCGCACGCTGCAGGCTTTCCGCAAGGATGTAGACGACGCGTCTCTTGCGCGCCTTGACTTGGAGAGGAAGGTAGAGTCACTGCTGGATGAGATCGGCTTCCTGCGAAAGGTGCACGACGAAGAGGTGGCCGAGCTGACCAGCGTCATCCAGGCGTCGCAGGTGTCCGTGGAGCTTGAGGTCACCAAGCCCGACCTAACCTCCGCTCTTAAGGAGATCCGCGGGCAGTATGAGTCGCTTGCCTCTAAAAACCTGCAGTCAGCCGAGGAGTGGTACCGCTCCAAGTTCGCCGACCTGAACGAGCAAGCGAGCCGCAGCAACGAGGCGATCCGCGCCAGCCGTGAAGAGGTCAACGAGTTCAGGCGTCAGCTGCAGTCCAGGACCATCGAGATTGAGAGCCTGCGCGGCACCAACGAGTCCCTGGAGAGGCAGATCCGCGATATGGAGGACAGGCACAACCTCGAGGTCATCGGCCTTCAGGTTAGTTATTCCATTCCATTGTCTGTACCGCTTATCCCGTCTATCATCGGGCACGGGTCAGGTTAGTTATGATTTTTATAACTATTTTGTAGGATAATAAGAAATAGCTTAAATCCTTTTTGTGTCTAAAACACTTCTACAAGTCTAAATCCTTTGTCTTTGACTAAAAGGAGAAATTAAATTATGATTTTTCTCTGTCCATGGTCCTGAAAGCAACATTTACTAAACTTACCATCTCCATTTTTATAATATTTTATTCTGATAATGGATTGACATCTTTAATCATTTAATTCTTCCTATTTTTTTGGTTTCCAACTTCTTCATTTAATACTGCAGTATGCACTGTAATTACTTATGTAATGCTGATAAAGGTGGTATACCTATTTTAGTATCCACTTCAGTTAGTAGAGTAAGCCAGTGATTAGTCTTATTATTTTATTTATTAATCATAACACACAATTATTTGGTAACTCCAGTAAAAAATTTAGTTATGGGAGTGAAAATGTGTCTGTCTCGACCTGTTTCTGGGTTCTGGGAGTGTAAGGGGTTAATGTGCCCCACCCAAATAAAAAAAGTCTTCTCTCTAGTGTGTCAAAGGTTTCATCAGTGTGTCTAACATTCAGATCTGTGCAAATGTGAATAAACGTGATACAGCCTAAGATTTTTTATTTTTTTTTAAAAATAATTTGATATAAATAATCTTGGTTAAATTTGTCCTCAACCAGGACACAATTGGTGAGTTTGAGAATGAGCTAAGGAACACTAAGAGTGAGATGGCTCGTCACTTGAGGGAATACCAGGACCTTTTGAATGTCAAGATGGCCCTGGATATTGAGATTGCTGCTTACAGGTAAACATAGACGTTCTTTATATCATTTTTAATAGAAATGTGATAATTATGAATTATCACATTTCCCATCTCTTTTACACTTCACCTCCCCCTCCCACATTATTCTCTCAACATCCCTCCTCCTTCATTACAACCCCTTTCTTTTTTTTGTCATACCTTAACCAGGAAACTTCTGGAAGGAGAAGAGACCCGCATAAGCACAGGCATCAGCTACCCTGTTCCAGGCTCTTTCTCCAGCACCCCGAGCTACAACTACCAGAGTCGTACCTACACCAGCTCTTCCAAGGGCATCAAGAAGGAGAGAGGAGAAGATGAGGACAAACCGAGCGGCGGGTCCGATAACTCCGCTTCCAAGAAGGCTGAAAAGCATGATTCTGGTGTTGATGTTGAAGCTGTCACCTCAAAGAATTAAGTCTTACTTCCCTCCTTATTTCACTCCCCACTTCCCCTCCACCCCCAGTCCAACTACTTTCCTCCACTAGGAATGTCTCAGAGAGGAATCCAGTGTATTTATGTATCAGCTTTCTCTTTCAATCTCCACTTAACAACTACAGCAACAGGGTGTCTGTCCCCTTAAGATAGACTGCACACTCTTTAGGCACAGTCAACTCTTTCTCTTTGCTAGTCTTACTTGTTAGCTGATCAGGTCTGCGTTGTTCTGCATAGGTGTTGTCTTAAAAAACCCTTAAGTGCACTAACACAGGCTACATTCATCACATTCCAGAAAGCTTATGTGCATATGTGTGTGTGTGAACATGCACAGTGCATTCAGGATAAAATCTTAATCTGTTTATAAATCTTCAATATTTATTTTACAAAAAAACAGCACACTACTTGACCATCCTATTGATTGATTGATTGATTGATTGATTGATTGATTGAGGATTGACAGGGGGATTCAACTCATATGTGAAAACTCCTTGCTTACAAACGTCACTAACATGATTGGCGGCTACAGTCTTTTAATGCTTAACCATTTATGGTTCCTTCATAGCTATAAATAAAACAAATCCAAAGTGGTTATGTTCTGTTTCCCAATGGTGCTTCACATTACCACTTTTAACAAAAGGCACAGACAGGACAGATAAGACGCTTCAGTTATAAACAGATGTCTTTTCTGTCTAGTGTGTGAAAAGTCTTCCCTTTTTCCATAAGATGCCTTTAGTTGAACAATCGATTTAAGTGTGTGTGATTGGATGAGCTGCAACATTGGATCTCCTCCAGAAGCCATGCTGGCTCATGTTTAAAAACTAGACTTGTCTCTGCTACAGTGAAGTGCTTTGATATTGGTCCACCAAGTTGACAACTCCTGCTGTACACCATGGCAATAATGTTAGTTGCTGACTCTTTCTCTAGCCTTGTATTGTTGATAAATCAAAAGTTTAGTCATACTACTCTTCCTATCATCGTTAGCTGCATTTGATTCTTGTTCTGCGTCCACACATTAGAGCATGGTAACATCACATCCTAGGTCATGTTCTTCAAACGTATTGCCAAAACACGAAATTCCTCTCCAAGACTAATCATGGTGCCAATCTGACTTTCCCCTGCTTGAAAATGCAAGCAGCAGCTGAAATTAATGCATGATGTTTATTCCCTGTTTGCATGTCAAGGGTATGTGGGCCATCCAACACTCCTTTATTGCCATGCAGTTCTTTCCCCCAGTCCTTCATCCTGCTATGTCGCTCATGCATTGAATCACATCACAATAGACTGTATCAGCTAATACGTGCACAATGCTGCTTGGTATGCATTATAGTAAAACATTTTTATTCATGATTATTCAGGATATGAATGTATTAGGATGTTACATAAAACTAGGTTTGTGAAATAAACAAAAATATGGTTAAAAGTTTAAAGAAACACTCCAGAGTGGCGTTTATCCTGTTCAAGTACATGTCCAGAAGTCAAGGGATCCATATTTAGGTTGTGCTTTCTGGCTGGGAGAGATGGCATATTCTCACTTCCTGTCAATCACAGCAACATTCATAGGCAACTGCGAGCTCATGTATGAGGAAGAGAGCCTCGGAGCATGTTTTGCTGCCCTGTGTGTGGGCAAAAAAAAAAGACACAGTTGGTTGACTTCACATGTTTTAGTGGAAGCATGTGCTAGCCTTTGTACTCCCTGACTGGAAAGCTGCTAGGTGGGTGGGAATTGGCAGATGACCAAATTGGGGTGATAGGTGACAAAAGTAAACAGTAACTGTGAAAGTAAGGGTCGTGCTTTTGAGTTTGAAGATAAACATTAGATTAATTAAAAATTAGCACAAATGTAGCATGGACTAACAAACCGAAAGAAGAATGTTACATGTATGCACAAATGTACCATCATCCATGATCGACCCACAGCAAAAATGCACAACGAAAAAACACAAGCCATTCTCAAAAACCTCACCTTCAAATACAAAAGAAATATATATTCTATAAGGAATGGCTCAGATTAAACCTATATTCTTCAATACAACTTTTGCAATAAGTCCAAGTACACAGACTTAACACTGATGCACTAAGTAAAAGCTTCCCTTAAGTATCAGTTTGCATTAATTAATGAAAAATCAGTGCTAACGTAAATTTTTTTCTAATTCTCCTTGATCACTGCCAGGTCTTGACACCACTTGCCTCAAGGCACTATAGGCCTGACTTACTGCACTCTTCACTGTGATCAAATCAACTGTACTGCAGCATGTTATAGAGGTTTACTTTTTATGCTGGATAGTCTGTAGAGAAAACGATGATGGTAAATGCGATAGCTTGTGTATTTGGAATCAACCAAACAGTTCCCAGTAAACAGTTAAAAAGGTTTTAAGAAAAGTTCTGGCCAATATTGAAGTTATCTTTCGTTTGGGGACTCATTGTCATCTTGTTTTAAGTGTTTCCTGTGCTACCTGGAACTAATTAAACATCTGATAATGAACTGACAAGCTAAAACAAGTGAGTCAGCACAAGGGCAACAAGACTGCACACTAGAAATATTGTTTTCTGAAAACTTTTCTCAAGACACTTCAGGTGTCTACACAAATAATAATAGGTGGAAGATAAAATGTTGCTATTTTGAAAGCTTTGCAACACGCTTCAGATGAAAAACACAGCCAACACAAATCAAACACAAAAGGCACAAGTCAATGTTATTTAATGCTTTAGGTTATCAAATTGCCTTAAATCACCAGCAGCTTGCTGAAGCTATCAGTGCGTGGGTTTATGTGTTGTTTCTGCTAAGAATGTGCTCTGTTGATCGCTGTCTCTCTAGATACTACAATGCTACACAATGAGTAACTTATAAAATGATGTCTGTAGGAACTGAATGTAGATTATGCACTCTTGTCTTTATCCTTTATCCTACTGCTGTATCACCAATGACCAATAAAGACTCAGCATTACGAAGTCCATATCCCTGTTTCTCCGCATTGTTTCCTTTCCAAAGTGTTTATTACGCCGCCTTTTTCAGTTCCACCAAACATAATACCAAATGGTGCTGCATACAAAGAAAACGGAAGTAAAGCTGTTTTGTATTTACCCATTATGTAGTAATTTAATAAAATAATTCTAATTAACAAATTTTTTATAGATAATATTCTTGCAAGGGGCATGGTGGCTTAGTGGCTTAGTGGTTAGCACGTTTGCCTCACACCTCCAGGGTTGGGGGTTCGATTCCCGCCTCTGCCGTGTGTGTGTGGAGTTTGCATGTGCTCCCCGTGCCTCGTGGGTTTCCTCCGGGTACTCCGGTTTCCTCCCCAATCAACCTACAAAGACATGCTTTGTAGGTTGATTGGCATCTCTAAATTGTCCGTAGTGAGTGAATGTATGTGTGTGTGTGTGTGCCCTGCGATGGGTTGGCACTCCATCCAGGGTGTATCCTGCCTTGATGCCCAATGATGCCCAAGATAGGCACAGGCTCCCTGTGACTTGAGTATAGATCAGATAAGTGGTAGACAATGAATAATATACTTGCAAATAACTTTTGCACTGGAGCTTTGTACGATGTTAATTTTTTTTATTTTTCTATGCAAATGAGGAACTGACTAATTAAATCTGCATAAACGCGCATACATCATCAAACCAAAAATGTCCAAATGTCCAACAAACCAATCAGTCATTTATTTATTAGTTAGACAAAAATCATTTAAAAATAAAACATAAAAAAATGTAATTAAAACAATTATTTTATGCCATTTTAAATAAACATTGTGAATGGATCCACATTTGGGGAAATTCGTATGTATTCTGATTAGGGATAGAATTCTGATTTGGGATAGATTAGGGATAGAAATTCAATCGAAAATCTTATTATGGGAAAAAGTGATTTGGGGGAAAATGGTTTTAAAAATAGAATTGTGTTTGCATTAAACCATTACAAATGGTTTAATGTGTTTCCAGTCTAGGTCTAGTTACTGGAGTTGATAAGGGCTACAAAGGAAATTCACACACACACACACACACACACACACACACACACACACACACACACACACACACACATTCCCATAATTGATTGGTTTTCTTGAGATATGGTGACTGCCAATGCCATAGCATATTATTTACATAATTTGAATCCTTACCAAACCATTTAGTGGCCATCGTACCCTGATGATGGGGTCCGTTCATCCTGAAAGAAACACAGGATAAACGTTATCAGTCAGAAGACATTTGTATTGATTTTCAGTGACTCTTTCCTCTAAAGGACAATTGAACACAATGAAAAATGCTTACTGCATAATAGAGCTGTCAGGTTTTCTTTAAACATGTCATATCTGTAATATCATCTTATAAAGACAGATCAAGTGAAATAGATAACAGTAAACATTTGCTTTGGATTTGATTTGACTTTAATCCCTGATATTCAGCTGGAGAATAATGCATAAATTAAACAGAACACAATGGAATCGAATAGGGTGACCTCCTTTTCTTTGTTAAGCTATAAAACCTTCTCACACACACACACACAGACACACACATGCCCTCAACCGCACCATTATGCTCTGTACCAATGACTGCACATGCTAGCATAAACACATATCACACACACACACACACACACACACACACACACACACACACACACACAGACACACACACACACACACACACACACACACACACACACACACACACACACACACACACACACACACACACACACACACACACACACACACGTCCTGTGGGAGTGCTGTGGTTGTGGCGCATGCCGCAGTCTGTCAAAGATTTATACCCCTGCAGTGCTCCCAAGAAGCAGGGTGCGTTCCATGTACACACCACACACACACACACACATAAGATGCTGCTCAGCATGGCATTGGATTGTTTTTCTTCTTTGTTTAGTGTGTGTGTGTGTGTGTGTGTGTGTGTGTGTGTGTCTTCCTCCTACCTGATATCATCTAACAGATCTGAAAAATCTCCTCTCAGTGATGGGTAGTGTGAAAAACTATGATTGTGACACTGATTCATTCATCGTTCCAAACAAAACTAACAGACAGGCCCTGGACAAAATGTACTGGTTTGGAGATAATGGTTGGGCAAAATGGTGCATGGTTTGTGCATGCTAGTCTGTTTTATTAGACTATCTACCCATTTCATATGCAGCTGTATGTATTTTTAGATTATATACAGTACTATGAGAGAAACACTTTAAAAGTCAATAGCTTGAATTTCCCCTATGGGGGATTAACAAAGCTACATCTCCTCTCTCAACAGAACAAAACTGTGTTTTTATTAAGTGATTACCTCCTTTCTAGAAGCAAATGAAAGCAAGCAAAAATTAGTTTGTTCTTTCATCTTTAGTAAACGCTTTGTCCTAGTCAGGATCATACTGGATCTCAAACCTATTCCAGGATCACTTGGTGTGCTGAGATGACAGTAGACCAGACACCTTGCAAAGCACTTCAGTGCATCTCCCAGCACCCTTTTACACCTAGGAGCAATTTAGATCAGTCAATAAATGTACAGGCATGTGTGACAAAAATACACAGAGTTGGATGCAAGTGCAGCTTAGTCACTTTAATATAAACAATGCAGAGAATCCAAATCGAGAGGCAGAACTGCAGTCAAAAAACAGGTAATAGTCAGGTGATGTACCATCAACAATCAGAGGGCAAAGACAAAGATCAGGAAAACGGGACTAGCAAAGATCAAAGACCAGAAACACAATCAATAAACAAAGAGCTGGTAATGCGTTACAGAGCAAATACTTCGCAGTTTGTGTGTACTGAGAGATCTTTTTGTGTATAGTATCAACATGTATTGTATTGTACTGTACACTGATCAGCCACAACATTATTACCACCTGCCTAATATAGTGTTGGTCCCCCTTTTGCTGCCCTGACCCATTGCGGCATGGACTCCACTAGATCCCTGAAGGTGTGCTGTGGTATCTGGCACCAAGATGTTAGCAGCAGATCCTTTAAGTCCTCTAAGTTGCGAGGTGGGGCTTCCATGGATCGGACTTGTTTGTCCAGCACATCTCACAGATGCTCGGTTGGATTGATATTTGGGGAATTTGGAGACCAAGTCAACACCTCAAACTCATTGTTGTGTTCATCAAACCATTCCTGAACCATCTTTGCTTTGTTGCACGGTGCATTATCCTGCTGAAAGAGGCCACAGCCATCAGGGAATAATGTTTCCATGGAAGGGTGTACATGGTCGTCAACATTGCTTAGGTAAGTGGTACGTGTCAAAGTAACATTCACCTGGATGGCAGGACCCAATGTTTCCCAGCAGAACATTGCCCAAAGCATGACTTGCCTTCTTCCGATGTGATGCACACACACCCGGCCGTCCACATAATGTGAAAGAAAACGTGATTCATCAGACCAGGCCTTCTTCCATTTCTCTGTGGTCCAGTTCTGATGCTCACGTGCCCATTGTTGGTGCTTTCGGTGGTGCGCAGGGGTCAGCATGGGCACCATGACTGATCTGCGGCTATGCAGACCCATACACAACAAACTGTGATGCACTGTGTATTCTGACACCTTTCTATCAGAACCAGCATTAACTTCTTCAGCAATTTGAGCAACAGTAGCTCGTCTTTTGAATCAGATCACATGGGCCAGTCTTCAATGAGCCTTCGCTGGTTCATCACTGTTCCTTCCTTGGAAACCAAAGAACCCAAGAGAAATCCATGCAAACATGGCAAGAACCAACATTAACCCAATCTTTGGAACACAAAATGGACTCTGGAGCTATGATGCAGCAGTACTATATTCTAAGTAGTGAAAATGTTTTGGTACACATACAATTAATATTTGGCAAAGTCTCTTCTGACAGAAAAACAGAGCCTCCACTTGTAATATCTAACAAGGTTGAAGACACTCATAGAATATCTTCTCATTCTTAGAATTGTGCAAGCAAGCTGTCCACTTTAATTCAATTCAATATCAATCAAATCCAGAGCCTGAGCTGACCTTGATTTTGTTCCTGTAGACATTTCTGTGTTGATTTGGATATTTGTTTAAGGAAATCTTTGTGAAAAATCTAACTGCTGCCAAGTCATAACTTCCAAGCTACCATGTTTGGGATAAAACATCCTACCTGAGCTACATGATATATCCAGATCAACAATCTGTTTCATTTGTTTTGAAATTTCATTAGTATCCCCCCATGATAAAGAATAACCACACATTTTACATGTTTGCTCAAAGGTAACAATATTATATGGATACTATTAGCCATAAAAAAAAATCACAGATGACAGTTGGGCTACATGATTAGTACTGAGTGCAATTAGTAATATTTTGAATTGACTTCCTCACCTGATGATCTAATCTCTAAAAATCTGAGTGCTCCAAATTTGTCAGAGATTCTGTGAGGCCTTGAACAGGAAGGTATAACAAAGAGGTCTCAGAAATGACGCCGGCTCTCTGAAGAATTTCCCTGAAGCAGCCAGCAAAGTTCACTGAGTTCCAGGCGCTGTTACCTAGGATACTGTTGCCAAGCCCATCGTAGTGCTCTGTCAGTCGTGAGGGAATACACACGCACACACACACACACACTTGTATAGCTATTGTTGTGAGGTATTGTACATAATAACTATATCTCTCTCTATATATTATATATAGATATAAATATCTATATCTATTCTAAGCTCTAATTCTAATCACAATTTTAGTCCAATGCCGACAGCTGAGCTATAAATACAAGAAGTTTTTTCAAGGTGTTATGCAGTAGAGATCAATAACCTAAATAGTGCTGAGGAACGATGACTGAGAAAAAACATCCATTATAAAACCTGCTTTTTACTTCAATTGTTACTGAACGCTTCAGCTGCACTTCAGCTGAAAATTGAGCATGGTTTATAAACACACAGTTAATGTGTCTCCCCGAGGAAATTACATGATCAAAGTTTAAACAGACGACTGATAGCTGTCTGACAGAGAAAGAGTGAAAAAGGAGAAAACTACTGAGATTTAGTTAAGCTTGCTTATACAACAGTGAGCTCTGGCCCATTAATTTAATTGGTGAAGTGATGTTTTAGAAGTGCCTATGTTTAATATAACCGCACCAATGTGTGTATCACTGTATCGCTATTGCTAATCCGTGTAAAATTCGACTTCCTAGTCTTACACGGTTAATACTGTAGCGCTATCAGCAACATCAACGACATAATTCCTAGACACAGCAAACTACTGGACTGTTCATAAATCTAACTTCTGACTTCAAATTAAAAAAAAAAAAAAAAGCTCCTCAGATGTAGAAAAAAAGCAGAAAGGGACACCAAGTGCATCGGATGAACCTTTAACAGGAATGAAGAAACTGATGTGAGCTAGCCAGCCAGCTAGCCGACATGCTGTAAAGTGCGTGTGGCTTCTTCAGGATCTATTTGTGCTTGCAGAGCAAAAATAAACAGAGCATTTGTCTATATTGTGTCTAAAATATCAGTTACTCTATATTAATTTCTTGTTAATAGACTTGTAAAAAAGCAATTTCATACTCATGCTCTTACACTGAATATTGACACGGTTGTGATTAGCTACATAATGATATTCTGGATTAAACACACTCTCACTTGTGGGATATTGCTTAATTATTCTGAAAGAAATAGGAATGAAAGACGCTGCTAGATAAAATCATTTTAACATACCTTTTTGACTTCCAAGTCAAAAACAAGTAAGTTGTAAGCACAAGCAATGAGTGTTTTTTTTTTTTTTTTTAAACAGAAACACATTTGCCTCAAAAGTAGGCAAGGCAGAGAGCCAAATTGTGTAGCAAAATTAGCTTGCTAACTGGTAAACATGCTACTTAGATCCCTTGCTAACTATCAGTCAAGATTAAAGGTTTATCTAGTATCTCTTGACACTCTTTCCCTCAAAGAAAAATGCCCAAAATAAGCGCAAAAAAAAAAAAAAAAACAGTGAGGTTGTTAGTTGTTAGCAAGCATGCTAGCAAACTGGCAGCGTAAACAAACAAGTACCTCAGAACAAGGAGTCTGTGAGTCTCAGCTTCATCTTTTTTCACCTCTCACACTCTGTACACTCCCTGAGGCTAGTTAGCATGTGTGTGTAGGCAAAAGTGAAACCAACATTTTTTGGAAAGTTATTTTAGGAAATGTTTCATCTGTCTATCTTTACCTCTAGAAATTAAATGCTCTAGCAACACTGCTTATTTACTGTACTGTAGAGCAAATGGAAAGTGAGATATATAACCTGCAAAAAACACATGACCTATAAACAATAAGCTTTAATTATATGCAAATATAAATGTATACAGCATCTACAATATTTTATTTTTGACACTTGGAATTATTTACTCAAGATCATTGCTTGCCTTTATCCCTTATAACTCTTATTAACACATGTTGTTTCATAGATGTGAGAAAAGCTTTCCCCGTCACTATGGCGGTACCTTCATAGGTACACATTTTGCATCTTTAATATACACTATACTGCCAGAAGTTTTGGGACACCCCTCCAAATCATTGAATTCAGGTGTTGTTTTTCAGGGGTTGGGCTCGGCCCCTTAGTTCCAGTGAAAGGAACTCCTAGTGCTACAGCATACCAAGACATTTTGGACAATTTCATGCTCCCATCTTTGTGGGAACAGTTTGGGGATGACCCCTTCCTGTTCCAACATGACTGCACACCAGTGCACAAAGCAAAGTCAAAGCAAAGATGAGCAAGTTTGGTGTCGAGGAACTTGACTGGCCTGCACAGAGTCCTGACCTCAACCTGATAGAACACCTTTGGGATGAATTAGAGCAGAGACTGCGAGCCAGGCCTTCTCGTCCAACATCAGTGCCTGACCTCACAAATGCGCTTCTAGAGTAATAGTGAAAAATTCCCATAAACACACTCCTAAACCTTGTGGAAAGCCTTCTCAGAAGAGTTGAAGCTGTTATAGCTGTAAAGGGCGGGCCAACTCAATATTACATTCATGTGCATGTAAAGGCAGACGTCCAGGTTTTGACCTGGCTTGCAGTCTCCGCTTTAATTCATCCCAAGGTGTTCTATCAGGTTGAGGTCTCCTGGGAAATATAGTGTATCTTTTACCCAGGAAGCCTTTATCATTTTTCATATAGCCTTTAAAGCTAATCCCTAAAAACTAGTAATTTTTTGTAGCTTAAATAGTTTTAATGCTACATTATATACATATTTCCAGCAAGTACAAAAGATTTTTTTGTAATGGTGTCATTAGTGTCTACAACAGAAATAACAGTTAATAAATAAATAAATAAATAAATAAATAAATACCACATTATAAACAAAAAGTAAATTCTTTTTTTTTTTTTTACTTAAAATAAATCCTAAAATAAAATTAAAATGAACGACTCAATAATTAAGGACAAAGATGAGAACAACAAAATTGATTAAACTGATCCAGCAGAGATTACAGTTAGTGCTCAGATACTCGTGTTTGTTTGTTCTGCACCTCTAATAGCAGGTAAGCTAATGTTTATGGGTTTGGTGGTAACATTGCCACTATGCAGATAATGAGGTTATTTGTTTCTGTGTGTGTAGTGTGTGTGTTGTGTGTGTGTGTGTGTGTGTGTGTGTGTGTGTGTGTGTGTGTGTGTGTGTGTGTGTGTGCGTGTGTGTGTGTGTATTACTGCTACCCTATACAACAGAAAAACATAATTCAAACACACTGTAATGTGTTGTATATTGCTTTGCTTTCAGCCTTTTGCTAACAGGAAATAATTTAGTTGATGCACAATGATGTTTTTGTATTCTGGATTATACAAAAATATGGAAAAAAACATGCTAATGTATGTTTAGCATAGTTGTTATCATCATTTAAGCTATAGTTAATAAAGTTATGGACCAAGATAACAATATATATCCGACTATTTCTGAAGTACAATTACACAATACAGTATGAAGATCTGCAAATGATGCAATATACGACAGAGAAGTCAACACTGGGTTGAAAATCCACAAGAGGAGAACAATATAAAACACACACACACACACACACACACACACACACACACACACACACACACACACCAAACAACTTGTCTCCTGGGTACATATTTAAATCACCCTAACCATGTTTCTTTCCAGACTTCACTGTACAGAAGGATGTTGAGAAATTTCTTTAGGTCACCAAATGTGTTCTCATGACAGATACAGATACAGTAACAGATCTCATTCTTTATACTGCAGATATTAACAGGGCTGTGGCAGCTTTAGCAATAAAGCCGTGTGATAGCCGTAACAATCTTATTTCTATTCAGGTGAGACTCATTAATATGGCCCAGGAAAACAATCCCCCTCCTTTGAGAGCTTTCCTCACATGCTCTCCAACTAGCTTATTGCTGGAGCATTGAAAATGTTATTTTCTGTAAACTCTCCCTTACTCTCTAGTTCACTAGATACTGTATAGACTTACACCGATCAAGCATAACATTATGACCACCTGCCTAATACTGGGTTGGTCCCCCTTTTGCTGCCAAAACAGTCCTGACCCATCGAGGCATGGACTCCACTAGACCCCTGAAGGTGGGCTGTGGTGTCTGGTACGAAGATGTTAGCAACTTACAGGATTTAAAGGATATTTACAGACCTTAAAAGATACTTTTGATAGATACTGACCACTGTTTTGGAGATGCTCTGATCCAGTCGTCCAGCCATCACAATTTGGCCCTTGTCAAACTCGCTCAAATCCTTACACTTGCCCATTTTTCCTGCTTCTAACACCAACTTTGAGGACAAAATGGTGCCATGATGAGGAGATAATCAGTCTTATTCACTTCAACTGTCACTGCTCATAATGTTATGCCTGATCGATGTATTTATAGTATAGAAATAGATATATGTAGAATGTCATTATAGAGGGGGAGGCTATAATGGAAACACTGTACCGAATTTTATATCTGCTGTTATAATTCCAGTGTTGCACATCATCTATCATCTATCTATCTATCTATCTATCTATCTATCTATCTATCTATCTATCTATCTATCTATCTATCTATCTATCTATCTATCTATCTATCTATCTATCTATCTATCTATCTATCTATCTGTCTGTCTATTTTACTAACTTCTTTCCATCAGTTCTCAAAGTCTCCTTATAGAAAGTGTCCCCATAACAACAATTTTCATCAGATTATGTAGACTGGCCTTCCTGCAAGTCCTGGTCAATAAGCTGTTACTATAGAAGTGATAATAGATCCAGAGAATCACACTGTTATAGTAATTTAACACCTTCTGGTCAGTCAGAATTGAGAAATGTAATGTTGTTGTGGTGTAGAAATCCTCAATGAAACCCTTTTCTGTTTTTCTTTTAAATTTGTGTTGTTTCTTCAAAATTCTGAATTCAGACCCAATGATTAGTTATTGCTCCTTTTACAGTATTTTCTAGAATATGCTAGAAAACTTGAAATCCATTTTAAAGGCCACTCAATCCAGTGCCATCTGGTGGTGATTCCAGATCATGTGACAGCCCGGTGTCACAGATGTGAAGTAGTTCTTGTTGGTCAACAGCAAACAGGATGAACCACTGTGTCATGTTTCTGTGTTTGTGTTTCAGAACAATTCCTGTAGTGTTAAAATGAAGGAATGGAGAAAAATAATCTCACACGTTATGAATCAAGGAACCGTTTTTTTTATTAGCTCTGTTACAAGGAAATAATAAAATGGTGTAAAAAGGTGTATAAATAAATCGGATAATTCATAAAGGAACAGCAAATGTCATTTAAAGACTGAAGTGGAAATAAAACAGAGGTTGAGAATGCTCTGACAGAGATAAAAGTGTGAAAGCATCACACCTCATGCAGCACCTGCTCTTGGAGACACAGGCCTAGTTCTCTCTTTCTTTCTCTATCTCCCTCTCTCTCTTTCTCTCTCTCTCTCTCTCTCTCTCTCTCTCACCACACACACACACACACACACACACACACACACACACACACACACACACACACACACACTCTGCATGCATCACTTCACTGCAGAGAAGATGGGTGGGGCAGCACTGCACTGCCCTTTATCACTCCTGTATCATATCCTCTAGGTGCACAGACACGCATGCGCACTCCCAGCCAACCACCCACTCTCTCTCACACATACACACACACACACACACACACACACACACACACACATTCTCACCCAATTCACGCATCATTTGCTGCAATAGAGGTGTCAGTGTTTGGCTTGTTTTTTGAAACCTGATGTTTAAAAAGACACCCCCCCCCCACACACACACACAGACTAATCAGTTGTTTTGTGCACATTTGTGAACATAACCACACCATTGACATTACATTATATTGCAGTGTATTTTTTTCTTTAGGTTTCTGATGCAGCAGAATAATGACAATAATGGCACTTTTTAAAGATTCTCCAGAGCCTGAAAATTGCATTATGGTGTGCAACAAGGCTCTGTGTTGGGCCATATATTGTTTTTTTATATTCAGTGCCTTGGAAATGTAATGAACTAAAATAATGTTGTTGTTTTTTTATTACATTGATGGCACACGGGTCAAACGTCACTTCAGCCAGAATCAGCAGCAGTGTTAATCAAAATGACAAAGCAGCTTAAGAGGGGATTGTAAAAGGGGCTGTTACAGATTAGGAGTAAAAAACAATAATATATAGTATGTTGTTAAAGGTGAAAAATCTGCTAAATTAATTAAATGTTTTTTGTTTTTTAAAAAACCCATTCATTTATTTTTTATTTGTTTGTTTGTTTGTTTATTTTTGAAAAGGCCAATTTTAATTGCCACCATGGAATCAGCTGAAATGTCACATATAGTACAAATGATATAGTTATACATACTGTATGTAAAAAGCATACATTATTCTTCCCTCTGGTTTGATAATGAATAAATAATTCAAATAAAAAATTTTCCCGTGTGCACTCTTTGTCGTTGATCACTGTTGTCTGTGGTATTTTGGCAGTGTGCACTTGGCAGTGATCACTGCCATTCTGACCTTGAATCCCAGCAGTAAAGGTTAGATGTGGACACACACACATACACATACACATACACACACACACACACACACACACACATACAGACATACAATTCCACAACCAAACCATAGATAAAATGAATCTTTAGTGAAAATGATACGATTAATCATGAGCAACTTATACTTTCTTAGCTGACACACTTCTAACCCAGTCTAAAAAACCAAATCTAATCTGTTTAAAATAATCATTCATTTTTGTTTTCACACTTTACATTAGATCACCAGACATTACAAGTATAAAGCTAGACATTTAGTATTTAAACTTTGTATTGAATACTGTATAGAATTTCACACCAAATGTAGGAGTTAAATCTCCCCACATCTTTCCTCAGGACATGTCTGCTCATGACGCATGAAATGACCAGAAGTAAACAAGGTGTCAAAGGTGTTTAAGCTAATGAATAACCATTTGCCAACTAAAACATTTTCCAATAGGAATGAAGTGTATGTCCATTAGGTTAAAATCTCAGAATGATGCAATTCAAATAGAAGACACATGGAACAAACAGAGGCCACTGAAGACAAGGACACAGATGTGCAAAGGTATTTTGCTTCAGGTTCAGATGAATTGGGGTCAAGATATTATACAAGTGTATATTTATCAAGAGCTTGATCTGATCCCTTCAAACATCAGAATGGGGGAAAGAATGATCTAAATTGACTTGGGATGACTTGGGGTTCTTGCTGCCAGACAATGCTAGCTGATCTGATTATTTCAGAAACTGCTGATCTCCTGGGACTTTCACGCACACTACAGTCACTAGAGTTCACACCAAATTGTGAGAATGATAAACAATTAAACATCATTTGATCATATGAGGAGAATATTCAGACAGTTTGGAGTTGATAGGAAGGCTGCTGTAACACAAATAATCACTCTTTACAACCACGATAAGCAGAAAAGCATCTCAACATGTCAAAGCTTGAGGTGGATGGACCACAACAGAAGAAGACCACGTCCTTTTCTATCATCCAAGTACAGGAATCTGAGGCTACAGTGGACACACGTAACTCTGGAGATTGGAAAAAGCCCTATGAAACGTGTTTTGTTGTTGTTGTTGTTGTTAATTTATTCTTATTTCATATTTATTCTTATATATTTTATTTATTATTAATATTCAGGTAAGATGAAAAAGGGCAACACAATAAGCTGATTGCCTCCATCTACTGCAAATCCGTCCACCTTCAGAATGGGATTTCATCAGACAGAATACATGTGAACCAACCATTACTGTTTAATCAAGCAGAACCCGATGAACAGAAAGCCAGGAGTAAAAATAGTCACCTCACGTAATAGGTAGAGGCAGAGTTATACAAGACTCTTAGCCCATAACCCCCTCCTCAACACAGTGCAGTCTCAAATCAGTCAAATCCTGAAACATTGAACTAAAAATATTCAAAGTGAGATTATATAAGTATTCACCTACACTGGTGTGAAAGCTCTAAATTAGTTTTGGAGCAATCAGTTGCCAAGTAAAGTCACATAATTAGTTTAATAGAGTCATTCTAAAGTATGCAAACAGTGTCAAATGATCTCAAATGTAAATCTACCTGTTTATGGAAGGCCTTAGAGTTTGGTACAGAACATACCTAAACAAACAGCATCATGTAAACCAAAACAGTTTTGGAAAAGAAACATTTGCATTTATTTTTACATCTGTAGTAATCGATTTTTGGTTGTAGAAAATAACATCCTGCAGAGCACCAATAAATCCATTATTTAAAGAAAATATAAAAATATTCCACAATTTCAACTCTGTTTTAAGTAGCCTGTCCACAAAAATGGTGACCATTAGTCAGAGAAGCGATTCTGAACATGATGCTACCACCACCATTCTTCACTGTTAGGATGGTCTCATCAAGGAGATTAAGGGGTGTAAATACATTATGAAACTTGTGCTTGAAAAGACAACCAATGAGCTTAATCAGAGATGTGGTGGCTTACTGGTTAAGACGTTGGCCCAATGATCGAAAGGCTGCGAGTTTGAATCCCAGGTCTTCCATTTGTCTGCCAAATGCCATTCTCTAAATCTGAAACAAAGCCCTTTTGTTTTTCTATAGGGGTGTGTGTGTGTAAGAAACCAATTAGCACACATTAGAATAAACTCTTCTCTGAATACGATAACTGATCTTACCAGGCACAGATTAAATGTTATATCAGTTACCAGAAAAGCCAGAAATCAGATCATTCCCCCAGGATATGTATACAGACACATTAGCAATCTCATAATTATCCATAGCACTGCATTGTCCAGCTCTACTGGTTTATGCAAATGGTATGTTAACGAGTCTGTCACGACACATCCAAAAGCCTTCCTATGCATATTTATATTTATGGTAATGTCTTTTCATGAGTTAATGGCTCCAGGATTTGATCTTTATTTAACACATTCCCCTGTTTCGTGCAGACATACAGTATACGGTAATAGATTTATAATAGGATTTTTGTTCTCACAAGAATCTTGTGTGTTCCCTCTTTGGAAAATGAGCTTCTTAGAACCAGCTGTGAAGTCTTTTGTGCAGTGTTTGTCTTTCAAATGAGCCACAATGTGTGTAAAAAATATAATACGTTCCATTGAATTCCACAAAGATCAAATATAAACAAAATGATTAAGCAATGGCAACAAAAAAAGAAAGAAAAAAAAAAGAAATTGAGCCTTTTTAGCATACACAGCTATCAGTATCAATTAGCACCTCTTTTTGTGAGCCATTGTTTCACAACATTATTTATGACAGTGTAAATAATGTGCGCTGTACTATAAAAGGGAATTTTATTTCATTTTTAATCTTACCTTTAAGAAAAGAACTTAAAGCTGGCTTGGTGAAGGGAGAACTGCTTATAGTTTCCACAAAATCAAATTGATTTCATTCTGCAAAATGAAATGTAAATATAAATGGATAAAAAGTATGACATTTTCTTCATTAATGCATTAAAAACCAGAATCTGCAAATCGCTGTAGTATAGGGGGAATAAAACACTTTAGGATGTGTCACTAATAGGAAAATAACAGTGTTTTTTATTCAAGGTTTATAATATGCAGTGTTGCATCCTGGCACACCTCCCCACCTCTAACAGTATTTATGTGTCCTTTTGTGTACTGCATTATTGCAATGTTTTTATATTGTACTATTGTGTATTTTGGTTGCTCAACTCAAACGCCTAATTAGTTTTTGCTAATAACACAACATGAGATGATTGAAATAAAAAAGAAAGGCTTTTTTTTTGTCATTATACATATACATAAATGTGCAGTATAAGAAATTGCCTTTCACTGCACAGCCAACAAATGAGCTGAAAAACAGTTTAGAGCATTTGATGGATAAATGCAGTTTGCCTGCTGAAAGATTTTCACTGTGGCTTAGCCTTTGTCTTTTGCTGATGGCTGCTGTTGTCAAAGGACAACCCAGCTATGTGCGAAGGTTAGATGGTCATCACTATGTGTGTGTGTGTGCATATATTAGTGTCAGTCTGAAGGCCTGGAAACACAAAGATGGCCTTGTACCAGGGCAATCTGCTCACCTTTAAGCAAGAACATGTCAAGGACTGCAAAGCGATAAAGCTCTCGGCACCATCACACACACACACACACACACACACACCACACACACACACACACACACACACACACACACACACACACACACACACACACACACACACACACACACACACACACACACACACACACACACAAAATCAAATATCTCCCAAGCTCAAGGGAGTGATGAACACCCAGTCAGCAATTCTGTGGCAGCAGCAGAGTGAAAAAATCAATACTGTAATAAATAGTGTGTGTAGATGTGAGTGTATGTGCATTTCATCTCACTGCCCGTGAATTAAAGACAGCCACTTTAAGAGAGCTGGTCTGGTCTGGTGAATAATTCAAGAAAATATAACTTAGAAAATCTCTTAGTGTCATGGGTCATATACTACATACTTCTAGTATTTCTCTTGACATTATCATGTTACTTATTTATACCACTGTGCTGTTTAATACTTCATTCTGATTGGTCCAAGGGTTTTGATTCTCTCTTATGGTTTACTAGAGCAGTACTACCATTTTTGCACACTTCATACTGTCATGCTGCTAGCTATATATATATATATATATATATATATATATATATATATATATATATATATATATATATATATATATATATATATATTACAAACATATATGTATAATATACTACTGGTTTTACAGTTTCTTGAGTTTTGCACATTCTGTTTTATGTTGTTGCACATGTCTTTCAGCGCAATGTGTCCTATAATGTCTTGTGTTGTTATTTTGTATTTTCTGCACTGTCTTGTCTTTGCACTGGTTGCACCTGGTTGCACACATTGCACTTTATGTAGCTAGGACAAACTTCCAGTTCCTAGCTCTGTGTTGTTGTTTTTGTTTTGTAGTTATATGTTGTATGTTGTCTACATAGCACCAGGGTCCCGGAGAAACGTCGTTTCATTTCATTGTTGTCTTCACTGTACTGCATCAGCTATATGTGGTTGAAATGACAATAAAGTTTCTTGACTTAACTTGACTTGATAAAAAGACATGGATGTTCCACAATGTTAAACATAGTTATAAACAAATAAGTGATATGTTTTTTTAATGATTTATTTATTGTATTTTATTTCTTAATTTTTTATTTTTTTTGGCAAATTGTTCTGCTATGAACAGAATAAACACTTCACGACGTGCTTTTAGGAAAAAAACCCTGCATATGTAGAGTGTTGACTTTCCTCTCCTTTGTATTTTGCCACATCACACCACCCCATTATTGATTTTTCCCCCAATACCATCATGCTATTTTTTCACAGCATGTGTTTTATTCCTCAATAGACCCAACAAAACATTAACATTTATCACCTTAGAGCATCTTGAGACAAAAAAACAAGGAAAGAATTGAAATACCATAAAATACTATAATGGCAGAAATGCTGATGGATCTGAAAGCTGAATTAATCTATCAGTCATTCAATATGCATCTCATTCCCAGGCTGCTTGAGATAGAATGTCTTAAACAGCCTGAGCTAAAGTAAAGCAATTACAGCAGGAGGGTTCCTCTGGGACAGGAGTCTTGACTTGATCGATAGCCAATAACATCACGGTGATGCACCGTGCAATAACTGCTTAGATATCACAGGGTATTTGCAGCTGTGGCAGCATTTTAAGAATAAAAACAAAGAGCTGCTATTTGCAAGGAGATTCCCCAAGGCTGTTATGTAATGCAAACACTGCAGTAATGGACTGGTGTAAAAGCATACTCAGCTGAGCTTTAAAATTCCAAATAAAAAGGAATTTTCTATAGCAAAAATGACTAGACATGACCGCTCACCTCCGCTCAGCAGGTCCATGCTATGGCAAAGATGCTTTCATGACTAACAAAATAAAAAAGTTTTAGTAAACATTTATAAAGTAAAACCAACTTAATATTTGTTAAAACTTCAATACAATGTCTTATAGTTTGCTGTAAATTCACTGTTCATTTGTTGCCCCCAGTGTTACCACCTTGGAGTCTATTAGTTATTATTCATTAACATATAAATGATGCACAGTAGAAATATTTCTCAGCAACATGGACATTTTCTTTCAGAGCATGGATGTACACAAATCTAAAATTTCCTTTTGAATACTGATACGGAAACGCAGAAGAAGGAAATGTAAAATAAACAGGTGACATGGTGGTGCAGTCTATAACACTGACACCTCATAGTTCCTTGTTTTGGCCCTACACTCAAGTTACTGTTTGTGTTGAGTTTTGTGTTTACCCTGCGTCCATGTTAGTTTCCTCACGGTTCTCTGGTTTCATCCTACAAGGCTAAAAATGGATTGGCGACTCTAAATTGCCCATAGATATTATATATACACAAATCGGGCATAATATTATGGACTTGTTTGTTCAGCACATCCCACAGATGCTCGACTGGATTGATATTTGGGGAATTTGGAGGCCAAGTCAACACCTCAAAGTCGTGGTTGTGTTCATCAAACCATTCCTGAACCATTTTTGCTTAGTGGCATGGAGCATTATCCTGCTGAAAAAGGCCACAGCCATCAGGGAATACCGTTTCCATGAAAGGGTGTACATTGTCTGCAACCATGCTTAGGTAGGTGGTACGTGTCAAATTAACATCAACATGGATGGCAGGACCCAATGTTTCCCAGCAGAACATTGCTCAAAGCATGACACTGCCTCCTGACTGGTCTGTGGCTATGCAGCCCTATACACAACAAACTGTGATGCATTGTGTATTCTGACACCTTTCTATCAGAACCAGCATTAACGTCTGTTGGATTGGATCACACAGGCCAGCCTTTGCTCCCCACGTGCATCAGTGAGCCTTGGCCGGCCATGACCCTGTCGGCGGTTCACCACTGTTCCATCCTCAGACAACTTTTGATAGATACTGACCACTGCAGACCGGGAACACCTCACAAGAGCTGCAGTTTTGGAGATGCTCTGATCCAGTCGTCTAGCCATCACAATTCGGCCCTTCATCAAACTCGCTCAAATCCTTACACTTGCCCAATTTTCCTGCTTCTAACACATCAACTTTGAGGACAAAATGTTCACTTGCTGCCTAATATATCCCACCCACTAACAGGTGCCATGATGAGGAGATCATCAGTCTTATTCACTTCACCTCTCACTGCTCATAATGTTATGCCTGATCGGTGTATAATATTATATATAATAGTTATTATTATTATTAACCTTCTATATTATATCATACCTTCAGCTTGAGTGCCAGATGAGTCCTCATAAACACCCTTTTTCCCACCCCAGGATTTTTCATAAATTCATTAAGATTTGTTAATAAATACTAACAGTTCTACATTGAAGTCATTTGTTAGATTTTTGTAAAAGTATTTTTTCCAGAAACTTCCTGAGGGTGAAGAGATTGATTTGTCTCCTGCACTACATCACACTTCTCGTAAAAAGCTTTTTAATAATTCACACTAACACTTTCTCTGGGCTCAGAAGAACCAAGACTGCATTCAAGCAAGCCTCAGCATGCCATTATCACACTTCACTGAGCTAAAAGAACCTCAGTTTACCCCAGTCTTTCTATCTCCTTTCTCTGAGAGAGAGAGAGGAGAGAGAGAGAGGAGAGAGAGAGAGAGAGAGGAGAGAGAGAGAGGAGAGAGAGAGAGAGAGAGAGAGAGAGAGAGAGAGAGAGAGAGAGAGAGGAGAGAGAGAGATTCGGGAATACAAGGATTAAGATACCACAAGATCTTGTCACATCCTGGCAAAAAGTGCAAGCTTTAAGTTGTTGGTCGAATAGACTGAGCAGTGTATTGCTGACTTTGTCAGCTGTTTGTAAGTATAGTGCCAACCAGTTTTGATTTTATTTGCTGATGTCTAACCCAAGTTGCTTATGTGATCTGATTAAATATGTGTCAAACTCCAATTATAGAATTATACTGGAAATAACAAAATGACTTTTTTTTTTAAATAAAAAATACTAATACTACTGGGAAATAGTTTTTGATGTCATTAGGAGACAAAAATTTAGTCAGGATGGTGCTTCAAGAGCCATAATGTAAAGGTAGGCAGTAACAATAGTCACAAGAGATCAATAGCACACTGATGGCAGCAGACTCTGAATTATTGACTATAGAGCTGTCGTACTATTGGACAAGTTCTGTATCATTAACCAGTAGCAGCTACTGAGAGTAAAGACGTATTTGTTGCCTAAAGATCTGAGAGGTGATGTAAGAAGCTGCCATGCCTCAGAGTTCAACATTGGGTCCGCTTTATTAATTCTTCTTGACTTTTCTGTTGCTTTATTGATTTTCTTTCCTCATGTTTATAATGTTTTCCAGCATTTTCTCTGCTTACAGTTGCCATGTTCTCTCCCAGTGTTTTGCTTTCGGTGAGCTGCACATTATTAATAATTGAGTTTTGCTACAGAGATGAGTTTGGACTGAGCTGTTTTTTTTTTTTTTTTTACCTAATCAAGTTTAAAAAAATCGACCACAGAGTGCAAGAGTTCTTTGGAAAATCTCCCAAACATTTGATTGTAGCAGAATACAAGCTGCATGATGAAAACAAAAAGATTCTTCTTCTTCTTCTTCTTCTTCTTCTTTCAGCTTTTCCCTTCAGGGGTCGCCACAGTGAATCATCTCTCTCCACCTATCCCTATCTTCTGCATCCTCAACACTTGCACCCACTAGCTTCATATCCTCATTAATTCCATCCATATACCTCCTCTTTGGCCTTCCTCTTTTCCTCCTGCCTGGCAGCTCCATGTCCAACATTCTCCTACCAATATACTCACTCTCCCTCCTCTGAACATGTCCAACCAGATTAAACAAGCATAATAAAAGCTACAGCTTTAATACACATTCTTTACAAGCATGGTGAGCAGAAAAGCATCGTACAATGCACAACATGTTTAGATAGATACAACCCTGAGATAGATAGGATACAGTAACAGAAGACCATATAGAGTTCTCCTCCCATTAGCCAAGAGTTCACTCTATTCCACCACTGAAGTCCAAGTCTAGCCTCCATATCTGTCTTTACCAACTGTCAACACACTCTGCTCTGTTAATCCCTGCCACACTTACAATTTAGTCACATGTAAGAAATACATTTTATTCACTTTGTGATAAATTAAGTGCAGGCACCATGGATGTACATCCACAAAAATATGCTGCATATGTCAATGAAGATAAGCTATGTATAATAACTACTTAAAGGAGTTATACTAATGCTGTGTAGAGCAATTTTACATTACATCATATAGCATATACTGTGCAGCAAACAGTATTAAAAGCATAAAGGTGTCTAATCTTTACACTGGTACAGAAATAGAGAGCTGCATACTGCTTTAACTTCAGTATCGAATTGAATTAATTTGCAGCCTGTGCTTCTGATGAAGATGAAGCATGCGGCTGAGAGCAAGCTGTGTGAATTAATCAGGCTCTGCTGAAAATAACATGCCACACCCAGCCAATCGAGGATAAGAAGAAGAGAGAGAAGAGAAAAGCACCTCACAGCTGTATGAAGCAGCCAACACCCACCCTGCATGAACACACTGCAGTACAGTTAAACACTCATAAAGATACCCCAAGGGTGTAAGACGTCTCATAATGACTCTCTTATGGACTGGTTTCCAGCCTTCGCTCTTTATTTCTCTCACATCTGCAGTACTACTGCAGAACTACAAATTCTCTCTCATAGATTAGTTGTCAGTATTCATAAGCATGTTACAAGGCTACAGTCATACCACATCTGGAATCTTTTCCTTTTTTATTTCTGATAATTAAATGTACTGTCCTGATATAATATATGAAATTTATTTAGTTTATTTAGTTTATTTATTTATTCTGTCTGTCTGTCTGTCTGTCTGTCTGTCTATCTATCTATCTATCTATCTATCTATTCCGAGAGAGAGAGAGAGAGAGAGAGAGAGAGAGATAGATAGATAGATAGATAGATAGATAGATAGATAGATAGATAGATAGATAGATAGATGTACTGCAGAATCTAAGACAGCCCAGGATCAATAAACAGATATCAAATGCACAAAAGGGAGATCCTATGAGTAATCAGAGGTCAGGTGCAGAGGTCAGGAGATATCCAAATCCAAGCAGGTAAAAAGAGAAACAGAAATAGGTAAAGTGCTGCCCATGCACGGTATAAACGTATCAGACAGGAAATTAGTGTGACCATAGAAGATGTGTACTAGAACTTGTGAGCAGATTTGATAAAACCTCTAATGAATTCCATTTTTTAAGTGGATTTCAGAGGAATCTACACTATATGACCATAAGTATGTGGTTGTCTGACTACTGTCCAAGACCCCTGTATGTGGTCCTTTCCAAAACATTGTTGTATGGGATGCCTTTATATGCTATAGGAATCCAATTTCCCTTCACTGACCAACCAAAGGTCAGCAGAACTTGAGTGGAAGAACTGAAGTGACCTGCTAAGAGCCCTGATAAGAACCTATTATTCTGAAAATTAAATTTACGCTGTAATTGGTATGGGGTCACTTAAAATGATTTTACTCTAGAGTAGTCCCTGGCTGAAAAGGATTGAATACCTCTGCTTGAGATAACACAACAGCACATTAAATCATAACACAACAGCAAACCAATTACTGGCTGCTGCTTACAAATGCTGTATTTTACTGATTTATAATAAATCGTTCAAATGTTACAACAGAGGCATTGGTGGCTCAGTGGTAGGTTACTCGCCTATCATGCGGAAAGCCCAGGTTTGATCCCAGCCACGGGATGCAGTGCCGGTCCCAAGCCCGGGAAAATGGGATTGTGGCAGGAAGGGCATCTGGTGTAAACAAAGCCAGCGTAAGCAACTTTGCCAAGTTGTTGTGCGGACCAATTGGTCCGCTGTGGCGACCCCGAGCAGCCGAAAGCAACTTCTTCTTCTTCTTCGTTCAAATGTTACAACAATCCTAATTAATGAATCTGAGGGGAAATGCAGAGTGGCCAAAGCTTGGGGATGTAGGATATTCATCATGTCCTCTTGGAGCCCAAAAAGTTTAGGGATCTCTGTACTAGCCATGCCCATGATTATGATACTTTCTTGAAACTTTAAAGCGTTTTAAAGAAGAGGATATACTAAAACACACCAGAAGTTCTGTATGCATCAAATTATTTGAATGTTGGAAATTTATGAATTGTGTGTATGTTTATTTATATAAGTATAGTCTAAAATTAATGTTAAAACATATTCTGGGCAGTTTGTAAATGCTTAAACAGATTTAATCCTGTAATAGCATTTAATTCCACAAGATGGCAACAACATCCCTTCAAAAGCAGCTTTGTCTTTAGGAATTCTTTAAAGGAACATTTCTATTAAGGAAATTGAATCACACAGATCATTTGTCATATTCTCAGCATACCTTGATGTACTATTCTGGGACATTTTTCTCTCTCTCTCTCTCTCTCTCTCTCTCTCTCTCTCTCTCTCTCTCTCTCTCTCTCTCTCTGTTTTATTTTATACAATATATTATGATACCTTTAAGGAGATATACTGACATCAGGTTTAATATTCCACCATCTTTTTGTTGAGGAAATAAAGAAATAAAGCACAGACAATGTGTCAAACTTTAGTTTTATGACTATTTATTCAATGATTATGACCAGTATGTTGTTACAATGATTTAAGCAAGAAGTAAATATTTTCATGATTCAAATGCATGATAACAAAAAGCTGAATCATATCATAAT
This sequence comes from Hemibagrus guttatus, assembly GCA_033459395.1. NCBI lineage: Eukaryota > Metazoa > Chordata > Actinopteri > Siluriformes > Bagridae > Hemibagrus > Hemibagrus guttatus. Next base: position 12,893,293 of record JAUCMX010000025.1, on the reverse strand, counting down.
ACATTTGTCTAATTCAATGAATATGCTTCAGAATATTTCTTAAAGAGCATTTTTTTAAGAGACGAGCAATGAGTGCTCTCTACAGGTCCCAAATTGTATTACACCAGCATTTCAGGGGGAACTGAAACAATAAAAGATGCAAAGAAATAGTAAAGGAGTAAAGAAACAGCAAAGAAAGCAAATAGGAAGCTGAGCCTCATTTTATGGTGCGAGGTACGAAGGGACAAGCAAATATTTAAGCCTGAAATTTTGCTCATTTCTGCCAGAATTAACATGAACATGATGTTTCAGGGTTTTTTCACCCTAAATCATGGGAACATTAGTGAACTCTTATTTGATTGGATTTATCTAAAAAAAAACAAAAAAATAAACTACTGCCATCATTTTGGCTGCAAAAGTGTCTGTATTTATAGACTAATTGTTCACCATATATCTAAGAAAGAGGTGCAATAGAACTGTAAAACTGTTGCAAAGAATGTATAGTGTTTTCATTTCTAACAGTAATAAGGAAAAAAGCCCACAGGAGAACGCTGCCATTGTATCCATGAAGTGTCCATGAATTTTGAAATTCTTGAGCATAGAGAAAAACAAAAGCTCTTACAATGTACTCAAAGCTTCACTCATGGTTAGAAATCCTCAAATGTTGGCAGGGTTTTTTATTTGCATGTTAATGCTGTCCACCTGGTAGGAAAAAGAAAAATTTCTTTACTTTCTTGAACTGTTTGCAAAAATGTTAACTATAAGGGTAATACATAACTCAACATTAGACAGACATTTTCTTGTTATATGAAAGACCACGTGTGTGGAACAAAAACAGAATAATGACAGATGATGATGATGATGATGATTATTGATTGATTATTATTATTATTATTATTATTATTATTATTACACACATGATTAGTACACAGATGATATTTACATAATAATCATTCTATAAAAATGACTTACTTCAACAACTGAAAATTGTTCATGAAGACATCTCCACATCTGAATGTTATTCACTTTCTCTATTGGATAACGGTGAGTGAACGTAGAGAATGGCTGGCCATTCACAATTATCTGAACAAACAAAATGTAAACTGATTAATCCATTTGCTTAAATTCTTGAGTTTATTTCTTTTTTCCCCCATAATATCTCACCTCATAGCCTGTTGAATTAATAAAGTACAAGATATCACAGGCTCCGCCATTGACAAATGGGCCTCCTGGATTTTCAATAATTTTTCCCATGTGCCATTTCTGCAGCTGTCATAGACCATGAATTCTTTCGGGGATTGAAGTGGAAACATGTCGTTGTCCACCATTAAATTTATTACCTGAAAGAAATTGTTTAAACATGTAAAGGACTGCACCAGATTCAAGTGAGAAATTTTAATCTCATCTATTCCGTATTGGTTTTCATTCAAAGTGTCATGAGGTGAAAATATATTTAGCGTACCTTTCAAAACCTGAAGCAACAACCCCTTGGAAGAACAAAGCCACACCAGGTCTCAAAGGTACTGGGAGTTTTCCAGTATAGGCTTTTTTCTGTTGTGATAATAAGTATTGTTGGTTATTTCATGATCAATCTCCATTATTGCACTTGTATTATCATTAAATGCAAATGTATTCAGGCATTTTAAATTTCACATGAAACTTTCTTTAATGATCAATTACTCACAGGGTTGCTGACTGGATATGGCACACAGACTGGATGTTAGAATTCACTGAGCGTGAGGTGCCAGAGATTAGTTCCTTTCCAAAAGTAGATGAGCTCCAATTCTGGAGAGAGCAGACACGTTAAAAAGAGCTTATTTGTGCTTATTGTGCTTCTAAAAGTTTTAAGAAAAAAGAAATGCAGGCAGACAAGCAGGTCAACACACACACAACATACAACACATTGAAGAGTTGTAGTTACAGTATAACTTACTGGAACAGTACCCATGACGTTAATGACGGTGTCTCCATAAATGTGAAGTGTATTCACTTTCTCGCTGGCAGGCGATGCCAGAACAGGTAAACCCTCTGCCCATTTAATATACCTAGAAAGAACAGATGAAACTGTCATTCTTATAAACAGATTTTAATTACTTTTTATATTGTGTAGATCCACTTATTATTTTAATCTCCATACCTCCCAGCCGTCTGGGTTGAACCAAAAAAATATATCAAAGGTGATCCTTTGGTAACAGGACACGATGTTATGCGTTCTACACTTCCAGGTCTGACCCCTTCGGATGTAGAAGGCCAGTGATTCATCGAAAGTAACTAACATTGAAAAGTGACTATCTCCAGCTTCCCTTGTCCCGGCTATAAATTTATTTCAAAGCTGTGTGTAGAATAAAAAAATTAATTAATACAAAAAAAATCCATACAAAATACATAACATCTGTCAATATTCTGACAAAGTCATGTGACTGCTTAACATGAACACATACGATTTTCCCGTTAAAAGAGCAGTCCCTTGGCAATAGAAGGCCATTCCGGTTTTTATCCTCCAGTAATTGCACCAGTGTAAGGAATGCTCTGTGGTTGGAAGCACATAAAAAATATCATAGTGATATAATGCTTTATTGTTATTTAAACCAGACAACACTAATTGAACTGAAGCAAGAACAATAGAGACTAGTGACTTTAGTAAAATTAGGCCATGAGCCATAATATAATATATATAAACATTCTATATATAATAAAGCTCTATTAATAATATGCAGATAACATATCATTTAGCATTAGAAGACATTAGGGGATTTTGTTTTGAACTGTTTTTACTCACAGGATTGTTGATAATGTTTGCAACCTCTGACTTGACAGTAGAGGAAGACCACCGTGACAAGCCCATATTGGTCACTATATTAGTCCTTAAATAATTAATCAGTGAAGGCATGGAGAGGTTCTGTGGGAGAAAAAATTATGTACTGCATAATTAAATGAAAATATATATTTACTTATAGCTGGCATGCATAATTCAAAATCATTTGATTGATTCTTGTTTTTACAAAAAAATTTAGGTGAAAAGATATTTTCTATTAATTTACCACTACAGGCTACTTTTCACCAAATTCTTTATATAGCTATAAATAATTAAACTAAATTCTTATGCATGCATGAACAGTAATAATTAAAAATATGTTATAATCTTTACTACCCATTGGTTCACTGTTAAATCGGCCTTCCCATTAAAATGAAAGGGATATAATCGCTGGGTTCACTCAATCCCAGAATACCAACAGCTCTGTATCGGACCCAATATTGTACCGTTGGCTTAAGTCCATTCAATGCAAAGCTGGTTTTTGCATCTGGAGTTTTGATGACTGTCCAGTCAGCATCAGTTGTTAAATCAGTTGGCTCGGAATTTCTGTACTCAATTCTAAACTGTACTGTCTCTCCAGTTGGAGATTTTGACATTGTTACAAGGGGTTTCCCATCACGTGTCTCCACCACAGGTACAGCAGGCTTGGATACAGGCAGAAACTTAGGATTTTTAAACGCACCGTACTGATAAAGTCGGATGGAGGTTCCTGGATTGCTGGGGTCTGGCAAGGAGACAATGACGCACTGGTTCTCTTCTCATTTTTATTAATCTTGTAAAAATTTGTAAAGAGAGTTAGATTCTGCCTCATTTTTGCCGAAATATCAAGGACGTGAACCAAAGCTGTGCAGCTGGGTATGAGAAAGCATAATTTTTTGTCCAAAATTTGCCATCGCTGGAGAAGTCACAAAGCTTCGTGCAGCCACAAGGTAGCGGTCTTCAATGTTTAGAGATGTAAATGTCAAGCAAACCACTGAATCAGCATTAGGATCAAAGAGAACGGAATTAAATAACCCTTCAGATGGTAAAAATGTGATGTCCTTCAGCGCACTGGTATAGGAAGTCAGTACATTTATTTCAGTTGTAACGCTATCTAACCATTTGTTCATGCTGGTAGCAGTGAAGGGCGACATGCCATGGTTGCTCAGGATGTCTGCCAGTGCCTTGTTCTCAAGTGTTCCACTCCGAATACCTGGCAAAATGCTGACCAGTGCCTTCTGAAATGTTATCCTATAAGACATGTGTAATTCCTTAAACTGTTCCAAACTTTCCTTGACATCAGGGAAACTGGCTGTAATTGGGTTTTTGAGCAAATCATTGCATTTTCTGTCTGCTTCAGCAAGCTCCTCCAACACACTCTCTGTTTTAGACACCAGGCTCAAAGTAATTTCTCTCACCAACTTAGCAGCCTTACTATTCAAAAGTGTGAGAGGATACAGCCACACAGTCAGTGGCACACCTTTACTGTTTCTTTCCTTCAGCAGACTGGCCCAACCTTTTGCATGCTCTCAGAGCCTCTGTGTATGTGGTGGGGTTTTCTTCAAGCTCATAGTCACCATAAAAGGTGACATTTATATTTTCAGCTAGACTCTTTTCTTCTGCGGTCATCTTAAGGATGCTTGCCCTTCAATTGAAATGGTAGGGATCTTCTTGACCACTGCATAAAGGCTTCCTTCAGCAGTCTGTTTGTTCTCATTTTGTGAAGCTGCATAGTCAAACACCATGAAAGCAGAAGCTCCATACAGTACGCTGTAACCACATGAGTGGCTGTTTTCTGTTCGAATACTTGTGGATAGGTGATATTACCAAGCTCCTTCATAGTGAGTTGTTCGAATTTTGTTGTTTGGCTGTACTGCATAGTAACTCTGCACTGACGTGCTGAGCTTTTAGAATCCTGTAGGTATTTGGCTGATCCTCCAACCTCCACCAAACCACCTAAGAAACTGGCTTTTAGGGAAGCGCTCACATCTAGAAGGTTTGCCTTATCAGTGACACTGTCAGAGGCAGCAAGCTTGACAAATGTGTTAGTCTGGTTGTTCACATCAATATCATCACGCAATGCATTCTGTCCATAAAGTGATACCTGAACAAAAGAGTGTTGAGAAATAACAGATCTATCACAAAGAATATTACAATATTTTTGTAATATTTCGTAATATTACAAATAATATTAAAATCCTCTGAAACTAGCAGACACACTTGATACTGATCTGCATTATACTGTATAGAATCCTAGTGTCTGGGTATAAATAGTTCTTATTAAATATTGAATATATAAATGACATCTCAAACTCTCAAAGTAGCCAATAGTGTAACCAGTAATTATTTAAAAATTACCTTTTAACTAAATACTTTTTTCTACCTATATCTAGTTTACCAAACTTGTGTGTCTTATATGCCAATATGCAACACATAAAAGTACAAGTAAATGTCCACCATTTAAAAATCTGCAACATAATATACATTGACATTTCCATCATAAAATCTCCATTTTCCAAAATATATGAAATAAAGACAAAAATTCAGGAGGGGGAAACATTAACACATTTGGTTTGGGACCAATGCCCCTTTTCAAAGAGTGAAAATTTCAAAGTGTTTTGGAGCTAAAAATCAATAAATTATTTAAACCCCCTGTTAACCAAAAGTCAATACCAAGTAAAAGAAAAGACTGGTATACAGTTGAACAATTCAATGACAGGTGATTATATGACTTATATCAAAAAAATTTTAGGCACAGTAAGTCAAAAAGAAAGGTGCTTTCCCCTTTTGATAAATTTGCCCTGCTGGCTACAAGCCTGGAAAAAAAGAAAATTGCCCATTCCCATCATTAAGTGCACTTGAATTGGACTTTGCAATATAAAGTCCCACAAATTCCCCAATGATCTCAATAAACAGTTTGAAAGTACTGAAATTAATGGATAATCCTTTAAATTATGCAGAAAATGTCATTCAGAAAAGCAAAAGCTTTTTTAATGTTTTTTAAATGTCCATGGGAACCATGAATGGAGTCTAAAAACCCACATTTTCTCATGAATAGGGAGTAAAACCTTTTCTAGAGATATCAGGATGATGACTACTTACCCATTGCACCACCTCTATCTGGTAGTCAGGACCTTTGGTGCTGTAAGTTGTTGGGCAAATGCAAAGAGGTAGGCAAGTCCATTGACCCATCAGCAGAGGACACTGATGGTCTGTCATTCACCGACCCATTCAAAATAGACTTTAGGTCTAGGTACTCAAGCAGTCTTGTGACCGGAAGCTATTTCCCCTGACAGTAGAGGCAGCAAATCCACCCACTGTGAGTCTGGGAATGCTCCACCTGGAAGTGGAGGCACAACGTTGGACCAGGCTCTGTGCGCATTTTCCTCTCTTGAAATTAGAAGGAACTATCTTATGCACTATAAAAAAAGGCCTTTACCTGGTGTATACGGGCGGATCTTACGCATGCCATGATAAGGGCCCTTCTTCAGGGCTGCCTCTCTTTTTGGGCTCCAGGTGTCAAGACATAACAGTGTTGGAATAAATATTTGCTGGAAACTTGGGACCCAAAAAGAGGCTTTTTTGCATGATTATTTTCATACTTTTCATAATAACTATTAAATAAGAAATAGTATTCTTATATATTGCATATATTGAATCTTTTGCCCTTGGCTTCTCTCTTTTTCTCCAGTTCCTCTGTTTTCTTTTTTGGAATTTTTATAGCCCTTTTCCCCACTTTTGGCTAACTCAGTGATAAAAAGGCCAAAATATTTTTGGGAAAAACCCCACCTTGTGTTTGCCAAATTGCCTGGTTTGCAGTCGGGAAGCTTCATTAAAAACCAAACCAGAATTTTCAAACAGGGTGCAAAAAAACCTAAATGGTGTTTTGTGAGTTCTGTGCTTTTCCATATACCATATGTCCTCAAGTCCAAAAATCTTTGGGGACCCCATAGTGCCAACAAATTGATTATCTTCTGTTCTTTGTGAAACTTTTAAAATTTTTATAAACCTAGGGAAATGTGTATTTGCATTCTTTAAACTGAGCCTAACTAATCAAGCCTCAGGTCCCAATTAAATTGTCTGTTATGTGACAAAATACCTTTTTTAAAATTGTTTTTGAAGGATTAATCCTTGCCCTGATTAAACTCAAGTTTCTTTTTTCATATTTCGAAAAAAATTTATATTTTACAAAAAGGTAAACCCCCTTTGGGTTTTTACCAAGGGGTTTTTCGTAATTAAAAATACAGTTCCACTAAATAAATTGTAAAAATCCTTTGGAAATGATAACAGAAGGTGAGGTGTTGAAACAGGTGCCGAATACCTCCACCCCCAAGTTTTTTAAATTGGGACCCCAGGCAAAGTCGGGGAAGGGGCCAAAACCCTCAGAAGCCAGATACTTTTGCAAAATAAATTTAGTGGGATAACTTTACATTCTTTAATTCTTTAAAATTAGTAAAATTGAACACAAGTTCAATTAATTATCTTAGAAACTGACTGCGGGCAGGATGATGGGTTAGATCTCATATTTTACACATGATCCAATAATCTTAGTCGTGTCCATCCAGGGCTCCTTGAAAAGGCCAAACAGTTCTGTTATTTCTTGCTCTATCCACATTGGAATGTTAACCCCCCAAATTTGATCCGGGAACAGGCTAGGGTAAAGGGTCTAACAGCTGACCCCTTTCAGGATAAAGACCTTCATTTTTGGAAGGAAAATGCCCCGTTTTCCACAGTGACTACAAAAGTCCATTAGCACGGCATCTCTCTTTTTTTTAAATCAGACGCCCGATCTCCATGGGTTGGACCGAGACCAGTGAGAGGTTGATTCCGGTAGCTAGGGCAATCAGGTCCTGGGTTTAGAACAACAGAAATGGGTTACAACAGGAAATAACCAGACCAAGACCAAATTAAAAGACGTTTGTGGTGACTTGCCATCCTCAAATTGGCTTTCATATTAACTTGTGAATTATTTTTAATCATATAAATTTTGCCTTTCATATTAATGTCATCCACTTGGTAGGAAAAATAAATATCTCTTTATTTTCCTGCTAAGGAAGAGAACTGCTCACTAAAAAATAAATATAAGGGTAGTATGTAACTCAACATTAGACAGTCTGACATTTTCTTAATATACAAAAGACCAATGATGCATGTGTGTAGAATAAAATAAACTTGATACATGTCAACTACATGTAACATAAAAGGTCATCCATCTTTTCTAAACCCAGGGATCATAGATGTGGCAAGATGTTATCAAAAAACAAAGACTGTGTGCTAGAATAAATGTTTCCAGTGACTCTTGTGTTAACAAATTCTGAAATTTTTTAAGATTTCTCTTGACTGGAATGAAATGACACAAGAGTTTTGAGGGTCTTTCTGATTTTGTAATGCAGTGGTTGCAGTGGTAGCAATTTATCAATCTTCTGAGGTCAATCTAAGGCTCTAAGATAACTGAGTAGTCCTGCGAAAATACAAACACTGGCTACAGATGATTTGCTTATTAGGTAATATGAATATGCCCAAAAACTGGGGCACACCTTGAGTAACAGGTACAGAGGCAATGGTTAGGGTTACCCTCAAGCAACAAGCTCTGTTGAAATTGTATGATCTTAAGCATTCCAGGCCAGTGCTCCTAGTACAGTTTTGACTATGCATGACATATAATTAAATTGGAACATTAGGTTCAATTTGTTAAGCTAATTTTAAATGAATGCAAATGACACAGTTGCTCCCACAGTATTGATCTTGCATAATATAAGTATCTTGTTTAAAATGAGTTTTGACAAAGAACAGAAGATAATGTGATGTTCCCAGCACATATGTTCACTGTGTTTGTATATAAAGCAGACTTGAGGCCACATATGGGTATGTGGAAACAGCACAGGTTCACAAACACGAGTTATGTTCTTTTGCATTCCATGTTCTGCAATACTTATGTATACTGTGTGGACTTTATTTTACCCTGAAGCTTCCTGACTAGCAATACCAGGCAATTTGCAAACACAAGGTGGATCACACAAAGTTTTCCTGCAAAACATATTCATCCTTTTGATCACATGCCCAGATTATTTGCCTTAAATTAGTGTAGGAGTTTACACTAGGGCTATAAATATCTCCAAAACCAAGATACATTTCAGAGGAACCTGGTTCAGATTAGAAGCAGAGAAGAACACAACTGGGAACAACAGGTCTCATATACTGACATATATATAAGTAAGTAGCTCCATCTATCTATTTATCTTTATAGTTATATATGTACAATATGTTTTGTATTTATATAAATCATAGAAAAATATGTTCCCTTTATCTGGAGGACAATCATCATAGATTATTCAACATATTTATTAAGACACTGTGTTTGTCTTGACAGCCATGGAGCCCAAAATCATTCAGATGGCAGCCCTTGGAAGGGCCCTGTATCCTGGCATGCTGTATGACTGCCGCAGTGATACTTTTATTCCAGGTAAAGCTTTCATTTATAGTATAATTATGTAGATTGTAATTTTTATGTGTTTTTTTGGGGGGGTCTATGCTTATAGTGCTTTATGTTATGCAAATTAGAAGTAGGTAATTATAAATAAACCGATTTAAAAAAACGATTAAGAGAAGATGGAAACTTGAAAATATTTTATTCTTGTTGTCGCTGTTATTGTTGGCTTACAAGTGAAATGCATAAGCATAAGGATGCTGAATTTTAAGCTTGTCACTTGTATGGCTACTTTGGAGATGTAGAGAAGGCTTTTGCATCTGTCATATTGGCAAACAGATCCATCTTATTTAGTTGCACCTTAAATAATTGTACACATTCCTAGATAAATGTTAGGTCAAGTTGATCTAAAGAGAATCCTTTGTTATAAATGTATTTATTAGATATTGTTAATGTATGTTTCCTGTATGATAGTTCCAACAAAGTGTAGTAGTTGTTATTCGTCGTACTGAGTAACGATGTAAGAAAAGATAAACGAAGCACACTAGGGATGTTACATAATGTAACGTAACCTTAAACTCTGAGATTAGTCTCTATTGGCATCTGTACTGGGTCTCACACCCATACTTGAAATTTTCTAAGCTAAATTGATTAAAGAGGCATGAAATTACCAAATATGTTTAAATAAACTTATTTCAGAATTATATTGATAGTTTAGAAGGAAGACTTTTTAAAATCAGGCAATGTATATTATGTTGCAGATTTTTAAGATTAAAATTGAAATCATCTATACATTTATACACTTGCATGCTGGCCCAAAGTCATACAGGTTTGATACTAGATATAGGTGGGAAAAAAATGACTGGATGTATAAACATACATAGAAAATATTGATCAGGGGCTTCCAGAAAGCTTTCATGAGGCTGCAGATTGCTTGTATCATCTAATATAAATCTTAATCTCAAAAATTCTAAGCAGGATTCAAACAGAAAAGGATTTCTGAGCAAGATGCCTAAAAGATTTGTAATATGTATAAGTAATATAGTAATATAAGTAATAAGTATGGGGTAGTGGCAGCTCAAGTGGTTAAGGCTCTGGGTCGTTAACCAGAAAATCGAGGTTCAAGCCCCAGTACCGCCAAGCTGCCACTGTTGGGCCTTTGAGCAACGTCCCAACACACCCTGCTCCAGGGGTGCAGCATCATGGCTGACCCTGCTCTCTGACCCCATCCCCCAAGGATGGGATGTGCGAAGAAAGAATTTCACTGTGCAGTAATGTATATGTGACAAATAAAGACAACTTAACTTAAGTAATGCTGCAAGAGGACATCTATGGCAGCTCTAATTGAGTTGTGCAGGGAGAGCACACAAATGAATTGCTTGGACCTTGCTATTTTAAGCACTTGTAGCATGTATGGTCAGATAGGTTGTGCTGATCAATAGTAAGTTACATAACAATAACTATTAATAACAGCATATAAAAATGATTCTCATGAATTATTTGACACCAGTAATTAACCCACCTGCCCAATGTACGTCTAGTCCAGATGAAACATGGCTTAAAGCTCCACAAAATCTAAGTGGAAACCCATCGTTGTTAATACTGGCACATAATTAAATAATTGTAAAAAAAAAAAAAATTTACACCAGAGGTTTAAAGCTAGATATATGACATATTTACTAAACTGTTTAGACATAATAAGAACATAATAGTACATAATTAAGTATATAAAAAGAATCCAGCATGTCTGCATGTCCACTTATGAGACCACATTCATGCTTTTAGAATGATTTTTAAAAAATATGTGATACGTGTGTCATTTTTGATCACTTTTGTTTCAGGTGTTACTTTATGGGACAAGAAAGCATTGCGTAATGATATTGATGTGCACGACCAGACTAGAACATTTGTCAAGCTTGCTGCCTCAGACAGCCTCAATGAGAAGGCAAACCTTCTAGATGTGAGCGCTTCCCTAAAAGCCAGTTTCTTTTGTGGCTTGGTGGAGGTTGGAGGATCAGCCAAATATCTACAGGATTCCAAATCCTCAGCACGTCAGTCCAGAGTTACTATGCAGTACAGCCAAACAACAAAATTCGAACAACTCACTATGAAGGAACTTGGTAATATTGCCTATCCACAAGTATTCGAACAGAAAACAGCCACTCATGTGGTTACAGCTGCACTGTATGGAGCTACTGCTTTCATGGTCTTTGATTATACAAGTTCAGAAAATGAGAGCAAACAGGAAATTGAAGGAAACCTTCATGCAGTGGTTAAGAAGATCCCTACCATTTCAATTGAGGGGCAAGCATCCCTTACTATGAATCAACAAGAAAAGAAACTATCTGAGAATTTGAATGTAACATTTTATGGTGACTATGAGCTTGATGAAAACCCCACCACATACACAGAGGCTCTGAAGGCATGCAATACATTGCCCAGTCTGCTGAGGAAAAATCAAAGTAAAGGTGTGCCACTGACTGTGTGGCTGTATCCTCTCACACTTTTGGATTCTAGGTCTGCTAAGTTGGTGAGAGAAATCAGTTTTAGCCTGGTGACTAAAACAGAAAATTTGTTGGAGGAGCTCGCTGAAGTAGAGAGAAGATGCAATGATTTGATCAGAAACCCAATTACAAATGATTTCCCTGACATAAAGGAAAGGTTGAAACGGTTTCCGGAATTACTCGGTTATTATAAGATAGCATTACAGAAGGCACTGGTCAGCGTTTTGCCAGAAATTCGGAGTGGGGGCTTGGAAGAGAGTGCACTGGCAACCATCCTGGAGAACCATTACAAGTCACCATTTACAGCTACCAACATGAACAAGTGGTTAGATAACATCTTAGCTGAATTAAACATAGTCACTCTCTATACCAGTGGGCTGAAGGACCTGACAATTGTGACATCCTCAGGGACATTTAGTTCCATCCTCTTTGATGCTGACGTTGATGTGGTGGTTTCTTATACATTTACATCTCTAAAGGATGATGACCCGTACCTTATGGCTATAGAAGACTTTGTGAACTCTGAAGGGTTTAGTAATTTGGAGGAAAGCAGTGCAAACGTTATTACATACCAAGCGACACAACCTTGGTTTGCGTCTCCTGATACTTCTGCAAGCATGAGGCAGAATCTTTCTCTCTTTACAAGTTTTTACAAGGCCAATAAAAATGAGAAGAGAATCAGGTGCGTCATTGCATCCATATCTGACCCCAGCAGTCCAGGAACCACGATCCAACTTTATCAGAACGGCGCTCTGACAGATCCTAACTTCAAGCCTGTATCCAAGCCTGCTGTACCTGTGGTGGAGACCAGTGATGGGAAAATCACCCTGAAGCTTTCAAAATCCCCCACTGGAGGGACGGTACAGTTCAGAGTTGAGTACAGGAATACCCAGCCAACTGATTCAGCAGCTGATGCTGCCGCATGGAAAGTCATCAAGACTCCAGATGCAATGACCAGCTTTAACTTGACTGGAATAAAGAAAGATGAACAACACTGGGTCCGATACTCTGCTATTGGTAGTGTGGGAGTGAGTGAAGCCAGCGACTATGTCCCTTTCATATTACCAGGGAAGATCGATTTCACAGTGAGCAACTGGGTCAGTTAAGATTATAACATATTTCTAATTATTCCTGTTCATGCATGCATATGTTTTTATAGCTACATGAAGAATTAGGCTTTTAAAAAATGTAACCAGTGTTAAATTAGGATTCTGATATTTAATGATTTTTTTTTAGAAATAAGAATCAGTCAAATGATTAATATTTACACATATTAATAATATGTACATATATTTTCATTTATTTATGTTGCACATCATTTCTTTTCCCACAGGGCATCTCCATGCCTGACCTCATTAATAAAATAAGGAACAAAATTATGACCAATATCGGCATGTCACGGTGGTCACTCTCTACTATTAAATCAGAAATTACAAATACTCTCAATAGTCCTGTAAGTAACAAAGTTCACTATTTATTCATTTTTTTGTAAAAATCAATAAATAATTATAATCTCATGTGCATTGTATGCCAAAACTGGAAATGCTGCAAATTTAAATGTGAATTTTTGAGTTTAACTAAAACGTGAAGAATACATCACTATGTCCAAAGAAGTCCAGTTCAGTAAAGTGAAAAAAATATATATTATAATGGCTCAGGTTAACTATAAATACTGCCTCATGGCCTTAATTCACCAAAGACTCTATTTGAAAATGTTATTGACTTTTCACTTGAATTTGGAAAGCAGAAGTTGTCCGGTTAAGGTAAAAAAAAAATAAATAAAGCATTATATCACTATTTGATATTTCTTATTTGCTTTTACTGACAACAGAGCATTCCTTACACTGGTGCAATTACTGGAGGAGTAAAAACCGGAATGGCCTTCTATTGCCAAGGGACTGCTCTTTTAACGGGAAAATCGTATGTGTTCATGTTAAGCGGTCACACTGACTGTCAGAATATTGACAGATGTTATGTATTTTGTATGGATTTTTTTGTATTTAATTAATTTTTTTATTCTACACACAGCTTTGAAATAAATTTTATAGCCGGGACAAGGGAAGCTGGAGATGTCACTTTTCAAATGTTAGTTACTTTGGGTGAATCACTGGCCTTCAACACCCGAAGGGGTCAGACCTGGGAGAGCGTAGAACGCACAACATCGTGTCCCGTTACCAAAGGATCAGCCTTTGATATATTTTACGTGATCAAAGCAGAAGGCTGGGAGGTATGGAGATTAAAATAATAAGTGGATCTACACAATATAAAAAATAATTAAAATCTGTTTATAAGAATGACACGTTTCATCTGTTCTTTCTAGGTATATATAAATGGGCAGAAGGTTTACCTGTTCAAGCATCGCCTGCCAGTGGAGAAAGTGAATACACTTCACATTTATGGAGACACCGTCATTAACGTCATGGGTACTGTTCCAGTAAGTTATACTGTATACTCCAACTCTTCAGTGTGTGTGTGTGTGTGTGTGTGTTTTCAAAAGCTTTTATAAGCACAATTTCTATAAGCATTTATACCGTGTCTGCTCTCTCCAGATTTGGAGCTCATCTACTTTTGGAAAGGAACTAGTCTCTGGCACCTCACGCTCAGTGAATTCTAACATCCAGTCTGATGTGCCATATCCAGTCAGCAACCCTGTGAGTAATTGATCATTAAAGAAAGTTTCATGTGAAATTTAAAATGCCTGAATACATTTGCATTTTAATGATAATACAAGTGCAATAATGGAGATTGATCATGAAATAAACCAACAATGCTTATTATCACAACAGAAAAAAGCCTATACTGGAAAACTCCCAGTACCTTTGAGACCTGGTGTGGCTTTGTTCTTCCAAGGGGTTGTTGCTTCAGGTTTTGAAAGGTACGCTAAATATATTTTCACCTCATGACACTTTGAATGAAAACCAATACGGAATAGATAAGATTAAAATTTCTCACTTGAATCTGGTGCAGTCCTTTACATGTTTAAACAATTTCTTTCAGCGTTGCAATAAATTTAATGGCGGACAACGACATTGCTTTCCACTTCAACCCCCGAAAGAATTCAATGGTCTATGACAGCTGCAGAAATGGCACATGGGAAAAATGTATTGAAAATCCAGGAGGCCCATTTGTCAGTGGCGGAGCCTGTGATATCTTGTACTTTATTAATTCAACAGGCTATGAGGTGAGATATTATGGGGGAAAAAAAGAAATAAACTCAAGAATTTAAGCAAATGGATTAATCAAGTTTACATTTTGTTTGTTCAGATAATTGTGAATGGCCAGCCATTCTCTACGTTCACTCACCGTTTTCCAATAGAGAAAGTGAATAACATTCAGATCGTTGGAGATATCTTCATGAACAACTTTGCCACTATTGAAGTAAGTTATTTCCTTATGATGATGGAGAAAAAATCATTATTTAAAAAAAAAAATCATGTATGTTCTCTATAAGAATTCACTGTCTGGCTGTTCATTAGAAAGAAAGAAGGAGCTCTCACATTTAGTCAGTTTTTTTTGTGTGTGTGTTTGGGTGTGTTCAGACACATGAATTGTTGGTCTTGTGTATAACGAGATTATTTCAGACTGTCTAATATTGAGTTTCTTACTACCCTTATACTGTAAGTTTTTTTGCAAACAATTGTGAACAGTTGTAAGTTTATTAGAACAGGCAATTAACAAGATGTTTCTTTTTTCTACCAGGTTGGCTATGTTAATATTAAAGCCATGGTTACTGCCAATATTTGAGGATTCCAAATCGCCACTGAAGAACTGAATACCTAAGACACAAAATAAGAGCTTATTTTGTTTTGCTCTGTGCTCATGAATATCAGAATTCATGGACAGTTCGGGGACACAATTTGTCTCACAGCATGCTCATGAGGGTTTTGTTTCTTTTTACTGTTAGAAATGAACACACTATACATTCTATGCTACCTTATATTTTACCTTTTATTTAAATAATATAGACGCGTTGCATTAGTCTATATATACAGACAATTTGCTGCAGAAATTATACAAGTAATCTTTAGATAACTCCATTTAAACCCAATTTCCTAAGTTTTAGATAAAGATCCAGATAAAGAAAGGTATATATTTTGGAGTTCTTTAATTTTCCCTTGATTGAGAAAACCCACCACAAAAGTCAATGTGTGATTCTGGCAGAAATTAGCAAAACTCCATGCTTAAATGTTTTGCTTCATTCCTCACACAAGAAAATGAGGTTAAACTTATTTGCTTTCTTTATTTCACTGCTTAGCATCTTCTTTTCTGCTTCCATTCCATCTTAATTACAGTTGTAATACAATTTTGGACCTCTAGAGAGTGCTCATTGCTCACTTCTTTAAAAATTGCTGAAATATTATTAAACATCATTAATTAGCCAAATGTATTATGATTCAGTTTTTTGTTATAATGAATTAGCAAACGACCTACTTCTTGCTTAAACCATTGTAACAACATACTAATCATAACCAGTGAATAAATACTCAAAACACTACAGTCTGATGTGCTTTATTTCCTTGAACTAAGGAAAAGGTATAATGTATGTATTACTTCTTAAAGGTATTATAATATTCATAATACACAGAGTGTGTGGAGACACTGTGGGGTCTTGTTCTTTTCTGTTGTTTCCAATAAGATTTAAACAAGTGACCTTTTGATTCTTGGGGAAACGCATGAGCTTGTAAATAAGAGAGAGCTGTTATAGAAGCTATATAAGCCACTACTTATGATAATATTCAACCTAGGTTTTCCAGTATAAAACATAAATCTTGGTATTTTTGAAAAAGCACGAGCTTGTGATTTGATCAGCCAGATATTTAGAAAGGTGTTTAGGAATAAATGGCATCTTGGCTGTGTTACTGTGATTAGTCTCTGCTCGATTCTAACACACCTACACAAACACATTGGAATTCAGTAGCTTCTGAATAGTACATCATGGTGTGCTGAGATGGACACAGTGCAATTTCTTTTAACATGTGAAATGCTTGGAAATAGTTTAGGTTCCAATAAAGACATTCAAAAGGTTCCACTTCAGAATTCCACAAGAGTTGCCCTTCGAAGGGATGTTGGTGCCATCTGGTGAAATTAAATGTAATTACAACATTATATTTGATCTGTTTTACTAATAAACTTGTCTATAATTTGTCTTATTCTTCTTCTTTCGGCTTTTCCCTTCAGGGGTCGCCACAGCGAATCATCTCTCTCCACATATCTGTAACTTCAGCATCCTCAACACTTGCCCCCACTAGCTTCATATCCTCATTTATTCCATCCATATACCTCCACTTTGGCCTTCCTCTTTGCCTCCTGCCTGGCAGCTCCATGTCCAACATTCTCCTACCAATATACTCACTCTCCCTCCTCTGAACATGTCCAAACCATCTTAATCTGGCCTCCCTAACTTTGTCTCCCAAATGTCCAACATGACCTGTCCCTCTGATGTACTCGTTCCTAATCCTGTCCAATCTTGTCACTCCCAAAGAGAACCTCAACATCTTCAGCTCTGCTACCTCTAACTCTGACTCCTGTCTCTTCCTCAGTGACACTGTCTCTAAACCATACAGCATGGCTGGTCTCACCACTGTCTTGTACACCTTACCCTTGATTCTCGCTAATATTTTCCTATCACACAGAACTCCCGACACCTTTCTCCACCCATTCCAACCTGCCTGCACTCACTTCTTTACCTCTTTCCCACACTCTCCATTACTCTGGACTGTTGACCCCAAGTACTTAAACTCCTGTACCTTCTTCACCTCTTCACCCTGTAACCTTACTGTTCCACTTCCCTCCCTTTCATTCACACACATGTACTCAGTCTTACTATGACTAACTTTCATTCCTCTTCTCTCCAGCGCAAACCTCCACCTCTCCAGGTTTTCCTCCACCTGCTCCCTGCTCTCACTGCAGATCACAATGTCATCTGCAAACATCATTGTCCAAGGAGACTCCTGTCTGACCTCTTCTGACAACTTGTCCATCACCATAGCAAACAGGAGGGGGCTCAGAGCCGATCCCTGATGCAGTCCCACCTCCACTTTGAACTCCTCTGTCTGACCTACAGCACACCTCGCCACTGTCCTGCTCCTCTCATACATGTCCTGCACCACTCTGACATACTTCTCTGCTATTCCTGACTTCCTCATACAATACCACAGCTCTTCTCTTGGCACTCTGTCATACGCTTTCTCCAAGTCTACAAACACACAGTGCAACTCCCTCTGACCATCCCTATACTTCTCCATCAAAATTCTCAGAGCAAAAATTGCATCTGTTGTGCTCTTTCTGGGCATGAAGTTGTACTGCTGCTCGCAAATTTCCACTACCTTCCTTAACCTAGCTTCCACTACTCTTTCCCATAGCTTCATTGTATGTCTCATCATTATCCCCCAATAGTTGCTGCAATTCTGCACGTCACCCTTATTCTTAAAGATCGGCACTAATACACTTCTTCTCCATTCCTCAGGCATCCTCTCACTCTCTAAAACCCTGTTAAACAAACTAGTTAAAAATTCCACTGCTGCCTCTCCTAGACACTTCCAGACCTCCACCGGGATGTCGTCAGGAACAACTGCCTTTCCACTTTTCATCCTCTTCAAAGACTTCATCATTTCTAATCTTATCTACTTTCTGTTCCACAGAGTTCTAACTTGCTGCAAATCCTTCCAATCTCGATCCCTCTGCCTAGCTAACCTGTACAAGTCCTTCTCTCCTTCTCTAGTGTCTAACCTAGTGTACAACTCGTCATATGCTTTCTGCTTGGCCTTAGACACCTCCCTCTTCACTCTGTGCTGTAACTCCTTGTATTCCTGTCTATTCTCTTCAGTCCTGTCCATGTCCCACTTCTTCTTGGCTAACCTCTTCCTCTGGATACTATCCTGAACTTCCTCATTCCACCACCAAGTCTCCTTATCTTCTTTCCTCCTTCCAGATGACACACCCAGCACCTTTCTCCCTGTCTCCCTGATCACTTCTGCTGTAGTTTCCCAGTCATCTGGAAGCACTACCTGACCACCCAGAGCCTGCCTCAACTTCTGTCTAAATTCCTCACAACATTCCTCCTTTTTCAGCTTCCACCACTTGGTTTTCTTCTCTATCTCTCTCTTTGACCTCTTCTTCTTACAGACCATCAAAGTCATCCTACACACCACCATCCTATGCTGTCTGGCTACACTCTCTCCCACTACCACTTTACAGTCACTAATCTCTTTCAGATTGCCTCTTCTACATAGGATGTAGTCTACCTGTGTTCAACCCTGTTGAACAAACTGGTTAAAAATTCCACTGCTGCCTCTCCCAGACACTTTCAGACCTCCACCGGGATGTGATCAGGACCAACTGCCTTTCCACTTTTCATCCTCTTCAAAGACTTCATCCTTTCTAATCTTATCTACTTTCTGTTCTACAGAGTTCACCCCTTCTACTCTTTTTTCCCTCTCATTTTCCTCATTCATCAGCTCTTCAAAGTACTCCTTCCATCTTCCCTGTACACTATCCCCACTTGTGAGTACCCTTCCATCTCTATCCTTAATAACTCTAACTTGCTGCACATCCTTCCCATCTCGATCCCTCTGCCTAGCTAACCTGTACAAGTCCTTCTCTCCTTCTCTAGTGTCTAACCTAGTGTACAACTCGTCATATGCCTTCTGCTTGGCCTTAGACACCTCCCTCTTTTTCATCTCTATCTCTGACCTCTTCTTCTTACAGACCATCAAAGTCATCCAATACACCATCATCCTATGCTGTCTGGCTACACTCTCTCCAACTACCACTTTACAGTCCCTAATCTCTTTCAGATTGCCTCTTCTACATAGGATGTAGTCTACCTGTGTGCTCCTACCTCCACTCTTGTAAGTCACACTATGCTCCTCCATCTTCTGAAAATAAGTGTTAACCACAGCCATGTCTATCCTCTTAGCAATGTCCACTACCATCTGTCCTTCAAGGTTCCTTTCCTTAACTCCAAACTTGCAAATCACCTCCTCATCACCTGTGTTCCCCTCACCAACATGTCCATTAAAATCTGCTCCTATTACCACTCTCTCACCCATGGGAATACTCTCTATCACCTCATCTAATTCACTCCAGAATCGCTCTTTCTCCTCTAACTCACAACCTACCTGTGGGGCTTAACCACTAACAACATTCAACATCACCCCTTCAATCTCTAACTTCAGACTCATCACCCTGTCTGACACTCTCTGTAGGTCAATGGCACCGATGGTGGTCGTTGTTAACCCGGGCCTCGACCAATCTGGTATGAACTTCAGAGTACTGACTATTTGCATGGTTAAATTTGGCAATGTTTTACGCCGGATGCCCTTCCTGACGCAACCCAGCCCTCTCTATTTATCTGGGCTTGGGACCGGCACAGAAATCACTGGACTGTGACCCCCATGGCTAGATTAAACTTGTCTATAACTTGCAAAAGGCAAAAATTAAATAGTACCCCTCTAGATTAAAAGAACTTCATATGACCCCAATCTGATCACAGCATAAATTCAATTTTAAGGACATTAGGTTCTTATCTAGTCTACAAAAGGGGGTAGAGCTTTTTTGTATTTAGCTCCTAAACTTTGGAACAGTCTTCCTGACAGTGTTCGGGGCTCAGACACAGTCTCCCAGTTCGAACGTAGACTAAAGACAAACAAACAGTCCTAGATGTTCTCTTAGCTAGGCATACACCTAATAAATACCTATAATCTCACACCTAATAAACACCTAATATCTCTTTAGCCAGGCATACACCTAATAAATCCCATAACCTTGTACTCCAATACATCCGATTAAATGTACATCATCATCTAGTGCCTCCTAATATTATGAATAGCAGCTACGCTAATCCCTTTCCATTTGTTTCCCTTCTTCTACCCACCCCCGAGTCACACAGAGATTGTGCCAGCTCCGGTGGCATCCAGAGATGGACCAGCTCCAGCCGGGTTCTGCTTTCTGAGGACTGGAGTAATCAAAGCAGCACTGCCAACCCTATGTGGACATTTTACACATAACATTCTACACATGCTGTATCTGCATCACACAACTAATGCAGAAAGGACATTGTTCATATCACACTCTCCGTGTGTCACCCAGATGAGGATGGGTTCCCTTTTGAGTCTGGTTCCCCTCAAGGTTTCTTCCTAATACCATCTGAGGGAGTTTTTCCTTGCCACAGTCGCCTGAGTCACCTCAGGCTCGCTCACTAGGGAAAATTTTGTCTAACATCTAGGACTGTTTGTTTGTATGTTTATTGTTTCTTATGTTCTGTAAAGCTGCTTTGAGACAATGCTCTTTGTTAAAAGCGCTATACAAATAAAATTGAATTGAATTGAATTGAATCAGGGGTCACAGTAGGCCACTTCAGTTCTTTCACTCGAGTTCTTCTAACCTTTGGGCAAACCAGGCTTTCATGAAGCTGGCTTTGTGCACAAGGGCACCATCAAGAAGAAACAGATCTGGGCCTCCTTGTTCCAGTGAAGGAAAACTGTAATTTTCCCTTTGGTGCAAATGCAAGACAAAACCTTTAGGCACATCTCCAACCGAGGTAATTGATGGTCATTGGGTTCAGCTCATCTTCTTTTGGGTTGTGTGGCATGTCCTGAATGAATGTCAGCTGGTGAATCTGGCCAGCCACCCCAAAAGCAGCATTGCGCTACCTTCCATTAATCAGAGCTCCCTTCAACAGAATTGGTATGGGCCTCTTAGAGCCATTGGAATGGACTGTGTAAGGGCATTGCTTTGTGGTGGTCCTGGTGGATTACACAAACTATCCCTGGGAACCACATCTATTAATATCTCACAAAGCTCCTGCAGTGTTGCAGAGGAACTCAAAGCTCCTGCAGTGTTGCAGAGGAACTCTTAAAAAATTTGGAATGTCAACCAATTAAGGTATCACATTTATATCACACAGCATTTACCATTCACAGACAGATGATCTGGTTGAGTGGTTTAATTAAATATTATTTTGAATTTTTTACACAAGAATGCTTAGATTTGGGATAAGTGAGCTTGAACTTCTATTATTTACAACATGAGAGGTCCCACAAGTCTCCACAGGGTTCTCCCCATTTGAATAAATACACATGCGGACAAAATTGTTGGTACCTTGCCATTTAAGAAAGAAAAGCCCACAATGGTCACTAAAACTTGAAACGGACAAAAGTAATAGTAATAAAAAAATTAATAATAAAAAAAAATTACAGAAAATTGACCAATGAAAATCAGACATTGCTTTTGAATTGTGGTTCAACAGAAGCATTTAAAAAATAAAACTAATGAAACTAGACTGGGGGGCACGGTGGCTAGCATGTTTGCCTCACACTTCCAGGGTTGGGGGTTCGATTCTCACCTCCACCATGTGTTTGTGGAGTTTGCCTGTTCTCCCCGTGTCTCAGGGGGTACTCCGGTTTCCTCCCCCGGTCCAAAGACATGCATTGTAGGTTGATTGGCATCTCTAAATTGTCCGTAGTGTGTGATTGTGTGAGTGAATGAGAGTGCGTGTGTGCCCTGCGATGGGTTGGCACTCCGTCCAGGGTGTATCCTGCCTTGATGCCCAATGACGCCTCGAGAGTAGATTGGATAAGCGGTAGACAATGAATGAATGAATGAAACTAGACTGGACAAAAATTGTTTTCTGAAACTCTCACTGAGACTTCTGTACCTGTCGACAGCTATTTTGGCCCACTCTTCATCAGCAAACTGCTCCAGCTGTCTCAGGTATGAAAGGTTTGTTCTCCAGTCTGCATTGTGGGTTTTTCTTTCTTTAATGGAAGGGTATCAACAATTTTGTCCATGTGTGTACATAGGCACAAGCCTTGCAGCATCTTAAATGTCAGCAAAGACAGCAAGGAGGAGGGACTTTTGGAAAACATAAGTGAAATTTGATATGTTCTTGACCTGAGAACAAAATTCCACACATAATGGCAATTAACACAGGCACAAAAACGTCAATCTTGGCTGCATAATATGGATGCTCAGGTATCTGAGTTTTCAAGAAGCTTTTATTGTCATTTCAACCATACATAGCTGATGCAGTACATAATGAAATAAAACAACGTTTGTCCAGGACCATGGTGCTACATAAAACAACATAGAGCTACATAAAACAACACAGAGCTAAGGACTTAAAATAAGATGTCCTAGCCACATAAAGTGCACCGTGTGCAACCTAATGCAAACAGTGCAAGACAAATGACAGTGCACACAGACAATACAAAACACTTCAGGACAGATGAACAAAGTAGCGCCAACCAGTATGCATTCTGTATATTATTTAATACAAAAATAAGAGGATTGAAATCATACAGGTATATGCACTTGTTTAATAGCAGCAGGTGGTGGCAGTGTTGAAATGTGGTGTGCAAAAACAACAACTGAGTGAATGCTGTAGATATAACCTCAGTCTCTTTAACTACAGAGAGAGATGGGTTCCCTATGGGTTTGGCAATGGTTGGTCTGTAGAGGGACAAGCAATTCAACCCACCCTTGTCCATTCTGGAGACCACCTTTCTACTTCCCATGTCACAGACGTTAGCAAGTTTCATGCAGAATTTTCCAACATGTTTTCACCTCTATTGAGACAACACACTGAGACATACTAGAGGTGGTGGTACACATGTAGTTTGTCTGAACACACTGACAGGAGTTCAGGGCCATGCTTAATATGGGACATCGAAGAGTCCCGCAATGTCTCATCCATGGTTCCAAAGGCAAAGAGTTTGGTCCGGGTCTGGGTGGACTTTAGAAAGCTCAGTGAGGTATCTAAATTTCATTCATCTCTAATGACCACACTGATCAATTAGTTAGGTGCAGCTCCCTTCTATTCAACAATTGATTCTAATTTATTGAGAAAAATTGGTATTTGCCAAAACCGGACTGACTCTTGTATCTCTCTAACATTCTGGGGTTTTTTTGTCTTTTGTTTTGTTTTTGCTTGCTTTTTTTTTTATTCATTGGGCTGTTCTGTATTTCGAACTCTATTGGCTGTTTCGTAACTTATTTCCTGTTTTACCATAAATCACATCCAACATATGGATTTCAGTCACAGCTAAGAAGCCATTTCATGGGGATTGCATTTCATTTAATTAATCTCCTAACTTACATTCATGCTCTTTTTGCATCTGTTCATATGTCAGCCTTTAAATGTATTTAATTATTTCCGGCACATTTGCTGTAAATACAGGTTTTATTATGATTTAGAATTAGCTTACTGCAGGTGCTGTTTCACTCAGTCACCAACCCTCTACTCTAAAAAAAACATACTAACCCAACAGGCACCACCCAACTACACTCCATGAGCACCTACCTGCCAACTCCATATTGTCTGACCTTTTTTTTGATGTCTTAAAACACACAGTACCCAAGACAAGCACGCCCAATAGAGCTGTGAATCCACAGAAAACCGCTCAGTTAGTGGTACAGCAGATAAAAGCCGTTCTGCAGCTGGCTGTCCTTCATGATGAAGCACCCTTTCAATCATTGTTGCTGACAGGTTTTACCATCCTCCCATATTTATCCACCCATCTCTCCTTCAGTACCCCATTGGGGGGACACTTAATGTACCCTGAGCCTGAACCCTTATCACCTGCTCACTCATGGAGCTCTACAGTCTCCACTGTGAGGCAGCTGAGGGAAGTAAGAGCCAGCATCAGAGGACATGTTAATGTGTAGCTTCTCTTTGTAACTCAGGCCTTTTGTAGGACAATAGAGAAGACAGGCGTGAAGAGGAAACTGAGCCGGTGTGTGTACAGAGTCAGTTCATTAAAACAAGAAGAAAGACTGTGGGATTCATCATTGTCTTATTTGTTTCAGTGTGTATGTGGGTGAGAGAGCTTAATAAAGTATGGTGGGAGTGTGGTTCGGGACAAAACTCTTTGGAGAGTTAGACAGTCAGGTTTAGTAGAAACACTGATGTGCTTTCAGGGTTTTATGAGCTCATTCACGCACACACACACTATCAAGCATAATGAGGTGTAAAAGGCTGAGCACAGAGAGAAAAGGAATAACAACAATAACACCATCATTTAGCAGCCTTGTGACAGATCACTGCTAGACAGGCGCAATATGGCAAAGTGCCAAAAAAGAAATGTGCAGTAAAAGCTGCATTTTGGTAAACTAGACATGTATTTCTCTCATTATGGGGACAATTGGAGCCTAATGTATGCTACACCTATACACACACAAACACTTTATAAATACTATAGATTAAAGGTTGTTGGACTCCTAATTTCCACTGGTTGATTACTTGATTAGTTCCATAGTTTAAACCAAATAAATCAGAATATGCTTCAGTTAAGCCTAAAACACAGGCTATAAATGAAATTTCTAGCATGATTACTTTTTAGGCTGCACTGATAATGTTGAAAGTAAATAAATCAGTGCAATAAATGTGTAAAATAATAAATCTGTGTATCATTTTCAATTATATTTGTATCGAGGTTTTAACAATGGTCATTCTAACAAAGCCACTTTAAAGAAATATATAAATCTATCAGTTTATCCCTAATCAGCATGGCAGAGGTGATGGTGACAAGAAAAAAAAGTATAAAATGTTATTTTACAATATAAGGAAGAAACCTTGAGAGGAACCAGATTCAAAAGGGAAGCCATCCTCATCTGGGTGACACCGGAGAGTGTGATTATAAATCATTTCCTTTCTATATAACGGTGTACTATAAGGTCAAAAAGTGTTGGTATCAGTTGAAGTTCATAGTTTTTAAGTGTTACCATCCACAGTAATTTCATGTATCTGCAGGCTGTCCATGTGGAGACATCCTCAGCAGCAGCAAGTGACCTCCAAGTGATAAGCCATGCAGGACATCAGAATGGATCAGGCAGGATTACTGGTATCTCAGGAGATAATTCTGTTATTTAATTAAGGATGTACCTTTTTCTTAAAATGCTTTTGTGTGATTCTGAAACATGGTGTGTATGCAGCCTGGCAGAGAAACTCCTTATAGCTTGATAATGGATGGATAATGAATGTGATGATAATGAATGTGATGTCTACAGCTGCATCTAGGATTTGTTTTGACCACGGTTAAATTGTGGTCTCAGTAGCATCCGAAAATGAGTCGTGGTCCTCCTGGAGCTGATTTGTGCCTCTGATCTGACTCTAAAATAGCTGAGTGGGATGGGATAGTGGTGTGCAACGCTTGACTCCAGATGTGCTCTTTCATACAGCGCTGGTCACAGTGGACTTCAGTCTGCCATAGAGCAAGGATATATTCTCTGCAAAGTCTTTGCATCTGCTTGCATCTCCTTACTGCCTACCTCATTGTTTTTTCACTGACCTAGTCAACAGTTCCTCACAGTGGCAACTAGTGAATGTGTTAGTCAAAAATGAAATGATACAAGAAGAAAGTTTGCACAAAGAAGGCTACTCTTCTTCTTAAAAAGTGTGTTTTTCTCTTATACCAGTATCTGCATCAGTTCACACCAAATAGAAAAGGATGACATTTGATGCCATGTAAAGAAAGAAACTTAATATTCTTCTTCCATTACCAACATGATGCAGGACACACAAGGAAATTATTTATGAAAATCAAATCATTCCTTTCTGAACAATTACATAATACAATATAGTGGAACAATGCTTAAACAAGTATCTATGAAATAACTATGAGAGGAAAATAAAATGACCCTAAGATGTCACAAGGTGACCCCCCCCCCTTTTCTTTGAGCTATTTCACTCCAGTTTATGGAGAGTGTATAGCCTTGTGTGCGTCTGTGTCAGGAGACAATAATGAATGAAATGCACTGACCCTGAAAATGGTGTTTATAGAAAGAAAGAAGAGGGTAAATCAATCTTCTATATAAGGTATGTGACACACACCACACAAAGTTGGGCAGAGTGGCCTTTGAAGGCAGGTTTAGAGTTCAGATAAAAAACACAATTTTTTTTTTTAATCCATTTCATGAGACTGCAAAAGCAAGACTTCTTTTCACAAAAATTGCAAAATCTACAAATTTTATTAAAGGTTTATTAAAAGTTAGTAATAATCAAGAGTTTATTCCACTGAATGCTTTGGCTTTCATACCATCTTATAAATAATAAAAATAATTTATTTTCTTGTTTTTGTTCTTGTTTTTTTTTCTTGAAATTTTCACCAAGTTTTATTAAACTTTAATTAAATTCAATAATTATTATAATTGGAAAGATAAATTCCAATATTTATACAGTTATGTCTTACGTAACCTATAAACTAAACTTAAACTAATGGCCACTGAGATTATTGGAAGTTTCTATCACTTATTTGAGCTATTTATTAATCTCAAATATCTAAAAGATGTTTAATGAAGGGAATCCCCAATCTTAATCCCAAAGAGTTAAGATTAGCTTGATTAGGTTGATTAAACTAGTCGTTTTATAGGCTCCTTCATCTGAAATCTGTCAAAATTGCTTAAATGGTTATAAGTCCAAGAACGTTCTGTTATATTGGTTTGGTTGCCATGACATTCAACGACATTTGACATTAAGACACAATCTGGACAAGTCCACCTCGAGATGATTTACTATAAGATTAATTTCTATAAGTTTGTTATATAATAGGTATGTATGTTCTGTAAATGCAGACATCTGTGTTTGTTCGTTGGATGAGTATAAAATGTGAAATCTGTCCATTGGACAGACGCAGGGCTGCATAGTTATAAGACTCATTATGTAAGTCCCATTTACATTGCAAATTACTTGTGACACGTTAAAAGCTATTCAACATTTCAGACAAACCTTGTAAAAATAAGGAAAGGAAATTAATTAGCCAGATCTCACTGTGTTCATGTTCTAATCACAGAAATTTAGTGATCATTAGAAGTTGAAGTCACTTAATTGTAATGTGTATAAATGCAAAATCACAGCAGGAAGAATTACTCAATGAGAGCGACTCATTGCCTAGAAGGATGTGTCGTAATTGCCTCTAATGTGAATGATCTTTTAATTTCAAAGGTTAACAAGGCGTATCATGCCACATCATGAGAAGTGGTAAGTAAATTTATATTTTCTTTGTAAAGATATGGCTCAACATTTCAACTGTCTTGGCTGGGTTTTGTGTTATTTAATGCTGCGCATACTGCTCAGATATTCCTAAATCCATCCATTATTTGGACCAATAGTGTGCTTCTGCTGCACTTCAGCTGTGCTTCCTATTTGCATCACTTTCACTTCAGGGGAAAATGTCTTATATCCAGTAATGTTCTTTGCTGCAGATCATTAAGCACCAAAAAAATAAAAAGAACAGAATATGCCCCCAGTTTTCTGTTCATCTGCTCTTGATGAGCTTTTGCCAGGAGTAATGTAACCTTCTAATTAGAATAAAATTAGAATCTAATCATTCCATAAGCATGAAGCACTGAGCAAATGTCATGTTTCTCTTGCATGCAGATATCATGTTCTCAAATGTTCTTAGTGCTTTTGACTTCACTGAAAAGCTACAATTATGATTTACTTTTACACCAATTATAGCCTCAGATCTGAATGAGTCTTTGTTAGTCTGTCCTAGTCTTTAATCAATGAAAGAGAGAGCGCAAAACAATAATTAGAGGAAGGAAATAAAGGAAATTGGAAATCATTGTTTCTGCTTGAATTTAATTTCTGTTCATGAAGGTATCATTCTTGTCATTAGTGGTTTCACCAGTTGTAGATAATGTACAAAAACCTGTGAGTGTCTGAGAGAAATAAAATGTTGTGCATTAATAAAGAAACTGGACTTTTCAATAATCAGACTTTGAGTGGGAACTTGCAATGTTTACAACAATATGTTACTCTCAGCATTTTTTTTTATTTTTTACTCTCTCTTTCTTTCTCTCTCTGTCTGAACTAAGAGGACCAAGCCTGTTCCAGCAAGACAGTGTTCCTGTGCACAAAGCAAGATCCATGAAGACATGATTTGTAAAGGTTGATGTGGAAGAACTCGAATGTCCTGCACAGAGTCCTGACCTAAAACCTTTGGAATAAACTAGAATGGTGACTGCACCCCAGTCCTCTTCACCTGACATCAATGCCTGACTTCACTAATGATGTTGCTAATGCCTTCCCAGAAAACTGGAGGTTATTATAACACAAAGCAGGACCACCACCATATTAATGCCTATAGTATTCAAATGGGATGCTGAAAAAAATACTCAGGAGTCCTTTGGCATGGATACTTTTGGGGATATAGTATATATACAAACATTTACATCATGACATTTAGATCAGCTCTGAAAATCAGAAGCTCAGCACTGAAACATGGGTAGGTTTTAAATATAATTCTAGTATATTTGACTTATATAAAAAAAAAATAGAAAAATGCTATACAAGGCTCAGTGGTATGTGACCCCTCTCTAAATCTGACACTTTATGCATTAGCTTTTTTTAAATAATCTTTTTGTTTTTTTAAAGAACACATCACCCCAAAATGATACTAAGTTGGAGGCTACTCATACACTCACTCTAGCATTAACAGAGCTGATTTATGTGTGTGTGTGTGTGTGTGTGTGTGTGTGTGTGTGTGTGTGTGTGTGTCGTGTGTGCGTGCGTGCGTGTGTGTTGACCTGCTTGTCTGACCCTCTCACCATGGGATTTAAGTGGCCATCCGAGGCATATTGTCCCGATGGTCATTCAGATCCCTTATGCAGCACATGCTGAGCACATATTGTAGTCCATGTTTGGAGTGCTGAGGTAGTGACAGTTTCCAGATTTCTCTGTGTGAGGTTGCCAGATGCTTCTTACTCAAAGAATACATGTAAAATGTGTGCTTGTTAATCTAAGTTTTATTCTAAATAACAGATTCTAAAATCACAGCTCAATAAAAAAACAATAGACAGAAAGCTTAGTGATAGCTGTGCTTGTATGTGACAATATTCTTCGCATGTGGATAAAAAAAAAAAATCATCATATATGTAACCATATTATCCTAAACAATCAAAAAATTAAAAATCTAAAATTTATATTATATTATATTATATTATATTATATTATATTATATTATATTATTATGAAATATTATATAGCAGCAGCAGCAATAATAATAATAATAATAATAAACTTCAATAATAACTTTAAATGAAACCTTCTCTACATTTTCTGACATTCTACACTAGTACTTTAGTATTATTTGATATATCATATGCCTGTGCACTGCACTACACGTCATACTGCCTCTTTTTTAAATAATTATATTTGTTTGTCTACCTTTTCACATGTTCCCATGTATATGCTTCCCATCAGTCTGCTGTAGCACCAGATTGCCCCCATCTTTATAGTGTATTTAACCCTATATGACCTCAAGTATGTATTCACTCATGTTGGAATGGGAATAAAAAGGTATAAAAGGATAATATAATAGTCCTGTTGTCACCCCAACGTTTATTATTTTTCTAGAACCGCATGTCCAGAAGTGTTACACTCCCTGGGAATAAATTGTTACTATACAAACCATGAAGCATTACAATGAGCGCATGAATATAATCGTGTTTGATCTGCACTTATTGTCAGAGCTGCTGTTGCAGACAATTAATCAAGACTTCTTGACCAATCAGATTCGAGAATCCAGCAGCGCTGTGTTGAAGGTCTCATTGAGCGTAACTCCTCCTACGAGACATGCCCGCTAATTAAGGAACCTCCAACTGCACCATTTTCTCTCCAAACAGCGCAAAGTGGATGAGAAAGAAAGAGGAGACACCGAGCCTCCATCTGCATCCTGCAACATTTTTTTCTTTTCTTTTTATTTTCAATCAATCTTTTATTTTTTTCTTTCTTTTTTTTTTTTTTAAATCTAAAGTACTGTGTGGATGACATCATTGCAAGCAGAGTGCGCATCGTCTTGAAGGCGTCATGGCTCTAGATTCACTTTGAGAGGCTTTACATTCAAGGACAAGAACATGACACCAACAGACTTTCTGCTCAAATGTCGACTGAAGTACTGAGATATCTTCGCATTTCCAAATGAACCCGTCTTTTGATATCATGCCGTCCGCCAAGGTGAACGTGGACAAGGTGATGCGCGAAGGCTGCGGGCCAAATTCGTTGGAGCGACTTCCGCCTCCAGCGAGCTCTAACAAACCTCTCACGCCTTTCAGCATCGCGGACATTCTCGGTAAACCGAGCGGAGGTGCAAGGCCTTACCTGAGGTCACCTGTGCACCTGAACCGCCGCGTCACGTCTCCCGTGAGCCAGACGTCACCGCTGTGCGCCCTGCAGGAGCTGACTAGTAAAACCTTCAGAGGTCTGGAGCTGGGTGTGCTCCAGGCAGCAGAGAGTAAGCCTCAGTACAACATAATTGCTGTAGTGCTAGATTTTAGGAGAAGACGAAGAAAGAGGAAGTAGAAGGATATGCATCTAACAAATTGTTTTTTTTAAAACAAGTATTAATATATGCTACCTGAACAACGCTGTGGGACAATAATATACACTTGCAATTAATTATAGAATGGGGGAAAAACGATAAAGAGAAACAGTTAATATCTACAATTATTCGAAACAAATTAGTTCAACAACAACAATAATGATAAAAATAATAAGAAGAAGGAAAATAGTAGTAGTAGTAGTTATTATTATTCGTTGTAGTAGTCGTCGTTATAAAATACATTTGGAACAAACTGTTTTCTAAGCAACAACCCAAAATCTAGGGCTAAGATGTCATATGTGTAATTTTATATGATTAATAACAAATCTGTGTGTGTTTTGCAGGTAGAGATGGACTCAGTGTCTTTGGCCAAAGGAGCAACCCGAAAAAGCGCAGAAAGTCCAGGACTGCGTTCACACACCACCAGATCTACGAGCTAGAGAAACGTTTTTTGCGTCAGAAATATTTATCTCCCGTGGACCGGGACCAGGTCGCGCAGAAAGCTGGCGTTAACCAATGCGCAAGTCATCACCTGGTTCCAAAACCGCCGCGCCAAGCTGAAGCGGGACATGGAGGAGCTGAAAGCGGACATGGAGTCAGCCAGAGCAGTAGGAGCCGTGCCTTTAGAGGAAACCGCCGCACTGGGTGAGCTGGAAGGAAGTGCTACAGAAAGCAGGGGACACACTGGAACACAGTGGTCATCTCAGCTAAGACACGAACTACAGAGCGCGCACAAATTGCGCATGTTGCGCGCCACGTCGTCCTCCTTTTCAGACCACACAAGTCACACTGAATCTGAAGACGAGGACGTGGAAATAGACGTGGATGACTGATTGCTCACCCGGGTGGTGTGAGAAAATAAATGACACACTCCTCTAAATCTGCTTTATATATTACTATTCCTGCACTGTTTATAATATCGTGGATTAAGATATTCTCACATTTCGTCATGCTGTGTCTATACACAAGTCGTTTCACTCCCAAGTTTCTGCGTGGGGTTTGATTTATGGTCTTTATGGGATTCTGATGAAACAGAACAAATGACTGAGCTCATCTACGAGTATTTATAACAGATGGGTTTATCCTGTATGTATAATGAGAGTTGTAGAATATTGTTGGATGAAAACCTATTACCTCTATGAGTGCCTTAAATCTAGGCATTTTATTTTATTTTATAGATTTCATAGTTTTAATGTGTTTGAGAATAAAACTAATTATTTACAAACGATTGAAGTTGTCTATATTATTATTTTTGTTGCTGTTATTAGCCTGATTATTTTTAAAATCTATTTTATTTATTTATTATGTTCTTAACTCTAACCACACAAATTGGCCAGACCATAATAGAAAAGTCGCATGAACTTCTCATGCCATGCTTCAGACTTTTTTCACATGGTAGATTTATTTCTATGTTTTTTCACACCTTTCTATTATTTTCACTTGATATTTTTTCCACAAATTATTCATTTTTTATATGCTTTAACCCCCACAATTAATTTAGGCTATTTCCCAGGCATGTGATTTTTTTTTAGATAGGAACTTCCCCCTGAGTCTTCACGTGTTATTCACGTCTCATAATTTTTACGAGCTAAAATGAATGTGCTTTTTCTTCACATGTTTTCAGGCAATCATATAATATTCACGTAATCATAGATTTAAATAAATAAATAAATAAATAAATAAATAAATAAATAAATAAATAAAAATAATAATAAAAAAAAAACTCGTGCCTTACCTTAAGGGGACAAATCTGGTATGAGAAATTGTTTTGTTTTGTTTTCTTGTCTTTTCTTTTTGGCCAGGTGCATCTTTACTTCATTAGACATGTTTGTCATTCTAGTTAACTAACTGTGCAGCCGTCGGGGTAAAAAGAAGGGTGAAAAAGACAACAAAAAAAACGTGGGCATACTCTTTAGCAAACGCTAAGTGTCGCATCTTTCTTGCCTTATTCGTTTTCGAGGCATTCTTGCTATTGTTTCTATTCTGTTTCAAAGCAGTTGGCTCTGCTTTCTTCTTTCTGTTCCTTCTATAAGCGTGTCTCGGCTTTTTGACCCGGCTTCGTGTGTTTTGCCCATTCGGGGCCGAAATTTATGTGAGAAACACCAATCTGGGAGTCTGCGGAGAAAGGAAGCCACAAAAACCACAAAGTTTGGGTCCAGTTTTTCTCTCTTGCGTTTTTGTTCGCACACAGACGAGGCCGTAATTTTGGCCTAAAAAGCATGAAGGCTGATGTGACAAGTGTGAATGGCTGAGAGAGAGCCTCCTGCGGCGCGCCATACTGAAACAAGCGCGTCCCGGCGCACGGATAAAGACGCAAACGCTTGCGGGCCATATGGTTTTTAGAAATTTCCCCACAATTTCAGACAATTTGATGGATTGCATTAACCCTTCTTTTTAAAACCGTTTAACACTGCATAGACAAAAGGCACACAGTGGCTTTTTTTTCTTTCTTTTTCTTTTTTTTTTTTTTTTTTTTTACCGTACAGAGGGCATCTGTACTCATGAATGTCCGCTCTTTTCTTTTCCCTTTTTAAACCCGGCATTTTTGAACAAGTCAATGAATTACAATGAAAATCTCTCTCTCTCTCTCCCTCTCTCTCTCTCTCTGTTTAGAGCTTTAAATTATATGTTTCACATTTTCTTCCAAAACAATGGCTCCTTATTTGACTTCTATTTTGTTTGAATGCCGGTTCGTGTGCGTTAAAAAGGAAGCTTTTGTTCATTTGTTTGTTTGCGGTTTTTTTTTTTTTTTTTTTTTTATGAATAAAGATAAATAAATAAATAAAAATGCATGATTCTGAGAGAGAACGCATTTGACCCAGAAAAAAAAGACAAAAACTGCTTAGATAGCATGATTGCTTTAACCCTAAGTCTGCTGGACTACTGAGAACCAGGAACACCTGTAAGTAGTAGTAGTAGTGTTTGTTGTTGTTTTTTGATAATGACAATGTTGTTGGTAGTAGTAGTAGTAGTTTTTGTTGTTGTTCTTGTTGTTTTTGATGATGACGATGTTGTTGGTAGTAGTAGTAGTAGAAGAAAATAGTAGTAGTAGTAGTAGTAGTGTTTGTTGTTGTTTTTTGATAATGACAATGTTGTTGGTAGTAGTAGTAGAAGAAGAAAACAGTAGTAGTAGTAGTAGTAGTAGTAGTTTTTGTTCTTGTTGTTTTTTTGATAATGACAGTGTTGTTGGTAGTAGTAGTAGTAGTTTATGTTGCTGTTCTTGTTGTTTTTGATGATGACAATGTTGTTGGTAGTAGTAGTAGTAGAAGAAAATAGTAGTAGTAGTAGTAGTAGTAGTAGTAGTAGTTTTTGTTGTTGGTTTTTTTGATAATGACAGTGTTGTTGGTAGTAGTAGTAGTAGATTATGTTGCTGTTCTTGTTGTTTTTGATGATGTCAATGTTGTTGGTAGTAGTAGTAGTAGAAGAAAATAGTAGTGGTTTTTGTTGTTTTTCTTGTTGTTTTTGATAATGACATTGTTGTTGGTAGTAGTAGTAGAAGAAAATAGTAGTACTAGTAGTAGTAGTAGTTTTTGTTGTTGTTGTTTTTTTGATTATGACAGTGTTGTTGTTAGTAGTAGTAGAAGAAAATAGTAGTAGTAGTAGTAGTTTTTGTTGTTGTTGTTATTTGATAATGACAATGTTGTTGGTAGTAGTAGTAGTTTTTGTTGTTGTTCTTGTTGTTTTTGATGATGATGATGTTGTTGGTAGTAGTAGTAGAAGAAAATAGTAGTATTAGTAGTAGTAGTAGGAGTAGTTTTTGTTGTTGATGTTTTCTTGATAATGACAGTGTTGTTGGTAGTAGTAGTAGTAGAAGCAAATATTAGTAGTTTTTGTTGTTGTTTTTTGATAATGACAATGTTGTTGGTAGTAGTAGTAGCAGTTTTTGTTGTTGTTCTTGTTGGTTTTGATGATGACGATGTTGTTGGTAGTAGTAATAGAAGAAAATAGTAGTACTAGTAGTAGTAGTAGTTTTTGTTGATTTTTTGATAATGACAATGTTGTTGGTAGTAGTAGTAGTAGTTTTTGTTGTTGTTCTTGTTGTTTTTGATGATGACGATGTTGTTGGTAGTAGTAATAGAAGAAAATAGTAGTAGTAGTAGTAGTAGTAGTAGTTTTTGTTGTTGTTTTTTTTGATAATGACAGTGTTGTTGGTAGTAGTAGTAGAAGAAAATTGTAGTAGTAGTAGTAGTAGTAGTAGTTTTTGTTGTTGTTCTTGTTGTTTTTGATGATGACGATGTTGTTGGTAGTAGTAGTAGAAGAAAATAGTAGTAGTAGGAGTAGTAGTTTTTGTTGTTGTTGTTTTTTGATAATGACAATGTTGTT
This sequence comes from Hemibagrus guttatus, assembly GCA_033459395.1. Lineage (NCBI taxonomy): Eukaryota > Metazoa > Chordata > Actinopteri > Siluriformes > Bagridae > Hemibagrus > Hemibagrus guttatus. Next base: position 12,857,947 of record JAUCMX010000025.1, on the reverse strand, counting down.
GGTAGTAGTAGTAGAAGCAAATAGTAGTAGTAGTAGTAGTAGTAGTAGTTTTTGTTGTTGTTTTTTTGATAATGACAGTGTTGTTGGTAGTAGTAGTAGTAGTTTTTGTTGTTGTTCTTGTTGTTTTTGATGATGACGATGTTGTTGGTAGTAGTAGTAGAAGAAAATAGTAGTAGTAGTAATAGTAGTAGTTTTTGTTGTTGTTGTTTTTTGATAATGATAATGTTGTTGGTAGTAGTAGTAGTTTTTGTTGTTGTTTTTTTGATAATGACAGTGTTGTTGGTAGTAGTAGTAGAAGAAAATAGTAGTAGTAGTAGTAGTAGTAGTAGTTTTTGTTGTTGTTGTTTTTTGATAATGACAATGTTGTTGGTAGTAGTAGTAGAAGGAAATAGTAGTAGTAGTAGTAGTAGTAGTAGTAGTTTTTGTTGTTGTTTTTTTTATAATGACAATGTTGTTGGTAGTAGTAGTAGTAGTAGTTTTTGTTGTTGTTCTTGTTGTTTTTGATGATGACGATGTTGTTGGTAGTAGTAATAGAAGAAAATAGTTGTAGTAGTAGTAGTAGTAGTAGTAGTAGTTTTTGTTGTTGTTGTTTTTTTGATAATGACAGTGTTGTTGGTAGTAGTAGTAGAAGCAAATAGTAGTAGCAGTAGTAGTTTTTGTTGTTATTTTTTTGATACTGACAATGTTGTTGGTAGTACTAGTAGTAGTAGTTTTTGTTGTTGTTCTTGTTGTTTTTGATGATGACAATGTTGTTGGTAGTAGTAGTAGTAGAAGAAAATAGTAGTAGTAGTAGTAGTAGTAGTAGTAGTAGTAGTTTTTGTTGTTGGTTTTTTTGATAATGACAGTGTTGTTGGTAGTAGTAGTAGTAGATTATGTTGCTGTTCTTGTTGTTTTTGATGATGTCAATGTTGTTGGTAGTAGTAGTAGTAGAAGAAAATAGTAGTGGTTTTTGTTTTTCTTGTTGTTTTTGATAATGACATTGTTGTTGGTAGTAGTAGTAGAAGAAAATAGTAGTACTAGTAGTAGTAGTAGTTTTTGTTGTTGTTGTTTTTTTGATAATGACAGTGTTGTTGGTAGTAGTAGTAGTAGTTTTTGTTGTTGTTCTTGTTGTTTTTGATGATGACGATGTTGCTGGTAGTAGTGGTAGAAGAAAATAATAGTAGTAGTAGTAGTAGTTTTTGTTGTTGGTTTTTTTGATAATGACAGTGTTGTTGTTAGTAGTAGTAGAAGAAAATAGTAGTAGTAGTAGTAGTTTTTGTTGTTGTTATTTGATAATGACAATGTTGTTGGTAGTAGTAGTAGTTTTTGTTGTTGTTCTTGTTGTTTTTGATGATGATGATGTTGTTGGTAGTAGTAGTAGAAGAAAATAGTAGTAGTAGTAGTTTTTGTTGTTGTTTTTTTGATACTGACAATGTTGTTGGTAGTACTAGTAGTAGTAGTTTTTGTTGTTGTTCTTGTTGTTTTTGATGATGACAATGTTGTTAGTAGTAGTAATAGAAGAAAATAGTAGTATTAGTAGTAGTAGTAGTAGTAGTAGTTTTGTTGTTTTTTTGATAATGACAGTGTTGTTGGTAGTAGTAGTAGAAGAAAATAGTAGTAGTAGTAGTAGTAGTTTTTGTTGTTGTTGTTTTTTGATAATGACAATGTTGTTGGTAGTAGTAATAGATTTTGTTGTTGTTCTTGTTGTTTTTGATGATGACGATGTTGTTGGTAGTAGTAGTAGAAGAAAATAGTAGTAGTAGTAGTAGTAGTGGTAGTAGTAGTAGTAGTAGTAGTTTTTGTTTTTGTTTTTTTGATAATGACAGTGTTGTTGGTAGTAGTAGTAGAAGCAAATAGTAGTAGTTTTTTTTGTTGTTGTTTTTTGATAATGACAATGTTGTTGGTAGTAGTAGTAGTAGTTTTTGTTGTTGTTCTTGTTGGTTTTGATGATGATGATGTTGTTGGTAGTAGTAGTAGTAGCAGAAAATAGTAGTAGTAGTAGTAGTAGTAGTTTTTGTTGTTGTTTTTTGATAATGACAGTGTTGTTGGTAGTAGTAGTAGTTTTTGTTGTTTTTCTTGTTGTTTTTGATGATGACAATGTTGTTGGTAGTAGTAGTAGTAGCAGAAAATATTAGTACTTTTTGTTGTTGTTCTTGCTGTTTTTGATAATGACAGTGTTGTTGGTAGTAGTAGTAGTAGTAGAAGAAAATAGTAGTAGTTTTTGTTGTTTTTGTTTTTTGATAATGACAATGTTGTTGGTAGTAGCAGTAGTAGTTTTTGTTGTTGTTTTTTTGATAATGGTGTTGTTGGTAGTAGTAGAAGAAGCAAATAGTAGTAGTTTTTGTTGTTGTCGTTTGATAATGACAATGTTGTTGGTAGTAGTAGAAGTAAATAGTAGTAGTAGTTTTTTTTGTTGTCGTTTTTTGATGATGATGTTGTTGGTAATAGTAGTAGTAGTAGATATATTATATATATATATATATATATATATATATATATATATATATATATATATATATATATATATATATATTATATTTCACTGGAATTCATCAGGAATTTAGGCTAGAGTGATAAGAGTGATCAGGTAAGATCCAGGATACTGAGAAAAAACAAACAAACCACTAGAAATAATGTAACATTTTTGGAAATCAAATTCAATACTGTTGTTAATTGTTTAACTACCCATCATTACAAGAGACCCAGCCAGGCTTTAACATTTAATAGACACTTTAAGATATGGACATGGATGTATAGACTGATTCAGTGAGGTAAGCAATAACCTTTAACACAAAAGTGTTTACAGCATTTCCACCATTTTTTAATTGTAAATCTGTTAAAATGACTAGTGAAAAAAAAGTTACAAAAGAGTGGTAAAAAAGTAACTTATAAATATTGCACATTTATTAGTTATATTTCTCTTGAACAGTTTATTAGCACACATACTATGCACTGATTTGTGTTTTTATTCTGTATTTAATACTGTACATATTGTACAGACATCAAAGACATGTGTTCACAACAGGAAAGCAAAAGAACCTGACATCCATGACAGGACCTTAAAATCATGTGCTGCAATGATATTCAGGAACGTTCTTAAACTTTCACTTTTTCTGTCTGTGATCCTCACTTGTTTTAAGAATATTACCTTTGTTCCAGTCCTGAAGAAATCTACTTTCTCCAGCTTGAACAACTACCACTCTGACACTAACTTCCATTGTTATGAAGTGCTGTGAGTCGATGACCAAATCTTTCATTTGCTCCACCCTACCTGCCAGATTAGACCCCCTGCAATTATGCACTGCAGACATGTCATAGCCACCTGGTGTGGATAAGCAACTACATGAGAATGCTATTCATCAACTACAGCTCATTCCCAGGAAGCTCCTCACCCAGCTACAGGGCCTAGGTCTGGAGAGTGACTTGTGCAACTGCATATGGTGACTGCAGGGACCAACGGAGAGTGGAGAGTTCCACTGAGATCAATGTCAGCATCAAAGAAGTCTCAACAAGACAATTATCTAAAACAATGCATGAGGACAGCCAGAAATACACTATATTGCCAAAGGTTTTGGGATGTCTGCCTTTTTTTGACCATTCCTCTAGAAGCGCATTTGTGAGGTCAGGCACTGGTGAAGAGGAGAAGGCCTGGCTCGCCCAAAGGTGTTCTATCAGGTTGAGGTCAGGACTAAAGTCCAGTCAAGTTCCTCCACACCAAACTCCCTCATCCATGTCTTTATGGACCTTGCTTTGTGCACTGGTGTGCAGTCATGTTGGAACAGGAAGGGGTCATCCCCAAATTGTTCCCACAAAGTTGGGAGCATGAAATTGTCCAAAATGTCTTGGTATGTTGAAGCATTAAGAGTTCCTTTCAGTAGAACTAAGGGGCCAAGCCCAACCCCTGAAAAACAACACCTGAATTCAATGATTTGGTGGAGTGTCCCAAAACCTTTGCCAATATAGTGTATCATCAAGGGCAGCAGGTACCCAGGACACTTGCTCTTTCAAGTGCTTCCACCAGAGCTTCCATGGGCACACAACTACAATTAAAAGAACTTACTTTCCCCAGGTCATCGGACTCCTAAAGAGTCCATGACAGCATTGTACATACTATAACCATATTGTAAATTATTTGCACAGACATCAATTGCACTGTGAACACTTACTATGTACACTATCCAGCTATATTATATTGTTATTTATACTGTATTTGGTATTTGTACTGTATGATTTCTGTATACTTGCTGTATGTTAATATACACTATATGGTCAAAAGTATGTAAACAGCTGTGATCACACCCATAAATGTTTCTTCCCTAAACTTTTGCCACAGAGCTGGAAGCACACAATTGTATAGATGCCTTAGTATACAATCATTTGTAGCTTTATAGTTTTCCCCAAACTGGAACTAAAAAGTCCAAACCCGTTCCAGTATAACAATGCCCACTATGTCCAGTACTTGTCAGTGGGGCTGCCAGAAGAATATGCAGTTTTCCATTTGCTAACTGTGCAAATGACTAATAAAGACTTTGAACTGTTTTTTTACTTATTTTTTTGATTTGCATTTAAATGTTCCACAGATTACGTTTTACATTTCAACACCAAGTAATCTTTAATATTTTTCAATGTGGAATAAAGTGGGTGACTACCGTCCGTACTTTTTTAATTCCGTGATGACTGCGTATATGCTGCGCCGTCATTAGGCTCATGAGCGCACCAACAGGAAGTACGTCATGGCGGGCCAGCTGGCGGCATTTTTGTTTGGATGTAACAAAAAACATAGAGGAAGAAGAATGTGAACTACCTGAAGATTTGTCCCAGAGCTGGAATATTATCTAGCATATATTACCGTTTAAAACAGTTTTAAAAGTTTTTCAATTCAACAGTCGGGTGCGGTAAGTGAATTTGTGGTAAACGCACTTGATACGTTTCTGCTTAATAGCCTAGCTAGCTTGAGGTATTTGAGACGTATGAGGTATTTGAGACGTGTCCTAGCTACTTACCTCATATAATGAGGTTCATTTCGTTCATTTCAATGTCCGAATGTCAGTTTTGAAGTAGCTATTAGTTTATTTAGCTAACTAAAAGCTAACTACCTTACTTAACCTGCATATAAGCTGAAAACCTCCACAGTTAGCTAGCTAGTAGTAGCAGCGTTAAACTCCGTTTAAATATTAAAAGAAAATAAAGAGTTCACATAAATCATGAACTCATCAGAAGGAAGAAGAAAAACACAGTAATGTGTAAACTAAAGAAATTTAAATTAATATAAGGTTTATTTTTGAATATAAATTGTATCAAGAGTGAAAAGAATTCCATTTGCTTTTTTGCATACACCGATGAGGCATAACATTATACCCACCTGCCTAATATTGTGTTGCTCCCCCTTTTGCTGCCAAAACAGCCCTGACCCATCGAGGTATGGACTCAACTAGATCCCTCAAGGTGTGCTGTGGTATCTGGCACCAAGATCTTAGCAGAAGATGCTTTAAGTCCTGTAAGTTGTGAGGATACTTAAAGGACGTAAAGGATATTTTGATAGATACTGACCACTGCAGACCGGGAACACCCCACAAGAGCTGCAGTTTTGGAGATGCTCTGATCCAGTGGTCTAGCCATCACAATTTGGTCTTTGTCAAACACGCTCAAATTCTTACGCTTGCCCATTTTTCCTGCTTCTAACACATCAACTTTGAGGACAAAATGTTCACTAGCTGCCTAATATATCCCACCCACTAACAGGTGCCATGATGAGGAGATCATCAGTCTTATTCACTTCACTTCTCACTGCTCATAATGTTATGCCTGATCGGTGTAAATGCAGAAAGATAACTGGGAAAGAAATAGTGTACTAGGTAAACAAATAATTAACCTTTCTGTACTAGGGTACCAAATATTGTCAGATAGATCAAGTGAGAAATTTACGGCATACACAAGTAAATAGTTCACATATCAAAGCTATTGAATAATGTAGTACTATATTATTAACGATTCATTAAAAATGAATATTTATAGACTGTATTTTATACAGAAAAAAATGATACTTGTATCCTATGATCAGACATGATTATCCCAAATAAACAAAAACGTTGTGATTAAACAATTATGTAATAATTAGGCTTCTTCTTCTAACACCAATGATAACAGCTTTCTGTTATTTGTCACAAGTTGAGACTGACTCACCTGAGAATGCAAATTAAAAGTTTACTGATCTGTTTTTCTCCGAAACAGAATCACAGTTCATATGAGGAAAGTTTATGAAGCATGGCATACTACTTACACACTAATGTGATATGTGATACGAGCTCTGTAAGTTCTAGCTTCCCAGGTTTATTAGTGTTTTGTTTTTTTACACAGTCAGGAATGGAGCAGAAGGTTGAGGCTATAAAGGCCACTGAGGCTCCGCTCCTCTCGTCAGGATGTTCCGAGGCAGTACGAGCGGAGCTGCTGGACGAGTGCGAAGAACACTTTGAAGTCTTACAAAAGGTTGTTTATCCAATTCTCTTTTTATAAGCCAGAGTTTATTTGAATAAAATTGTGGACTGACATGGATGCTGGAAAAAAAAACTAGTCATGTAGTCATATTTAGTAACAACAGCTGCATGATTCAGGTTTTCTGAAGTGTTACAGTGTAAAAATAGTTAGTTATTGCTTTCGGCTGCTCCCTGTTCGGGGTCGCCACAGCGGACCAACTGTTCCGCACAACAACTTGGCAAATGTTTTACACCGGATGCCCTTCCTGACGCAACCCTCCCATTCTTCCGGGCTTGGGACCAGCACTGCATCCAGTGGCTGGGGTTGAGGCATTGGCTGGGAATCGAACCCGGGCCTTCCGTATGATAGGCGAGAAACCTACCACTGAGCCACCAATGCCTCTTTTTTTACAGTGTAAAAATACACAGCATTATATTAAACACTCAATTCTTGATGCTTAATTGCTTGTTGAGTTTACTCTATAATTGTCTTTTTCAGCTTCAGGATGAAATCGTCTCAGCAGATGAAGGGTCTGGGGCTGGAGAGTCCAATGAGGTGAGGCTCATGCATTCATGTATCCAATATCGTTCATGCAATGCACAAATGAGGGTCTAGCTAGCTTATACAATGATAGAAATGTGGGTAAAATTGAATAAATGTGACCTTCGTGTATAAAAAGATGTATTGCTGCAACGTCTTTGCGCTTATTATTGAGTACTCGGAATTTATGGATTAATATCTTCAAATAGTTGAGTCGTCAGACTAATTTTAGGGTCTCAACATTTTCACATTGTCTTTCTGTGATGATTTTGAGCTTCCTGAGAGGCTTTTTATTTTTGCGTTAATTAATCAGGGCACTGATTAGATTTATTTTTTTTTTTTGGAATTGTACTTTGTTTCAGTTTTGCAAAAAGTCGATATATATTGCACAGTGCCAACAATCTTCCACACATTTTTCAGCATCTAAAGCTTGAGGTACAGTGAATTACTCCTCATTGAAACCTTTTAACCCTTGCAGGCAACGAAGCGTCTGAAGGCCATCATGACTGAGCTGGAACAGTGGCAAGACTTGGAACCCAAATGTAAGTCATTATTAATTCGCTTTTATTTTGTGTAGCACATTTAACAAAAAGTCATCGTCTTCTAGTGGAATTATAAATCATAGTATGCAGGTGTATATTCGGGGTCTTGTTTACGGGTGAGGGAAGGATGGATCGTGAGATTGACAGACGAATCGGTGCAGCGGCAGCAGTAATGCGGTCTATGTACCGGTCTGTTGTGGTGAAGAAGATTTACCAGTCAGTCTACGTTCCTACTCTTACCTATGGTCATGAGCTCTGGGTCATGACCGAAAGGATAAGATCCCGGATACAAGCGGCCGAAATGAGCTTCCTCCGTAGGGTGGCGGGCGCTCCCTTAGAGATAGGGTAAGGAGCTCTGTCACCCGGGAGGAGCTCGGAGTAGAGCCGCTGCTCCTACACATCAAAAGGGGACAGTTGAAGTGGCTCGGGCATCTGTTTCGGATGCCTCCGGGACATCTCCCTGGGGAAGTGTTCCGGGCATGCCCCACTGGGAAGAGACCCCGGGGAAGACCCAGGACGCGCTGGAGAGGCTATGCCTCAGGGTCCCTCCGGAAGAGCTGGAGGAAGTGTCTGGGCATCCCTGCTTAGACTGCTGCCCCTGCGACCTGGCTCCTGATAAGCGGAAGACAATGAATGAATGAATAGTATGCAGGTGTAGAAGAGTAAAGTCAAACACGGAGGTTCAGTACGAGCAGATTGGGAATAAGAGTAGTGGGATGAGCACTTTATGATTACTGCAGCAGTTCTTAGGAAGTACAAATCAATGGAATGCGGGGGAAATGATCCACTGAAGCGAGAGTGAGATTTGGGAATACACTGTTTGTGGGAAGCGCAAATCTATCACAAATATCAACTCTTTTTGTGCCGTGTGTGTTACCAGTACTGTCAACAAACCCTGACATTTTATTGACCATCGGACAGGAAGAGGTGAGCTGCCCTCCTTCAGAAAAAGTCTATTCATTATACTTTTATATTGCTTTTTTTTTAACCATTATTTTTTTCTTGTCTTCCAGCTGCAAAGACACAACAGTCAGCTGAAGATGGTCCTTTCCTGCTCCCAAGCGAGGAGAGATGCCTTGAAAGACCTTTTGCAAAGGTGTCCTTCTCTTCAGTAAAATTACAAATCGATATGTTACCAAACCGTATACCACATAATATAAGTTTTTATAGCAGCAGTTCTGTCTCAACTAGTACACAATTTCCAATAATATACAGCTAATAATTAACAAATTTTTAAAAATATATTGAACAAATATTTTAAACATTTCAAAAATGTTACTTAACAAAGAAATAGCTGATGTAGTGAAGTGAGGAGATGTTTATCTGACATTTATGGAAGGACATTGTGCAGTAACATTACACATTTTTTGTTTGTATGTTTTTGTTAAATGAAACTATAAAAAGTATGCCATTCATTTGTAATCATTGGGCAACTGTTGTGGTATAATAAGAATAAAACACATGTCATTATCCTTAAATAATCAGCTTCCAACTCACGACAGGATGCATCACACCAGCGTTGTTGTTGATCAACCTAACCTGTGTGTCATTGTGTACAAATATTACAGACATTTAACTACTTTTTTGTTAATAGAGAGCAAGCATGGCTGGAAGAGAAGAAAGAGGTACTGAGTGCAGTGACCGAACGAGTCGTAATGTTGCGTGAGGAAAACGAGAAGCTGTCAGAACACAGGTAACGAATGTTAGAGTTAAACAGTAGCCTTATTTAGATCACAGCAAAAACAATGAAGTACTATCGGGTAATTTTTCCATTTCCTATTTGGCTTCATGCTGCCTAGTGGGTGGGATATATTCGGCAGCAAGTGAACATTTTGTCCTCAAAGTTGATGTGTTAGAAGCAGGAAAAATGGGCAAGCGTAAGGATTTGAGCGAGTTTGACGAAGGGCCAAATTGTGATGGCTAGACCACTGGATCAGAGCATCTCCAAAACTGCAGCTCTTGTGGGCTGTTCCCGGTCTTCAGTGGGCAGTATCTAACAAAAGTGGTCCAAGAAAGGAACAGTGGTGAACCGGTGACAGGGTCATGGGCGGTCAAGGCTCATTAATGCACATGGGGAGCGAAGGCTGGCCCATGTGATCCGATCCAACAGACGAGCTACTGTTGCTCAAATTGCTGAAGAAGTTAATGCTGGTTCTGATAGAAAGGTGTCAGAATACACAGTGCATGACGGTTCAGGGCTGTTTTGTCAGCAAAAGGGGACCAACACAATATTAGACAGGTGGTCATAATGTTATGCCAGGTTGGTGTATGTTTAAAAAATTAAAAACTCAGAAGTCTTTCATTCAGTAGCATTTGTCTGAATCGTTTCTTTTAGTCCACACATTTGAGTGACTGATGGTGGGATACCTGTTCAGAAAATGTACCGGGGTTAGGGGTAAACCCATTAGAGCTTGATTCAAAAGAGCTGAATATTTTATTTATTAACAGATCACTTCCTTTCTGTTTCTCTAAAGTATTCTACAGGACATGAAGAGAAGAATCACCAAGGTGAAAAATTATCACAGCACCCTCATGGAGACATTGAGCGACATGTTAGCCGAGCATTTTCCTCTCCCTGGTCAGTCAGCAGCTGGCACCAAGAAAAAGAAGGTGTGTTTTCTTACCATCCCCCTATCGTTGACAGCACTTTGCCAATGATCGCAAAATTGTGCTTCATAATCATTGTTCTTTTGCGTGTTTCCATAGGGCGCTATTCCAGATTATGGACAAAATCTTATCTCGCTAAGTGAGATCCTCGAGGTACATCTGCATGTCAGCTATTCTACATTTTTAAAGTGAACATTTTATTATTATTATTTAAGAGGTGTATCATTGGTGTATGTTTTATTTTGTCTAATGCAGCAACTAACAAACAAAACCCTGGAAACTGCTCACGATCCCTACGTGACCATTGATGACTCCTTCTGGCCACCGTACATAGAAATGCTTCTTCGTAACGGAATTGCGGTCAGACATCCAGAGAACTGCAATAAAATCCGCCTGGAAGTTTTTCATTAATTTTTTGTTTGTTTGTTTGTTTTTCCTTTTTTTTGTTTTTTTAAATAATCAGGCTTAATTCGATGACCCATCATGATATATGTACAGTCTGTTTTGTTCTTCTCCTTGTTTTATTTTGTATTTAAAAAGCAATTTGGCAAATAAAATAGCTAAAAATGTCAACAAGTGTTACTAATTATCATGATGCATGTCTGTGCTGTCATGTGATCAGTAAATATTTAAAGTGAGAAGACAAAAGTGAGTTTAAGATTAAACATATTTGCTTATGTACACTATATTGCCAAAGGTTTTGGGACACCCCTCCAAATCATTGAATCCATGTCTTTATGTACCTTGCTTTGTGCACTGGTGTGCAGTCATGTTGGAACAGGAAGGGGTCATCCCCAAACTGTTCCCACAAAGTTGGGAGCATGAAATTGTCCAAAATGTCTTGGTATGCTGAAGCATTAAGAGTTCCTTTCACTGGAACTAAGGGGCCGAGCCCAACCCCTGAAACACAACACCTGAATTCAATGATTTGGAGGGGTGTCCCAAAACTTTTGGCAATAGAGTGTATATTTAGATAAGAAGAACACAAGGCAAGATTGTCACAAGAGCTTTGATGGTTGTTGGGCTCATATTTAAAGCACCATATGTCTTATGCTGCTGACCTCTAGTGGCAAGAGTACAACAAGGTAGGCGGATGTTTTCAAACACACAAGTGAATGAGTTCTAAACTTTCTGAAGTGGTTTTCACACACTGTCTTATAAAAAGCCTGATCTTCTAAAGCAATGAAATTCCACTTTTTCATGGATACTTACACATTAAAAGTCTTGACAGAAATAGAAACTGTTGGAAAACACTTCATATGTGTAATCATTTATTTTTGAGAATGAAACAAAAAAAAAGTGGTAGCCAAGTGGTTATACAGAACTGTATAGGAAATGATGTCATCAGCTATCTAGGTCTCTAATATTTATGTATAACTGTGCTTAGAATAGGTATGCATGCTTAAATAAAAATGCTTCCAGGATCTGTTGTCATGTGACAGCCTGCAACTGCAAACATCCGACTGAAAGCTCTCTGTAATGATCCAGCTTCCAGTCAGAAGATGTTTACAGATGCCCCACTACCCAGATGTCCTTTTTTCCCAACTCGTCAAGGTCACAAATCTGTGTGTCAGACAAAAGAAAGGTTTATTAATTTAATTGTATACACAGTCTGCAGGATAGTTTAGTTATTACTCTGCTTATCCAGAAATTACACTATATTGCCAAAAGTTTTGGGACATCTGCCTTTACATGCCCATGAATGTAATATGGAGTTGGCCCGCCCTTTGCAGCTATAACAGCTTCAGATCTTCTGGGAAGGCTTTCCACAAGGTTTAGGAGTGTGTTTATGGGCATTTTTGACCATTCCTCTAGAAGTGCATTTGTGAGGTCAGGCACTGATGTTGGACGAGAAGGCCTGGCTCGTAGTCTCCGCTCTAATTCATCCCAAAGGTGTTCTATCAGGTTGAGGTCTGGACTCTGTGCAGGCCAGTCAAGTTCCTCCACAGCAAACTCACTCATCCATGTCTTTATGGACCTTGCTTTGTGCACTGGTGTGCAGTCATGTTGGAACAGGAAGGGGTCATCCCCAAACATGAAATTGTCCAAAATGTCTTGGTATGCTGAAGCATTAAGAGTTCCTTTCACTGGGACTAAGGGGCCGAGCCCAAGTCCTGAAACACACCACCTGAATCCAATGATTTGGTGGGGTATCCCAATACTTTTGGCAATGTAGTGTTATGCCTGATGGGTTTATAATTCAATATGAAATAAGAGCAGATTTGTTGTCTTCACAAGAAGTTTATTTGCTTACAGTGGCATACATAGGCACACACACACACACACACACACACTCGTTCAACTTTGTAGTGATGCAACCTAGAACTGCGATGTGATTTTACATCATAAATCTGTATAAAAACATTGCTCATTACATCAGAATACCGTTTTCATGGTGGAGGTAGCATCATTATGGAGATGCTTTAAATCAGCTGGCATTGAGAACCAGGTCAGAGTTGACAGCAGATTAATGGCTCCAAGCACAGGGCAACTCCTTTAAAGTCAGTGTCTATCACTTGATTAAACATTGATTCAGTTAATCCTCAAACACCTTGTGGTTTCATCCAAAAAGAAAGCTTTCTGGAAGTCATTCAGCCCAAACCCTGTCATCTCCACATGGTTGTATTGTGCATGTGAATCCCCACAGAAGGGGGAGCAAAATTCATACTTCAGAAAATGGCTGATTTAACCTTGATTTGTAATAGATGACTAAGAAACCGTGTAGCTATTCCAGACCACACAGTTCACAAGGAGTCAGAAAACCTGATGCTGATCAATATTTAACCGATTCATTCATTCATTGTCTACCGCTTATCTGATCTATTCTTGGGTCACGGGGAGCCTGTGCCTATCTCAGGCATCATTGGGCATCAAGGCAGGATACACCCTGGACAGAGTGCCAACCCATCGCAGGGCACACACACACAATCCAGAGATGCCAATCAACCTATAATGCATGTCTTTGGACTGGGGGAGGAAACCCCCGAGGCACAGGGAGAACATGCAAACTCCACACACACAGTGGAGGCAGGAATCGAAACCCCAACCCTAGAGGTGAGAGGCAAATGTGCTGACCACCAAGCCACCGTGCCCCACCTTATTTATCTGATTTGTGTCCCTAATTCCATTTTCCTCACGTGCATACACAAGTTAAAAACTAATAGGAAAAAGATATAAAAGATTGCATTGCTTTAATAACTTGAGAACACTCATCTCTATGGCGTACTTACTTTTTCGTGCTGAATTGTCACCTCATGCGTCCTTCACCACTGAGTCTCCTGCACAGCACTGGGAGGAATCTGTATATTAATCAATTAATTAATTGATTGATTGATTTATTTAATACAAAACGAGTTAAATGACCTATAACGAGATGCACCCACCACAAGTAACCTGGTAAAGAAACTGCTCATAAAGATACAGATCAATCGAGGTCAGTGAAATGCATTCAGCAAATTGATTTCAGCAAAGGTTCTCGTTTTTCTAAATTACTACCATTATTAAAAGTACTTACTTTTCCAGGTTGATAAACAAAAGAAGGAGTTTAATAGACTTTTCACCTAGCGCGTCCTTCAGCATCCTGGATATTTCGTGAGGCTCGGGCAACGCGCGGTCGTGTCATTGCGAGCAATCAGGACAGAATACATTGGAAATGCGCATGCGCACGGAAGTTGACCTTCATGGCATTATTAAGAGTTTTCTCCTCTCTGTCACTTGGTCGACGTCACTTTTATGATTTCATGATGTAACACGCTAGACAGGGCTTCAGCAATGAACCGCCACTGTGTCTAATTTCTCCCATTTATCTGATCATATAATCATCGATCCGCATCTTTTCGACTTCTGTGCGAGGTTGCCAGATTGGACAGACTCAAATCAATCAGTTTAAAACCAGGATAATTCAGCATAATCCAGATCAGACTTAAATCTTAAAGAGAGACGAAAGAAAATCTGCTCTAAGAAAGGCTTTTCAGACAAAATCAGTTAGTAGAATCACTAAAGATCGTTTGTGGTATTTTTCAGGATTTTCCATTAACAGAGCAAACAGGGAGCATTCACATATTCCCTTTTCATTGTATATTTTTGTAGGCTTTATGTGTTTAATTTTATTGTTATATCTTAACTCATTATTAATGTGTAATTAAAAGAAAACCATGAAATAATTTGCACTAAAGAGGCACACAAAATAAAAAGATGTACATTATATTGCCAAACGTTTTGGGACACCCCACAAAATCGTTGAATTCAGGTGTTGTTTCACCAGGTGGGGTTTCAGGGGGACTGGCTCGTAGGCTCTCCGTGCTAATTCATCCCAAAGGTGTTCTATCGGGTTGAGGTCAGGACTCTGTGCAGGTCAGTCAAGTTCCTCCACACCAAACTCTCTCATCCATGTCTTTATGGACCTTGATTTGTGCACTGGTGTGCAGTCATGTTGGAACAGGAAGGGGTCATCCCCAAACTGTTCCCACAAAGTTAGGTGCATGAAATTGTCCAAATTGTCTTGGTATGCTGAAGCATTAAGAGTTCCTTTCACTGGAACTAAGGAGCCGAGCCCAACCCCTGAAAAACAACACCTGAATTTGATGATTTCAAGGGGTGTCTCAAAACATTTGCCAATATAGTGTATGTTCAGTTCATAGGGTGGATTTCATCAGAGGTGTCAATGTGTTTAGTGAATGTGTACAACACAAAAACAGGGACATAATGTCATTGTCATTTTCATAATTTTGCTACTAAGACTCTTGATAAATATGATATTTATTAAAACCTACTGAATGATATCAGTTTGTCTTCACTCCCAAATATTATGCCTGCTCTTCGGTCATATTAAGAATTACACACTGGTTGTTCTTCAGGGACTTTCAGACTTCATACTACGGCACTAAATGAATCTATTTGCATTGACTCCAGCCAGTATTTTGCACTGTTAAGGAAAAAAATCATATTGATTAAAGCAAACATGTGAAACAAACTGCTTGTACATTTTTAGGTGTTAATAGACTTCAACATGTTTTTACGCACACACACACACACACACACACCTTTAGTAAACTTAGTGAACTAGGCCCTTAGTGTAAATAAATGATCTAGTAAATATTTGCTTGCTGCTATAACATTGTACAACATAGTACAGTATCAACATCGGTCCAATGTGCATTGTATTCAGTGAATCCTGGTCATTTTTTCTTCACTACTTTTACCTTGACCTTAGACCAGAGGTTTCCAATCTTATCTTGAAAGGGCTGCAGGTTTTCACTCCAATCAAGCATCAGTCACACTTGATTCTGCCTGTTCAATCAGTTGATTTTGGCTTTCAGTAGACTCAGGTGTGGCTGCTATTTGATTGAAATGAAAACCTGCACCCACACAGACCCTTTCCAGATAAGATTGGACACCCCTGCCTAAGACTGCCAACGTATCATGACATGGCCTGTCTAGTGAATGCGAGACCTCAGGGCATGGTGTGAAGTCAAACACTAGAAACAGGTGACTCATGTGAGGCAATGGGAAAAAACACATCTGTCCTAGTGGAGTTGGGATATAGTCTACTAAAGCTGGGTATTCATTTACTTGTGTTCTCAGATATGTTTCTGAGAAACATATCTGAGAAAATAGATAGCCCTGTTCTGCATGTTTTTCCTGCTCTTGTAGACTTGATTCAAACTCATAAAGTTTAGTTGATGATTACTTGAGGTGTGTTAGAGCAGGGAAAAAACTAACATTTGCAGGCCAGGGCATTCTACATGACCAGTGTTGAGAAGCTGTGCCGGTGGAAGGCATTGAACTGGTAGATTTGTATCTATATACAGAATATACACTGATCAGGCATGACATTATGACCACCTGCCTAATATTGTGTTGGTCCCCCTTTTGCTGCAAAAACAGCCCTGACCCGTCAAGGCATGGACTCCCCTAGATCCCCGAAGGTGTGCTGCAGCAGATCCATTAAGTCCTGTAAGTTGTGAGTGGGGCCTCCATAGGCCACACCTCACAACTTACAGGACTTAATGGATACTTACAGGACTTAAAGGACTTAAACAATACTTTTGATAGATACTGACCACTGCAGACCGGGAACATCCCACAAGAGCTGCAGTTTTGGAGATGCTCTGATCCAGTCGTCTAGCCATCACAATTTGGCCCTTCGTCAAACTCACTCAAATCCTTAAGCTTGTCCATTTTTCCTGCTTCTAACACATCAACTTTGAGGACAAAATAATATATCCGTCCCACTAACAGGTGCCATGATGAGGAGATAATCAATGTTATTCACTTCAGCTGTCAGAATGTTAGTGCTCAGAATGTTATGCCTGATCTGTGTAGTCTACATTACACTATATGTACATGTTTTCAGAGAACATTGTTTTCATTTGCTGCTGTAGATCCAGTAAGAAAAAGCTAACCCTTGATGTGAGGTGGCAATTTCAGGGTGCAATGCATGCTCATGGCCACAAGACGGCGTGAGCAGCGCGTTTGAAAGAACGACTGTAACTGTCATCGGTAGGGATATGAGAGTGTTTAAAGTGTTCAGTATGTTTTTTAATATGGAAATATTTACATGTTATTTACAAATAATTCGCCCGGTCATTTGCTTCACAGAAAAAGGACAGCAGATAAAACACCAAAGCACCTCTATACTCATGAAGAAATGCTGAGTCTATGAATGTGCAAATAAAAACCGCCCCCAAACTTACACATTCCTTTGAGTAAACTGGAGTTGCATGCCTGTATCTGTTAACAATTAACTTTCTGTTTCTTATTTCTAGACTTCCACAGACTTTCAGATAAAAGGTAAAATCTACAAGAGTGCTTTCGTGTGAGAAAATGTAAGTAACTCATGAAGCTAAGAACCCTGGCTCATAAAGTGGGGTCCATGAACCAGGAGGAACTATTTGACTTGAAATGTATGAATTTAATCCGAACCTTAATAACCCACAAACAAGTAGGCCCTTTAATAATGTCAGTGAGTGGAACGTTCAACGATAAAACACTTTATCTCCCAGTACTTGAATAATTGGATTTGGAAATGATGTTTATATATATTTTTATCTTAGAGACTTGTATGCACTCAAAGACACGCCCTCATTCCCTGCTCATGCTCTTCATGACACGCCTCCATAGAGACGTTGTCATTCCTTCCGGACTCATTGGCACGCTTTTTAGACTCCGAGAGAAGTGTTCGGTTGTCTATAATCTGTAATTTTTTACAAATATTGTGTAATATATTGCAGGTTTAATTATTATAAGCTGTGTTTTTAATGCAGTCGGCTATTAGTGCTGATGTAAAACAAAAAGAGAGTTCTGAGTCTGTCGCTGTCCACGGTACTGAAACCAACCCTTCCGGTCTTACAAATAAACCACATAAAATGCTTTAACACGTCATACAAACGAACGCGTAAGACACGCCCACAAAAGCATTAAGCTGTTTTTATTTCCTGATTTATTTTAGCCTACTATATCAAGTTAGTATATTATTTCTGTGTCTCTTTCCAAGATGCGTAGTGCTTAGCAGTGTCTGCTGCAGTGGGTTATTCCGGGGACGCTCAGCTCCAAAAAAAAAAAAATCATTTCAACTGGCTAAAATATTTCTATTGATTGAGTTAAAAATACCTCTCACGTTGTGAGTTCGGCTCGTTTAAGTGATGCCGAAAATAGACTGAGGTGGGCGGGCACGGGCTACTCCGAGCACAGTCGACTTGGAGTGTTAAGCATCATGACTCTTTTTACTGCCTCGATTCTTTCAAACAAACCCGTTTAATTGAATTGAACGATGAGAGTGATGCACAACAGGGTTTAAACACAAAAGTATCAACCCCTACAGTAATCAGTGTTCATTGTTATTAACAGTCACTTACCATCTGCAAAATAACATTTTATGATTAGGAAATAACTTTATATTCATTGCAAATTCTCTGAAGGTGAGATGCATGTAATCACACATTTTTAAATTGTTTATAATTATTGTTTAATAATTTATATTGTAATTAGAGCAATTTACCTAAGAAAGATGCCTACATATAATTCTGATGAAAACATAATATCTGGTGCATCGTTTATATTGACATTTATTTTTGATATTTCAGTAGCATATTTGTCTCATGGTCATAAACATGTAATTAGTCCTTATTGTAACCACTGGGATAAGACACGTTGTAAATACCTCCAGTATGTCTAAACATGTCTGTTTGTATTTCTGACTATTCACATTATTAAAAAAAATAGATAATTATAATTATTTTATTATATAAAAATAAAGTCTGCGCAATGCATTACCTTTGCTTCACTATTGTGTGTTGCACACCAAAGAACATTAAACGTTACGTTTTAACTATAATTCCATACCATGAACAGGAATAATCAAAAAGAACCATATATAGAGCTAATCCCTCCCTCAAAAAAAAGAAAAAAAAAAAAAAGATGAATCAATTAACCAAGGAGCAGGGAAACGGCTAATGCAAGTCAGAAAATATGTCTTGTAAAATTAAAAAGAAGGTATACTTTTGATTAGCACTTGTGAATCAAATAGAGATTCAGAAGAACCGATTCGTTAAAGAATAGTCCATCACTGATCACTGATGCGCCACCGAGCACACACCAGGCGCGCCCGTGGATCTATGGGAAAGGGAGGAGTGCCGGACGGCTGGCTCGCTGTCTCCCTCGGTTGTGACTTGTCCGTCTCTCTCAGCATCAGGCGCGATTCCGGTTTAAAGGGAGCGCCACGGATTTTTGCACGGCTCTGCTCTCATTTTCAGCCCACGCCAGATGTAAGAACTTGCGTTAGCGTTTGAAAGGCGAGATGCTGAAAGAAAGATAGGGAGAGAACACACACCCCGAGAGAGAGAGAGAGAGAGAGAAAGAGAGAGAAAGAGAGAAAGCACAATCGCCGCTGTCCAGCATCTCAGATACCAGATTGGAGCGTAAATGCCGGAGTTCCAGCATCCGCGTCGCGTAGAGAAGGTGGGCTTCCCGTAACCAGAGGTGGAGGGGAGAGGCGGGGAGACGGGGGGTTGGGGTGGGGTGGGGGGTGCAAGAGTGCGAGAAGAGAGCAAGATACAAGATAGGGTTGGGAAAGGGGGGAAAGGCACCGAACGAACGGAGACAAAAGCTCAATGGTGGGCAACCGCAAGCATGACACGCTGTACAGGAGAGCCAAGCGTGGCCTGAGGCAATACCGCCAGTAGGACACGCACCGGAGGAACCGGAAGAAACATGGCCGCCTCGGTAGGGCCCCAGGGTGGCCCGCGGGCTTCCGTTCCGGCTTCAATGCCCGACCTACCGGACTTGAGCCACCTCACAGAGGAGGAAAGGAAAGTAATCCTGGCGGTGATGGCGCGCCAGAAGGAGGAAGAGGAGAAGGAGAAAGCAATGTTGAAGTAAGGCTGGATTATCTCCTTTCACACTCACACGCCCATTCAAAATGATAGTGTTCGACCAGAGGAAACAAAAGGAGAAAAAAAGCTTCACGACATTCCACACTCTTCCTTGCCTTACATCCTTCCTTTCAAATTGTTATTTCTATCTTTAATATCAATGTTACACGAAGTGACCATTGTATAGACATTGTGCAGCCGTGTAGTAGCCTGTGCATGTAAGGCTTGGATGCAGACACGGTATCAGTGTTAGTGCACAGGGTGTACTTCATTAAAAGAAGACAGACTTATAGAACAGTGTGTAGTCGTTAAATAGGTGTGTGTGTGTGTGTGTGTGTGTGTGTGTGTGTGTGTGTGTGTCGTCTGAAGAGTTACAGGTGTGGGGAAATGGGGCGTGACGCACGGGCGCTTGAGGATGAATCATAGGCTGCGTCCTATATCTCAAATGTACTAGTGTACTAAATAGAACAGTTAAAACGAGTAGGCTATGCCGGAAATGATCGACGTCCAGCTTTTACACACTATTTAGTATGGTAGTATGCCGGTTCAGCGTTGCTGTAGCCGGTGTAATCAGTGTGTCTCCGTCGACCAGCCCTTCTTCCGTGTGATAAAAGAACTACAATTTCTCGTGCGTCGATGGGAAAAAACAATCCCTTACACACATACACACAAATAGTCGATGCTATTTTCTCAGAATTGCAAGACTAGCCGAAAAATACATCAATATAATTAACATTTTTTAAAAAAAAAAAAGCTATGTTTTCGTCGAATCGCCGAGCGCGCCCGGGGTGTGGTTGGTCATTTCAAACATAAGCGAGCGAGGGCGTGGACGCTCCCCATGTAGCCTCCACCGTCTCTAAACAGCCCTATTATTTCTTAGGATTTTTCCCCCCTAGCGTGACACTTGAGGTTTCCAGCTCTTTTTAAAGTCGCCGTGACCGTGACGCTTTCTTTCGTCCTCACGGCTCGTAGCTTCAAACGGAAGTGACGTTGTAGGGGGTGGCGGTAGAATGGAGTGATGTGTAATTTTTCAGCGCCAAATGATGACGACTAGCCTATGACGAATGAAATTCTCTACATCGTCCAAAAGGGGACTGAGTTAAGCCGATGCTGTATCACGACTTTTTGGGTAGATTGAGTAGGTCTACACAATTACCACATGCTTAAACTGCATGGAAGTAAAAGAGCGACACATGTATTTGAAGCAAAATCAGAATCAGCTTTATTCACCAAGTGTGCGCAGACACACAAAGAATTTGTTGTGGTTTTTAAGGTGCTCTTGGTACATACATACAAACATATATACATATCTGGCATGAGAATAGTAAACATCTAAATGAAGGCTTAACAATAAATAATAATAATAATAATAATAATAATAATAATAATAATAATAATAATAATAATAATGTGTATCTGGAACAAAGGATTTATGTGCAGATTTGTGCATTATATACTCTATATACAGCTGTATAAATAAAGGAGATGTATATGCATATGTCCTCAGAAACTGAAAAAGGTGCTGAATAGCAGTAGCTGAAAAAAATGCACCGTATTAACAGTGCTTGCATTTTAAGGTTCTGCAAGTCAACATGGCTGCATAATTAAGCCGTGCATTTTTCAAGTGGAGACACAAAATTGCATTGTTTAAAATTTCAATATGAAATATTCAGATGTTTTAAATACAACCTTTAATAATTGACGGGACATTCCAGTGCGTATTATTTCGCTTCCACAAATTCAGTGCTTCAAATTCGCCAAGAAATTCAACGTTGCACTTCCGGGTATCGCAGGAAGAGCAATCGAACATCGATTCATAATCGATACCTGCTGCTTGTCCGCTTCACCAGCAGGTGATGCAAGCGAGTTTGATGAGATAATTGCAACAGGTAGACCGAGGCTATCACATCACACTCAGGAATTTGCCAAAATGGACCAAGATGTAAGTACTGTACCTTGAGCCATTGAAGATACAAAATCATTGTTTACATGTTTTCATTGTTTTGATAAGCAGTTATTATTAACGTATCTCTATTAACAACAAATGGGAACATTGCTTATGAAAATTAACCATGTTTTTTTCTGGTAAAAGTGTAGTAACCATGGTTTTTTGGCACTATTGGCAAAACCACGGTTTTACTATAGTAACCATGTTTAACTACTGTTTTTGAAAACCATGGTGATTTTGTGGTAACAATGGTTTTACTACGGAAACCATGTTTTTTTTTTTGTTTGTTTCAACTGTAGGAAAACCATGTTTTTTTTGTTTTAAACCATTGTTAATTTTCGTAAGCAATGTTCACATTTGTTTTAAATAGAGATACACCTTGGTTTACCTGTTGCAATTATCTCATCAATCTCGCTTGCACCACCTACTGGTGAAGCAGACAAGCAGCAGGTGTCGATTAATCATTGATGGTCGATGGCTCTTCCTGCGATACCCGGATGTGCAACATTGAATTTCTTGTCGAATTTGAATCACTGAATTTGTGGAAGCAAAACAATGCTTTTGGTTGCTCCCTGTTCAGGGCCAACAGCTTGGCACAGGTTTTATGCCGGATGCCCTTCCGGACACAACCCTCCCATTTTTTCCAGGCTTGGGACCAGCACTGCATCCAGTGGCTGGGGTTTTGAGCATTGGCTGGGAATTGAACCCCGGCTTTCCACATAGTAGGCAAGACATCTACCACTGAGCACAATGCCCAATTCTGGAAGCAAAATAATACGCACTGAAATGTCCTGTCAATTATTAAAGGTTGTATTTTAAAAATCTGAATATTTAATATTGAAATTTTAAACAATGCAATTTTGTGTCTCCACTTGAAAAATTCACAGCATAGTTATGCAGCCATGGTGAATTGCAGAGCCTTAAAATTCAAGCACTGTTAATACGATGCATTTTTTTTAGTTACTGCTATTCAGCACTTCTTTTTGCTTCAAATACATGTGTCGCTCTTTTACTTCCATAAAACTGTAGACAGAAAATATCTAATTGTCCTAATTAATGTTTTATACACCTGTATGGCAACAATATCAGGAATAAATAGATCACCATGTGAATACAGTAGCCTTTTTAATAATACTTGTGATACAGTGAGCAAAGATCAGAATCAAATATTTTGCTGAATTCTAGCAGACTGCACACATGCTGTCAACAATACTGTAGTATAACAGGGAGTGAGAGCGTGAAAGAGTCTGATATTATCCTATAAGAGGAAAAGGGTTTCAGGACTGGTGGAGATTAGCTTTTTTTTCTTGCTCTTTATTTGCTCTAATTTGGTCAGAAGATCACTGTATCATCCGGATCATTGAGAAGATGCTTAGCTAGAGAACGTACAGCTAGTACGGCTCTTTGCATTGAATTATATCCTTAATCAGTCTTGCATTGTAAAGATAATATAGGATGTTTCTTCCTGTTACAACAGTTATTTACAGAATGGCATCAATTATAATCATTCGTCTCCTTTCAGTTAAAAAGACATGGGATTTATATGAAAACAAGGTGGACTTGGTTTCCAAATGCACAACAGTCAAAGCTTTTACGTAGCATCAGGAAATAGTGAGTTGACCATCTGTGGCTGGGAGTCGGAGCTTAATTGGCCCTGGTTTCTGGGTGGGGGAGGATGGCATTCCCTCTCTTGCCAAATAATATGGAAGAGAGTGCTGTTAGTGCACTCCTCCAAGCATGTTTGGCTACATGACAGTGCATGGCTGGAGGAAGTATGTGTTATCCCTTACACTCTTAGTCTGTGATGTGGCAAAACAGACTAGCTTGCAGGTGAAAATAGGCAGTGTATAAATTGGTGAATGAATGGACTATGATAAAAGATATCTGTTCACTGAGTGCTCTAAGAAGAGGTATATATCTCTTGAATATGGCAGACCCATGGTATGCAGTCTGGTGAAAAGATGCTGACTGAATGCTCATTGACCAGTAATTTATAGGATGTTCCACTATGGTCAGCAAATATCCACGGCTTGGTGTTATTCCTCAGCCAATTATCAAGCCTTTAAAAGTTATTGACCTAGTCTGGCAATTAAAATCATTTCCTTCTTTCCAAGCCATTTCCTTTATTGTGATATAAACAGTTAAAGTGATCCTGAAGCATCAGTATCAACTGTCTATGATATTTGCTAAGCACAAACCTTGGTTTATTAAGTTATTTTTTTTGTCCATGGATGGATTAAAGAAGGATGGTGGTTATTAGTATATTTATTGGTCTCTTGGGTGTAGACATTGTGAATAGACTCGGAATATTCAGGGTTTCATTGGTTTCTGACTGAGAACAGACCATCTGGCAAAGATAACCCAATAAGGGTTATGTGTGCAGCCTTGAGCACAGGATAAAGTGTTCACATTTGCAAAGAACAAAGAGAGGTCAACATGAAAAAAGGTTGAAAAGCAGTACCTAGTTATAGAAAATGTAAAACAAAAAACAATAAAAAACTAAGGGGTTTATGGTTATCTGAATGCAGCAAGTTTGACCATCATTGCTCATTAGGATAGAACAGTCAATATGAATCTTTTGTGTAAATACATGACTCTTCCCATGAAATGCTTGTATTTGCTTCATGAGTTAAATGTAATGTGTAAGAAAATGTATGATTGTTTTACCTTACAACACAGCAGTGTTCAATAATCTGTAATATTTAGCTCCCAAAGTCCCCAAACTTGCCACAAAGTTGGACGCACACAGTTGTATAGAATGTCTTTGCATGCTGTAGAATTACAATTTCCGTACACTGGAACTAAGAGGCTCAAACCTGTTCCAGTATGACATTGACAAAATGAGCTCCAAAAAGACAAGTTGGTTCACCAAGGTAGCTGGAAGTACTCAAGTGTCCTGCATAGAGCTTTGACCTCAGCCCTACTGAACACCTTTAGGTTGAACTAGAACACCAACTGCACAGCAGACAACATCGCAACATCAATGCCTGATCTCACTAATATTCTTTTAGCTGAATGTACAAACATCTCCACAGCCATGCTCAAACGTGTAGGGGAAAGCCTTAGAAGAGAGGAGGTTAATTTAACAGCAAGGTGGGGACTAAATCTGGATTCGGATGTTCAAACAGTACATATGATTTGTGGTGGTCAGGTGTCTAGATAATTTGGCTAAATAGAGTATTTCTGTCAATCCAAAACATAAAGTTGAGGCCAGATTTCTGTCTGATATACACTATATTGCGTATTGCGACACCCCTCCAAATCATTGAATTCAGGTGTTGTTTTTCAGGGGTTGTGCTTGGCCCCTTAGTTCCAGTGAAAGGAATTCTTAATGTTTCAGCATACCAAGACATTTTGGACAATTTCATGATCCCAACTTTGTGGGAACAGTTTAGGGATGACCCCTTCCTGTTCCAACATGACTGCACACCAGTGCACAAAGCAAGGTCCATAAAGACATGGATGAGTGAGTTTGCTGTGGAGGAACTTGACTGACCTCAATCTGATAGAACACCTTTGGATGAATTAGAGCGGAGACTGTGAGCCAGGCCTTCTTGTCCAACATCAGTGCCTGACCTCACAAATGTGCTTCTAGAGGAATGGTCAAAAAATTCCTATGAACACACTCCTAAACCTTGTGGAAAGCCTTCCCAGAAGAGTCGAAGCTGTTATAGCTGCAAAGGGTGGGCCAACTCCATATTACATTCATGTGCATGTAAAGGCAGATGTCCCAAAACCTTTGGCAATATAGTGTATATTCTGATACTGCTACAGTAATTTGTATATAAAAATATTACACCATTACAGGTTACAGTAGTTATTAAAGGTGGCCTACTATATTTTGACATATGGTAGTACGGGGTTTTAGCAGTTCTTCTGAATTGATTCACTTAGTGTGTGCCTTTTGTTTTTCTTTATAATAGCGCACATTTTGTGACCAAGAAATCCTTTAGGTATATTTTGACATTATATCAGCCTAAGGCGATGGCAGAAGTACAAGAGCAGATGAGCAGTTGACACACAGTTCTGCATTTTGAGATGCAGTCAAACTTTGCTAACGCAGCAAACAGTGAATCAAATGATGTCACACTACCTAGATATTCTTTTCATTGCTAGCTATATTATAATGTTTTTTGAAGTACCCCAGTTCAATTCCAGGTTTAAGATTAGATTGGATCTTCAGTACCTAAAGTATAACCAATATGGACAGACCCCACAGGCTGAGGCCTATGTCATGTAAAGTGATACAAGGACCATGAATTCTCTGTATACTCACAAAAAGGAAGTTACTCATACACATTATGTGAACAAGGATAAACACACACATACAAACACTCTCATACACACAGAGGCTATGCATGATTGCTGTTATCCATGAGCAAAAGAGCCAGCAACACAACTGATAGGAAGCACACGTCTCTGATGCTGACATGCTCCTCATTGCCAGGGGTAATCAGCGACTTCATGGAAACACGGGACCAGGGTATGATCAGAACACTTTGGATCTTTCTTTAGCTCCAGAAGCTACAACTGGTTTGTTTGTAGAAGTGTGAATTTGACACCTATATGTTTCTCCCCAGTTCTGGCTATCAGTGTTACAGGACTAACAGCCATCGTCTGCACACCAGCAGCTTTTAACCACAAACCTTGCATGAAAACATCTGCAAAAAAGTTCTGCTCCGTCACAAGTTCTTTGCAGTGGATCTAAATGGATCTTACCAAGCTAGGCTAGTCCGTAAAGGAAAGCATCACATTATAATTTCTTGTTGTTATTGTTGTTGTTTTTTTCCTTCTCATTTGGAAATGAGGAGAAGGTTTCTTGGAGAAAATGGTGGTTCTTAAACTATGAATCTGAGCTGGAAATACTTCACCAGCTTCTGTTAATGTTCCAAATTTCTTTCTTCTCATTTACTGTGTGTGTGTGTGTGTGTGTGTGTGTGTGTGTGTGTGTGTGTGCGTGTGTGTGTGTGTGTGTGTGTGTGCAGCCATATGTGTGGCTGTGTGTGGTCTTTGTTCAGTGATGAGAACATTTACAGCTGTTCTTTGGTCAATAAGATACTGATGTAGCTAGTTAATTATTATACCTGTAGTTTCTCTTTTAACCCACATACATATATAAGAGTTTATATTTCTGAACCAATAATAATGCACAAATAATCGGACCTCTCATGGTTATGGGCTGTATATCTATTGTACAATTTATCTACAAAGAATTCTAATACCAACAAGTTCAAAATTAACAAAGACAACAATCCAAGACATACCAAAATTCTAAAAAAAAAAAAAAAAAAAAAAAAAAAGGCCAATCTACTAGAAAATAGCTGTGACAGGAAAAATGTACATTTTGAAGCCTCTAAAAGTGGATTGGAAGATGAGTTTGGAGGCAAATAGTGGGCCATATAAAATACATACAGTATATGAGTAATATATACTCTGCATATACATATATATAAAAAGAAGAAATGGCTGTGGCTGGTAGCCAGTCAAGCACTTGAAAGCATAAAAGTTTAATGGAGAGGCATTCTGCATTCCTCTTTGTGTGTGTGTGTGTGTGTGTGTGTGTGTGTGTGTGTTACTGTGTCCAGTCAAAGAAATGGCTGGCTTGTTCTTCTCCAACTATATGTTGCTCAGTGCGGCAGAAATTTCCAGCGCATACAAGAAACTACTTCAATTTTTCTTCAATCTACTACAAGACTTACATGTCTCTATGTGTAATGGGTTGTAATATCGACAACTTTGTTTAATCAGACTGTTTCAACATTCAGATTGTTGTTCTAAGCTGAAGAGAGTAGAACCTGATGTTGTGTTATTCATTCTAAAGGTGCCTTCCTGTCAGCTTGCACCAGTCTGCCCATTCTCCTCTGACCTCTCTCACCAGTAATCATGCCACAGTCAATGAAATCACATTTTCCACACAGTTCTTACTGTATCAGCATGATTTCAAGCCTTCCACTTCAGCTACTGATCGGCTGAATGAGCAGGTATACAGCTCTTCCTGTGTAAGTGGTAATAAGTGTACATATACCCTGAGCAGCAAAAAAAATAATAATCAGCATTAGTAGGAGATGACTATAGACCAGAGAGTTAAAAAAAAAAGAAAGAAAGAAGATTGAGGAAAGTGTTTTGGCAATGCTAACTCTGTCTCAATTCGAAGGCGGCAAACTTGCTATAAATGATGAGAGAGAGTGAGAAAGTGTGAGCAAGAAAACAGAGTGGGTAGGACCTAGAGTCCATTACAAACAACGCTTTATTCTATAAATACTTGAACAGCAAGCAAGTGCAACAATTTCTGAGCTTTACCTCAAGAAGCGTGCTAACTTGCACTTGACATGGTTAATGAGAATTAATATTTTATATACAGCAGGATTTCTAAAGCAATGTTCTCTCTTTCTTCCTCATGCATACCTCAACCTTAATATTCATATAACTGGAAAGGCAACACTCCGGTTTACTAGAAATCTGCAGAAATAACTTACAAACAAAAACTTTCCAGTCACATTAAGATCAGATTGCTCGATCTTTCCATCCAGTTAAGTAGTTTAGCATTTTAGCAGCCAGTATGAGACGGATACGTAGTCACTCTTTCCACACAGCAGAACTTGCATTGACTGTTAGGTCTGGATCGTTTGAAGTAGTCCTGCTTTAACTTTTTTTTTTTTTTCTTGAAAGAAAGAAAGCCTTTCTACTTTGAAGGTCTAATATTAGGAATCGAAACAAATTACATTTGTCGGCTTGTGGAAAGGAGAGAGAGAGGAAGAGAGAATGTCAAGGGACTTCCGGCTGCACTCATCTTCTCCCGAGGTCGTTTATCTTTCTGGTCACTTCTCTGTACTCTGTATATTCATATCACTCCTATTTATTTTCTAATCCCTCTTTCTGTCTCTGTAGAATGCTCATTTCCCTCCTGTTCACAGGCACTCCTCTTACTGGGATAAGAATAGACACTGTATTATGAAACTGCACTTGCTGATCGATATGGTTTTCTGCCAGCATTGGTTCTTTGTTTTCCGTCCATGAAGTAGAAAGCATACACATCTCTGGTGATATTTTTGCATTGTTTCAATACATCAGAATTCAAAAGGGTGTTTAATTCCGGGATCTAGTAGTAGCAATTTTTGGGCAATTCACCAAAACTGGATGAATATAACAAGTGCTTTTACATAAACATTCGTGAAATTTAAAGAAAGGAAAGCTTTTGTGATTCTCTAGCCAACCTTATGTGTGAAGTTAAATACTTTGATCGACATGGCCTAGGGCTAGAACTGGAGCATATGGAATTGCTGCCATTTGAATTTAATGAGAAAGCAAACAGGGTTTGAGACACAAAGTCTCTTTTACAATGCAGCTGTCAGCAACACAATATGAAAACCCTCTGCTGTTTACCTGAGTGTGGTGCCCACAGGCAGACACCTGATAACTGGGCCTACCTTGAAATGGCATCATGGAGCCATCTTGTGGGCTTACCAGCTGCAAGATGAACAGTGAAGGCCAGTTGGGTATTGCATCCTGTTATAGACATCGGGTGAATGACCGTCTTAGATAGCCTGGACCTCTGCCAATGGAAGCTGGCTTCGGGAATGTGGAATGTCATTTCTTTTCTGGTCGGGTAAATACTTCAGGTAGTGTGTGAGATAGAAAGGTATAGTCTTGCAAACAGTATGAGCTTCAGAGTTCCCACAAGAGACAGGCCTTAGGCAAGGTGTGGGGACTGTCACCAGTCCCAGCCTGAGGGCCTTGCATTTGGAGTTTTCCCTGTGGACAAGTATGTTGCATTTATGAGGTTTTGAGACTTATAAAAGAAAAATCTGACTGTTTATAATAGTTGTTAAGAATATCTTGGTATAAGGTTGTCAGACTCTTGCAACAGAGATTCCTGCCAGGAAAAGCTGAATGAATGAATGAATGAATGAATGAATGAATGAATGAATTCTGTTATAGAAATGGCTAGCTACCACCATAATAAAGTATTGGATTCAGTTAGCTTGAAATTAACCTAAAAGCATCCTGCATCTTATAGGCCTTTATTTTTGTTTGCTTAAGCAACCTGAAGGGATTTTAACAAACAAGACCAAATATTTTGGCTTTATATGAATTAATGGCTAGGAAAATCTACATATTTCCTACAGCTTAATGTATGGATCAGCTTAATGTAATATGGGTATGTGCACAACGAGTTCCATTTGGGTTTATTGACATAATTAATCCACATTTATAGATATTGTTTTTTTAAAAGTTTTTTTGTAAAATTATCTTGGCATGTGGTATTTACCTGGAATGTATTTATGTGGTTTTTTTTCAAAAAAGCAAAAAACTGAAAGTGAGAGAGAAACCCTTCCAAGGCATCAGCCAAGAACCAGCTGGCAGGATAGAAATAGTCCCTCCTCTTCCCTCACACCGTTCGCACCCCC
This sequence comes from Hemibagrus guttatus, assembly GCA_033459395.1. NCBI lineage: Eukaryota > Metazoa > Chordata > Actinopteri > Siluriformes > Bagridae > Hemibagrus > Hemibagrus guttatus. The sequence goes on along the minus strand of JAUCMX010000025.1, from coordinate 12,828,078 downwards.
CCCCCACCTTCTCCAATCTTTTCACCAACTGTCTGTCCATCCTCCCATCTCCCAATTGATCCTTTGCTCCAGTGTATTCAAGGGGTGATAATTACCAGCCATGCTAAGAGAGAGGGACAGGGAGAGAGAAAGGGATGAAACCCTGTTAGACACAGAGGTTGAAAGGGGCAATGGGAAAGGACTAGAGAGTACAGGAAGGAAAGAAAAAGAATGAATGGGGCTTCCCTTATTTGGGTCGACATTCTAAAAAGTTGACTTCACCCCCAGAGGACATGAGGACACAATGAAAGATTTGTTGTTGATGATGATGATGATGATGATGATGACGACGACGATGAAAAGATTTCATTTCATGTCTTCATGCCCTCCCAGGTTAGAAGTGATTGTATGGAAAGGCAAAACTAACTATTGAGTGTGAATTGCCAGAGGCTAAACTAGAAGAAAATGGGCGTGGCTGGAACTGTTATAGGAGAAAATAGGGAAAATATTATAGGGATATAGATACACATGATTTCACTAGTAGCATCGCCAGTTTGATGGTTTTAGGCAGCTCTCTCTCTCTCTCTCTCTCTCTCTCTCTCTCTCTCTCTCTCTCTTTCTATCCTGTGTGTCTGCTATCCTTGCTTGCTGAAATGGAGTGCAGCCTCATAGTGGTGTTTCCATGACGACTGTTGCCTGGGTATCTTGCTACCATGACAGTTCCAATAATGGGACGACTGACCCTAGAACCCTGGATGCCTTATGCTCTCCACTTTTAAATAACTCACACAGGTCAAAGTTCATGATATGTTGTAAAAACACAACTGACTAACATAAAACAACTTTGCAATAACATCAAACCCAGACTGCATACATGTATTCAGTGTTATGAAATATTAGTGCTCGAGGAATGCAGTGCAAAAAATAGAATACAATGTGATGTGTAAGATTTCCAAGATCTCCTTGCTTAGGGCTGAGGCAGATCACTCAGATATCATATTCACAGGTTCATTAGCCATCGTCCCTGGCCCCTCCTTTACCATACTACGTCATGGTTAAATCCCCTCTGCGTAACACCATCTTTCAGGCCAAGACATGCCAAAGTCACTTTAAGGCTCCAGCTACCTGGGGCTGCAGTCTGCTTCCTCTTTAGGAAGGAAGGCAGTGTGCTGGAAACACTAGTTAAAGGGCATGGAAGAGTGTAGAAACTGCTCTCTTTGGAATGTGGATTTCTATTTGTTTGCTTCAGCTTTCCGGGGAATTGTAGCGAGTCTCCTGAGAGTATGGCAGTGCGCTACAAAAGGAGGTGAACTTTCATATTTACTTTCATGATTATAACTTGTGGTTTACGGATTTGAGACGGTAGCAAATGATTATCTGAGTATATGTTTAAAGGAAGTCTTTAGAGGCAAAATGTGGTCAGTGATTTTCAACTCTCTGCTAGTCTCACCTTATCAGGGTTTGCTAACAAAATGGTAGTATGATAACTATGATATTTTTAATGGCAATAATGATACAAAAAGAAAGCTTAGAAAAGCTTTTCAGCTTGTATCCTTACAAATATTGGTCTTTTAGATGCACTAGCTGCTTTTTCATGGTCGAGAACCACAATGCTAGTACATCGTTCCTCTGAGAAATGCTTTCTGTAACACAGCCATGTCTTGTTTTTAAGTAAATAATGTTCCTTGCTGATTCATTTTGAAGTGAAAAGCAAAATGACGGGCGAACCCGTGTGTCTGGTTGATTCAATGACACTGATGTAAAGGGTTGGGTTCAAATACACAGTAATGACTGCAGAGGACACTATCAGAGATATCAAAGAAATGATCATGAGTGTTTTTTATTAATATTCAGCTCCCAGATTGTGGACTGGATATGAAGAAAGTTGTAAAAATCTCTTTTCCCTTTTTTGTCTCTCACAACCAGGACGCTTCATCAGCAGTTTGAGAGCTATAAGGAGCAGGTAAGGCGGATCGGGGTAGAGAACAAACGGCAACAAGCAGCTCACAAGGACGATGCCCCGACCTGCGGGATCTGCCGCAAGACCAAGTTTGCAGACGGCTGTGGGCACCTCTGCTCTTACTGCCAGACCAAGTTCTGTGCCCGCTGTGGTGGAAGAGTGTCTCTCCGCTCCAACAATGTGAGGAACAGCTAATAAGCCATCTTTTCTGTCTGCTAAACCACTCTCTGCTATCTGCTATCACAGATTCATCCCATCCACCATTCCCTTCCTTCTTCCCTGCCTTCATTTTTATCATCTTGTACTGTCATGTCTCATTGTTTGCCCTAATGCCTGGCTTCAGTCTTTGCCAACATGCTATATCTGTCGAAATCCGCTGGTAGATAGATATTTAAATATCCACACACACACATACTAGGAATAGATAAGGGCCAGATTCCAGGTCAGGCACCATCCAAAATCCCACAGAAATTTGACCAGTCCAACATGCGCCAAGAAACGGATATAAGCTGGCCCTATTTCATCACAGTTCATTCAGCGTTGCATTTTCCGCTACATCAGTAAAGTGTTGATTGGGGTGGGCTCCAGCATCACGGCATGGGGTGGCATATTTTCAGCTTCTGCCGCAACCTGCTGTGTCTAAAACATGCACTGTTCTCTTCGCTTTACTTACCTGAGAATGGACACGTCTCTGGTCATGCTGAGTACCAATCTGCCCTGGTTCCTGCCTGCCCAGTGAGGTGATGCCCCCTGTGGTCACACAACGAATAGCATGATGTTTTCAACGACTAGTGGAGTGGAGTGGAATAACCATGCTGCTCGAAATGCACATCAGACGCAGATAATGGGGAATACTGTATATTTTTAATGGGAATTATAAAATGACAAATTTACGGAAAGACAGACGGTCTCACATTTCTCTCCCTGAAGAGTGTGACTATGTTTGAATGCACACTAGTAAGTGAGTGTGTCTTCACATGCAGCTTAAAATTTTCTATCATACCGCAAATCAAAGGCTTTATATCACACTATTCTTTCTTACTAGCAGCCTCGTCTTCTTCCGAGAGAATACGATACTCATCCTAGCGCATGATCAGTGATCTGATATATGAAAGATATTTTTAAAGCATCCACTGAATGTATGATACTATTCAGAGCTTTATTGATTCAAATCAATGGGACAATATAATGGACAACAGAATATGATCCAGTATTATGCAAACATTCATTCATTCATACATCGGTCTTCAGAAACCACTTTTTCCTGCCCATTCCCAGGACGCTGTTCAGTCACGTTTGCCTTTTACCCCAAACACACTCTTCTTAAATGGTGCAGCTATAATCATAAACCTTAAGTAAATATTAGAATCTCTTCTTTCAGTTTATGTTTACATGTAAATGAATCTATTACTAGATAAATATTACTGAAGTAACTGGATTACCAGAAAGGATATTAAGATACAATGTGAAGTCTTACACTTTAGGAAGTCTAGACAGTTGAAATATTATAAGTTTTCTAAACTGATCTAAATCTAAGTTTTTACTAGTTAGTTAGCAGAAGTGAAGCTGTTTTAAAGACCATTCTGTTTTGTTTCTATTAAATCGTAAGTATTTAAACTAGACAAGAGAAAAAGGGTCTGAAGTACAACAAACCTGCATACCCCACCTGCTTTCCTCTGGTCTTGCACACCCTTCATTTGCATATTGAATTCTGATAGGCTGTTACATTTTATGACATCAGAACACTTTCCCATCACCTGCTCAGTACTTTTTTTTCAATTAGATTTCCAGTTTCTCCTTATATTAAGAATTTATTTTTCTTTCTTTCTTTCTTTCTTTCTTTCTTTCTTTCTTTCTTTCTTTCTTTCTTTCTTTCTTTCTTTCTTTCTTTCTTTCTTTCTTCTTTCTTTCTTTCTTTCTTTCTTTCTTTCTTTCTTTCAGGACAACACAGAATACAACATAATATGCTACACTAAATACACTAAACCAACAAAACACACCCCATGATACAGTCCCAAAACTTTGATAACTTATATGAGAACATTTTCTATAACTAAACATCATAAAAAAAGTTTCTAAAGTTTTTAGTTCTAAAGCTTGATTTGTATTCATGTAGACTAGTTCTCGCATGCTTAACAGATACCTCCTCTAGCTAATTGATTTGTCTGACACATTAAATGGGATTCATATGTAAGAAGTTGTATTGTAATGGTGCTAGTAAGAAGTCGATTCACACAAAAGGAAAGATGGAGACTTTTTTTTGTCAAATTTTTATTACAGTATCCACATCTTGGAATTGAATGCTCTGCCCTTTGGTATCAAATTGATCACAGGGCCCAGTTCTAATCCAACGTCTTACCTATGAAGCTCATTTGCCAGTCAAATGAAAACGCATTCAAACTGAATTGTTATTCATTTATGACATTTAGTAAACACCCTTATCCAGAGAGAATTGCAGTTATCTTCCTTTTTTTAACACATGAGTACTTTAGGATTAAGGGCCTTGCTCAGGGGGCAGCTTGGTAATCCTGGAAGTTGATCTCAAACAAGTCCAATCACCTTAACCGCTGAGCTACCACTCCCCTAATCAAACTTACATTTTATCTACCTTCTAGCATCTTATATACCTTCTAGAACTTTCTCACTTTCAAGTGCTGTTCATAAAAACAAACAATATATAATGATCGAGTTAAGTCAAGTCAACAACATAACATATAGCTACAGAACAAAACAACAACACACAGCTAAGGACATAAAATTGTTGTCCTAGCTACATAAAGTGCAACATGTGCAGCCGGGTGATAGACGTTGTTTAACACCTCATCCAAATTCTCCAGCAATGCTTTAAAAATAGTGTTACCCTGTTACCCAGATGCAAGTCTGTGTTTGTCCTATAGGAGGCATTACAGCTACATTAATCACGTCACATAATACGTCACCGATGAGCTAAGCCGTCACGCAGTTATTTCCTTACACGCAGGATAAATGAAGGATTAGCCGTGTACATAAATAAACATGTAACTGCACAAGGAATCAGCCGTGTCATGTTGCTTCATATCGCCGCCTAGCATCATCCTTTTCCATGTATAAGACATACATGTGTGGAATCAGATGCACATCTCATCCGTACTCTCACTGAATCGTGTGGATGTTTTAGTGTCTCCACTCCACTCCACTCCACTCCACTCCACTCCACTGTATGGCACAAGCGCTTGATTTAGAACACAGCCCACTGTTGCTTTCAGTGAACCTGTCTTCTTGAATACACAGAAGTAGACATTTTCCCGTCACTAACACTTCCTCCCTTTTCTTCCTCCCCACCTTTCCCTCTCTCTCTCTTACTCTCTCTCTCTCTCTCTCTCTCTCTCTCTCTCTCTTGCTCTCTCTCACACACACACCATCTCCATTTCTCACCATTTTATTTTCGATTTCCGATTTCACACTTTGCTCTCTTTTTCCCACCTGCCCTCCCCTCTCCCGTTTTTTCCTCACCTCTTCCTGTTTTTGCCTGTCTTTCACTCCTCTCTGCTTCCTGGACTGCATGCCTCAAGGAGGATAAAGTGGTTAGCATTATTTTTCTGTTTCTCTCTTTTTTGTGTGATGATGGGATTGTTGTGTGTGTGTGTGCGTGTGTGTGTGTGGGTAAGTTCAAAAACTCTCTCAAATCTCATACGGAGTTCGATATTAAATGGTTTATTTGTCTTACAGTTTAGTACCAGCCTCTTTTACTCACAGTAAATTTGTCTATATCTATAAATGTGACTAATTTTCCTCCCATTGTCTCTTGCTCCTGCAAAGTGTCTCATAGGGAAGGACAGGGTAAGGAATTCTGGGTATTCTAGTCTCTGCATGGAGTGCAGTATCCCTTCCTTAGCTGACCGAGTGCCCCTTCCCCTCCTTGTGGCCGTTGTCATGGAGATGTGCCGCCTTTGCTATAGGGACAGCCAGCAGGGAGAGGTCGATGGGCACGGGGTGGCATTCCGATTGGTTTATACTGAACTTATCAGTTGGTTGCACTTTAGTTGAAAGGACTTTGGAGTGGAATTTTAGATGTTTAGAACACTTATACACCGAAGCATAATAATAACCTTGCAAAAAAAATTATCTATAAATTATAACATTTTGTTTGTGACATTATAGAGTCCAGTTCAAAAAAAGTGCCACTAACTTACAAGAGAATGTGCATGTTTGCTGCACTTTGCCTGTGCCCTGGGACTGCAACGGGCATGCCATGGGTTCAAGGGGTCAGGGGTCATGAGTCAGGGTATATAGCACAATCCTGTGGGGTATGGGGTAGACAGATTTCCTATTTTCCATCTGAGCAAATTTACCCTGCAATCCAATGGGCACTTGCGACTCCCTGTGCACTTGTGACGTTCTCGGTGTGTGGTTGTTTTTTTTTACCTTTGTGTGTATCAAATCAAATTTCTGTGTGTGTGTGTGTGTGTGTGTGCGTGTTTTTTTTTTTAGTTTGATGTGTGTGTGCCAGAATTTCATGTTGATGAAAACAAATTGTTCTGTCAGCTAGCATTAAAGGTCGCATACAAAAGTTAGCATTAATTAATCACTCGATAATTTTAGCTGCATGCTTAACGTGATGTCTGCTTCCTAGCAGCAGTCTGAACCAAGCAACAGGAGTTCTTAATTAGCGCCCTTTCTGTCATCGAATTAGCCATCGAGAGATGAGTTCTGTTGAAAGCAGTTAGCTTGAAGTGTTTAGCCTGAACCTAAACCACACATGCCACATTTCTTCACACCAGCAGTGGTCAGTTATCTCACAGATGGTATCATGGTCAGCACCCTGGTGGCTCATTATTGCAGAAATCAAGAGCTCAATTTCCATTGCTAGAGACTACTAGAGACAACTGATTACTTTGAGTGTACTTTGGGCTAGACATTCCACAATCACTAAACACACTCTCATACTGGATTTACATCAAACCATTACACTGAGCTATGCAGAATAATAACTTGTTTATTAATTTACAAAAAAGTTTCCAAAGTAGTCAATGAAATTGAATCAAATTCTGAAAAATATTCTGAAAAATAAGTGTAAGTGCAGTGTGTATCTACAATATACATTCTGTCAATGAGAAAGGAAAGGATAGATATGAGACTGTAACAAGTATTGAGAGATTATTGCATGGATATTGGTCATAAAGTTTTAGCTGATGATTAAAAAATATTGTAGCTACTCCAAAGATACACTACATTGCCAAAAGTTTTAGGACACCACTCCAAAGCATTGTGTTTAGGTGTTGTTTTTCAGGGGTTGCGCTTGGCTCCTTACTTCCAGTGAAAAGAACTCTTAATGCTTCAGCACACCAATTTTTTTTGGACAATTTCATGCTCCCAGCTTTGTGGGAACAGTTTGGGGATGTCCCCTTCCTGTTCCAACATGACTGCACACCAGTGCACAAAGCAAGGTGCATAAAGACATGGATGAGCGAGTTTGCTGAATTCAATGATTTGGAGGGGTGTCCCAAAACTTTTGCCAATATAGTGTATGTACGTGCACTACAGCGAACCAACAAACTGCATCTCTCTTTTTAATTCCAAAACTTTTTGGGATGATTTTAGATCTTTCTGGGATTTTTTTTTCTTTTAGATAAGCAGTTGGGACAGAAAATGTCCAGTCTAGTAACCCTGACTCTCTGGGATAAAACATTTCCTGAAGATTAGCGAATAAATGCCTTCCAGTTATTCTGCACTCTCATGTTATTTGAAGTACAATTTTTTATTTTTTTCCCCCTCAAGCTGCATGTCTGACCAACTTCTCCTACAAGCATGAGAATAAAAATCACCATGTCCTGTATTTTTTTTTTGTTCTAGTCCCGATACACAGCTGTTCTGTCCACTTATTGACAATTACATAATATCTACATATCCTCAATATTTCAAACTTCTAGCCAGCTAGTGAATCAACTTGCTTTTGATGAACTTTCTAGACCTTATATCCGTTATATAAGGTTATATATCCTCATATATATCATTATATATCCTTATATTCTAACACTCTTAAGGTCTTAAGATTAGATGAATATGAGAGAAAGATTGACTTAAGCTGTGCTACCGAGGATTTAATCAAATTTCTAAAATCAGTGGAATATACATACAGTGGAAACTCGGCATACGAATTTAAATTGTTCTGGAGACGAGTTTTTAAGGCAAAAATTGGTATTATGATACAAATTTTCCCATAAGAAATAATGTAATTGCAGATAATCCATTCCAGCCACTCAAAAATATGACCAATATGACCAATAGGAAGCGTATGTATACTGTATGGCTGCTTATAAAGAACTGACCCAAGCCAAGCATTCCATGTCAAGGGTCCTCACAGGAAGTCGTGCCACCAAGCTTGGGCTAAAAATAGAACAGACCACCCACACCACCAATCTTTCAACAAAAAAACATGAAATAATCACTTAGCTTTTGAAAATCTTTTTGTAGTCTCACTTCGGTTAGCTTTGCTTAGCCTTCCACTGACGTTCCCTGTTTTGAATGGCTCCCAGACATACGCGCAACTTAACTGGGGTTCAGTTCGGTTATATACTTCGTATGCCAATGCAAATTTCCTGAAAAAATTTCAGTTCTCAAGGTGGAAATTTATAAGGGAGGGCATCCGTATGCCGAGGTTCCACTGTACCGTAATAAAAGCAATTCTGGTTAAGGCTTTCCTTAATGTTTTGTGGTATAACCCCAAATGATTGAAATGGGAAATGTAGTCCCATTATAGAGATTTAAAGCTTAGTTTACAAATAAATATCTGGATAACATTTATCCAAATATGTGTTCTATATACACGTTTACTAGTGGAATTTAAAACGACATTATTACTAAAACTTTAAACCTCATGTTCTCAGTAAAGAGTGTGAAAATTATTACCTGTTATAATGACACATGTAGATCAAAGGTCTTCAAGAAAGCTAGCAAAACTAGCAAATTATTTCAGCTGGACGCAAATAATAGAGGAAAAATGCTATCAACAGAGACTATCGACATATATAAAATAGTCAGAAACCACATGATGTATGAACTGACATGGATTCTGTAGCAGATTTTAGCGTGCAGCTTTATGCTAACTGTTGTTGTCATTCACAGTCGTGTTAATTGCCGATCTGGACCTATGTAATCAAGACATTTTTCGTAACTAGTCCTTAAGCATTTTAACCTGAATATCCCTGAGCTAGACTATTCCTTCAAGTCTGAGGCTGCTATTATGTTACTCCTGCTTTTTAAGTTGCGGCGAGCCGAAAATGTGCAGACTCTCTGAATCGGCGTGTCTCAGGAGTATGATTCAGTAATTACGTGTCAGCAGATCTGTCAAACTCCGAGAGGTAGGTAGTCATTTTTATCTTGCTTATTTCCTCTCTGGGTCTCTGAACCAAGCTCTGGACTTTTTTCCACTAAGCCTTCATTTAGACACCGCTTTCCTCTGCAAATCTAATATGGTGCCTTCTCTTTGCTTCCGTTTTATTCCACTCGAACCTGCTGACTTGAATTCTATCTCTAGATTCTTCGGGTTTCCAACCTCCGTATCTCTCTCTCTCTCCTCTCTCATGTCTTTCTCTCAAGTCTCTCTCTCTTTCTCTCCCTCTCTCTCGAGTCTCTCTCTCAATTCTCTTTCTGTCTCTCTCTCTCTATTTCTCTGTCTCTATTTTTCTCTCCCTCTCTTTCTCTCCCTCTCTCTCACTTGTTCTCTCTCTCTTGCTCTCTCTCTCGCTCTCTCTCCTCTCTCATGTCTTTCTCTCAAGTCTCTCTCTCTTTCTCTCCCTCTCTCTCTTGTCTCTCTCTCAAGTCTCTCTGTCTCTCTCTCTCTCTCTCTCTCTCTCTCTCTCTCTCTCTCTCTCTCTATTTCTGTGTCTCTATTTCTCTCTCTCTCTCTCTCTCTCTCTCTCTCTCTCTCTCTCTCTCTCTCTCTCTCTCTCTCTCTCTCTCTTAAATTCCTCACAGTCATCTTACACACACCCTCATCTCTCTCCGTTCCTGTTTCGGTTACTATGGAGAGCTGTATTCATCTGAGCAGGAGGTGACTGACACACTAACACACAGGAAACCAAAACGATTATATTCACACTCATGCTAGCATGCAAACACACTTACACACACAAACACACATCATGCTTTATTGCGTGCAGTGAATAAGAGTGTAGAGTGATATGATCGAAAAATGACAGATTGTGGTGTTAGAGGGAAATAATCAACATCAGAGTGGTGTGATGTGGCCCAAGTGTGGCACAGTTACATGCTAATACTGCTGTTATTAAAAATATTCAGCTTAACATATTTCACTGTCCTGATGGTCGTCAAAAATGTGTTTAGCCATGTGATTTGTTTTCCTCACCATAATATTAAAAAAGTAGGAGCATTATATAATTACACTGGTTTGTGAAATGTCTTTCTTGACTGAATATGGAGTACATGGAGCTCTCGACGGATAGAAATAAAATGTTTAATGTTACCACCGGATTGAAGTAAAATACACACAAAATATTTATCGTGAATTATCAATATTGAAAAACAGATAGATTTCAGGATATTTATCTTCTCTGAGATGTGCAGCACATAGCCATAGACTGTACAAGATATAAACAAATGTTTCATGCATGCATTCAATGACCTTGTGAGCAGTAAATCTTTTAGAAAAATGAATAAAAAAAACTTACAAAGAATCCTCTCACGTGACTCAAATTCAATCTTACTTGAGCATTAGAGTTTGGATTATTTTATACATTCTCAACAACACTCAGCTATTGGATCATATAGGACCTTATTCCCTTACACGATTTATTCTCTTGATTTTTTTATTGCTGATTTTTCATCGTGGTGATGCCAGTTTTCGGAATTTCTCTACTCTTAAATGTGCTTGACTGTTCTGTTTTCTTAGCTTCTCCCTATTTGATTAATGACAGAAAACCAAACATTTAGTGCAGATTCCTACTCTTTCAGTTTCAAGCCTGATCTCGGTGGATGCTTATGCAGTGTTTATAGGAAGGCCGTTAGAATAAGGGCTAGCTGTAGTGCTAGGCAGTGGGATAGGATTAGTGCAGATTGCTAATCCTTCCTGTGAGGGTATCTCTGGTCGGCCGACAGCTGTGGGCCTCTGGACATCAGATTTACCTCAGATTACTCTGGAACAAGGCCAACTGGATCCAATAAGGGCACAATGTTCTATCATGCTCTCTCTCTCTCTCTCTCTCTCTCACTCTCCCACCCCCATACTGTCCTAGAACAGGCTCCATCTCTTTAGAGCAGCATCGAAACACGAACAATCCGGCAAAAACAGATATTTATTTGCTATCTCTTTCTTTTTTTCTTGATGAATTCAACCTTTTTAACCATGTTAAACACAAGGCAACTAGCATGTAAGTACTTTTCTTTGCAGAATTGATCTTTGCCAGCATGTGGTATTTAGATAGGAACCAGGTTGAAAGACTTGAGATTTAAGATTCTTACATATTTTAATAGGAGAAGCTGCACTTTGCTTAAAGCTGCTTAAAGTAGTCTTGTTCTTCACCAGCTAGTCCTCAAATTCCTGTTCTCAAAGTTGCCGAAGAAGAACTTCCTGTTTTTTTTCAAGCATCAGATATTAGTCCCAGCACTCCAATCTGTCTGAATTTGATTAGCAATAAATATATGTTGATAGAATGTTTTCCTGAGGAGTACATTTTTTTGGTCATTTTCAAATCTGAAATGAAATGAAATGAGTAACCTTCTTAGCATTAATGAAACAGGAAGCAGCAGGGAATATTTTATTTAGGTATATAATTATATTGCTGAAACAAAGAACACCTAATGCTCAGTTTTATGTTTAAGAGTTTATGGTTTATAAATGATCTGTAATAGAGAGTGTGAAGGCGAGTGTGCACATCTCAGTGCTTGCTGAACTGAATTGCTCTTGAACACCTTTTTTTAAAATAATTTTTTAATGACAATGCTCACTGATACTGCTCTGCCCCCTCAAGTCAGCTGCCCCATGCTCTCCTCTAATCTGGGTTTTATTCACTTTCTCCAGGAGTATTTTGTGACAGTTGCAGGCAAAAATGCTTGATTTTTCTGTGGCTTTTTAAAAAAAAAAAATTTAATTAATTTTTTTTTTTTTTTTTTTACAAAATTTGTGATGCAAATTTTTTTTGCAGCGTTTTTGTGCTTTTTTTTTTTTTTTTTAAGGAAAACTACTTGAATTGGTGAAATAACAAGCACAGGATTCTTCTTTTAAACTCCTACCAGTGAACACACATATGTAATGACTGTCTCTGTGAGCTGTACTCATGTTCCACATGCGTGCATTGGAAAGGATTTTGGCTGAATTCACGTTGTGATGATGTCACACAACACGTCTCAGCCCAAATCAGCAAAAAAACAACAATTTAAAACAAATCGAAAGCTCTTCCAAATTTGCCTGATTTCGAGTTCATTTCTATGATCGCAATACTGTGAAATCCTGAAGGGACATTATATAGGATCACTTGTATAATCGGATTTAATATTTAAAATATTTTCAGAGCACATTTTGCAGTCTGCTTTGCTTTAATCATTAATAGTGAAATGCTTCTAGATCACAGTTGTTTTGTGTCATCTGTTCAACGGCATAAAGGAGGCTTGCATCACATTGTATCTTGTGATATCGGATGTGGTATTATAAGCATACAGGTAAATGAGAATGGTATTGAACCGATAGCTGATACCAATATCCGTATCAGTGCCTAAATGTAATGATACGGGTTTGTCTGGAAAGGGATGCCACTGGTTTGCAAAGTCATACTTGCTGATTGACTGCTGACAGTCAATGGTTTAAAATTGGGTTTACTTGGAAAGGCACAATATTGACAAGGAACAAGAAAATATGCTCATTACTGCACCGTTAAAGCCTGTTAACTGCAGTGTGGAGCAACTGAATTTACAAACAAAATCAATAGGTTAGACCTCTACTAAGGAGTCTGTTCGAAGGAGTCTAATGTGAATTGGAAATTCACACTTTCAACGGCACAACCATTAAAAACATGCACAAGCTGTTTGATTTTGCGTTAACCGTAATGACATCTAATCAAGCTCGGCTGGTTTCTATGCTGCAGACAGAGAAAGACTCAGACAAAGACGGGAAGAAGAGAAATCGTCGAGGCCTAGGTATTTTAGGAAGTCTGAGTCATCCATCTTGCAAATGAACCACCGGAGAGTTCTTATTAACGTTGAAAATGAGAGGAGAGAGAAGAAAGAAAATTAAATGATAGAAATTTGGAAAAAAGATAGTCAGGATGATAGTTTTGCTAAAACCTTCATATGGTACCTCAACTATAGTGTGTGCAAATGTGTAGAAAACTATGTTTTGTACATGTCTGGCAGTGTTTGGTTTGTGTATCTGTTTTTCTTTGTTTCCTACAAATCTGTTCACCTCAACCCACCTATCTTAATGTAATTGTTCTACAGACACAAGTGTAACTTAGTAGCATTGCATCTATATAGAACAATAGTCGCCCAAATAGAGCATTAGTTACCTGTATACCCTGCAAATAAGGAACTCTTCAGCACCACGTACTCCGTGTCTCTCGGCAGGTGATGTGGGTATGCAACCTGTGCAGGAAGCAACAGGAGATCCTTACTAAATCTGGAGAATGGTTCTCATCAGGGCCAAGAGGCAGGCCTCTGAGCGTGGCTGGCCCTGAGGCTGATCGGGACGGGAAGCTGCGTTCCAGGTCGCAGGCTGCAACTGGAGCTAACCCTGATAGTGCTAACGACGCCCAGCCAGCCACTGACCGGACCAAGGGAGCGGACATCATGCCAATCTCACGAGCTCGGAGCGAACCCCCACGAGAGAAGTATGTTGATCCATAATGAACCATGATAACAGTCTTGAAAAATGTGATCGATATGTCAGAGATTATTCAGTTTTGTAAGCGTCTAGGAATCAGAACGTCTAAGAATCATCATGTAAATGAAGATGTGTCATATTTCTGCATCAAATATGCAGCAAAATCTGTTTTTCATGCCGACCCATTTTCTACAATTGGAACGTGGACTATATCATTTGTTTTGTTTGTAATGATTTTTTTTTTAAATTCTAAAAAAATAACATTATCGCCTTTGCTTTGACTATACTAAAGCTGTGTCTTTTGTTATTTCTTCATTTTAGGGTTTGAACACATTGGAGCTATCTATATCAGTATGTGTTTATTGCTCCAAATATTTGTATTTGTTACAAACCAGAAGTGGGTGTGACCAAAACTGGAAGTGCATAATTGACGTTCACAGTAATGAATGTGGTATCTGTATTTGTATCTTTTCAGAACACGTTGTCTGTTCATTCCAATTAATGTTTTTGTAATGAATGATCTGATCCCTAAGGATTGCTCAAATATTTATGAGGTTTTTGCTTTCAAGGAGGTTCTACCCCCTCTGTTGTTGGATTCTGCATAGAACCTGTACAAGCTCTATCAAAGGAACAAGTTAAGGTGCTAGATTGGCCAATATTTAAGATAAACCTCTATTTTGATGAAGTTTTTCCTCAGTTTAGCATTGGATATTATAATGTATGAATGAATAAGATATAAACCGTCTTATTTGTTCAACATGGAAAAAGGTATGAATTGCCAAATGCCTGATATCTTGCATTTGATTGGAGGCGTACCCTACCATTTTTGATATTGTACAAAAAAAAGCCTAAGCAAGGGCTATGTAGAACCGTAGACCTCATACTATCAGACTCCTTCTTTTCTTGTCCAATAGGAAGAGGCCAGTGTCCCTACATGAGCAGAATGGCAAGGTCATCATCAGAGGTGAGAGGAGAATGGGATTTGGTAGGCAGCCTGGTCAGGTTTCAGAAGAACGTGCTCCAGGAGAAAGGCGAGAGAGCAGGCGTCTGGAAAAAGGCCATTCCCAAGAATATGATCACGCTGGAGACACTGCCCATCTTGACCAGAAGCGGAGAAAAGAAGAAGAGGAACGGGACCGGGAGAGGCAGCGGCGGGAAGAAGAATACCAAAATCGCTACTGTAGTGATCCCAACCTGGCACGCTACCCTGTCAAACCTCAGAAAGAAGAGCAAGAGATGCGAATGCATGCCAAAGTGTCCAAAATGCGACAAGAACGTCACCACAGTGACATGGCCATCAATGAAGTAGGCCTGGCTCAAGATGGTTGCGAGACACCAGGCACTCGGCTAAGCAGGAGGGTGCCGGGCAATGAAAACCGCAAAGCACTAATGGAAAATCAACGGGCATACTCTGTGGACAGGACCGTGGGGGGTAGTGCTGGTGGGGGCCCTGTACACCTCCAAAAACAGGGTCACAGTGGTTCTCACATGAGCCCCGGGGGCTCCCAAGACCTCAGGGATGGACAGGATTGGGGCCACAAAGGCTATTTGGAGCCTGGATCAGCAGCATTGCTACACAAAACCAAGCGTGAGAAGGCTGCTGAAAGCTTCCGAAAAGATTCTTCTCTCAGTTCGGACCAGTCGGAAAATCTCCGACCACCTCCTCCCCGCGCTTACAGGCCAAAACGAGGCCTCAATAAAAGGCAGATGTCTATTAGCAGTTCAGAAGAGGAAGGAGGGTCTACACCTGAATATACCAGCTGTGAAGATGTGGAGATTGAGAGCATAAGCGAAAAAGGTAGGGAATTCCTTTTGAGTTCCTTAGATTGCTGTAGGCATGTCATATGTAGCAAATTTTGACATTTACATTATTGATTTCCCCATTCCTAACATTTGTCTGAAAGCCATGCCTATAATTTCTCCAAAAGTGCCTTTTCCCATTAGATTCTATTGGATAAAAATGAACTAGAAGAAGCTTTTGGAGCCCAAAGACTTTTTGGATTTTTTCCCAACGTTTTATCAAATTGGGAATTATGACAGTTGGCAAGTTATTTAACACTGTAGCTAGAATTTTAAATCTAACCAGAATTTGAAATCTAAAATTGTTCACCACTTTTTAGGATGATTAGTTTAATCTTACCCACTGCTACACTTCTGGTGCTCATTGTTACATGCTTGCTAAGCTAGTTTCAAGCTTGACCATTAATTGCTTTTTTGGAATCTGTCTAAAGAAGAGACTAATTGAATTTTTGGATGCCAAAACACCTTCCATCTGTGATTGAGATCTGATTTATGGACGCTCCATCTGTTAGATAAATTCTTTTGAATCTTTTTTAGCTTCATGACTCATTCTGTACAGATGGAACATTAGTAACGTACCTGTGCTCCAAGTGATTTGAGCAAGGTGGCTCTTAGCATTTGGAGGGGTTATTGCTCATCAGTGTCCTCAGTAACATTTGGCCATTAGCCCTCAAATATGGTTGGATTTATGCCCTGGTGCAGCATGATGGATGGATTGTGTTGATAAGGAAAAACATCTTGCTGCAAGCGTTCCTAATATGATTTTCCATTAGGAATCCATTGTGTATCATTCTCCTATATTGCTGCTTTAGGTCAAAGCTGATTTCACAAGATCCGACAGTAAATGCTTTAAATTCAAAGGTCAAATTTGGTCTGTGCTGAGGGCCAATGATGTCACATCCTTTTCACATCCTCAAATACTACATTCAGCATTGCTAAGAACTTGTTCTGTCGGATATAGTTTTTTACTTTGCAAAATATAATTTACCTATTCAAAGGCCACAATCCATTTCCTGTCTTATACAGTATAGCACATACCGATGTATTGTTTATGACTCCACTGCACTGATATAGTTAGCAGTAATGGAGTCTCAGTGGCTCACTCATCAGAGCTACCAGATTTCTGCATAATTTACTATTTTTCTTGTTATTCTTTCTCTAGGTGACTGGGATTGCCATCCTCTAGATCCCACTGTATGGCATGTAAGTTTTTTCACACAGTATATTCATATATATCTAGGACACTGTAGCTGTTTTGAATAAAGGAATCCTGAAGAAGGTTGGTATAGTTGATGGGCTGGAGGTTGGATTTAACCGAGTTAAGCAATATGTTGTATAAATATTATTGTGTAAAGCATGGTTGCCAAGCATATTGGAAAGAAATACGATGTAGCTACTTATATTATCCATTGAGTAATGCTGTATATGGTACAGTAGAAGCACTCTTGATTCTATGAATTTTGTGTGTATGATAACATTCATAAAAATAAAAGATCAGAACAGCTGCTAACCTAATCGACCCTACCCTTAAATTTTCTGATGTGAATTGAATTCTGGGGGGCACAGTGGCTTGGTGGCTTGGCGGTTAGCACGTTTGCCTCACACCTCCAGGGTTGGAGGTTCAATTCCCGGCACCGCCATGTGTGTGGAGTTTGCATGTTCTCCCCGTGCCTCGGGGGTTTCCTCCGGGTACTCTGGTTTCCTCCCTCGGTCCAAGAAATGCATTGTAGGTTGATTGGCATCTCTAAATTGTCCGTAGTGTGTGAATGAGTGTGTGTGTGCCCAGCGGGTTGGCACTCTGTACAGGGTGTATCCTGCCTTGATGCCCAATGACCCCTGAGATAGGCACAGGCTCCCGGTGACCCGAGAATAGATTACATAAGCGGTAGACAATCAATGAATGAATTGAATTCTTACAAGACCTCTCTACTGTTATATTCATACAATTCAAGGACCTGATTAACGACAGAGACAGCTAAATTTTTTTACGACTTATTATTAACCAAGGGTTCGTGTAAATGTATCTTCATTCATGCCCTAAAAGCTTGAAAACATAAAAAAGCATCAGCTGATACCCACAAGCTGATAGAAATCAAATGCCACTACTATATAAACATTGGCACTATTCTGATTGTGTTTTGAAAACTGTTTAAATTCCTCAGCACAATGCTGATATAGTAGATGTTTATAGTCTTTGGTTATGCATAGTGCTTTTACTAGAGAGTGTGTGTGTGCACATCAGCGAGACTGTGTCCATCATTAATGGGTCTGAAAACCACCGTTCCATTTCCCATCAGCATCCTGTTATGTGGCAACCATCAAAAGAGGGAGATCATTTGATTGGACGCATAACTCTGAGCAAGCGCTCGGCCGTGCCTCGGGAAGCTGGGTCTCTGCTCGGGCTGAAGGTGAGATTGACAGGGCATCACAGCTAAATTCTATACATTATATCTCTATTTAAGTACAAGGCCAAGCTTAGTTTACACCATTGACTAGTCACATGACCTGCATTGAGCATAATAGCATGCATCTTTTATCTAAGCAATTCAAAACCATGGATATTTAAAGATTTTATGTTGTAGAACTTATCAACCACATGTTTTATTGTCATTAGGTGGTTGGTGGAAAAATAACAGAGACCGGGAGACTTGGAGCGTTCATCACCAAAGTAAAGAAAGGAAGTCTCGCAGACGTTGTAGGCCATTTACGAGCAGGTGAGGATTTTTTTTTTAATGTGTATTTGTGTAACTCAGGTGGCCAATAACTATAATAACATTCTCGTTAAATATTTGTTTCTTTAATGCTAACCAATGTTCCTCTGTTCGATGGTACTCCTAGCTGTTAGGTAACATTTTGGCTGACTGTTAGCCTTTTTGTTTCAGGTGATGAGGTGTTGCAATGGAATGGGAAGGCGTTGCCTGGAGCGACCAAGAAGGAAGTGTACAACATCATTTTAGAGTCGCAATCTGCGCCTCAAGTAGAAATAGTGGTTTCAAGGCCAATCGGGTAAGCATAACATGTCATAAATGAATTGCTGTGTCTTTAAGACACTCCACTGTAATGTGCACATATTATACATGACGGAAGTTAACTTTAGGCACTGATTTTAGAAGGCATTTTTTCATGTATTTTAGATACAGTTTCCTCTTTCAGCCATGTTATTTGTTTGTTACTTGATTGTGTTCACCTGTTCTGTGTTTAATTTTTGATTCAACTTTCTATTTATATGCTGCAGTCATGTCTTGTTGCTTATCAAGCTTTTGTTTTAAGTCTTAACTTAAAGTTTTTTAGTTCAAAATTTTTGCATTGTAGACTTTTTTATTTTTCCACCTACTATGTACTGAGCTTACTGTTCTGATTCATTTATTATCTAGCTTAATTTAATCTTTATGTTTAGATTTAAGGTTTGTCTTTCCTCAATCTTTTCCCTTCAGATTATGGATTTTTTTTCCGGGTCTCTGTGTACTTTTGTGTCATTCCGCCTTTTACTATGTACTCTGTGGATCGTCTTAACAAACAATTTCTAATTAGAATAAATGAGAATGGAGTGAGCCATGTCTGCATGTAGAAAAATATAAAATGATCTGAAATGGCTGTGTAGATGTGTAATATTTGGTGGTTTAGTGTAATTTGTTTACCGTCGAATTGACATCAGTTTGATTTGCTTTTCTGCTGCATGCAAAAGATGCATCCATCATGTTCTTCCTAAAAACATCCTCAGAAAGTTTTATAGAGTGCATGAGTAAGTAAAGCACTCAGAATCATCATATTGTTCCCAGTATACATATAGTGCCTGACCCTGACGTATCCTCAAACCTTCAATAGCCTCGCTGACTTATTAGCACTGCTTAGCTACCGATATCCATCCCTCTGTTCCTGACACTTCACATTATTTCCTAATAATCAATACCCAGTGGGTGTAATGTTGATGTGATTATAAAGAAAGCCATCATTTTTAATATGTCTGATAAAAATTTCTTTTAAAGGGACACACCAAGAATTCCAGAGAAGTCACATCCTCCTCTTGAATCTAGTAGGTTTTGTAGAATAACACCAATTGTATTTTTTTTTTTTTTGTCTACAATATACTATATTCACTTTAGAATAATACTCGATTGACTCACGTCTTATTTTCCATCACATTAGCCGGTTCAAGTTCTATAGATGAGTCTCACAAGATGGACCGTCCCTCCATCTCCGTCATGTCCCCCACCAGTCCGGGAATGTTGAGAGACCTGCCTCAGGACCTACCAGGCCAGCTTTTAGTAAGTACAAGCACAAAGATGAATAACTAGCCATGCATGGTAGTATTGTATCACAGAATGATTTTTGTAATGACTCTATAATTAAAAGTACATCGTCTTTTAGCCAGCATGAGGCAGAATGCAGTAACAGAGAGTCTAGATGACAATGATACAAGCACTGTAGGGTGAGAGCCAAAAACCGGAAACAAGCACAGAAAGATAATTGCAACATAACTGTGGGTAAAATTGACTAAACCAATAATGATATAAACTAAAAGCAGTATTAAAAAAAGAAGGCCCAATTGCATTAAGAAACAAATAAGACTCATAAGGATGTGCTGTTTTAGGAAATTAAAAAATTTCTTTTGCCAGAAGTGTTTTATTTCTTTTATACTGCACCAATTTGCTAATTTTTAAAAAAAAATAATTAAACAAGCAACACATACTTTATATTATTTCAATTTATAGTTACTCTTAATGTTGTGGAACATCTCTGAAAGTCCACAAAGTTAGTTGTTGTTATCTTACTGTACATAATAATATTTTTACTACATTTTATACTACAGCAATTAGCTAATTTTTTTTTATCAGATTAATTCAAGAAACAACACATTGTTCTTTTTTCCTTTTATAGGTACACTTAATGTTTATGAAAGTCCACAAAATTAATTCTTGTTATTTTACATTATAACACTTCCATAATATGGTCAAAGGTTTGTGGACCCCAGAAGACAGTATATTGCTAAATGTATAGAAGTGCTATGAAATAATAATAAAAATGATGCAAATGTGTCACTGTAAACAAAACTAATTTGCCATTTCATAGTTCAGTGCTGTTGCTTGTGCTCAATATTGGTTTGTCTGATGAAATCCGAATAGTAATAAATAATATATTTCAATTGACCTATAAGCATTGGACGTACTCCCACGTTTTCTTTACTGGTTAAATAAGAAGGCAACATCAATGAATGTGTTGCTATTTTAAACAACTAGCACACACTGGAATGCTAGCAGTCACTAATCGCTCGCTACGATGGACGACAAAGCATCATTTTTACTCCAAGTGCCATGATGTTTATAAGTCCGTCGGCTTTCAGACATCAAACAGAATAATAAGAACCATCAGAAGTCGGAGAAGTCTGGAGATCGCATTTCTGTAATCCAGTTTCGACATAATTGTTCACACACACAAGAGTTTTCCATGGCTTATTTCTTCACAACATGGCTTATTCATTTAGTCTGAAGGTGGCATGTCAGTCACTAAACCTTTCGATGTGTGCAGTCACATCTGTAAATGCAGAGCAGAAATGATTTAATAAAAAAAACAACATTTGTTAAGTCTTTTTAGATTTTTGGTGTTTGATTTGAGAGAATTATTTGGATTTGTACATTTTTTAGTTCTAGACTTACAAGAAAAAACAATTAAAGTAGTAATGTATTATTATTATTGTTATTATTATTATTATTATTATTATTATTATTATTATTATTAATTTTTATTGAACATCAATTTCCAATTTTATTGTTTGCCAAGATAAACCAATTTTTATTTTTAATTTAAAGCTGCTCTACAATTAAAATTTTCCAGTTTTAGTTGTCGAATTTTTACAATTTTTACCGCACTGGACTCATAACTGATGTCAAAATATTTATATTGTTCATGCCCTAATATGCACGTTTTTTTAACAAGGTGAAACTGTGGTACGACAAAGTGGGCCATCAGCTTATCGTCAACGTATTACAAGCCATAGACCTGCCTTCTCGTCCAGACGGCCGACCGCGCAACCCTTACGTCAAAATGTACTTCCTTCCCGATCGGAGGTGAGCATCGCTGAACGATTAATGTGCACATTAAAGAGACCCTAAGCTACTTCTCTCAAGGACATTTTGGTATATTTTAGAAAAACAACTGTGAAATCCAGAGTGAGATTAAAAACTGATTGTATTAGACAGTAAACTTTTGGAGACAGTCTGTGCCTACTAGCAGGTAGGAATAAAGTTATTTAGTAGTCTGTAAACTTGAACATAGTGGCCATTTACTACAATTAGGCTATGGTAGAGATTACATTCTTCTGGCGCACTACATTTACTTCCTTATATGAAAACTACATATAAACTCTAATACTGGTGTTCCATTATGCCAGTTGATTGAGAATCGACTTATAGGACGTTTTCAATCGGGGTAAAGACTGGCTGTGAGTCTTATATAAAATGAGTCAAAATGATATATTTTCTATGACTATATCACCCCTAGTAGGCTAGGTAACAACAGAAATACTTAGAAACAACAAATTCTTAAAGCCCTGCGTGTCTACTTTCATATGAGCTTTATATTAACCCCCACAATGAAGTGTGACATGACAAAGAAACTCAATACCAAACATAGAAACAACAAAACTGGTGCAAATTCTCTTTCAGTGACAAGAGCAAGAGGAGAACGAAGACGGTGAAGAAGAGCTCGGAGCCAAGGTGGAACCAGACGTTCCTTTACTCGCACGTTCACCGCAGGGACTTCAGAGAGCGCATGCTGGAGATCACCGTGTGGGACCAGCCGAGAGCGCAGGAGGAGGAGAGCGAGTTTCTCGGAGAGGTGTGTTCACACCACATCAGCATTTTATTGAACTTCATATTTCATTTCATAATTCGTTTGATAGTTCACTTCACATCATTTGAGACCGTTATTAAATGCTTGTAGATGTAATTCAAGGAATTAGTTTTGTCTGTTCTAATAATTATGACTGTTTTAATCTAGGTTTTTTCTTTTTTTTATTCATTTTCTGTAAACATTCTGATGTAATATATTCAGTTTACACCGATCAGGCATAACATTATGAGCAGTGAGAGGTGAAGTGAATAACACAGATGATCTCCTCATCATGGCACCTGTTAGTGGGTGGGATATATTAGGTAGCAAGTGAACATTTTGGCCTCAAAGTTGATGTGTTAGAAGCAGGAAAAATGGGCAAGTGTAAGGATTTGAGCGAGTTTGACGAAGGGCCAAATTGTGATGGCTAGACCACTGGATCAGAGCATCTCCAAAACTGGCTTATCGATGCACATGGGGAGCGAAGGCTGGCCCGTGTGATCCGATCCAACAGACGAGCTACTGTTGCTCAAATTAAGTTAATGCTGGTTCTGATAGAAAGGTGTCAGAATACAGAGTGCATGATGGGTCAGAAAAATCCGAAGAAAAGGTCGACCAACACAATATTAGGCAGGTGGTCATAATGTTAAGCCTGGTCTGTGTATATTAGTAGCAGACCCACGTTAATTAATTAAGTAATTAATTTATTTATTAATTTATTTATTTGTAGATCCTGATCGAACTCGAAACAGCTCTGTTGGACGATCAGCCGCACTGGTACAAGCTGCAGACCCATGACGTGTCCTCTCTGCCTCTGCCCCAACCCTCCCCGTACCTCCCTCGCAGACACGTCCACACCGACAGTCCCAGCAAAAAGTTACAGAGTGAGTGTAACATCCGTGTGTGTCTGAAAAAACAAGCACAGGCAAAATTGTTTTCACGGTTTAATACAAGGCTTCTGTTCGAACTGTGGCTCATACAAACAAAAAAGTTTTCCTAAAGCATTGTATTGTAGCTGTGCTATCATTTTCTGTAATGTGTCTTTTATAAATAATCATCTATATCATCTGCATTATTACATTCTAATTAAAACACAATATTGCAGTAATGTTTGTTTAGATCAACTTACTGTATATCAGGAAAAAAATTATATACGCAAATATTTACACTCCTGAATGATGTAACAGAAACAGCATTCATCCTTTCAGCGGGAGATTTTGCGAGTCCCACTGATGCCGCAGCCATCCGTGACCAGGACCTGTGGCTACTTTCTTCCCTGTCAATCATAGCAACATTATCCAATCACAGGCATGTGTGTGCTTATGTATGAATAAAACAGCAGATAGCAGATCTCCTCTGAGTGTGTTAAGCTGCCCTGTGTCCACGTGTCTCAGCTGGTTTCACGTGTCTCGGAGGAAGCACGTGCTAACCTTTGCCATCTAGTATATGAAAATCTGCCAGTTTATTTAAGTAAGTAGCTAATGTTTGTAGCTAAAGTTAGTTGCCATATTAACAGCTATTTACAATATAGGTTACAGTCAGAGACATAGTGTTGCTATGATGATATCACTGTTACCCCTGCTCGAAGCAACTGTTGACCAGACAGTTGAGTAATGACAGTTACAGCAAAGCTGAGTTTGGACATGGAAACCAGAGTCACTAAGCAACAACTGTAGAAAAGAAAGCCAAAGCAGACCCAAAGCAGGCTGTTTCAAGCTGTTTTTCTTCTGCTGTAGTTGTATTGTTCAAGCAGATTGACATAGATCTCTCTTATAAAACAGCTTGGTGTAGCTACAAGGTTGTTGTACCTAATAAACTCAAACTGTGGTTTAGCAATGAACTGTACCTCGCGTGCAGTCTCCAGGTTGCTTATTGTATCCTGTGTGATGCCGTGCTGATTTTTCTAGCTGTTCAACTCTATGCTGTGTGTGTATGTCTCAGGATCTCATCGCATCATTGAGACTGATTATGATGATGCTATAACGGTAGTGTCTTCAGGTGGGTGGGGCGGGTCACATGGTGACCATAATCATGCCGTTAGCTGTCCACCACAGGATGAGAGAGAGAGAATAAAGACCTTTTTTTTTTTTTTCCTTCAAGACCATCAGAGTCATTACAGAGAGTCGATTTCTGTTTGGAATTCAAGCCTCCTATGCTGTATAAGTACTGTTTAGAAAAAAAAAAAAAAAAAGAACTGACCCAATTTATTCATTCTTATAAACCAAAATACACCATAAATGTATTAATTTCTGTCGATTATAAACTTTAGAGATGCGTTTTTTTTCTTTAGCACTAATCCAAATATGCAATGACTAATGAATTAGTTTCGTGGTTCATTTGTTATTCAATAGGCATGAGGTCAGTCTCTCTCCCCCTCTGCTGGGCTTTTGTAGTAATGTAGCTGTAACCACAGAGAAAACACAAACTGCATGAAAACTAGGAATGGCACACAGTAGTACCACTTATGACACCTTCATAAGGCCTAGAAGTGTTATAAAGCTGGCGGAACGCTTGTTTTTAAGCAGAAATAACAGACGGCTTAATACACTCCGATACAGGCCTTATGACAATAATGCTAATTTTGTGTTCTGTTGCATGCATATAGCATACTGTAGTGTGCTGTAGATTTAAGCTTCATGCTTATTAATATGGTAAATAATCTCAGGGGTGTCTTGAAGCGTTTAGACAAGTTTGGGAATTGGAGATCAGTTTTATTAGGCAGGTAGGAATTAAAATTTTAGGCCTTTTGCTTTCTTTTTGGCATGTCGTAGAGCAGCTGTTGTGCTGGTAGTTCGGCACAATCCTCACGCATGGGAGTTTTAGTTTGATCTCTTTAATTGAGACATGCATATTCATTCTTAACTATATGGAATTGTGTGTGTGTGTGTGTGTGTGTTTGTGTGTGTGTGTGATATAGCAGCAGAGAGGAACTCTAGAGAGCGGGAGAGGTGCAGCACTCTGACGGTTCCCGAGAGGCAGGCAGCCATTCAGCATCGCTCTCGCTCCGTCTCACCACACAGGGAGGACAAGTGTAGAGGACGTTCACGCCACACACATGTCCCCATGCAGAGGTCTAAAAGACACCCACACACACACACATATATATATATATATATATATATACACATTAGACACATTAGATGTGTGAGTGTGTGTATATATATATATACACACACTCACACATCTAATGTATATGCACATAGGCATAAGAGGCTGTAATCAGAACTTACTAAGGAGTTGAAACACATGAAACATTAACCTTAATTTCATTTCAAAACTTAATATAGTGAATTTCAAGTGTGATCAATTTGACTACATACCACAAACACTCACACCAGGTTTTTGTGGCTTCATTAAGTTGTATGTTTCATCAATAATCGGCTCACAGAAGAAGAAAAAAATTGTAGAATGTGCTGGAAAATAGACGAATAATTTTAATAGTCTGAACCTCACTAAATCGACTCAAGCACATGTACGTATTCAGACCCTAATCTGAATACGAGGAACTTTCCATATGTATGTATGTATAACCTTTATATAGATACTAACACGGTCACATTGATCACATGATCACAGGAGTCACACTAATCACACAAGCAAACAAAAAATAATAATAAGCTCACAGTTGACATGTAAGGTGCTAATCTTCTATTCTCGCTCTTTTTTCTTTTCAGGAGTCTGGATGAAATTCGCCAGAAACGGCATCATTCCCAGTCACCCACTCATTACTATAATAACCCACAGCAGGAACACCGATCTGGAGACTCTGACTATGACTACTCAGAGGACAGGTACTTTAAATACATTTTACTCTCGAAAGCACATTTGACACATAAAACATTACATCTTTACACATGTTCTCTGAACAAAAACTCGACACAAAGCACTATTTGAAACCGTATTTCGTGTAAACAATGACGAAGTTGCTGAACATCTTTATAAACAGGAAACACGTTTGACTGCAAATGTGGGTGAAATTTTAGCAGGATACAATCCAGATAAACAGACACATGAAACTAGCAGGTAAAAATGAAGTCAGTTTTAAGGATGTGACGTCTTAGATTTCTGGGGAAGTGGTAGCTCAGTGCTTAAATGGTTGAGAAGGTTGTGAGTTCAAATCCCAGGTCTACCAAGTTGCCACTGCTGGGCCCATGAGCAAGGCCCTTAACCCTTAATTGCTTAGTTGTATAAATAAGATAAATGTAAGTCGCTTTGGATAAGGGCGTCTGCTAAATTCTGGAAACGTACATTTCTGCTCAGGTGTGAGTGATGCTCTAAAATCACAGAATCAGAAAAAACGATGAAAATGATCATGATACAAAATACATAGTGATTTTCAGTGACTATCACATAGAGATTCTAAAGCAGTAGTATATCATATGTATATGTGCAAGTACTGATTCTGTAAAACATAGTTGAAAAAAGAACATCAATAAATATTTTTCTAAAAATTGTATACATATTGGATTTTTTTTTTCTTCATTTCCAATCTTAGCAACACAATGTCGACAAAATAGAAAATAAAAAATGGGCTTGCTCCTTGGGGATAAATATACATTTAAATTTTCATATTTTTTTATTTGGATAAATTTGTATAAATTTTAATATTTGGAAATGTTTATCCAGATTTTTATTATTTTTTTTAGATTTTTGTAAAGCTGCTACTGTTCAAAACGCTATACATATCAATAAAATTTTAATTGAAATAAGAATATGTTTTAAACACAATATTCATTTGTATGGCATTAATTATATAGTGTTATGCAGTGTGTGTGTGTGTGTGTGTGTGTGTGTGTATGTGTGTGTATAATTAAAAAAAAACTGTATAAACCATTTACATCTTGGATTCCAATCTTAGCACCACAATATTGTAAAAATAGAAAATAATTACATTTTCTCACAGTAGAAACACAGCATCAAAGAAAGAAAAGCAGTTTTTAAGGTATGAAGGTGTACTTGAAAAAGTACCCTCTAGATCCACAATGTACAGTGGGAACTTTCATTCATTCTGTAAGGCGAAAATTTGTATTGAGAAATTAATTTTCCCATAAGAAATCATGTAAAAGCAGATGATCCATTCCAGCCACTCAAGAATATGAGCAATATTACCAATACGAAGCGTATGTAAACTGTACGGCTGCTTACAAATAACTGACCCAAGCCAAGCATTCCATGTCAAGGGTCCTCACAGGAAGTCGTGCCACCAAGCTTGGGCTAAAAATAGAACAGACCACCCACGCCACCGATCTGTTGACAAAAAAACGCCCGAAAAATCACCTAGCTTTTGAACACATGTCGAAGGCACCATTGGTATCATCGGTTGAGTTTTTCCAAACAGCTTTCGCTGACTGAAAAAAAAATGTTAAAATTTGTAAACTCACTTCAGTTGGCTTCGCTTGGCTTTCCACTGACGCAAAAGTTTTGAACGGCTCCCAAACATACTCACAACTTAGCCAGCGTTTGGTTTGGTTTGTTCGTATACCAAAAATGCTTCGTATGCCGATGCAAATTTCTTGCAAAATTTCAATTCTTAAGACGAAAATTTGTAAGGGAGGGCTTTTGTATGTTGATGATTCAGTGTAAAGGTTCCAAGCATGTACCCTTGAGGAATTCCATCCCACTGACAAACATTTAACTACAAAACAGTACAGGCACATGAAGGTGGTAGCTCAGTGGTTAAAGTTTTAATGTACTGATTGGAAGGTCAAGAGCTCAAATCCTAGTACCACCAAGCTGCCACTGCTGGGCCCTTGAGCAAGGCCCCCAACTGCTCAGTGAGATCACCCTGGGAAATGGTGTCAAACCTCTTAACCAGAGCAACTTACATCTTATCTCATTTTTAAACTGAACAAGGGCCTTACTCAGGGGCCCTGCTGCGGCAGCTTGGTGGACCTGGGATTTGAACTAATCCAACAACTTAACCACTAAGCTACCACATCCTCACATTCTGCCAAATGTAAATATCCAGGCTACAGGTGTGGTTATATAATATCCAGTTTTCCACCTTAAGTATTTTTAGTGTACCACATAACTCATTTAAACCTGTGGGTATATAACTAAACCTGTTTCTGTGCTACTAATTATACTAATATAACTAACACCTTATTCAGCCACATCACGTTATGCTTCTACAAGATTAATATAGTGTTTTCTAAACCTGTCTGTCATTTTCATATTTCTGTCGACTGACTCTTATGTTTACCATTTCCATGATTTTGGTTTTGTGTCGTGAACGTCAAGTGAGGTCCTGGAGATGCACAGATCAATCCGGGGCGGGAGCGCTGAGTGCCTGCACACAAACAGGTAACACTGAGAAAAATGACAGGGGGCTTCAGTTCCAGTATTTTGACTTTGAATGCATTTCTACACAGCTTCTGAAATGGCATCACGTGAACCATGCAACAACATGAAACCAAACGCGATGTTGAACAATAGCTTGACAAAGATAGAGATGATAAAGTAGGTATATATAGTGCAAATGGGAAACAGGTGACAACACATGTTACATAATCACATGACATAAACAAGCTGTAGCAAAACACCCTCAAGCACCCCCTCTGGTGGTCAGGCGGGGAATTGTCCCAGTACGTCCTGACATCTAAGTAAACTCTCGTAAAGTTTTCGTCTTTATGCATATTTAACTTGCATGTTTATGTTTCTTCTTTACTAATGCATGTTTTTCTTTGCCCTTCTCACTGCATGGCCTTTTGTGCCTTAACTTTGGTAGGAATTTAGCTAGACACTGTAATACTTTACCCCCAAAGATGCCCTTGTTAGTGAACGGCATTCACAAAGACATCTACAGGTAAGATGTGACTCTGTACTATATATATATATATATATATATATATATATATATATATATATATATATATATTATAATACCCCTGTTTCTTCTTCTAGACCTTTTTACACCATTTGTGTGGTTTCTTGACCTGTTGCTTGGTTTAACACTTAAATGATATGACCACTCTATTTCCACCACTAGCCCAAAGAAACAAAAACCTGTCCTCTGCTTAAGAGCCATTGTTTTTCTTATACTTTTAAATTTTGTATTTTTGTTTTGGCTTTTCTTGCACGCTTTTCTGTTTATTTCTTTATCTCCATGCTAAGCTCCACCCTTCCCGCATGCCTAAAGAGCAAATCAACACGGCGACTAGAAGGGGGTGGGGTGTCACCCCATAGCCCCACCCCACAGCGTGTGCTCAGATTTACAGATGAGGTCAGCGTTAGGTAAGCGCCCTAAAGATATTTAGGCTTGGAAACAAATGTGAAGTAGCAATTTTCCGTATTTTAGCATATATACAATGTACAGTATATATGGATGGCATTGTGTGTGTGTGTGTGTGTGTGTGTGTGGGTGTGGGTGTTTTAATCAGACCACACCCATCTGGTCCCACAGAACATATGACCACACCCATCTGCTTCCAAGTTACCCTGACCCATCCCTCATACCAGACACTCATGCACACATCCACACACTTCCACAGAAAGAAGCCACACCCACCAACACCCAAATAACCCCCCCAGCAACTCTGACCATGCCCACCAACTCCCACAACAATTTTTCCATACCTACCTACTTTCAGATCTATTCTGACCACACCCACAATCACTCCCAGGAACTCTAACCATGCCAACCTACTCCCACAAAAATGTTCCAACCTACCTACTCTCAGATCTATTCTGACCACACCCACAAACACCCCAGGAACTCTGATCACGCCCATGTACTCCCACAAAAATGTTGCATGCTTTCAGATCTATTCTGACCACACCCACAATCACTCCCAGGAACTCTAACCACGCCAACCTACTCCCACAAAAATGTTCTAACCTACCTACTCTCAGATCTATTCTGACCACACCCACAAACACCCCAGGAACTCTGACCATGCCAACCTACACCCACAAAAATGTTCCAACCTATCTACTCCCAGATCTATTCTGACCACACCTACAAACACCCCAGGGACTCTGACCACACCAACCTACTCCCACAAAAATGTTCTAACCTACCTACTCTCAGATCTATTCTGACCACACCCACAATCACTCCCAAAAACTCTAACCACGCCAACCAACTCCCACAAAAATGTTCCACACCTACCTACTCTCAGATCTATTCTGACCACACCCACAATCACTCCCAAAAACTCTAACCACGCCAACCTACTCCCACAAAAATGTTCCACACCTACCTACTCTCAGATCTATTCTGACCACACCCACATTTCTGAACACTCCCAGGAACTCTGAGCACTCCTACATTTCTTTTCCATTTTAATTCTTTGCATTTTTAATATTTTGCTTTATTAATGGTTTTTTTTTGTTATTTTATTCTATATATTTTTTTTACACTTTTATTTTACTTTATTGACCAAACTCTGATCCTATTATCTAATGATGTGAGATCCCATAATATATAAATTGTTAACAAACAGACTCCTCAATGAAAATGCTGAATCGTCCAAGAACAATTTGTAAGTACAGCTGTCTCTTAGTTCCCAGTGGGTCTATATTATATTCATGACTGGCATCTAAATATTGAAGATTGCCACTAATTAAGATGTTAACGATCGCAAAGACACACTGATAGTCATTAATTCTTTGTCAGGATTGTACAACAGTAGAGCTAGGCTGTTATAAATCCCTGCAGCTCATTTACTCCAGTGTTATTAGTGGCATTTTCAGACAAATTTATCTTCAGTGCCGATTTAGCTGAAGACATTTCGACCATGTTCTTTTTACTTGGATTCAGATTGTTCTTGTAGAACTTTGCTCAGCATTAACGGTGTCAGGTTTCAGGGTAGTACAATCTAATGATCAGCTGGCAGAAAACGAAGAAGACTTAAGAGAGGAAAGTAGAAGCAGGGCTGGATGCCAGGTGTGTCGATATCCTGCACCTACAGACCCAGTTTGTGAACCGGCCAGCTGGCAGAAGAAAAGGACACAGTCCCAAATCACTAATGAGTCGCTTTGGCAGTTCGAGGCAGCAGCTCTGTACACTGAGTGACTGACTCGGCTCATAACGTTCCCACAATGAATCATTCCCCAAAAATGTGGTTTAAACATGTATTCTATTCAGTGGCCAAGTGGTAAACTGATCAATTTACACACACAGACATACACACACACACACACACACACACACACACACACACACGAGTTTATTAATAAGTATTCCTGATGTTTTCTTTCTTTCTTTCTTTCTTTCTTTCTTTCTTTCTTTCTTTCTTTCTTTCTTTCTTTCTTTCTTTCTTTCTTTCATTTTCTTTATGTTCTTCTATTTTTACAATATATATTCATTCTTTTTCTAAAAACATTTTTAAATATTTTATTTTACGTCACTAACTTTTTTTCCATTTTTCTTTCATTATCTTTTTTTTTTCATTTTTATTATTAATTTATTCTTTTCTGTCAAACATTTTCTTCCATATTTCTGTTAAAAAATTTCAATTGTTTGGTCTTTGTTTATCCCTTTATAAATTATTTGTTAAATTTTTATTTTATTTCATTCTTTTTTTATTTTTTTGTTCTTTCTTTCTTTCTTTCTTTCTTTCTTTCTTTCTTTCTTTCTTTCTTTCTTTCTTTCTTTCTTTCTTTCTTTCTTTTTCTCTTTCTTTCTTCTACAGTGATCTTCAACCATCGTTGGACAGAGTGCGAAGTGCCAGTACGACCTGTCTGAGGCCTGAGAGCAGTTTCCGCTCCCCTGATAGAGACAGGTAAGAAAAAAATGAACAAAAAAAAAAAAACTGGAAAAAAACAAGAAAGCTGTGAAAACACACACACACACACACACACACTAGAAAGTTTTCCAGAAGTAATAGTGCAATACTGAAATAATTACCAGTCCATAAACTGTCACTGTTATTTCTTATTAATTGATTTTTCTTGTGCACAGGTTTAACAAAGTTGAATATAATAATATTACGATGTATTTTTCTTTTCTTTTTAAGCATGATGTTCCTAATAGAAATTTTAATCTACTTTTCCAACATCTACATTATTGTGAAACAGCCTGTACATGCACAGCACTACATGAATCCTTTTGTATACAGTGTGCAGATGAACCTTACTTTAAAAATACTGTAATAAGCTCTGAGACACTGTCCTCAGACCAACGTGAGAGGAATCTTCCATCATGGAGCGCCATTTTATCTCCATCTTACATTATCGTTCCATTCATCCGCTTTCTCATACCTCATCTTTCGTTGTTGTTGTGTTTTTACTCATGTACTGCGTGGCCTGCTTTGCTCAGGCTGTCAGACAGTTTGGACAGACCTGTGTGCGAAAAACCTAACAAGAAATCCATTGAGAATGACAGGTGAGATTTTCCGAGCAAAATGTTCGATTATTTGAATTGATCTGAATTTGGCCCTAGTTTTATTCGAATCTTTTAAAGCCTTGCTTGCTTCGTTGCTGTATCATACATGGTTTAATTTTTTGGGGTTTCTGTTCTGTGCACTTCATCCTTTCTGTTGTTTCATTCCTGCATTCAGGATCCAGCCCACCTCCATCCTGCGGGGCAGCAGGTGGAGGAAAGATGGTCCAATCCGGCCGTTTGGGCAGTCCAGCCAGGACAGGTGCATTTGGTCATCCAAAATCCAAAATCTACTTAATTCGGCCCTGTTGTCCCACCTTGTTGTTTTTTAAAAAATAAATAATTCCCATTGTTTATTTCGTGTGAACCCAAACTTTGTAACATGGTGCCCATCATGGGGTGAAGAGGTTTGAGCTTTTACTACTTTTTTTTTTTCAATCCTAGCGTTTGTCCCACACAATGGCAGGGTCCGCTGTTTTTAGCGGATCATCTGATCCGCATGATTTGGCACAGGTTTTACGCCGGATGCCCTTCCTGTTGCAACCCTCCCATTTTTATCCGGGCTTGGGACCGGCACCGAGAGTTAACTCTTCAGTGGCTGGGTGGGCACCCTGCCCGGGAATCGAAACCGGGCCGAGGCAATGAGCTTTTACTAAATAAACAGTTGAAATCTATCAAAAAGCAGGAATCTCTTCTTCCTATAATCTGAAGATGTAAGAGGTTCCTGGTTTTTTTGCTAGATAATCTCAACTTCATCAAAAGTGTGAAAGCAGAATGGTGCTGTAGGTTTGAGGAAATTTCTAAATTCAGAGCAATTTGTCATTTGATTTCTTTCAAGCCCATTTTTATTCAACCTCAGTAATTCCCATGAGATCAGTCTGGTCCGTTGATAATTGTGCATTAGGTTATAAAGCCATTGTCCTTTCTTTTCCACCTCATTGCTTGAATTTCCCTTTTCTGTCTCGCTCTCTGTGTTTAAGTTTCCATCCTACTGCTTTTATGGAAATTTTAAATCTGCACACTAGAAAGTTAGATAGTTAATCAGCAGAAATGAATAGTGGTGGTTCCGTGGAAACTCAGTAGTAGCCCAATGGTAGTTCACTGTTAGCTCAGCGGTAGTTCTGTGGAAACTCAGTGGTAGCTCATTGCTAGTTTAGTGGTAGCTCAGTGTTAGTTCCATGGAAACTCAGTGGTATCTCAGTGGTAGCTCAGCAGTAGTTTAGTGGTAGCTCAGTGATAGTTCCATGGAAACTCAGTGGTAGCTCAGCAGTAGTTTAGTGGTAGCTCAGTGGTAGTTCCATGGGAGCTCAGTGGTAGCTCAGTGGTAGCTCAGTGGTAGTTCAGTGGTAGCTCAGTGGTAGTTCCATGGGAACTCAGTAGTAGTTCAGTGGTAGCTCAGTGGTAGTTCCATGGGAACTCAGCGGTAGCTCAGTGGTAGCTCAGTGGTAGTTCAGTGGTAGCTCAGTGGTAGTTCCATGGGAACTCAGTAGTAGTTCAGTGGTAGCTCAGCGGTAGTTCAGTGGTAGCTCAGTGGTAGTTCCATGGGAACTCAGTAGTAGTTCAGTGGTAGCTCAGTGGTAGTTCCATGGGAACTCAGCGGTAGCTCAGTGGTAGTTCAGTGGTAGCTTAGTGGTAGCTCAGTGGTAGTTCCATGGGAACTCAGCGGTAGCTCAGTGGTAGCTCAGTGGTAGTTCCATGGGAACTCAGCGGTAGCTCAGTGGTAGTTCAGTGGTAGCTCAGTGGTAGCTCAGTGGTAGTTCCATGGGAACTCAGCAGTAGCTCAGTGGTAGTTCAGTGGTAGCTCAGTGATAGTTCCATGGAAACTCAGTGGTAGCTCAGTGGAAACTCAGTGGTAGCTCAGTGGTAGTTCCATGGGAACTCAGCGGTAGCTCAGTGGTAGCTCAGTGGTAGTTCAGTGGTAGCTCAGTGGTAGTTCCATGGGAACTCAGTAGTAGTTCAGTGGTAGCTCAGTGGTAGTTCAGTGGTAGCTCAGTGGTAGTTCCATGGGAACTCAGTAGTAGTTCAGTGGTAGCTCAGTGGTAGTTCCATGGGAACTCAGCGGTAGCTCAGTGGTAGTTCAGTGGTAGCTTAGTGGTAGCTCAGTGGTAGTTCCATGGGAACTCAGCGGTAGCTCAGTGGTAGTTCAGTGGTAGCTCAGTGATAGTTCCATGGAAACTCAGTGGTAGCTCAGTGGAAACTCAGTGGTATCTCAGTGGTAGTTTAATGGTATCTCAGTGGTAGTTCCATGGAAACTCATTGGTAGTTCAGTGGTAGTTCAGTGGTAGCTCAGTGGTAGTTCCATGGGAACTCAGCGGTAGCTCAGTGGTAGCTCAGTGGTAGTTCAGTGGTAGCTCAGTGGTAGTTCCATGGGAACTCAGTGGTAGTTCAGTGGTAGTTCAGCAGTAGTTTAGTGGTAGCTCAGTGATAGTTTAGTGGTAGTTTGTTGGAAACTCAGTGAATCTCAGTGGTAGTTTAGTGGTAGTTTGGTGGAAACTCATTGGTAGTTTAGTGGAAGCTCCATGGTAGTTTAGTGGTAGCTCAGTGGTAGTTTAGTGGTAGCTCAGTGATAGCTTAATGGTAGTTCAGTGGTAGTTTAGTAGTAGTCATTAGGCTGCTGATCAGAAGGTTTTGCGTTCTTCCAAGATCACCAAGCTGACACTGTTCTCTCTCTCTCTCTCTCTCTCTCTCTCTCTCTCTCTCTCTCCCCTAGAGCCCACGGTGGACGTAATTCCCCTACAGAGCCGCCCTTATCAGTGCGCAGAGGACGACAGCTCCCACAACTCCCTGCAAAGAGCAGCAGTATAGAGCAAGGTATTCTATCTCTCTGTCTGTCTGTCTGTCTATTTGTATATTATTTATTTCTATATTTTGTTCAGCTCTGGCAGTAGAAGAACGAGCTCGGCAGTTGAGTCAGATGAGGGTTCCGTCATATCGGCCAGGTTCATCGGCCAGCTCAGGCCATGAACAAGACATGGATCTGAAGAACAAGAGAGATGTGAGTCAGTCACACACACACACACACACACACACACACACACACACACACACACACACACACACACACACAAAGCTTTACACTAATAGAAGAGTTCAGTAGAACACAGATATCAGGAGCTTATTTCACTGAAATTCTACAACATTAAATGTAACTATAAATGGATAAAAATATGACGTATAATAGCACATAGTGCTATAAGTGTATACATTTAATTCCATTTAAATTTGCATTACCTTTAAACTAAACACATTTAGCACATCCGTTATTCAGAAGTGCTTTGTAATGTCTATCAAAAACACGCTGGTTAAAGAAGAAGGAAGAAATAGCATGAAGAATTGCTTTTGTATGATGATTTGAATTGTATTGTAAATAGATCTCACTGTGTTTTTTTCATTTAAAGGCCAGGAACTAAACACTGCCTATATTATAAATTAGCTAAAAAGTGTAGAATATCTGAACTATTTTCTCATAGCATCTCAATTACAAGCCACAGACACACTGTAGACGATATCTTTAATATTCTTGTTAATAGTACTTTAGTTGTTGCATACTGTACAGGACGTTCGGAGCAGGCTGATGATGTTGTTGTTTGTAAATGTGTAGCTGTACAAGAGGAGCTGTGATAACATGTCTGCGAGGTCGTCGGACAGTGACATGAGCGACGTGTCAGCCGTGTCGCGAGCCAGCAGTGCCTCTCGTCTCAGCAGCGCTAGTTACATGTCTGTCCAATCAGAGAGGCCACACGGACGGTTCAGGTTGGGAAAACTGTGCATCAGAAACACTGCAAATGCATATGATCAGGACACATTCTTCATCATTATTTTATTCTGTCTTCTCCTTTCCTGTCAATAATCTCAGATTTTTAAAAACATCTGCAGCTATAATCAAGACATCCAGTTTACAAGCATTACAAATTTTCCTCAAATCAGTGGTCTGTTTAGATTCACTCGAGCTCACTTCCTGCATGGCTCTGCACGCCAGTCTCTGTTATGCATGCTATCTGTCTTGTGTCTGTTTCTCGTCCATTTTTTTTTTCCTGCATCCTCACACTACACTACGTCGTCGGGGTCAAAAGGTCAAAATCATTGGAGAGTTGCAACGGGGAGGAAAAAAGGGAGAGGAGGATCTCATGGGGGGTGAGCGGGCCGGGGCAGAGGAGGAGCCTGGGAAAGAGGCGCTTCTCAGAGGAGCTGAAACGCCGGCGCCACACTGTGGCTGGAGATGTGAGGTAACTGTGAGATGGACAGGAACTGCGCTTTAGAGGAATTAGAGACAACTCATCTGTGATCGGTCATCTAATGATCAGTAAGCTTTGTGATCGGTCATCTAATGATCAGTAGTTTAACCCTTTTTACCAGTTCACTGGTGTTCTGAAATCAACTTATGGGACATTTTCAATCAGTATAAACAAATTCATTATTTTATCTACGCAAGTCTGGTATAAAACAAGTCAGGACTCTGTTAGCTTTCAGTATGAAACGTGTGTTTTTCCCTCACTCAGGACTTTAAGAATTTGTAAGTATTTCTGTTTTTATCTAGCCTGATAGATGCAATATATTCATAGAAATGTTCAAATCAAAAACGGTTCATTTTTTCTCCACAAAAATGTTTATTTGAAGGTTGAGTCATGTCAACTGGACTCCTTTCTAGTTAAAACGTTTCACCACTCATCCCAGCATCTTCTTCAGACAGCGAGTCCCTTACTCCTAGCACCTCCTCTCATTCTCACCTCCCCTTGTTCCCTTAACAAGGCTACCCAGGAAGGAGAGGATCCTTGACCCTGGAGGCTACAAATTGGTGGAATCCTGCCAACTTCCCTCAGACTGAAGGATCTGCTCGGATGAGCGGTGAAACGTTTCAGTTGACATGACTAAACATTTGTGTGGAGAAAAAATGAACTGTTTTTGATTTGAACTGTTCTATAGTGCCTCTATTAGGCTTAATAAAAACAGAAATACTTTTTAAAAAAAGCCCTGAGTGTCTACTTTTATTTAAGCTTCGTATTAGCCACCACTGTGGAGTGTGACATGACAAAGACATTCAATGCTGAACATGGAAGCAACAAAACAGACACAAATTCCATTTTTTAGAAAACAGATAATTATGGGAAACAGAATTAAACACTTGGCTTCAAATCAGATGAATAACTTCTTCTTCTTTCGGCTTTTCCCTTCAGGGGTCGCCACAGTGAATCATCTCTCTCCACATATCCGTATCTTCAGCATCCTCAACACTTGCACCCACTAGCTTCATATCCTCATTAATTCCATCCATATACCTCCTCTTTGGCCTTCCTCTTTGCCTCCTGCCTGGCAGCTCCATGTCCAACATTCTCCTACCAATATACTCACTCTCCCTCCTCTGAACATGTCCAAACCATCTTAATCTGGCCTCCCTAACTTTGTCCCCCAAACGTCCAACATGAGCTGTCTCTCTGATGTACTCCTTCCTAATCCTGTCCAATCTTATCACTCCCAAAGAGAACCTCAACATCTTCAGCTCTGCTACCTCTAGCTCTGACTCCTGTCTCTTCCTCAGTGACACTGTCTCTAAACCATACAGCATGGCCGGTCTCACCACTGTCCTGTACACCTTCCCCTTGATTCTCGCTGATATTTTCCTATCAAAATCAGATGAATAACAATTTATGATATTATTATTAATGAATGTTTACGAGCTATAATTAAAGTAATAGCTACACTTTATGTCCCTATGATGAGTTAAAAAAAAAAAAAAAAGACATTGTAAAAGAGTCTCCTTCTCCAGAGAGTGTCACTGTATTATGTAGTCCAGACAAACATGGGTACAGCCACTATTGCTCTGAAAGCCAACTGGAGCGTTATGAGATTCTGAAGCTGGAGGCTTCTGACACACTTTTGGAGACTGAAAAGACTTCAGAGACAAATGAAAGAATTTGCTGTCGTTTCGCTTGAAACAGTGTCCTCCAGCCAGCCAGACAATCCACATGAAGACGCAGATGAATGTGTTGTGTGTTTTGTTCCTTTTATACTTAGCTAATCAGGTTTGCTTCCAAATGTTGAAGCTGCATATTTTTGTACTGATGCTTAACACAAACCTGATAAAATGAATGTCAGAATATATTGAGCTGTTTATCTGAATGCAGAATTTCGAGTCAGGATAGTGCAAAAGTCTTTCAAAATAGTTTACAGGCTCTGTTATAGATCTTTATTTTATGAATTCTGCAGTATGGAGTCAGTACAAAAACCTTTTCGATTTCCAAACGTTACTTCAAAATATTTTTACGAAAAAAAGAAATTAAGTAAGAAGTTACCGAAAAAACAAAAACCGAAAATTATTCATTCATTCATTGTCTACCGCTTATCCAATCTATTCTCGGGTCACGGGGAGCCTGTGCCTATCTCAGGCGTCATTGGGCATCAAGGCAGGATACACCCTGGATGGAGTGCCAACCCATCACAGGGCACACCCACACACACTCTCATTCACTACGGACAATTTAGAGATGCCAATCAACCTACAATGCATGTCTTTGGACTGGGGGAGGAAACCGGAGTACCCGGAGGAAACCCCCGAGGCACGGGGAGAACATGCAAACTCCACACACACATGGCGGAGGCGGGAATCGAACCCCCAACCCTGGAGGTGTGAGGCAAACGTGCTAACCACCAAGCCACCGTGCCCCCCCAACGAAAATTATTTTTTTCCAAAAAAAAGTTATATAAAAACAAACATTACTTTTCAAAAAAAAAAAAGGGAGCGAGAGGGAAAAAAAAGTTTGATATGTTTGTATAGAAAGTAACGTTATATAAGAGACAGTTTTCAACTCCTGGGTATTTTATGCTCTATTTTTTCATAAAATTGAACTTTTATCAACTTTTTCACATCTTTGGACACGCCCACATCTATTCTGCAACTCTCTCTGTCGCTCATGTCAGCGAAAGTCGGCAGCTGTCATTGAGAATGAATGACCTCCGGTTGCTTTGAAGACTTTTACTCAGCACTGTATGCAATCCTGTAAGAAAATATAACAATCGCTTAACAAAACATGACCAATGTGTTTGCTTACATTTGCTTCATTTCACTTTCCTGTTTTCTCAACTTAGATTAATTCAATAATAAACTACTAAAATTCCTTATTAATTAATTACTACCATTGAGGCGATGTGCTTGGGTTTCCTTTTTGCACAGATCTAGAAATTATACCCACAATCCCACTTTCCTCTCACACACCATGAAGTTTTGCACATGCTTAGTTTCATTTATGCTTTTTCATTCTGTGCATGTGTTTATCTTGTGTGTGTATCTCGTCTCGTGTTTGTGTGTTTGTACATGTGTGTGTGTGTATGTTGTGTCTAATGTGCCTTTTAGATCCTTCCTTGCATGCCTTCAGTCATACATCCGATGCTTGGCTGTCGCACCATCACGTGATCCTCCTCCATCCAGCCCCCTAACGTCCCGTCCTTCTCTTACCCCTCTTCACTCCGGAGAGGAGAAACCCATCACCTCTCTCCCGCGCCCTACACCAAGTGCACTCTTCTGTATAAGAGATACTGAGGCTAAAGAGGGTGAAGAGAGTGTAACGGGACAATCCCTCAGCACCGTGACTTCCTCTGCTTTGCTGCTGTGTTAATAGAAACTAATGCTAACAACTGAGAGAAATTCTATTAGTACCTGACTGAGTGAACACTGTGTTATTACATCAGAAATCTGATGTCATCAGAAATCTGTGTCACTTCATTTAGGTGTGACTTTATGACACTTGTTAGTGGTTATAAAATGTTTATAGGATTATATCAGTTCTGGGCTTATGAAAGTATCGTGTAGGCTTATAAACACTGTGTTATCCTTTTAGAAAATATTTAGTGTAGTGTAAGAGAACTCAATTTTATAACTCTGAACTGAGTAAAGATAAAATCTTTGTTTGACATAATAAAACATTGAAACTTTGCCTGTATGCAACATTTATAAGCTACAGGAAATGACCTAGTGACAATGTTAGTTCCTTCCATATCCTTCATTTTAATCTTCTCCTCGGGTCAAAATGGACCATTTACATTTTTAATCTTTTTCCTTCCAACTTCTTTTCTATTCCGGTTCATTTTCTGTAAATATTTTCAAGATATTCAGATATTCGTAAACATTTAGCCTTCTGGTCTTTTCTTATACTTTTCCTGCATAGTTTCCCCACAAAAAAAAAGAAAGAAAGAAAAAAAAGCTGCATTCTTTTTCTTCCAACTTTAAGTGCTTGGCTCGATTCCTCTTATAAATATAAAAACCTTTTGCTCATCTGTCAGATGCTCAGATTATGTAGAAATGTAGTATATGAGTGTTTAGACTCTGGCCTCCGGGTCGCTCTCTGTTCCAGTCGGCAGGTTCGGGCCTCGGCAGGCCACAGCATGTTGAAGAGCACGAGCGCAAGCGGCAACATTAACACGCCCGAGCGAACGGACGGCAGCCAGTCGGACACGGCGCTCGGCACAGTGGGCAGCAGCAGCAGCAAGAAGCGTCGCTCCAGCCTCAATGCTCGATTTGTAGCCATCGTGGGAAATAGGCGCAGCCGCAGCACCTCACAGATCAGCCAGACAGGTCAGAGCTTTACATTAGATTTACCCTCAGAGAGCAGCTACTCTGTGCTGGTGTTAGCCTTTAATTATGTGCATTGACCACTAAAACTAGGCAATATGACACATATTTTTTCTAAGAGAGGCAGTGGTAGCTCAAGTGGTTAAGGCTCTGGCTTTTTGATCGTAGGATCATGATTCTGTTGGGCAATTGAGCAAGGCCCTTAACCCTCTCTGCCCCTGCACTCTGACCCCAACTTCCTCAGCTGGGATATGCGAAGAAAAGAATTCCACTGTGCCGTAATAAATGTGTGGTGATAATAAAGGCTTGTCAGTATCATGGATATCAATATCAAGGCTATCAATATAGCCTTATATAATAATAATAATAATAATAATAATAATAATAATAATAATAATAATAATATGTTTATTAGGCATGGTGACTTAGTGGATAATGGA
Organism: Hemibagrus guttatus; assembly: GCA_033459395.1. Lineage (NCBI taxonomy): Eukaryota > Metazoa > Chordata > Actinopteri > Siluriformes > Bagridae > Hemibagrus > Hemibagrus guttatus. The sequence continues at coordinate 12,786,372 of JAUCMX010000025.1, read as the reverse complement.
AAATGGATGGTTTATAGATTATATTTTTTTATTATTTTTTAACATATTTAAATAAAACGTAAAAATGAAATAATATTTTATATAATTATTTACCATGTATTAGAAATATGTTGGTTGTTAAATCTATTTATTATTCTGATATAATACATAATATTTTCATTTTTATTTTAATGTATTAAAATAATAAACATATTATCCCTTCATATATAAACAATTAATTAACTAGATATTTTGACTTCAATTAAAAGACAATGTAAACAAATTATTTAGACTGTGAATGAGTTCCTATAAAATCAACAACATTTAAAACAAGCTCATTAATACAAACCTTGGAAATACTAAAAGCTAATTAGAAAGTGAATCATCTTCTGACTGATCAGATTGGAAAACAAAATAATATTTTCAAGAAGTATGCGTCTCAGACTCTCAAATATTCATAGACGTTTAGCTTCCTGGTCTTTTCTTATACTTTCCTGCTTAGTATCCCACAAAAATAAATCTACACTCCAATGAAACGATCAAAGTTCTCTTTCTTTAATAAAAGCAACTGCGGCCATTTCTTTGCCCTTTAAAAGTCAGGAGCGACTCGGGGTTGTTCACTGTGAGAAGGCTGTCCGTGCTTGTTCCATCTTTCACTCAGCCGAAAGCAGACATAAAAGCACATTAGAGAGCTCTCAGGCCTGGAGCGACACTCCACTCTGTCCTGACATTTTTAACTACAAAGACTCCGGTGAAAGAGATGGAGCTTTTTTATTTCTGTTGCGTGAAAAGCAGGCAGTTAGCTCAGCACTGCTGGCTAACATTTCAATTAGAAACAAAACCGCTCCTGAGACGACTTTAGCAGGTTCAAACACTATCAAATTTTTTAGGGGTTTGTGAATGATTGATTAAAACATCTTTATAACAATGACAACTGCCAAAAACTCTATCAGTGCTAGTTAAATTAAATGGCTGCCATTACATTGCAGTAAAGATTAGCATGCCAACCTGAGGTAAAATTAGCTTTCAGTTCGTATTAGCGTCATTTAGCTGTGATATCAGAAAGCATGTTTATACATTTCCTCGTCATGGATTGTGCTGTATGTCTCCAGAGGCATCCAATAAAAAGTCAAAGGGAGGAGGGACGATACAGCGGAGTCAGGAGACCGGCATGGCGGTCGAGCTGCAGCGCAACATGAGCCGACAGCCGAGCCGAGAGTCCAACAACGGCAGTATGGCCAGCTACAACTCAGAGGGAAGGTGAGAATATTTTTCTCTTTTCGGCTACTTTTTTTTTTTAAAGATGTATACAGAATCTAAATTCTATAATCTGGCTTTCATGAGGAAAAAAGGACGTGCTTGCTTGGTGTCTTTCCATTGTCTGTACCGCTTATCCGATCTATTCTCGGGTCACGGGGAGCCTGTGTCTATCTCAGGCGTCATCGGGCATCAAGGCAGGATACAACCTGGATGGAGTGCCAAGCATTCACAGGGCACACACACACACATACACACACACACTCATTCACACACTACGGGCAATTTGGAGCCTAGAAGCATGCATTTGGACAGTGGGAGGAAAGCGGAGCACCCGGAGGAAACCCACCAAGCATGTGGAGAACATACAAACTCTGCTTGGTGTCTTTATTATTTCTATTTCTTGTATTAAAGAAGAGATGCACCTTCTACAATGTCTCAGTTCCAGTTAAATAACTGATAGTTATTTCACTTAAATAACTGATAGTGTTAATGTTTTTTAATAACAGAGTGTGTGAAAATTTTTTAGCTTTTTTTAAAGCTTTTAAAGACAACAGGACACAGGACACAACGGGAAATGCTTCATGTTACTTGAATGGAACGTTTACAAGACAATTATTCACACTATAGCAGCAATAAACACCTCTTTCCTCGTCAGCTTCAATTTTCTTCTGTCTTGAGTTACTGAGGAACTGAGAGACTTTTATTACATAACCTCTCCTTAAAGAAATAAACAGCGCTTACTATGTCAGTGATTAGACGTATTTCTATTATGTAACAATGCCTTATTTGTCTGTTGAACCTTAGTTTATGTAGCTCACATGTCTTGTGAATGAGTTGTTTCTATAGAAACTATAACATAGTAGTGTTTAACAGTCAGCATTACTGTCTATCTGACAGTATCTCTTATCATCTGATTGCTGCGTTTTCAGTCCGATCTTCCCAGCCGTGAGGGTGGAGACTCAGTTCAGTGACTTCCTGGATGGACTGGGTCCTGCCCAGCTTGTGGGCCGACAAACTCTGGCCACTCCGGCTATCGGTGAGTTGCATCACACCTTTACATTGTTTATATAGATTCTGAATTCTGATGATTTTTAAAGCAAGAGGCATTCAAATTTATCATTTATTTGCAGCCCCTCCATATTTTTTGTGAGTGTTGCCGTCAAAAATGCTCAATATTGCAGCTTTTTTCTTTTTTTTTTTTTTTAAGAAAAACTATTTGAATTGGAAATTGCAAGCACAGGATTTTTCTTTTAAACTCTTACCAATGAAAATGCATATATAATTACTTTCTTTGACAGCTGTATTCACGTACTCGCACTTCCATGTACGTGAATTGGCTGAGTGTGTGTTGCGATGATGTCACATGACATGGCCCAATTCTTCAGAAAATCTGCTGAATTTAGAAAAAAGTTTCTCTGAATAGCACAGAGTTTGCTTGATATCGTGTTAATTTTTGTGATGGCAAAGATCTTGGAGGGTCTGAATTTTACTTCCGAACCGGACTTGTCATATTTTAGAGAACATTCTTGTGAGCATCTTCTCTCAAGACTTGCTGTTTTCACTCGCTGTACAGGAGACATCCAGATTGGCATGGTCAACAAGAAGGGAAAGCTGGAGGTGGAGGTGATCCGAGCTCGTGGTCTCATCCAAAAACCAGGATCTAAATCTCTCCCGGGTCAGTCCTCACGAAATGCTGTACTGATGTGATTTTGAAAGAAGAAATGTTGTTTATAATGATACACCAATCAGGCATAACATTATGGCCACCTGCCTAATATCGTGTCCCCCTTTTGCTGCCAAAACAGCCTTGACCCGTCAAGGCATGGACTCCACTCGTTCCCTGAAGGTGTGCTGTGGTATCTGGCACCAAGATGTTAGCAGCAGAGGTGGAGCCTCCATGGGCCATACTTACAGGATACTTTTGATAGATACTGACCACTGCAGACCGGGAACACCCCACAAGAGCTGCAGTTTTGGAGATGCCCTGATCCAGTGGTCTAGCCACCACAATTTGGTCCTTGTCAAACTCGCTCAAATCCTTACGCTTGTCCATTTTTCCTGCTTCTAACACACCAACTTTGAGGACAAAATGTTCACCTGCTGCCTAATATATCCCACCCACTAACAGGTGCCATGATGAGGAGATAATCAGTGTCACTTCACCTCTCACTGCTCATGATGTTATGCCTGATCGGTGTATACACCTTGTACAGTCAACAGTTTTTGAACACCTTCCCCACATAGTTTAGAGTTTTTATTTTATTTGGAATTGTATGAGAAAATTTTGACATGGTTTTGGCTTTTTATTTGATTGAAACTGAAACCCTTTAAAATGTAGTTAAATTGACCCAGGCACTACAAGAAATTAATGTAAAAATGATCGACACACACACACAGATAACATTTGTACTTCATGTTTGGAATTACTAGATTACATTTACCAGTGAAAGTCTCAAAGAAACAAAAGATTATTACAGGCACTAGCTCTGAAATACAGCACTTGGAGCAAATGCGGATGATTTACAACAAATGCACTTTTAGAAAAAATATAAAACCAAAACATAAGGGTTAAGTGAATTTGCCTTTAACAAAACGTTCATTTTCAGTCCTATTTTAATAAAACCTTAAATAACTAGATTACATTTTTACCACCTTAAAACACCAGTATATTATTCAGCATAGAGCCAGTGGATCTTAGATTCATTCATTGTCTACCGCTTATCCGAACTACACTCGGGTCACGGGGAGCCTGTGCCTATCTCAGGCGTCATTGGGCATCAAGGCAGGATACACCCTGGACGGAGTGCCAACCCATCACAGGGTACACACACTCTCTCAATACGTACAATTTAGAGATGCCAATCAACCTACAATGCATGTCTTTGGACCGGGGGAGGAAACCGGAGTACCCGGAGGAAACCCCCGAGGCACGGGGAGAACATGCAAACTCCACACACACGTGATGGAGGTGGGAATTGAACCCCCAACCCTGGAGGTGTGAGGCAAACGTGCTAACCACTAAGCCACCGTGTCCCCCGGGTCTTAGATTTTAATTATTAAATTTTTTTCCTTATTTTTACTGCTGTTTATTTCAACATTGGCATTAACCTTGATTCACTGTAGAAACTGCAGCGTCTGCACCAAACTGCACCAAGAGATCCGCCCCCCCCAAAAAAAAAATCACAATATGGATGCATTAATGAGTAGTCCAAACCTCATTTTAAGAGGAAGAAGGGTTTTATAAGAATGTGCTATTTGTTCTTCTCAGCTCCTTATGTAAAGGTTTACCTGCTGGAAAACGGAGCGTACGTGGCCAAGAAGAAAACGAAAATCGCACGGAAAACGCTGGACCCGCTGTACCAGCAGACCCTGCAGTTTGAAGAGAGCCCACAGGGGAAAGTGTTACAGGTGGGTCACTGATCTGCCTTTCAGTATCGATACACAAACTGCAGGGAGTGAAAGGGCAGTGGATTGTTATTGTATACTTGTGGATTTCTGCACAGATGTAAACACTGTACAGGTATAACACTGGCACATTGTTCATTTGGTTGCCAGTTATTACATTTCAGATGCACTTTTTGCAGTTGTGTTACAACTACACAGTGCGTGTGTGTGTGTGTGTCATCATATCACACTAATTTCAGCATATCACACTAATTTCATTTGTTCAGATGGAAATTTTATTTCTTGATTTGTGGACGTCCTCCTAGGTCATCGTGTGGGGAGACTACGGACGAATGGACCACAAATCCTTCATGGGAGTAGCACAAATCTTATTGGAGGAGCTGGACCTGGCCAGCAACGTGATTGGCTGGTACAAACTGTTTCCACCCTCCTCATTAGTAGACCCCACGCTGGCGTCACTGACCAGACGAGCTTCCCAGTCGTCTCTGGACAGTTCTTCAGGACCTGGTGGGGTTCGATCTTAGTGCACTAATTTACAAAGCACACTCCACACTCCAGAGAATCAACTGAGGACATGACAGGACCACAATCAGAGTCAGAGCAAAAAAAAAAATATGCGATGAACAAAAGACAAAGCTTTGAAGAAAAATGACAATCACTCCTGTCGGTTACGTTGGGTTCATATTGTTTCATTTTAATTCCCCCCTCTGTTGTGCGTCTGTTTTGCGAAATAAGGCCTCTACATTCTGCCAGTCTGGCTTATTCCTCATATCAGCCACTAATTCGTTACTGTGGAGCTGCAGTACAGTTTAACTCTGAGTAACTAAAGAGACTCCTGTATAGACTCCTGTATAGGCTTGAAGGTCGAAAGTTTAAAGGTTACGACTTCGAAAAGAAGCAAGGCCATTCCAAAAGGGAAGATCTTTTTTGTTTGGTGCCTAAACATCAAGGACCCCGGGCTACGGTCAAGTATCCGTACAGCGTTAGAGTTTTCAGGGTGTTTACCACAGCTGACGGAGGCTACGTTCTCCTTAATGTTTCCTCTTTGTTTATCAGCTGATTCTTTTTTCTCCATACCTCTAACTCACAAAGTTACGAGGTTTGTGTTGTCTACAAATGTACCATGTGCATGGTGATGATGCTGAGAATGAGAAGGAAAAAAAACGGAATGGACTTGAGGAAAAAGTGTTTCCGAAAAACATTCACAAGTCATTTTGCGTTCTCGTCTAAATTTCTATTCACACATAAGACTTTTCCATCCACTTACTTTCACACCTTTAACCCTTCCTGATGGTCTATGAGTGTGCGCTAAAATGCTTCGGTTGCAAAACACCACACTGACCAAAGACACACAGTTCTAAAAGTCGAGAGGACCAAAAAGGCGTACTTGCGATTCAAGAAGACGTCACCAAAAAAATACTAGTCAGGCTAATAGAAAAGAAAACGTAGTGAAGACCAGCAAAGTAGGATTTATTTATAAATGGTTGCCACTGGATTTCATTTCTGTTAGCAAACGTAGCTATTTTTTGGTGAATTCCTATCAAAGATTTCATTACTAAGGCGCTGTTTTATCATCGTCGTCAGAGAAAGGATCATTCTTCCAACAAGAGCTTTTTGCTTTTACACCTTGCATTAACATTTCATCCATTTTCTTCTGGATTAATTCCTCCAGTGCAAAATGAAAATAATAGCTAGCTACAAGGGCAGTGGTGGATTAGTTGCTTAGGCTTTCGGCTAATCAAAGTTTCCACTTATGGGAAACAAGAACATTCTTATCAAGAATCAATGTTTTGGGACGTCTGCCTTTACATGCACATGAATGTAATATGGAGTTGGCCCGCCCTTTGCAGCTATAACAGCTTCAACTCTTCTGGGAAGGCTTTCCACAAGGTTTAGGAGTGTGTTTATGGGAGTTTTTGACCATTCCTCTAGAAGCGCATTTGTGAGGTCAGGCACAGATGCTAGACGAGAAGGCCTGGCTCGCAGTCTCCGCTCTAATTCATCCCAAAGGTGTTCTATCGAGTTGAAGTCAGGATTCTGTACAGGTCAGTCAAGTTCCTCCACACCAAACTCACTCATCCATGTCTTTATGGACCTTGCTTTGTGCACTGCTGCGCAGTCATGTTGGAACAGGAAGGGGTCATCCCCAAACTGTTCCCACAAAGATGGGAGCAAGAAATTGTCCAAAATGTCTTGGTATGCTGAAGCATTAAGAGTTCCTTTCACTGGAACTACGGGGCCGAGCCCAACCTCTAAAAAACAACACCTGAATTCAATGATTTGAAGGGGTGTCCCAAAACTTTTGGTAATATAGTGTATATAAGTCCAAGCATTTTTTCAAACACACAATAAGCAGACACTGTACAACTATACAAAACTATTCAGATTCCCATATAAGTTTTGTAAAGTGATAAACGCATTTTATTTACGAAAACATGACACACTCCTTCCAGACTGTGTTTGATTGGCCGCAGATCGGACGAGTACAGGATGAGTCTTTGACATTTTTCAACAAATTCTAAACAGTCCTGAAATGAAATCCGCAAAACACATTTTGAAAAATCGTTTTTAGATTATTTTTTTAAATCTACTTACTGCATGCTGGTTAATTTGCATCCACGATGTCAAGAAACTTGTCCGGAAAGATCTTTAGCAACAATTTTGCTAATTTTAACAGTCACTTTAAAGTCTTCTGATAATTTGCACAATATAGAGACAATTACAATTTGAGTGATGTCACAATACAGTGAAAAAGAAAGCACCTCAGAAAAAAATAGAGACAATCTGTTTTCTGCTTGTCTGTTGGTTTTGGTTTGGAATCATTTGGCGACCCTTGTTGTATTTGCATCGAAGGTACTTTCTCTTTTTACTTGAAATCCAATCATAATAAGCAGCACAGCACAGAGATCGTGGCTAGATGGTAGAGCGAGCGTCACACTGAATTTCACTCTCTCTATATATCAATTTAGATGACCTTAACTCGATGATGTTTTCTAATAAAAATCGTTGATGGCAACAGCTACAAACACTAGGGATGCATCAGACCGAGTATAAATACGTGTGCATAGGTTTTGGTACTCGTCAATACTGATTCTGTTGCTGAAACCCTTAATCAACTTAGTAATCAAGCAAGCAGGGTTTAACAGAACATTTTATTTAGCTCTGTTGTTGGTGGCTTTTGCTGAATGATGCCAGCAATGAACTCCACATGCTTTAGGTTTTATTTTTAAAATGAGAAGTACCAGCTAAAGAACACTCTCTACTAAAGATACTGGTTAAAGATATTGGATCAGATCACTTGTAGTGTAGAAAAATGCTGTCATGGATGATGAAATGTTTCATGATGTTTTACTGGTATATCACTTTGTCGCAAAGAAGACAAGACAAAGAGGATATATATAATCAAATTTTATCCCTAATGAGTAAGCCAGAGGTGACAGCGAGAAGGAAAAATGCCCTGAGATGACATGAGGAAGAAACCTTGAACCAGACTCATCGTCATCCTCATCTGGGTGACAGTAGATAGTGTGATTATAAATCTTATACGTATAAGCATCAGTGTAACTTCTGAATTCATTATAGTTTTAGCGTATCAGTCCTGATGCATCCCTAGCAAACACGATTATGTTTGGATCGTTGAAAATAATGTAAATGCAAGGTATCGTGGGCTTTTGTCTGGAAGTGAGTGTTCATTTTTCATATGCTGTTCCAGAAAAAAACTCAATATTATATCAGATTAAATATTATTTATATGATCTCCAGAAATCTAGGACCAGATTTGGTGAATTTTATAAGATGGTGCAATATATAACACATCCGATTTTTTTTCTACTTACATTTCCAGTCGAAAATGACCTAAAAACACGTTTGTTTGTCTGTTTTTGCAGTTTAAAAAGCAAACACAAGAACTTTGATGATTTTTTTTTTTTTACAATGTACAAGGATTCAAAAAAGTCTAAAAAAAAAAAAAAAAAAAAAAAGATGGAAAGAATGCACTTTGTTCATCTATCACACTTTTATTTTTCATTTATTTACACATAACGCTCTTCTCTTTCAAGTGACCAATCAGATTTTGTCAGTGCTATGACAACAAAACGCCAATCATCTGCCAGGCTACTGGCTCCTCCCATCAGATGGGGTGGGGCAGCATGACCTGTTCTGAGCTGCATGCACATTTTTATAAACAGACAAAACAGAACAATAAAAAGAAAAGCTACAGAAATAGATACCTGTGTTAGTTCCACATACAGTAGGCCAGCTTGTTTGTTGCATGTACTTGTACAGTTTGCTTGTACTTGATTATAAAGAGATAAACTAAGAAACTAAAGCCATTCACTCTCAGATCCACGGGAAAAAAAAAATCCTCTCCAGTACTTGTCCTACATTCCGGTGATGAATGTATTTTTTTTTTTTCTTCTTCTTGCATTTCTTTGTCTTTTCTAATCCCTTCAAGGGAAACATGTGCTGTACTGTAATACTGATCATAACCAAACCTCCTTCTTTTACAGATATCTCATAATATGTAAATGATTCTTTACCTCCAAGAGACAGAGATTATACAACTAATTATACATCAGTGAGAGTGACACGTAGCTACTGAACTGAACAGTTACAGGTGAAACGCAGTAATACATGCACAACAACGCTGAATGTGCACAGATTGTAAATATGAACTAACCATTAAGTCGGTTAAGCCATATTTGCAAAAAAGAAAAAAAAAACAAAAACAAAAGAAAAAAGGGGCCAAGGATTTTCTTGCAAAAAGACATCTCAGTTCCCGAGGGACCGCTGACTCGCTGGAACCGAGTCGAGACGTCGGGATCCTCCGACCGGTAACATCTCACGCTCAGCGGGCCCACGTGCTCCGCCACAACACGACCATCTCTGTGCTTTCTATACCGAGCCTCTCACAACATGCGCTCAGTGGAGGGAAAAAATTAGCCTTTTTTTAACGTTAACGTGAGCCCGGTTTTCATTTGACTTTATCAGTATTACTGGGTAGAAAAATGAAAAGAAAACATGTAACAACAAGAACAACAAAAAAAAAAAACGCTGATTGTTTACAACTCACATTATCTGTTCCACGAGTAATAATAGGATAAATAAAAAAATGTAAAAAAAATAATAAAAAGGATTCACTTGCAACACTTTTGTTTGTATAAAGATGTGGCTCAAATGATGTGTATGTTTTATATTTAAAAAAGAGTTCATTTTTATTATTTCCAAATAAAAAAAGTGTGTGGAAGAAATATTTATTTTTTGTATTTTTGTTTTGTCATAAGTGCTATATTTGGTAATAGGTACACTCTGGAAAGTGAAACTATAGATAATTTGCCAAAATCTTACGAAAACTTACAAACACTATGAAGAATCCAATCAAGAATATACTCCATTAACAACAACAAAAAGTATTAAATAAATTGATTAAGAAGTAAATTGAAAACATCATTCTTTCACAAGCAGTTTGCTAATAAGTAAATTAAGAGTACGATATCCTGTAAATAAATAATTTGTCGTTTGCTATGATATGTAGTTGCTTAGCTAATTATGTTAGCTACTGGAATCGACGCTAGTCTAACTTTAACTGCTAAGACTCGATCTGTAGGGGAAACACGATTTGTACTGCGCATGTGCGGAACTGTGTTTTCTTCTTGTCTAAAGTATGACGAAACGATTTACGGCAGTTTCGTGTATTTATAATACCGTTTTTATAATACTGTCACTACTCGATCCGTACCGGAAACACGATTTGTACTGTGCGGAAATACGTCTACTTCTTGTCTGAATATGACGAAACGATTTACGGCAGTTTATTTATACGGCAGGTATTTATAATAATATTGTTATAAGCATAGACAGAATATAATGTTATAATGTGTTGATGGCAGCAGTTTCGCGCAAGCGCAGAACAAAACCTGGGGTTTTCCCCACATGCGCAGTACAAATCATGTTTCCGGTACGGATCGAGCATTAACAAATACTACTACTAATAAAATGTATTATTATTATTTATTAATCAAGAACAAATGCAAACACAGAACGGCAGGGGGCGTAACAGCAATAACATATAAGGATACAAACAGGCAACAACAATGGTGCACAAAGTAATTAGATAGATAGATAGATAGATAGATAGATAGATAGATGATAGATAGATAGATAGATAGATAGATAGATAGATAGATAGATAGATAGATAGATAGATAGAAAAGAAGAAGGTAATAGATAGATAGATAGATAGATAGATAGATAGATAGATAGATAGATAGATAGATAGATAGATAGATAGATAGAAACAGACAGACAGGCTAATAGATAGATAGATAGAAACAGAAAGACAGGCTAATAGATAGATAGATAGATAGATAGATAGATAGATAGATAGATAGATAGATAGATAGATAGATAGATAGATAGATAGATAGATAGAACAACAATGGTTCACTAAGTAATTAGATAGATAGATAGATAGATAGATAGATAGATAGATAGATAGATAGATAGATAGATAGATAGATAGATAGATAGAATGACAGACCTATGTTATAACACTCAAGGAGCCGTAGTATTTTTTTAAAGCCTTGTTATCCGGTTGTTCCGGTACTGATGGAATTGTGGCAACTGCTTTAGCAAAGAAAACTGGATAACTTCTCATATGTAACATTAGCAAATTAGCAAGACATACTTCAACATACACTTTCAAATGAGATGGAGGTCATGAGGCAGGCAAAGGAGACTCAAGTTGATTTTAAAGTTGTAAAGTTTAAAAAGCGTACAGACAATGGATTGTGTAGGACAAAGCAGATGAAGAAATGTCAAAAATTTTTTAAGGGTTTTTTTTTCTAAACCTTTTTTTTTATAAACTGAAATATAAAGCAAACTTTAAAGGAGCCAATTCAACTTATGTAAAGTGTACCTCATTGGCATGTGCATGCGTGCACACACACACACACACACACACACACACAAAACAAACACACCCCGCGCACACACAGAAGCAGGAAAAAAAGGAGCAAGTGTAAAGATCTGAGTGACTTTGACATAACCCCAGATCGTGATGGCTGGACACCTGGGTCAGAGCATCTCCAAAACAGCAGGTCACCAGGATGCACTGTGGGAAGAAGGCAAGCTATTACGGGTAGTTTGATGATCTGTGCAATGTTCTGCGGGGAAAAACCTTGGGTCCTGGTATTCATGTGGGTGTTTTTTTGACACATACCACTTACCTAAACACAGGTGCAGACCAAGTACCACATTTTCTTAAAAATGGAATTTAAAAGTAAAATAAAATGGAATACAAAACTGCCTAAATGTACGAAAACTTTTTAAAAAAAAGCATGACATTCGCTGCATTGTTTTGGTGTTTCTTGTGTATATTTTTGCCTGTGCAGATCTGAAGCACTGCAACGTTCCCATTGCAGTCACCAGCAGATGGCAGACTTTTGTCAGGATGTGTGCTGGAAGATTAGTTCAGGGTTCTCCAAAGTGCTCCAGGAAAATGAGGCGGCGTTGCAGAACCCTATGCAATCAGCACTGCCTCGATTTGGCAACTTTTTCTGGGTCATTCTTCAACCGTTTCATCCGTAAACGCTCATTCTGTCATGGCGTCTGATGAGCCAGCAGGAATGTGCTCCGGGGACTCATTAAACTCCAAATGTGGCCAATTAGCGCCTTATTACTCGAGTGTCTTTTCACTGAGCAGATCAAGTCCCTGCATGACAGATTACACACCAGACTGAGGAGACACAGCTCTGTTGGCTTGTATTTAGGAAACTGATTAGCAATTAGAAGGATATAGTTTTAAAGGAGGATTCGCTGATGTTCCATGTCCTGATGTTAAAACATATTGTGAGATGTTTTTATTTATTTTTTTTAATTTTTTTTTTTTTTATTAGAGGTCTATGAGAATTACTTTGGGAAACATTAGTTTAAAAGGGAAAAAGGTGGTCTGAACTGTACTAGGCAGGGGGAAATTTCATAAAAAGGAGAAAAAAAAAAATATACAGTTTATTGAAAATCGGGCAGGTGGTGGTATGGACGTCTTTTTTTTTTCTATTTTCCCTTTAAAGTTGACAAATATTCATGAAACAAATTCTTATCACTTACGTTATAGCCCGCTATAAATGCTTATGTGTTGGGTTTCCCCCCCTACCCCCCCCCTTTTTCCCCTCTCTCTCTCTCTTTCTTCTCCCTTTTTTTCTTTTTCTCTTTTTCTTTCTTTTTCTCTCCCCCTTTCTTTCTTTTTCTCTCTTTCCCTCTCCTCTTTCTCTTTTTTTCCCTCTTTCCCTTTCTCTTTTTCTCCCTCTCCTTTTCTCCTCTCTCTCTTTTTTTCTTTTTCTTTCCCCCTTTCTCTTTTTTTCCCTCTTTTTTTCTTTTTTTTTCTCTCTCCCTCTCTCTCTCTCTCTCTCTCTCTCTTTTCTTTCTTTCTCTCTTTCCCTCTCTCTCTTTCTCTCTCCCTCTTTCTTTTTCTTTCTTTCTCTCTCTCTCTCTCTCTCTCTTTTTCTCTCTCTCTCTCTCTCTCTCTTTCTCTCTTTTTTCCCTCTTTCCCCCTCTCTCTTTTTCTCTCCCCCTTTTTTTCTCTCTCTCTCTCTCTCTTTCCCCTCTCCCTCTCTCTCTCTCTCTCTCTTTTTCTTTTTTTCTCTCTTCTTTTTTTCTCTCTTTCCCCCTCTCTCTTTTTCTCTCCCCTTTTTTTCTCTCTCTCTCTCTCTCTCCCTCTTTCTCTCTCTCTCTCGTTCTCTCTCTTTCTCTCTCTCTCTCTTTCTTTTCTCTTTCCCCCTTTCCCTCTCTCTCTCTCTCTCTCTCTCTCTCTCTCTCTCTCTCTCTCTCTCTCTCTCTCCCCACCAAGAAACTAGAAAGCCCACTGATGGAAAATATAGTGTTACAACTTTACCTCAGACTTATACAAACCACTATTCCCTTGCAATCTGCTTCAAACATTTTTTTACACTGCAGTACAAACCCTCCTCAGCAAAACATCTGTGTATAAACATGACACCGATTGTCCTTATTGGCATATATAAAAATATGTCAGAAAGTTTTTTTTTTCAAATGTTACTCACTTTTCACGGCCAATGAAGAGAATTAGATGTAGATTTTAAACATCCCGTCCAGCTTCACAAAATTATCCTCTTGTCCATTCACCACTGATGCAGGATGCCATGTTTAAGATGAAAATCTTAAAATGTACACAGATCAGGCATAACATTATGACCACCTGCCTAATATTGTGTTGGTCCCCCTTTTGCTGCCAAAACAGCCCTGACCCGTCATGCACTATGTATTCTGACACCTTTCTATCAGAACCAGCATTAACTTCCAGCAATCACACGGGCCAGCCTTCACTCCGCATGTGTGTCAATGAGCCTTGACCGTCCATGACCCTATTTCTGGTTCACCACCGTTTTCCCTTTCCCTTTGGGCCACTTTTGATAGATACTGACCACTGCAGACCGGGAACAAACCCCCCAAGAGCTGCAGGGTTTTTGGGGATGCTCTGATCCAGTGGTCTAGATATCACAATTTGGCCCTTGTCAAACTCGCTCAAATCCTTACGCTTGTCCATTTTTCCTGCTTCTAACACATCAACTTTGAGGACAAAATGTTCACTTGCTGCCTAATATATCCCACCCACTAACAGGTGCCATGATGAGGAGATAAACAGTCTTATTCACTTCACCTCTCACTGCTCAGAATGTTATGGCTGATTGGTGTGTGTGCAAGGTACTTTAACATCCGATTGGTTACACCATCCTTTTCAGTCCGATCAAAGTTTCCTTTTGATCGAGGTCAGTTGTATCAACTGAGGTGTTTTTCATGTCCATCCAATCCGACTGAGCTCTCAATCTGATTACTAATGCAAGTAATTACTAATGAATTATTTGTTTGAATGTAAATATACTCAATTACAATTATTTTTAAATTTTATTTTTAAAAGCCCATTTATGTAGCATGTCTGCCATACAACTATACTAGTTCTTACTATAGAAACGATAACACCACAGCTGCTCTCAGAGCAGATTTATTTTTCAGCATCTCCTGGGCAATCAGATTCACAAATTCAAAACAGTTTGTGCTAAAATCATCAATTACGCATCAGTGACTACAAGGATGAATGGATTTAAATTGAGTGGATAAAAAAAGACCAAAACACCAGCCCATGGATGTAAAGTATGCTGAAGATTTTATGAGGAGACATGCGTTTTGTGTGATAATTATTGTTTATGTCAGAAATCTGATTGTGATGTCCACTTTACATATTGGATTTGAGCAGCTACTTCATAAAAAAAGGATAAACAGCTTGTAAAATAAGTCTAGACTTTAGACACTTCAGAGGAAGTGTGTTGTTTCTGTTTTGGGGTTTTTATTTTAAGAAGAAAAAGAAGAAGAAGACCAAACTAAAATTGACAGCTTCCGCTTTAGACAGGAAGCGTAAGTGAAAGTGTGTGACTAACTGAACTAATGTGAACTTTATATCCAGGTTAAACTACTGCTTTAAAAATTATGTATAAACACTAGCAAAGGTTGCCATCATGCTATATGGTCCAAAGACGATTCCTGTTCATCAGCAACAATATAAATCATTTGTATGTTGTCTCACATATTCAGTTCAATTCAATTTATTTGTATAGCGCTTTTCACAATGGACATTGTCTCAAAGCAGCTTTACAAAAGCTATAGAACTTACTATTTATCCCTAATGAGCAAGTCTGAGGCGACGGTGGCGAGGAAAAACTCCCTGAGATGATATGAGGAAGAAACCTTGAGAGGAACCAGGTTTAGAAGGGAACCTCATCCTCATTTGGTTGACTCTGGACAGTAAATAATGTAAATGTTATTGTATTGTACATATTGTCTGGGTTTATTTTATTGTAAAGACACCTGTCAATCATTCTCAATGGGCGGATCAGTTATTATTATCAGCATATGGCAAGCTAGTTTACACAGATATTACACTAACAAATTCTGTTCATAGTTCCTCTCTAGATGACTAAGGATTGTTTCCTCCAGGATACCAGCTGCTCTTATTTCTTTTATAAGCCAATGATAATAGCTGAAGCTGCCAATGATGGAGATGTAGTGTAAAGCATTAAAAGATGTGGCTCACTAAGCTAGCTAGACATGTACCTGGGCTCACTAAGCTATCTAGACTAAGCTACCTGGACATGTTTTGCTCAAGGTTGGGTGTTGAGCTGTGAGATATATTCATGGGATTTTGGATTATATCATATGTAGATCATTAAGACATTCATGTTAAGCATTTAAAACTTTGTAGCCGAAAGTATGTGGACATCCAACCATTACACCCATGTACAGTTCTTCTGCAGACTGTTGCCACACAATTGTATAGGATGTCTTTGAATGCTGTCGAGTTACAGTTTCCCTTCAGTGGAAGCAAAGACCTGTTCCAGCATGACAATGCTCATGTACACAAAGCGAGCTCTATGAAGACATGGTTTACCATGGTTGGAGTGGAAGAAGTCCTGACTTTGATTAAACTCCACTGAATGCCTTTAGGATGAACGACAGCACCCCTGAGCTTCTCACCCAGCATCTGTCTGATTTCACTAATGCTCTTGTAGCTGAATAATCACAAATTTTCACAGCCACGCTCCAACATCTAGTGGAAAACCTTCTAGCTTATTATAATGGGAATGTTGAAAATGGAAAATTCCAAAAATACATATAGGCATGATGGTCAGGTGTCCACATATTTTTTGCTGTACAGTGTATTTTCAGTTTGAAATGCTTTAGAGGAAACAGCATGCTCTGATTTGCAAATAGTGTGGCCATCTAGAGGACCTTATAAATTCGGTCAGGGATGCTCATCTGTCTCCACTGTCTCAGACCCAGCTGCTGACTAAAGCATTTGGTGCCTGAAATCGAGGCATTTGGGAGGAACTTGCTGTATTTTTTATTAGCTTTCTGTCTTTTACAGTGTGCTGGGGTTTTACTGTAAATGCAGAGCAATGCTGAAGACTCAAGTATAAAAAAATTACTAATAAGTACTGTGATATTAATTAATCATTGTTACTTAATGTCACCAAGTTTGATTGACAGGTAACCTTAGAAGGCGACAAATGAGAAGCAATGAGAAGATAGATAGATAGATAGATAGATAGATAGATAGATAGATAGATAGATAGATAGATAGATAGATAGATAGATAGATAGATAGACAGATCGATGTACCACTCTATCTCTATTTTGACATGCTATTTAGTGCAGTATGTAATTTGGGAGGTACCGTTTTATTTCGGGCACGGTCACGTGGGTGTTGCGACAGTTGCCTATTGTATAACCTCTGCTGTAAGATTTCAAAGTTGATCGATTTAAATCACACACACACACACACACACACACACACACACACACACACACACACCACACACAAACAAACACACACAAACACACACACACACACACACACACACACACACAGAGTGTAATTTTGTTCTGTATAAATATTTTTCTTTATACTGAATAAACCCCGAAATTCTGTGATTCTAGAAATTGCTGGAAAAAAAAAGAACATTTATTTACAAAGCTGCAAAGAGCACGAGCTAGCGCTTCAGAGGGGATGTAGAGGCGCTTGTGTGCGCTGAGGAACAGTGTTGAGAAACCTGCCACACACACACACACGCACACACACACACACACACACACGCGAGAAGATCCGGTTCCTGTACGCGCGCTTCTCACACACATCGCGGCACAGCGCACGCACGCGGCGTCGATGCTTCGTGAGGAAACCGGGAGACCTCTCCGAGTTCACACTGACCCTGAAAAAGACTTCTGAGTTTTCTCCTCACCGCGCATGAGGAGTAAAGCGAGAGAAGAAGAAGAAGAAGAAGAAGAAGAAGAAGAAGAAGAAGAAGAAGAGGCGCGTTACGGTTCATCAGAAACGGCATGCTTGCACTGTGCGTCTGGTGGGAAACCGGTTTCCGCGTGTAGCGTGGCGCAGAGGTGTGAGCGGCGGCGACGCACGCATGAGCCGGGAGCTCGGAGCGGCGCGCACTCTCGGCCGGCTCCGGTGACGCCATGCCGCGCGACCGCGGCGGAGACGAAGGCGCTTCCGGCGGCGTGCGCCTCGAAGCTCGCGCAACGGAGGATGTGGAACGGGGCGGCGGGGGCGCGCGGCGCCCGGTCGGTGACGGACGGCGGGGAGAGCGAGGTGCCCGCCTCAGCCTGCTCGGCAAACCGTTAGTGTACGGCGCGCAAAGCGGCCGCAGGAACGCGCGGTACCGCCGGCTGCAGAACTGCCTGTACAACGTGCTCGAGCGACCCCGGGCCTGGGCATTCGTCTATCATGCGCTTGTGTGAGTCCCAAAAACATTTATTTTTATTTTTTTCTAATAAACCTGTTGCGCCGAATAATATTAATGAGCTCGACATGTCGTGTTGCGCCAGGAAAATATACGCACACACTTCTAAGAGCATCTAACTGTACTTTATCAAGGATATCTTTCTTCCGTCCGTATTTATTTCATCTGGAGAGGTATCATGTGGTAGCTTTTAACGTGAAACTATAAAGATCCTAGAGGCACACATTCTCAGTGATAAGCAAAACCGTACTTTAGTACCTTTATTTCAGAACCAGAGAACTCAGGACTGGAGCTGAGAGTTGTTGTTTTTTTTTCCACTCTGTGCTTCACATAATACATGAATCCGCTTTCTCACAGCAGGGGATAGTGATGCTTTTATGCCATTGTTCCTCAGCATCAGTCCCAAGACTCCACTGCCATACGCAGGTACAGGTTGTGCGTCAAAAAGTCTCACTCTAATCACACTACATAGGGGACTGGTTATAGGGTTGTGCCATTTTATATCCAGTGCACTTGAGAGGAGAATTGCAAGAAAATTGGATGGAAGGGTCATTTTGCTTCCAACACACCTGAAGGGATTCATAGTTAGGTGATGAGCAGGATGTGTCAGTGCAAGTGAAAGAAAAAAAAAATCTGAAAGAAGTGGATGTCTGAGGCTTGATCTGAGGATTGGTTAGTGAGATGGGTGTTATTGACAGACATTAAATAGACGTCTAGATTTTGTTCGGAGTGGAAGCTTTAAATGCATTACTTGTGGTGCTTTGGAGAAAGGTAAACCTAATACAAATCAAAAAAGGGGGCAAGGTTACCAAGATTGGCTAATAAAATTAACAAATAATAATGGTCCGATAAAGGAACATCAGTGGATGTACACCGATCAGGCATAACATTAGGAGCAGTGAGAGGTGAAGTGAATAAGACTGAGTATCTCCTCATCATGGCACCTGTTAGTGGGTGGGATATATTAGGCAGCAAGTGAACATTTTGTCCTCAAAGTTGATGTGTTAGAAGCAGGAAAAATGGGCAAGCGTAAGGATTTGATGAAGGGCCAAATTGTGATGGCTAGACGACTGGATCAGAACATCTCCAAAACTGCAGCTCTTGTGGGGTGTTCCCGGTCTGCAGTGGTCAGTATCTATCAAAAGTGGTCCAAGGAAGGAACAGTGGTGAACTAGTGACAGGGTCAGGGGCGGCCAAGGCTCATTGATACACGTGGGGAGTGAAGGCTGGCCCGTGTGGTCCGATCCGACAGACGAGTTACTGTTGCTCACAATGCTGAAGAAGTTAATGCTGGTTCTGATAGAAAGGTGTCAGAATAAACAGTGCATGACGGGTCAGGGCTGTTTTGGTAGCAAAAGGGAACCAACACAATATTAGGCAGGCAGTCATAATGTTATGCCTGGTCGGTGTATTTGGTCAGTATGGGAAAGACGTCCATGCAAAAATCTTTAACCTTTACAAAGTCAAGGAAGATGTACATATTGCTCAGAGCAGAACCTAATATATCTATATTGTGTTCTGTATAAAACGGACCAATTATTGTCTTTTTAAACGCAAACTTGGTCAATAAAGCATCTCTGGGTTCTCAAGGGGAAGAAGTCACATTCTTCGTAGGAGCTCAGAATCCTTTATGTAGCTGATAGTGAATCTTCATGCTACTCATGGTGAGCCACTCTTCTTTAGGCTTTCAAGGTCTCCAACGTCCTAAAATCTCCATCACCGGAGCATCCACACAAACAAGGCCTTAAGTAGCATCTGAATATGAGAGTGAGGAATGTTGAAAGTGGTACATCACCACAAGCAGAGCTGGAAGAATGTGCAATCTCTACTGGTTTGTGGACACCCAACAGGCTTTTATTTTTATCACAGTGGAAATCAGTACCGTTGGGTCTGGAGTAATTATTGTTGTATCATTGGGAGATAATAGAGAACAGGGAGATTTAGATCATGATGTAAATAACATAATGACGAATACATCCTGATAACCTAATGCACAGAGATACAGTGTAAAAGTGTGAATTTCCATTCATGTTTATTTTCCCTAATACATGAGATATAACTTGCACTGCTTCTGGAATAAGCATTACTTGCTCTCATCCAGGCATTGTTTCAAATCTGAAATTGAAATTCACACGTTGACAGAGGACAGAAAGTTAAAGCTGGCAAAGTTACCTGCTTGTACTTTTGCACGATTTTTTCTCCCCCATTAAAATTCATGTCTAACATAAGCATAACTGTTCCAAACGCAAAACCCTGAATGCTTTATAGAGAAGCTTTAGTGGAGGCGTGCTTAAGTTAGTTCATTGTCTTTGACACAAAAGATGAGCACTTCTTCTGTTGCAGTACCTTTCAGTTCCTGAAAGTCAGCTATGCTTCAGAGAAAAAAATCGGTCCAATTGCCTTCTTTTATGCCGAACATCTGCATTTGGTGTGATTGGATTCTTTCTTCAGGTGAATATTTATCAAGGCTTGCTGAGTTTCTTGGATGTTTTTTTCCCCCTTTGATAGAGGCATAAAGAAGAAAGAGGCAGGTATAGGCTTCGTCTCAAAGCTCGGGCTTGCTCGGTGTAAGACTTGCGCAGAGTCTTACAGTAGATTTATTTCATTTTTGTTGACTGAGCAGCATGTGTGCACACTAATACTTTGCATAGTGGGGTGCTGTCAGACCTGCCTTCCTATGCTGTTTATCCCACTCTGAAGGCTCTCAGCTGTATACAGTGCAGTCTTTGAGTAGTTTTTTGCTTCAAGATGAATGCCCAGAGTAAGCGGGGAAGAAAAAATGTGGATGGTGTAAACACAAGCAGGGCTACACGCAGCTATAAGAGGTCAAAAAAGGTAATAAAGAACATTCACGAAAAAGGGAAAGCTGTAATGAAGTGGATACAATTAAGCAGCTGAAATTCCTCATGCATTTTTACTGTTAAAGAAATTGCTCGTGAAATCTACTCACTGCAAACAATCCATCAAATAGCCACTCCGATATGAACCCTCTGTAGCTAAAAAACTCCCATGATGCTTTTGTATTGTTCCATACATCTCCTGCAGAGAGATGTTCTAGATTTTTCCATATTTACATCGAATAATTTGGCAAAAACACATAAAATTGATCTGAACAATTGGAAGTGTGAGGGCCTTGTACAAGGCACCAAAAATACCAGCTTGCCAAATCCAGGAAATGAATTTTCAACCTTCAGAACCACCACTGTCCTACTCCCATACACCACTGCCAGGTCATTACTATTGTATTATTCATTGGTATTTGTTTATTGGTATGGAATTTACATTTAGTTCACATGTTTTACAGTTTTTGCACTCTTTACTCATAAAAAGATTGCACTTGAGTTGCTGAGAAGATTGTTTTTGCTAAAGTTCTTGAGCTTGAGATGTGCCACAGGAGTCTCTTTCTAGCTAGCAAGGTCTGCACTTCCATATTACACGTTATTTGTACCAAAATAACGAAGACTTTCTTGACCACTGTCTGTGATAAATCAATGAATTTTTCTTGAGTATTAGAACCTAGCAGAGGAGAAAGTATATAAGATATATAGAGAAGTGCACTGTACCTTCATTTTAGCCTTTCTGTGTGTGGTTACTGTTCCATAATGTTGTTTCATACCTACATTGGCTAACACCAAACTGCTATGGTTTGCTAATCATAAAGAGCCAAAACACATTGAGTCAAACTCGATTAATCATGGGAGGAGCCAAACCTAGCCAGTCCTGTAGTGTGGCGAAGGTTACATCAGTCATCAAGAGCAATCAGTCAGTGTATTGATGCAATGTAATGGATTATACATACACCAATACACTCTATGCGAACTCTTCTTGAGTCTGTTCATCTTGGTTAATCTAGATCTTACTAGTGACCTTAAATTTCAAATCTTGGTGAGAAATCCAATTTTCACTATTGTCCATCCACCCAAATGTAATAGTATCCAGTGTTTGCTTTGCTACTATTGTACTGCCTAAAGAAGTAAAATGTGGACGTTAAACATGTCTTGGGATAAATAGAAAATAGTCTAAGTCAGAATTTCCACTCAAGGAATCCCCCAGGGATGGCCCGGCTCCATTTTTGGTATTATAGATAATTTTTAACATTTTGAACATGTCAGCCAAATTAATAAGACCAATTTCCACCAAGTTTTTCCACCAATCCCACTAGCAACTAGATTGCAGTCTATTATGGTTCCATTGCATCCTGGAGGTTACTTCTTTGCAAATGATGACAAATGCGGATAAATCGATTCTGTTTCCTCAAGGCCAGTCACAAGAAGAAGGTTTACACATGGAGAGCTGTGTTGTTAAACCAAATTGGGTCGTAAAGGTATCTCGCTTCATAGCAGGCGAAGGATCAGGGCCAGCACTTTGTTCTCTGAAGACGTCTTTTAATTAATTATTCTGTTAGTTAATGCAGGTTGAAGAGGGAGCTACAAAGAGAAAGGAAGTGAAGGGGTATTAGAGATGAATAAAGGGTTGGAATATTTCAGTCATCAAAGCGCCATTACGACAGGAGGCAAAAGAGGCAAATAGACACACCGAGACTCTTATCTTCACCTCACAGCACAAACAAGAGGAAGCTGCCTCCTCTAGAGGAACTCGAAAGATCCCCATGTGTGATAGACAGATGAATGCGGTTTGGAGCACAGCAGCATGACTCGCATGTGCTCAATTTTTCAAACCCTTTTCTCAAAAACACCTTTGGAGATTTGAGAAAGGTTCGACAAAAACAACTAAGCGGGGTTTTGGTTTCAATAATGTCGTGCCTTCGGGGCGTCCCTCTTCTCACTGCCCGGAAGTCTGTGATGACTCACTGAAATCACAAGCGTACTCTTTCAAGAAATGTGTCAGGTAATTTCGGTAATGAGCGAGCACATTTGATGTCATTTGTGTAAGTTCATTTAGATACTTTGCAGTCCAGAGATTTGAATAATCACCATACACATACACCCTTCACCCAGGAAGGAGGAAATTGCCTCTGGTTTGCTTTCACTTTGTACCTCTTTGACTTCACATGTGGTGAAAAGTTGCTCAAAATCTTACGTTCTTGGCGGCTTACATGAAAACTTTGATGAAAAGATCCTTTGAGCAGAAAACAAGAGTCAGTACATTTTATTTAAAAAATATTTCACATTATTTCTTAATAAATTGAATATTATTACCTCAGGAAGCTCTAAAAATCCAACCTTTGTTTGCATGAGACAACACGAATCGGCTAGGACGTCCATACCGACGATCTTCAGCACATTAAGTAGAATCAATTTTTTGTTCTAAGCCTTTTCTCCCTCATATCTCATCCATAGAATTAGCATGAGCGGGCATAGTGGATTCTTAAGGATTTTTAGAAGATTAGCATGGAAGCACAGATTTACTTTATAGTTTAACAAGGATCTATTGTTTTTTTCTTGTTTGTTTGTTTTTTTACAGAGAAAATGCGGGTACTGTTTCATTTGCATCCACTCTCCGTGCTTGTGTCAATAAGCATGAATAATTAAGACATCACACTCTTTTGTACAACATGTATGAGCATTTCTTATGTGAGCAGAAACAACTTCTCACTCGTAGCCAGTGGTCATATGCATTTTGATTCCGTTTCATAATTGTGTGTGTGTGTGTGTGTGTGTGTGTGTGTGTGTGTGTGTGTGTGTGTAGACAGTGTGTCTCTGAATTTAAGGTCCTCACAGTCATCACCGTCATCACAATCCAGCCTTACACAGCTGCTCAAACAACCAAGCTAGCATGACGTGGCTGTTCAGTGGCTATTTCTACTGCTAATTCCAGCCGTTGTGGAGAAAAGCAGGAAGCTTGAAGAATTAAAACTTTGCACACTGTGGTTTTGGTTTTAGTTCATCGTACTCATACAGATGAGTAGTGTATTTCCTTCACCTCCCACTATCTTGAGTCAGGTCTTAAATCCATGAACAAAATGTCTAACAGGGTCGATTTAAGTCAAGTGTCTCTCTCATGGCTTTAATGATGCTTGGTGATTAGGCTATAAAAAAGATTCTTAAGGATATTTAAGTATTGCTACTTAATAATAATTGAAGCTTTAGTCACAGTGCTTTCGATTACAGTACAATGTGAATTAAATGCGAAAGTTTAATAAAGCGACAGAAAAGAGGCCGGACCTTCGCACCTGAATGCTACAGTCACTGGGATTTTATTGCTGTGTCCAGTCTCCAGTCGCTGTACGATGAAGTCAGCAGTGGGCGTTACTATTACTGGTTGCCATGGGGATAACGTTTATGAGCAGGTAGCTTTTTCTTGCCGCTAAAGTGAAAGATTCTGGAGGAAGATTTGCCGTTTGTGTATACAATTCAGCAGTGTGTATCTGCATCATGTGATGACGGAGAAGCAGCTCTTTTTCACGGATCACGTGATTCCATCGTCGCTCCGTATCTGTCACATCGCTGGACACGCCCACATCTCACCAATAAACTCTCACCAGGACAAATTCATCACCTGTCAAAAGCCTCGTATATCAGCTACACAATTCTTTATCGCTATCATCGTTGAGCTATTGAGCTAGAGTATTTTAGCTAAATGATTGCAATTTTCATTTTTCGTCTCTCTTATCAGACAGAAATCGACAGAAAGTAATCTGCAGCTGATATGTTAGGGATCTACCATCCCCACAACCTCCGTCCCCATTCTGTCTCTGCTGAAATTTATCTCCGGGCACGGAGACGCATTCAAAGTTCACGTCATGTCTATATTCGGATTATGTGAGAGCGGAGCAGTTTTCCGAAAGGACGGCAGTTTGTCTAACCCAGGATCAGACTTTTCCCTGATTGTACATCATGTTAGCCATCAGACTAAAGAGCAAAATTGTTCTGCGAGATGCCGAAGCTCTCCTGCAGTCAAATGCTTTATGAATACCAGCTCTTATTCCTGGACTGGTTCTCAGGTTCAGCTTGAACCTTCCCTGCCCTCTTCTGTCCCTAATAACCAGTGAGAAAGAGCACATAGAGAAGGGAGGCCCAGTGAGGAAGAACAGGCCCAGCTTCAGCCCCTCAGGCTAATATCACTGTGAGCCAAGCAAAACTTATGTTGTTGGGATTATTTGTCTTTTCAAAATTATGGAAAGTTTTCTTAAAATTACTGACCAGCATGACTGTACACTCTCTCTTGCGCATGAGCTCTGTGTGTGTGTTATTGAGTTGGTGTTATTGAGCATATATGTGTTCGAGTGTGTGTGTGTGTGTGTGTGTGAGAGAGAGAGAGAGAGAGAGAGAGAGAGAGAGAGAGTGCAAAAGTATGTGTGAGAGAGTGTGTGTGTGAGAGTGAGAGAGAGAGTGTGAGTGTATGTGAGTGTGTGTGTGAGAGAGAGAGAGAGTGTGTAAGAATATTTGCGTGTGTGTGTGTGTGTGTGTGAGAGAGAGAGAGAGAGAGAGAGAGAGAGAGAGAGAGAGAGTGTGTGTGTAAGAGTGCGTGTGAGAGTGTGTGTGTGAGAGTGAGAGAGGTAGAGAGTGTGTGTAAGAGTGTGTCTGTGTGTGTGTGAGAGAGAGAGAGAGAGAGAGAGAGAGAGAGGGAGAGAGTGTAAGAGTGTGTGTGTGTGTGTGTGTGTGTGTGTGTGTGTGTGTGTGTGTGAGAGAGATAGAGGGAGAGAGTGTGAGTGAGTGTGTGTGTGTGTGTGTGTGTGTGAGAGAGAGAGAGAGAGAGCGAGAGAGAGAGAGAGTGGGAGTGAGTGTGTGTGTTAGAGAGTGTGTGTGTGAGAGAGAGTGTGTGTTAGAGTGTTAGACACTACAGGACTCCTGCATGAGTGATTAGGAGGCACAGGGATGTGTTATAGGCAGGAGAGAGAAAGCTAGACAGGGAAAAACAGAAAAGAGAAAGCAAGCAATTACAAATATATTTAAAGAATCCAAACAGAGGAGAGAAAACAGCCAAAAAAACAAAAATACTTACAAAATAGAGTGAGAGCGGGAGCAAGAGACAGGATGTGTTTTTTAAATGGAGTCACATATTTAAGACATTTAAACTGGATGTGTACAATAAAATAGCTGTAAAGTGCATAGCACTGGGGAATTGTTGATTCTGATTGGTTATTAATAAAAAAAAAACCAAATCACAGGTGTATATTTTATTATTTAAAAATTTAATAATTTACACAGTTTTACTCATTTTACACAATTTTACTCATTTTACTGTAGGATTTTATTTAATATTCCCTCCCATATTTGTAGTCTTTATTTATTTATTTATTTATTTATTTATTTATTTATTTATCTATTTATCTATTTATCTATCTATTTATTTATTCATCTATTTATTTTATTCCCACTCTTCATTCCCACTCTCCACTCTTCTTTCATTCTTCACTCTGCATGTGTGGATTTTGCATGTAGATTTCATAAAGATTTCCGACATTCAAGGACAACTTTTAAACACTCTTCAGTGTTTATAATCATTTATAATCACACACTCTGGTGTTTATAATCATTTATAATCACACTCTCTGGTGTTTATAATCATTTATAATCACACTCTCTGGTGTTTATAATCATTTATAATCACAGTCTCTGGTGTTTATAATCACACTCTCTAGTGTTTATAATCATTTATAATCACACTCTTCAGTGTTTATAATTATTTATAAGCACACTCTCTGGTGTTTATAATCATTTATAATCACATTCTCTGGTGTTTATGATCATTTATAATCACACTCTTCAGTGTTTATAATCATTTATAATCACACTCTCTGGTGTTTATAATCATTTATAATCACATTCTCTGGTGTTTATAATCATTTATAATCACACTCTTCAGTGTTTATAATCATTTATAATCACACACTCTGGTGTTTATAATCATTTATAATCACACTCTCTGGTGTTTATGATCATTTATAATCACACTCTTCAGTGTTTATAATCATTTATAATCACACACTCTGGTGTTTATAATCATTTATAATCACACTCTCTGGTGTTTATGATCATTTATAATCACACTCTTCAGTGTTTATAATCATTTATAATCACACACTCTGGTGTTTATAATCATTTATAATCACACTCTTCAGTGTTTATAATCATTTATAATCACACTCTCTGGTGTTTATAATCATTTATAATCACACTCTTCAGTGTTTATAATCATTTATAATCACACTCTTCAGTGTTTATAATCATTTATAATCACACTCTCTGGTGTTTATAATCATTTATAATCACACTCTCTGGTGTTTATAATCATTTATAATCACACTCTCTAGTGTTTATAATTATTTATAATCACACTCTCTGGTGTTTATAATCATTTATAATCACACTCTGGTGTTCATAATCATTTATAATCACACTCTCTAGTGTTTATAATTATTTATAATCACACTCTCTAGTGTTTATAATCATTTATAATCACACTCTCTGGTGTTTATAATCATTTATAATCACACTCTCCGGTGTTTATGATCATTTATAATCACACTCTTCAGTGTTTATGATCATTTATAATCACACTCTATGGTGTTTATAATCATTTATAATCACACTCTCTGGTGTTTATAATCATTTATAATCACACTCTCTGGTGTTTATAATCATTTATAATCACATTCTCTTGTGTTTATAATCATTTATAATCACACTCTCTGGTGTTTATAATAATTTATAATCACACTCTTCAGTGTTTATAATCATTTATAATCACACTCTCCGGTGTTTATAATCATTTATAATCACACTCTCTGGTGTTTATAATCACACTGTCTAGTGTTTATAATAATTTATAATCACACTCTTCAGTGTTTATAATCATTTATATTCACACTCTCCGGTGTTTATAATCATTTATAATCACACTCTCTGGTGTTTATAATCACACTGTCTAGTGTTTATAATAATTTATAATCACACTCTTCAGTGTTTATAATCATTTATAATCACACTCTCTGGTGTTTATAATAATTTTTAATCACACTCGCTGGTGTTTATAATCATTTATAATCACACTCTCTGGTGTTTATAATCATTTATAATCACACTCTTCAGTGTTTATAATCATTTATAATCACACTCTCTGGTGTTTATGATCATTTATAATCACACTCTTCAGTGTTTATAATCATTTATAATCACACTCTCTGGTGTTTATAATCATTTATAATCACATTCTCTGGTGTTTATAATCATTTATAATCACACTCTTCAGTGTTTATAATCATTTAAAAATCACACACTCTGGTGTTTATAATCATTTATAATCACACTCTCTGGTGTTTATGATCATTTATAATCACACTCTTCAGTGTTTATAATCATTTATAATCACACACTCTGGTGTTTATAATCATTTATAATCACACTCTTCAGTGTTTATAATCATTTATAATCACACTCTCTGGTGTTTATAATCATTTATAATCACACTCTTCAGTGTTTATAATCATTTATAATCACACTCTTCAGTGTTTATAATCATTTATAATCACACTCTCTGGTGTTTATAATCATTTATAATCACACTCTCTGGTGTTTATAATCATTTATAATCACACTCTCTAGTGTTTATAATTATTTATAATCACACTCTCTGGTGTTTATAATCATTTATAATCACACTCTGGTGTTCATAATCATTTATAATCACACTCTCTAGTGTTTATAATTATTTATAATCACACTCTCTAGTGTTTATAATCATTTATAATCACACTCTCTGGTGTTTATAATCATTTATAATCACACTCTCCGGTGTTTATGATCATTTATAATCACACTCTTCAGTGTTTATGATCATTTATAATCACACTCTATGGTGTTTATAATCATTTATAATCACACTCTCTGGTGTTTATAATCATTTATAATCACACTCTCTGGTGTTTATAATCATTTATAATCACATTCTCTTGTGTTTATAATCATTTATAATCACACTCTCTGGTGTTTATAATAATTTATAATCACACTCTTCAGTGTTTATAATCATTTATAATCACACTCTCCGGTGTTTATAATCATTTATAATCACACTCTCTGGTGTTTATAATCACACTGTCTAGTGTTTATAATAATTTATAATCACACTCTTCAGTGTTTATAATCATTTATATTCACACTCTCCGGTGTTTATAATCATTTATAATCACACTCTCTGGTGTTTATAATCACACTGTCTAGTGTTTATAATAATTTATAATCACACTCTTCAGTGTTTATAATCATTTATAATCACACTCTCTGGTGTTTATAATAATTTTTAATCACACTCGCTGGTGTTTATAATCATTTATAATCACACTCTCTGGTGTTTATAATTATTTATAATCACACTCTCTGGTGTTTATAATCATTTATAATCACACTCTCTGGTGTTTATAATCATTTATAATCACACTCTCCGGTGTTTATGATCATTTATAATCACACTCTTCAGTGTTTATAATCATTTATAATCACACTCTTCAGTGTTTATGATCATTTATAATCACACTCTATGGTGTTTATAATCATTTATAATCACACTCTCTGGTGTTTATAATCATTTATAATCACACTCTCTGGTGTTTATAATCATTTATAATCACATTCTCTTGTGTTTATAATCATTTATAATCACACTCTCTGGTGTTTATAATAATTTATAATCACACTCTTCAGTGTTTATAATCATTTATAATCACACTCTCCGGTGTTTATAATCATTTATAATCACACTCTCTGGTGTTTATAATCACACTGTCTAGTGTTTATAATAATTTATAATCACACTCTTCAGTGTTTATAATCATTTATAATCACACTCTCCGGTGTTTATAATCATTTATAATCACACTCTCTGGTGTTTATAATCACACTGTCTAGTGTTTATAATAATTTATAATCACACTCTTCAGTGTTTATAATCATTTATAATCACACTCTCTGGTGTTTATAATAATTTTTAATCACACTCGCCGGTGTTTATAATCATTTATAATCACACTCTCTGGTGTTTATAATTATTTATAAGCACACTCTCTGGTGTTTATAATCATTTATAATCACACTCTCTGGTGTTTATAATCATTTATAATCACACTCTCCGGTGTTTATGATCATTTATAATCACACTCTTCAGTGTTTATAATCATTTATAATCACACTCTCCGGTGTTTATAATCATTTATAATCACACTCTCTGGTGTTTATAATCACACTGTCTAGTGTTTATAATAATTTATAATCACACTCTTCAGTGTTTATAATAATTTATAATCACACTCTCTGGTGTTTATAATCATTTATAATCACACTCTCTGGTGTTTATAATAATTTTTAATCACACTCGCTGGTGTTTATAATCATTTATAATCACACTCTCTGGTGTTTATAATTATTTATAAGCACACTCTCTGGTGTTTATAATCATTTATAATCACACTCTCTGGTGTTTATAATCATTTATAATCACACTCTCCGGTGTTTATGATCATTTATAATCACACTCTTCAGTGTTTATAATCATTTATAATCACACTCTCCGGTGTTTATAATCATTTATAATCACACTCTCTGGTGTTTATAATCACACTGTCTAGTGTTTATAATAATTTATAATCACACTCTTCAGTGTTTATAATAATTTATAATCACACTCTCTGGTGTTTATAATCATTTATAATCACACTCTCTGGTGTTTATAATCATTTATAATCACACTCTCTGGTGTTTATAATAATTTTTAATCACACTCGCTGGTGTTTATAATCATTTATAATCACACTCTTCAGTGTTTATAATCATTTATAATCACACTCTTCAGTGTTTATAATCATTTATAATCACACTCTCTAGTGTTTATAATAATTTATAATCACACTCTCTGGTGTTTATAATCATTTATAATCACACTCTTCAGTGTTTATAATCATTTATAATCACACTCTTCAGTGTTTATAATCATTTATGATCACACTCCAGTGTTTATAATCATTTATAATCACACTCTCTGGTGTTTATAATCATTTATAATCACACTCTCTGGTGTTTATAATCATTTATAATCACACTCTCCAGTATTTATAATCATTTATAATCACACTCTCTGGTGTTTATAATTATTTATAATCACACTCTCTGGTGTTTATAATCATTTATAATCACACTCTCTGGTGTTTATAATCATTTATAATCACACTCTCCGGTGTTTATGATCATTTATAATCACACTCTTCAGTGTTTATAATCATTTATAATCACACTCTTCAGTGTTTATGATCATTTATAATCACACTCTATGGTGTTTATAATCATTTATAATCACACTCTCTGGTGTTTATAATCATTTATAATCACACTCTCTGGTGTTTATAATCATTTATAATCACATTCTCTTGTGTTTATAATCATTTATAATCACACTCTCTGGTGTTTATAATAATTTATAATCACACTCTTCAGTGTTTATAATCATTTATAATCACACTCTCCGGTGTTTATAATCATTTATAATCACACTCTCTGGTGTTTATAATCACACTGTCTAGTGTTTATAATAATTTATAATCACACTCTTCAGTGTTTATAATCATTTATAATCACACTCTCCGGTGTTTATAATCATTTATAATCACACTCTCTGGTGTTTATAATCACACTGTCTAGTGTTTATAATAATTTATAATCACACTCTTCAGTGTTTATAATCATTTATAATCACACTCTCTGGTGTTTATAATAATTTTTAATCACACTCGCCGGTGTTTATAATCATTTATAATCACACTCTCTGGTGTTTATAATTATTTATAAGCACACTCTCTGGTGTTTATAATCATTTATAATCACACTCTCTGGTGTTTATAATCATTTATAATCACACTCTCCGGTGTTTATGATCATTTATAATCACACTCTTCAGTGTTTATAATCATTTATAATCACACTCTCCGGTGTTTATAATCATTTATAATCACACTCTCTGGTGTTTATAATCACACTGTCTAGTGTTTATAATAATTTATAATCACACTCTTCAGTGTTTATAATAATTTATAATCACACTCTCTGGTGTTTATAATCATTTATAATCACACTCTCTGGTGTTTATAATAATTTTTAATCACACTCGCTGGTGTTTATAATCATTTATAATCACACTCTCTGGTGTTTATAATTATT
>JAUCMX010000025.1:12704298-12749298 GCA_033459395.1 Hemibagrus guttatus | reverse complement strand
ATCGAGATATTCAGGAGCCTTTCTTTAAACCAAGACAAATCGTTATTATTTTTATTTACAGATTTTACTGGTTCTAATTTCCAAATAATGAACAAACTAGTGATGGTAACTAAGGACAAATTAATCAAATTTGTGAATTCTTTAAAGGCATCGCTCACATTAACAAATGATTTACATATTTTTTTGTTATGCAAGCTTCATATCTGACTGCTGTTTGTTTTTATAACATGTTTGACTGTTAAATATACCTGGAGTTTTGTCTAAACTACAGTTTTCTAGCCTTTAATATCCATGATCCTGTCACTGGTTTACCATATGTCCATTCTTGGACCACTTTTTGTTGGTATTAACCACTGGAATTCACCGGTTTTGGAGATGCTCTGACCCATTCATCTAGCCATCACAACTTGGCCCTTGTCAAAGTCACTCGGATCCTTACGCTTGCCCATTTTTCCTGCTTCCAACACATCAACTTCAAGAACTGACTGTTCACTCACTGCCTAATATATCACACATCCTGACAGCTGCCACTAGAACAAGATAATTCAATTCAGTTTTATTTGTATAGCGCTTTTAACAATGGACATTGTCTCAAAGTAGTTTTATTAATTGATGAATACACATTCGTTTATATTTTGATGCAAAGGCACAATCAGTTGTAATTTTAGTTGTGATCTCTCTATATTTAACAGCTTTAAATCATGCAAAAGTGTTTTTGTCTAGAAAGTCCAGCCCTACCACCCACTCTAAATGTCTTGGCAAATATACAAAATGTCCTGTGCAGTACATTTGCCACAGGGATTTTATTATTCCACTGACACACAGTCTTGCAGCCTATAATTTACGCCTGCAAATCTATGATCCCTGCCTTGATAGCCATCTGTGTCACCTCCATGATTCCAAAAAGCTTATTGCATTTCATCTGCACGTGTGCACAATGACAGGAAAAGCACAACATCTGAAACCCTCAGCCTCCAATTAAGCTCAGCGGAGTGGTTGAATTTACAAAATAACATGCTGATTTAAAAAATGTCCATACAGCGTCCAGCCATAACATTGAAACCACCTGCCTAATACTGTGTATGTGCTCTTTGTGCTGCCAAAATAGCTCTGATTTGTCAAGGCACAAGAACTCTGAAGGTGTGTTGTGGTATCTGGTGCCAAGATGTTAGCAGTAGATCTTTAAAGTACTCTAAGAAATGAGGTGGGAACAAGAACTGGACTTTTTTGTCCAGGACATCGTACAGATGCTTGATCGGATTGAGATCTGGAGGAAGTCAACACCTTGAACTTTGAAGGCACACTCAATATCCTACCATCAACCCTTGCTCAAGAACCCAACAGTAGCAGCTTGGTAGTGCTGGTGTTTGAACCCTGACCTTCTGAGAGGAAACCAGAGCCTTAAGCACTTGAGCCACCACTTCCCACTGTGTAGCAGGCTGTGTTCTGGCACATTTCTATCATAGCCAGGATTAACGTTTTTCAGCAGTAGCACTTCTGTGGGATTGGACCCACATGATCCTACCACTGGTTCCCCATTTGTCCATCCTAGGACTGCTTTTTGTTGGTACTATCCACTGGAACTCCCTGGTTTTGGAGATGCGCTGACTCTCATCATCTAGCATTACAACTCGGCCCTTGTCAAAGTCTCTCAGATCCTTACGTTAGCCAATTTTTCCTGCTTTCAACACATCAACTTTAAGTACTGACTGTTTACTTACTGCCTAATATATCCCACATCTTGGCCAGTTTAACCATTAACCAGATTATTAACACTATTCACTTCACCTGTCAGTGGTTTTAATGTTATGGCTGATTGATGCAAGTTCTCCTGATTAGATTAGATTAGATTAAATTAAATTAGATTAGATTAGATTCTGTGATCTAAGCCACTTGTTTAGGGTTGTTGGATGATGGTGATGGAAAATGATAATATACACCAATCAGGCATAACATTTTGTCCTCAAAGTTGATGTGTTAGAAGCAGGAAAAATGGGCAAGCGTAAGGATTTGAACGAGTTTGACAAGGACCAAATTGTGATGGCTAGACCACTGGATCAGAGCAGCTCCAAAACTTGTGGGATGTTCCCGCTCTGCAGTGGTCAGTATCTATCAAAGTATCCTCTAAGTCCTGCAAGTACAGCCCATGGAGACCCCACCTCGCAACTTACAGGACTTAAAGGATCTGCTGCTAACATCTTGGTGCCAGATACCACAGCACACCTTCAGGGATCTAGTGGAGTCCATGCCTTGACGGGTCACTGCTGTTTTGCCAGCAAAA
This sequence comes from Hemibagrus guttatus, assembly GCA_033459395.1. NCBI lineage: Eukaryota > Metazoa > Chordata > Actinopteri > Siluriformes > Bagridae > Hemibagrus > Hemibagrus guttatus. The sequence goes on along the minus strand of JAUCMX010000025.1, from coordinate 12,747,017 downwards.
AGGGGACCAACACAATATTAGGCAGGTGGTCATAATGTTATGCCTGATCGGTGTATCTTAAACACTACATATGGAAGAGTCACTAGAGGGTAAATTTTTTTGGAAACTAGCACTTCTAACTAGCTGTTGTCAGATTTGATTTATTTAGGAAGCCAAACCCAGTGTTATCACAGTTAAATGGTTTAACGTATGATAAAACATACAGTCTGTTTCTCCTTTTTTTTGTTAGCTTTGTTTGTGCTAGCATGCTACTTTTCTGTCTCTTTGGCTCATGTGTTCATACACAGTGAGGATCATGATGGGAAAGTCTTTGATACAGCTAGCATGGTTTGCTAATTAGTAAAAAGCTTAGTGAAATTGCGAGAGCTTGTGGTGATAAAGCATCGCTCAGCTGTGCTGTTGATGTTAGCCTGATATCACAAGCAGGTGTCTGATCAGGTGGAGCAGATTGTTCACCACCACCTGACGTGCCCTATGCTTGTATAACGAGTCCAGTGTGTAACTGATTGCCGGTTGATAATCTTTCTAAATGTCATTCATTGATGGCTCATTATTATTTGGACGAGGATCAGGGACATTTTGGAGAGCGCTCGAAATTTTGCTTTCATTTGTTTTCTTTTTTTTCTCCCAGCACTGTGGGTGATGAGGTTGGCATTGTGTTTTCCCCGTTTCGTGTACAGAACGACGACCTTGAAAAACAGAGTCTCTCTCTATCTTTCTCTTTCTCTCTCTGTCTGTTTCTGAACAGCTGCTGACAACAGGATGTTATTACAGACGGACAGCTGAGGGGCAATTTGAAACCTAAAATGTATTTCTGCTTCTCCTGCTGTCAAGCAACTGTACACTGGGGTTCAGAGCTCTATAACCATGCTGCCAGTTGTGCATTTATTTTACATTAAACCATTTTATCAATTTACAATAAGCTCAATTCCAGAAATATTAGAGTAAAGAAGAAAACCTTAAATATACACCAATCAGGCATAACATTATGAGCAGTGAGAGGTAAAGTGAATAAGACTGAGTATCTCCTCATCATGGCACCTGTTAGTGGGTGGGATATATTAGGCAGCAAGTGAACATTTTGTCCTCAAAGTTGATGTGTTAGAAACAGGAAAAATGGGCAAGCGTAAGGATTTGAGCGAGTTTGACGAAGGGCCAAATTGTAATGTTCCGGCGACAGGATCCTGCGCTCTCATTGCCACGGCCTGGGTTCGATTCCCGGGCAGGGCGCCAACCCAGCTACTGAAGCATTATCTCTCGGTGCCAGTCCCAAGCCCGGGTAAAATTAGGAGGGTTGCGACAGGAAGGGCATCCGGCGTAAAACCTGTGCCAAATCATGCGGAAAACAGCGGACCCTGCCATTGCACGGGACAAACGCTAGGATAAAAAAGAAAACTGATCTAAAATGAGTCAGGACTTTGTTGGCTTTCAGTGTGTGTTTTTTTTTCTGCTGGATAATACGCAGCATTTTAGCGGTTGAATATAAACGCCTTCAAATTTGATACGCTTATGGACAAACACTCGGAGCATCTCAGAGAGCAGAAATGGGTTCGATATCAACATTTACTTCAAAGATTTGTGTGTGGGGGTGGAGCCATTTTATGCTTAATAGGCTACATGAAATAGAAATACTTATGAAAAACTACCTACATGTACATCTACAAGTGTGACACGACAATGACATTCAATGCTGCACATGCTGCTGAAACACTAAAGCAGAGGTAAAGACACATGATTGAGTTTGTACCTTTGGTGCAAGTTTTATGGAGCGATGCAGATGCACGTGATCATGTTGAATTGTTACTGAGCAGCTGAGGTCAATTTTTGCACTAACGGACTAATTTTTGCAATTAATGAATTAATTTTAACGAACTTATTCCATTTATCATCATACAACAATTGTATTTTATTGTATTTCATTTAGGTTATTTTATTTTATTTTATTTTGTGTTTGCATTGGTATTTTTTTTTTTTTTTTTTAACTATCCCCTTGGGGATAAATAAAGTTTTTTTGAATTGAATTGAATACTCTGCAACCTAACAGGGATTTGAGCTTAATATCAGGCTATAAAGCTGGTCTTGTTTGCAGTTGGAGAGTTTTGCACAGTGTAGCATGTTTCTGAGCTTGTGGAGTCCACAGGGGTGTGCTGATCAAATTAGTGGAACACGAAGCACACAGCACTTCACACAATCGTTTGACTTTCATTGGATTTGTAGTGGCTTCATCAAAAAGTCAATCAATGGCTTAATCGCTGCCTGAACTTAGAGTTATGAAAGGCCCATGTTACTGCAGTCATTAAATCCAGTGTTCTAACATGCAGCAAGTTACCTAAGTGTTCACTTAATTGCCTTGGTGTTTTAAAGATGGATGTGTGTGTGTGTGTGTGTGTGTGTGTGTGTGTGTGTGTGTGTGTGTGTGTGTGTGTGTGTGTGTGCATGTGCCTGTATTTGTGCATATGACTGTGCTTGTGAGTATGTGTGCATGTGTGTATGAGTATATGTGTGTGTGTGTGTGAGCGTGTGTGTGATCGTGTGTGTGCGCGTGTGTGTGTATACGTGTGCGAGTGAGAATATATGTGATTCTTTGAGTGTGTGTGCATGTGTGTGTGTTTGTGTATGTGTGTATGTGTATATGTACATCTGAGTATGTGTGTGTATATGTGTTTGTCTGACTGTGTGTGTGTGTGTGTGTGTACATCTGAGTATGTGTGTGTGTGTACATGTGTGAGTATGTGTGTACATGTGTGCGCATGAGTATATGTGCATTTGTGAGTGTGTGTGTGCATATATGTGTGCGTGTGAGATTATGTGAGTATGTGTGTGTGTGTGTATGGGTCAGTGTGTGTGCATGTGTGCATATATGTGACTGCATGAGTCTGTTTGGGTGTGCATATATGTGTGTGGAAGTATATGTGCGTGTGTCTGTGTACATCTGTGTGTGTGTGTGTGTATGTGCGAATATATGTGTACTTGTGAGTATGTGTGTGTGTGTGTGTGTGTGTGTGTGTGTGTGTGTGTGTGTGTGTGTGGGGCATATATGTTTGCGTGTGAGTATATGTGTGTGTGGGTGTGTATATGTGTGAGTGTGTATATGTGTATGTGTGAGTTTGTGTATAAGTGTGTGTGTGTATGTGTGAGTATGTGTGTGTGTGTGTGTGTGTGTGTGCGTGTGTGCGTGTGTGCGTGTGTGTGTGTGTGTGCGTGCGTATATGTGTGTGTGTGCATATATGTGTGAGTGTGTGTGTGCATTTATGTGAGGATAGGAGTATATGTGCGCGTGTGTGTGTGTGTGTGTGTGTGTGTGTGTGTGTGTGTGTGTGTGTGTGTATGAAACATGTGGGAAACCATTTCTGCGAATCATATTCATAATATTCTCCAGCTGTTATCAGTTATTCTCACAGCAGCAGTTCAGAGGCTGAGTATTTAAGGCTGAGTGTTGTATGATTGTCAGCACACACATCATATAGAGTCAGCGGCAGAAGTATTGGCACCCTTGGTGAGGCTGGGTTTAAAAAAAAAGGAATGGACAAATGTCTGTGATAAATTAGTTTCATCCCTCACTGAAGATCTTCTATCTAACATATAATTTCAATTAAACCAGTAAATAAAAGTATATATACTGTATATAATAATAAATAAAATAAATAAAAACATACACATTTATTTATTTATTTATTTATTTATTTATTTATTTATTTATTTATTTTAAATCTCACATGCCACAATTATTGACATCCCTGGAACTTCCTTAAAAATAAATGGTTCTCATTTATTTATGCACTTAAATACACACAAACACACACAAATATATGATATATATGAGATCATAGAAAGTATAGAAAGTAATTACATATGCCACCATGCTTCACTAGGAGTTCAAAAGAATTCAAGTAGAAAAAAAAAGCATAAAAAAATCAGGGATATTCTGGAGGGACTGGATTAAAAACCCGGACTTCCTGTTTCATGTTTCCAGGAGTGCCTGGAATACTGGAGCTGTAAAAAAAAAAAAAAAAAGTGCAGCATAGATCTAATATGATTTGAGATTGTTGTTTTCAAAAACTAGTGTTGTTTTCAAAACAGTACAAAGGATAAAAAAAAAACACAAATGCTAATCATAGGGATCGTTTCGAAGTACATTATCCACTTCCAAAACATTTCTACAAAATTAGACGCCACATCTCGTTTTACTCGCTTGTTCCTTGAAGACGCAATTTAATTGCATTGTTGCTCCATACGGCCCCGAGCGATTCGTCATGACACAGTAAACGCATGGAAAAGTTAACTTGTTACGTCTTTTGTTGTAAACATTCGGAACATTTTGGAGAGTTAAACCCTTCCAGAAACAATAATGTCATTTGGGACGTAGCCCGTGTCTTGATTGTGCGCCGTCTGATTGCTAATCACAGCGGATTTATTCAAACTCTTCCCTATTTTATCAGTAAAAAAACACAAAATAAACAGAGGAGAAAAAAGGGACATCGAAGTAAGGTGCAAAACTACACTAACGCACATTTGTTAATTCTTTTAATTCTGTTTTTCCCGGATTTATGATCGTTGTGGGTTGCGACTGAAAGAAGATGGTTGTGAGGACAGGTGGGGGAGGGAGAAGAGGGAAGAAGGGGCATGACTAGAAATACATAACGAATGTAATGTTTAGCAAATGTTACATCACTGTGTGGAGATGCGCAATATACACATCACAATGTCCTTCGGCTGCTCCCTGGTCTTCGTTTTACCCCGAATGCCCTTCCTGATGCAACCCTATTATTTTCTCCAGGCTTGGGCCCAGCGTAGAGAGTTAACAGGGTTTAAGCCCCAACTCCACCCAGCTGCTGCTGTTGGACCCCTGAGCAAGGCCCTTAACCCTATCTGCTCCAGAGGCACTGCATCATAACTGACTCATCGCTCTGACCCCAACCTCCAAAGTTTGGATATACAGTATGAAGACAGAATTTCACTGTGCTGTAATGTATACGTGACAATAATAAAGGCTTCTAACCCCTCAGTGGCTGGGGCAATTCCCTGCCCGGGAATCGAACCCGGGCCGCAGTGGTCAGAGCATAGGACCCTGCTTTTCCTTTGTATAGAAAGACCCATGTAGACCCAGGCTTACACAATCGTACCTTGATACGATTCCACAAATCAGCCGTTACTGTTCACACGTCAACAGCCCATCGTGAAAGAAGCAGAGCAACTCCACCTACTAAACGCTGCACATTTTTCCGTTGTGTATGTAGGCTCCTTTTGAATGGCATCTGTCACACTGGCTTGTGTTCCTCTGCAAACACACGGTGATGTTTGCTTGATGGTGAAGGCAGCTGCACTGAGGTGATGCAGCGTGGGTAAATATAGCAGTGATGAATAGACTCTCTGTACGTTGTGCTGCCGTGCTTGTTAACCCGCTTCTCCGAGTACAGTCTGAAATAGACACACACACACACACACACAACAGCTTACATATAGAGGTATGGTTATTTACAGTGTGGCTGTTGACAGCACTGACAGGTAGCTTTAGCTTTGTATGACATGTACACACACACACACACACACACACACACACACACACACAAACAATTTCCCGTACTTTGTGCACATCAGCAGTTGAGAGGTCGCCGGCTGATTGTAGCTCTACAGAGACCACCACCGTGGGCCGGCAGACGCTATTAACACGGGCTCTCATTAACGGCTTAAATTGTATAGAGCTGAAAACACAGCCAGAGCCGAGGAGAAAAAGAAATGAGAGACCGAGGCCGAGAGAGATGAATGGGTGACATACGGGATGGCATTAGATCAGAAATAGTCCCGAGCTCATCATCTGCTGCGGGGTCGTCCTGCTTTGTGGTCGTGTGATCGTATGACCGAATGACTAGAAACCTTCCACAGCAGCTGCATGGGGAATGCTCCTGTTACTCTCACTCTCTTTCCTTCCCTCCCTCTCTCTCTTTCTCTCTCGTAGTCTCGCTTTCAAAGTCGAAAGTTGTATCCCTAAATTATGTCTCGTGCCAGTCATTAGATTTCCTAAAGCCATTACTGTAGTACAGTGTTGTGTAACTCTATAACCTACAATACATTGCAATGCAATACAATGCAAAGTTTTTCTTCAAGTTACAGTCTGCTTTATCTGTACTATTTAAGTTAAGTAGCTGTCACATATACATTACTACTTTCTTTGCATAGCCCATCCTTGAAGGGGTTGGGGTCAGAGCGCATGGTCAGCCATGATGCGGTACCCCTGGAATGGGCGGCTTGCTCAAGGTCCCAACATTGGCAGCTTGGCGGTGCAGGGGCTTGAACCCCGATCAACAACCCAGAGCCTTAACCACCTGAGCTACCACCACCCGCTAGCAAGGTATCTGGGGCCTCTCACACCCAAAGTGTGAATACTACCCCCAGACCAACGAGCCAGATTTATTGCTATATTAGGAATAAAGCCCCTCAGTGTTGTAGTAAAATAATCAATGACATTGTGCTCTGATGAGACCCCAGATCAAGTGCAGTTATTATTTTCAGTTCAAGGATGATTATGTTCTTAAATCTGCTTTAGATATTGAGATGTTTTAGTGACTTGTAGAGAAGTTTGAACAGGGTGGATGTTGTGCTGTTTTCTAAGGCAGGGGTGAAATAAATCATAAATAAATAGGAAGCTACTTTATGATTCCATAGCTGGCTATTCTCAGTAAAGATTTGTTTTATTTAATTTTATTTTATTTCATGTTATTTTAATTTATGTTTAGTTTAATTTAATTTCATGTTATTTAATTTTATTTTATTTTATTGTATTTCATGTGGTTTAATTTAGTTTCATGTTATCTAATTTTATTTTATTTTATTTTATTTTATTTTATTTCATGTGGTTTTATATAATTTAATTTAATTAATCTATTTATTTATTTATTTTCAACTTTTCAAAGTTGAAAATAAATAAATTTCAAATTTCAAAGATAATCAATCTCATTATTATAATTTGTTCAATAATATTTTCTATAATTCTTGAGGCCAAAGAGTTTTTTGGGGTTTTTTTTTTGTTCCTGAACTTTCCAATAAAACATCAGCTTCAAGTTGGCTTTATCCAAAGGTTAAATGTTTGAGCTTTTGTGGTTTGGATTAAAGCCAACCACAAAGGCTAACGCTAGTCAGCGTAATGTGATTAGAATCATAGCGTCGTAACAATTGAAGCGTCACGGATTGAGAGCCGCTGTGCTAATGATGTCTGTGGCTTAACAAAAATGCAAAACTGTCTCTTGTTAACACTGAATTCTTTTTGAAATTATGTTTGTAAATGATTTTTCTTCGCTTCCTGATATAACGTAAGAACGCCACGTAAGAATGTGTCTAAAAAATACTTGGTGTCTAAGATGTTTGCATGTTACTGTATATAGTGTCTGTACATGGCACAAATAGTAAGTGTGTGTGTGTGTGTGTGTGTGTGTACCCATCATGCTGGAGAAGGAAACACTCCTACACCCTGCAGAGAGATAGTGAAGAGTCACACATCGTTTTTAAAAGGAGCGTGTGACAGTTCCCGTGGTGCAATCTGTTGCATAATCTGGAATGTGTGTGTGTGTGTGTGTGTGTGTGTGTATGTGTGTGTGTGTGTGTGTGTTTGTATCTGTGCAATACCCTGTTCCCTGGGACCTGTGTGGATTCTGGATTTAATGAGATGCTGGGAGGATTGGCACTTACCTGTGTGTGTGTGTGTGTGTGTGTGTGTGTGTGTGTGTGTGTGTGTGTGTGTGTGTGTGTGTGTGTGTGTATTTGGGAACTGTGTGTATTCTGGATTTAATGAACGGCTGTGACACACTTACCAATGTGTGTCTGTGTGTATTTGTATATGTGTTTGTGTAATTATATGGCTGTGTGTGTGTGTGTGTGTGTGTTTTTGTGCATTTGTGGGTATGTATTTGTAAGGGTGTGTGTATTTTTTTGTCTATTTATATGGGTGTGTGTATATGTGTGTGTGTGTGTGTGTGTGTGTGTGTGTGTGTGTGTGTGTGTGAGAGAGAGAGAGAGAGAGAGAGAGAGAGAGAGAGAGAGAGAGAGAGAGAGAGAGTTTGTGTTTTTGTGTATTTGTGTGTATGCATTTGTAAGGGTGTGTTTGTATTTGTGTGTATGAGTATGTGTGTATATGTATGTTTGTGTGTGTGTGTGTGTGTGTGTGTGTGTGTGTGTGTGTGTGTGTGTGTGTGTGTGTTTGTGCTGGTCCTGAGTGGACAAACTGTTCTAGTGTCAGAATAATTTCTTGCCTTGTACGGAAATGTTGAAGAATTGCTGAATTGTTCATCCCACAACATGACGTGATCAGTGTTCAGCGAGTCCTGATACAAATAAATGATCAGCTTACTGAAAGAGGATTCCTCAGTCAGAGTGCCAGTTCTGTCTGCCATGCGTTTCAAACACTCATGAATTGGATCGCGTTCTCGCTTGGACGATGCTCCCCCTTAAACCGGCTGCAAGCTTTCTGTTCTTTTTTTTTGGCAAACTTTGGACGATGATTAATTTCGCCTTTACTTTTGCCTTTTCATTTCTTATTTATACACAATTTGAAGGTCAAGTGCTCACAAAACTCCTATTTGTAGCAAAGAAAGTAGGAGACTTTATTCTTCTTGTATCCAATACGATGAAGTTTAGTCTGGCGGCTCTCACAAAGAGACACGTGACATTTAGGACGCTCCCCAAATCACACTTTCATGCACTATTATGTAGTATAAATAGTGTGAAGAAGTTTACTTCAACCAACTGGATGATGCGCTGAAAAAAACAAGTCTGGAATGTCGAACACTTCCTGCACTCAACATGGGGCAGGGATGGCTCAAGTGGTTAAGGCTCTGGGTTGTTGCCCTAGAAGATCAGGTTTCAAGCCCCAGCACCACCAAGTTGCCACCTTTGGGTGTTTTGAACAAGACCCTCAACCCACCCTGCTCCAGGGATGCTGCATCATGGCTGACCCTGCACTCTGACCGCCACCCCCAAGGATGGGAAAGAATTTCTCTGTGCAGTAATGTATATGTGACAAATAAAGACAATTCAACATTCACAGATAAGCGAAAAAGGGCTACCAGGTTGGATGAAGAAGAGATTTCAAGATGGCTGATGACACTCTTCTGGACAAGACGTTGTGTGAACGCGTGAGACTGGAAACAGAATCCCGCAAGAAGTTCGCGATCCAAATGGTCTGTGCGGGGAACAAGGACTGTGCGTCCTACGTGATTGAACAAATGAATAATTTTGCAATGTGCTGCTGCTGCTGATTTCTGTTTGATGTAATTGTAAAGCGTATTTATTCTGATATAACTATATTTAAGACATTTTTTTCTGATAAAATCCTATAAACTCTATTAAACTATAATATTGTGCTCCAACCGAAGCCATGCTTGCTGATATTGTGGTCTATAACTCCTCCCCGAACTGCCCGCTGCCCTGTATCTCGCTCTCTCATTGGCTGTAGGTCATCGCCAAGGTATTTTTCAGTCAGAAATCCTTTCACACTGCAGGATTTAGAGTGGCCGACAGGTCCAGATATTTAGCATGCCAGATCGACTCGCTCAGATCGAGTTTTTGGTGATTCACACTGCGCGATTGTCACGCACGTGCATGAGCTCCAATTTGCCTTCGATTTTGGGCATTTGTCGGCGAATTGCAAAACAAATCTGCGACTGAAATTCAAGGCTAAATTCATGCAGTGTGAACTCGGCGTAATGGAGATTAAACAGCTTTGATCAAAAGAAAAGAAAAAAAAATAGACACGTTTGTGACACCATCTGTCTCTCTGTGCGTGACAGAGATGACCGGCCAGAAGAAACACAATCACTTAATTTCCACCCATACACTTGATGACTTCACTAGATCTCCAGCAACCCACGCTATCACTCTCATCTCTGGGGCTTTTCAAAACCCAGTAATATGTGTGTGTGTGTGTGTGTGTGTGTGTGTGTGTGTGTGTGTGTGTGTGTGCGTGTATGTTCAGACATAGGTGTGTATGTGAGAGTGTGTGTGTATGTGTAAATGTATGTGTGAGAGTGTGAGTGTATATGTGTAAATGTATGTGTGAGTGTGTGTGTGTGTGTGAGAGAGAGAGAGAGAGAGAGAGAAAGAGAGTGTGTGTGAGTGTGTACGTGTAAATGTTGGTGTGTATGTGTGAGAGTATATATGTGTGTAAGTGTGTATGTGAGAGTGTATATGTGTGTGTATGTAAATGTATGTTTGTGTGTGCAGGCTATGAGAATTGATTGCATGACTTGAATCTTCATAATATTTACATATTAAGACGAGCATTTGATTAAAAAACTATTTTGTGTTTTTTTCCGATTGTGAATGACTCAGATCCTAATAGTCTAATGATCAAAGCCAATTAGGACTCTTAACTTTCCTCTGAATAAACAGCTAGATGTCCAGCTACAGCCAGTGGTACATGAGGGTGAGGGTACATTTGCTTAGCAAGATGCTCAAAACAACAAAAAAATGACGAACGTTATATATATATGTTATAAATATATACATGTTAAATATAAGGAATCACATAATTTGAGTCACTCGGGTTGTTATGTCAGTTGGTATCTGATTATAAACTGCATTCATTAGGTTTTTCATTCATTAGGATCTACTAGCTAACATTGTGGTTAAAACTTGACAAAACATTTGTTGTGTTTGTGAAAATCACACGTAGCTATTAAGGCAAAACAACTGCTTTTTTTACTACTGGGTTTGTTTTCTTTGCATGAAGGACACGCAGGTGAGATTAAACAGTAAATAAAATACATGTATACATCAGCCTAATCTCTACAGGAGATCTCTAATGTTCTTAAAGCTCACAGGAAATCTCTAATGTTCTTGCAGTAGATCTCTAATGTTCTCACATCTGACAGTAGATCTCTAATATTCTCACAGTAGATCTCTAATGTTCTCACAGTAGATCTCTAATGTTCTCAGAGCAGATCTCTAATGTTCTCAGAGCAGATCTCTAATGTTCTCACAGTAGATCTCTAATGTTCTCACATCTGACAGTAAATCTCTAATATTCTCACAGTAGATCACTAATGTTCTCACAGTAGATCTCTAATGTTCTCAGAGCAGATCTCTAATGTTCTCGCAGTAGATCTCTAATGTTCGCACATCTGACAGTAGATCTCTAATATTGTCACAGTGGATCTCTAATGTTCTTGCAGTAGATCTCCAGTATTCTCAAATTAGATCTCTAATGTTCTCACATCTGACAGCAGATCTCTAATTTTGTCACAGAAGATCTTTAATGTTCTCACAGGAGATCTCTAATGTACTCACGGCTCACAGTAGATCTGTAATGTTCTCACAGTAGATCTCCAGTGTTCTCAAACTAGACCACTAATGTTCTTACATCTCACAGTAGGTCTCTTATGTTCTCACAGTAGATCTCTATTGTTCTCACAGTTCACAGTATATCTCCAATGTTCTCACAGTTCACAGTAGATCTCCAATGTTCTCACAGATTACAGTAGATCTCTAACATTCTCACAGTAGATCTCCAATGTTCACACGGTTCACAGTAGATCTGTATTGTTGCCCAGTAACACTGCTTGCACTGCTATGAACCTTCTCTCTGCGTGGAATATTTGGAGCTGAATGCTAGTCAATAGTATGTCAAGTGAGATGTAAGAACGTGACTCCAGCAAGTTCCTGATGACTAACGACAAATCTTCTCCCGCCTAAATGCAACAAATGCTAAACATAGCTAAATATCAGTGATGTGAAAATGTTTCCTGTGACTTAACTCAATCTGAACCATGACAACTTCTCATTATATAAAACAGTGGCCCTCCTGATGATTCCATTTGCAAAATAATGTTTTTCCCAGGCTTTTAGAATTCTGATCCAGCTCCTCGGGTTGCTCCTTTATGCAAATGAATCTCAGACGCACACACGTATTATTGGCTTAGCTGCATTGTGTGTCACGAGCGTAATTACGCCGCTCTCGCTTCAGCTGTCCCTTCCAGACAGCATGAGAACCTCACACACACAACGTTTAGAGAGTGCCGTTAAAGCCAAGACATGACGCTAAAAAAATACATGACGCTGGTCTCACTCACAACCGTTAGCATACGAGCCGGTGAGATTCTTCGTCGTTTGTCTCCTAAAAACGCTCTATTGTTGTGTTGCAGTTCCTACACAGAGGTGGTGAGTCATGAGGAGGTGAGAAAGTGTGTGAAAGTGTTATGTTAATGTAATGTAATGTAATATGCTAATCAGGCAAAGGGGGGCAGGGTTTGGTTTGGGATCGTGTGAGAGAGAACATGAAGAAGGGAGGAAGAGGGAAAGCCCAGAGCAGTTCTAACATCTGTGCCCGTCTTTCACCCCTAATCCACCCCCTCAGACACACACACACACACACACACACACACACACTGTGTAATAACTGCACTGTAGGATTCACCCCAATGTTCTTGGTCACATATATATGAAAGGAAATATTCATCCCACACACACACACACACACACACACACACACACACACACACACACACTGCCTTAAAGCTAGTCAGTATATATTCACCCTGGAGAAAGTAAAACCTCTGTGTTAAACTTGTATTTGGTAAAGTTCATCTCAGCTTCACTGGCCTGCATGAATGTAGCCCTTTCATTCCTCTGGAGTCCAATATGGCTAACGCTAATAGAGTTCGTCATTCACTTCTCCATTCAGCTCACATTTACTTCTTTATTCACTTCACTTTTCATTTGCATTCATAATTTTGTATTTCACTGAAGGGAACTGACTCTATCAAATTTAATACCTGCCCTCCTAATGTATAATGACTTGTACTTGTAGGTAGAAACCCCAGAGACTGAATATTCATATAACACACAAAACTGTCATGTATATTAGTATGTATATACTAATATGCTAATATTACTGTACTGTATATTAGAGCTAGACTGAAGATCGCTAACCCAGGTTTAATTGGTTAACTAGCTAATATTAGTATTAGCATGGTTGGACAGACTCCTCAGCTCCTCTGTGTCCCACAACTGTCACTCATGCTACTTGTGCGTCATGGAAACATCATTGGCTCCAACACACACACATGTTACTTTACTTCATGAACTAAGCCAGACCTGAGTACAGTACGATTTGGTACCACGCTGTATTTCCTGTTCCATGTGACAGCTTTCGCATTACCAGTTCTTACGCAAACCACGATCTGATGTTTGAGCCTCCTCAAACATCATGGGAGCAAAGCAGGACTACTGAGAATTGTTTATTTTAAAAAAAATACATTTTGTGGTCTTGGTATAGGTCTGATGAAGAGCTCCAGCTTCACTCCATCTGATCTCGCTGAATTTCTGGAACACTATGCACCGAGAGAGCAGACGCTCGGTAATTGTCGATCACTTGCGTCACGAGAACGCGGTTGCCGATGATACCGGTGGTGGGAAATGATCATGATGATGCTGATGGTGACAGGAGATGAGCTTTTTAATGAGGTTTTTTGGTCACCAATTTTTTGAGTCATAGCTGAAAAACAGTCCTCTGTAGAAACACTCCTCTGTGGAGAAGTGACCCCCCGGAGCTTGATCCCTCTTTTGATGGGAAAGCCTCAGCATGCAGTCGACATGGAAACACTGGCATGAGTCACAGCATCAGGATGTCAAGCCTAACTCTGACTGCGAGGGTATATAATGCGTTTGTGAGAGAGAGAGAGAGAGAGAGAGAGAGAGAGAGAGGGAGAGAGAGAGAGGGAGAGAGAGGGAGATCATGGTTCATTACACCCTAAATGTGTTTCCCGGTTGATTTATCTCAGCATTTCTGAGGGAGTGAATAAGGATTTCACTTAGACAGGTGCTTCTTTCAGTCGGACAAGTCCACCCTCATTTCCCACCTACTGCTCTTTAAGTGACTCACAGTGCGTTTGAAGGGATGGAATACTTTTACTGATGATTTCGCAGCCTCATGAACACCTTTTTCACGGTTCGTGCGGTTATAAACACACACAATGTTTCTCAACCCTTTTTACCAGTAACACAGACAGAATGGAAATCAACTTCAATCAGTATTAAAAAAATGAATGATTTTCTGGCAGTGAGTCTGATATAAAATGAATCAGGTCTCTGTTGGCTTTCAGTGTGAGACGTGTAATTACCCTATGTTGGATAACCTTACACAGAATTTTAGTGGTTGAAGATGAACACCTTCATCACTTGGGCCAACTCAGAGAGCAGAAATGGGTTTGATTTCAACATTTACTTTAAAGATGGAAGCATTTGTGTGAAAAACAATTTTTTTTTTTTTTTTTTTTTACTTTTCTATGAATATTTTACCCCTAGTAGACTAGATAAAAACAGAAATCAATAAAAAAAAAAAAAAGAATTAATAAAAGAATTAAAAATAAAAGAATTATTATTTTATTATTAAAGTAATAAATAAAAAAAAGTACAAAAATAAAAAATAAAATAATGATTTTATTATAAATAAAAGAAATAAAAATAAAATAATAAATAAATAAAATAAAATGTAAAACTACAAATTCTTATAGCCCTGAGTGTCTGCTTTCATACAAGCTTCATATTAAGCACTACTGTGGAGTGTGACATGACAGAAATATTCAACAAAACAGACACAAATTTCATCTTGTGGCTCTGCAGAAAAAGTTAAGCTTTATTTCTTTATAGTTTTTGGTCTGTTGCTCTTCTGGTTCATCAGTGTTCCTCAAGGACTTACTGAAGAACTCAAACAATAAGTAGAAACGTTTGTTTTGGTAGCAAACCTCTGTGAATTATCTTCATTTATTCTGTTGAATCTCCCTTGATTTCAAAAAGCCTCTAAGAATCATGGCTTGTTCCAAGTTTGGGTTTATCGCTCGGTTTGTCTGCAGAATGTCTCACAGCGAAGGACTTGCCTTTATTCGGAAGTGGTTGAGACGCTTTTCTGAATCTTTACATATTTTTTAGAAAAGTGGACACTGAACGTGTGCGTGATTTCAGCTCAGAATTATTGCACATGCATGTAAAGAGATATTTCAGTGTTAAGTACAGGGTACAGTGAAGTTGCGTGCAAAAGTTTGTACACCCCAAGAAGAAAACGAGAGCATGATGGCAGTAACATAAAAACAAACCAAACAGATATGATTTTAATAGCAGAAAAAAGTTCTATGTTTGCTATGTTGTCTTCTGAGCAGTCCTGTGATCCAGGGTGTATTCCTGCCTCAGTCCCACTCTTCAGTTAGCGCTCGGTACTGGTCAGGGTAACGGAAGATCTGGAAGATGAATGAATGATGGAGAGAGAAATAGAACTGCAAAATTTACACATTTTTCATTGTCAATGTGTACTTGGTGTACCCTTGTCTAGTGGCCCAAGTCTCTTGGCATAGACTCCAGATTCCACGAATTTCTGCATAGGATCAGTGGTACAGAAGATGGCTGGATGGATGGATGGTTGAATGAACGAGGAGACGATGGGGTGGATTTCTTTTTTACCATTTTTTTTATTCTTCGTATTAAAAGCAGTTGTATTCAAACTGCTTCTTCCCTTTCTTCCATTCAGAAACCATGGGGGCGTACAAACGTTTGCCCTTCAGCTGTGTAAACAGTACATTTATTCAGACTGATAAAAACCCCTTTACATGCCACTATTACTCAACAGAGCTTTAGTCATCGCTGTAGTGCTGTGGTATAGCCGACCTTTATCTATCTATCTATCTATCTATCTATCTATCTATCTATCTATCTATCTATCTATTTATCATTAATTTAAAAAGCTAGGCTGAGACAGTAGACCTCTTTTTTGTCTTAAGCAACTTCCTGTACAAACTGTAGCTTATTAAAGGTACAGAGGAAACAGTGACTTTTTTGAAAAATAAAGTGGAAATGCTATGCTAAAATGCTATGCTAAAAATGCAAGGCTATCTCTCTCTCTCTCTCTCTCTCTCTCTCTCTCTCTCTCTATCACTCTCTCACTATGCTGTATGTTATATATCAATGTATTTAAACATCGAGTCATAAGAATCTTTGAAAACTTTGAAGTGGCCATGTGTATATAAGGCTGGTTTGCTAGCATGACTCAGTTAGCACAGTTAGCATGCTACCATGCCTGCTAGCATGACACTGAAAAAAATTACCATCATAATGCAAAACCAGACAAATGTGAAGCAGATAAGTCATTAGATTCACCACATTGACTCCAGTCAGTAGATTATCTTGACTGATATTGTGACTTTAAATATTTTTAGTCTACTATAGAATTTTTGCAGCAATGCTAACTACTGTAGCACATTCTCTAGCTGTGTAAGAGCTGAAGCTCAAAAGCAAGATTCAAAATGAACATCACGTCAAAATCCTGGTTGTGGCAAGCGAACTGCTCATTGATCAAAAATCAAAATAGTAACTCTGTATATCAAAAAAAGAAAACTTTTCCAGACAGCTCCAATTAGCCGCTTTTAATTAGAGGTTTGATTTCTTTTCCTGATCACACTGCCTTTTTATTGCAACGGAAAACAAGTGCAGCAGCACTGTGTAAACTTTTATGAGCGTTTAAAAAAATTTCTGAAGTGGAAAGTTTTCCATTTGGAAAGAGGCAAGTGGGGACAGATGCTTGAGCACTAGTGTGTGAAGTAAATTATTAGCCAAAGGATGCCAGTTGAGGAAAACTATAGCAACATGAGGGGAAAGAAGATGGAGAAAAGATGAGTTTGGATTGAATGTATCATTAGCTTTTATTTCCTGTTTATAATGAGCCACTGTTGGCCTTCAACCTGCTAATTCTCTAATCATGGCTTCTGTCTTTCAAATGGACTATTATAAGCACAAATTCAAGCCATAATTATTCCATTCAGCCTTTTGTTTTCCGGATGGAAGGAGTCAGTTCCTCTGCTGGAACAGACACTCAGCGCTCCACGTCATCTTTATTCCAGTTTTCAGTGTAGGCTGGAATAAATATGCGTGTGTTGTTTTTTTTTCTAAAGTTGTTTATTGGCATGTCGATGAAATGAGGGATGAAAGGTAAAGAATAAAGGAGAGCAGTGACAAACCGACCAGCCTGGAGACAGAGAGAGAGAGAGAGAGAGAGACAGACAGAGAAAGTATGAGACAGAGAGAGAAACAATGAGAGCGAGTGAGACAGATAGAAAGAGCATGAGACAGACAGAGAGAGAGAGACAGACAGACAGATTTTCAAATTACTTTTATTTTAAAACGTTACGTGCACACTCACACACAAATAGAAATGAAAACAAATTCAGACAGAGAGAGAGAGAGAGAGAGAGTGAGACAGACTGAGAGACAGAGAGAGAAAATGAGACTGACAGACAGAGCATGAGACAGATAGAAAGTGAGACAGACAGACAGAGAGCGAGACAGAGAGAGACTGACAGACAGACAGAGAGAGCATGTGACAGACAGACAGAGAGAGAAACAACAAGAGTGAGACAGATAGAAAGCGCATGAGACAGACAGAGAGATACAGATTTTCAACAGACTTTTATTTTAAAACATTACATGCACACCCACACACAAATAAAAATGAAAACAAATTCAGAGAGAGTGAGACAGACTGAGAGACAGAGAGAGAAAGTGAGACTGACAGACAGAAAGAGACAGAGAGAGCATGAGACAGACAGACAGAGAGAGAAAGAGAGAGAGAGTGAGACAGAGAGACCATGAGACCGACTGACAGTGAGTGAGACAGAGAGAGTGACAGAAAGAGAGTGAGACTGACAGACATACAGAACATGAGACAGACAGAGAGAGAGAGACAGAGAGAGTGAGACATGACAGAGAGAGTGAGACAGACAGACCTATAACCTCTTGTATCTGAAATATTTTCCTCTTGTAATTGAAATATTTTCCCCTTGTAACTGAAATATCCTCATCAGAATCAGGATAGTGAGCTTCATGTACCCTAGACATGGTTTGGACATTTTGTACTTCTTTCTATTCAAGAATTGTTGTTGCTTCCAGATGTTCTCTGCAGCACAGCATTATGCATCATTACCCTCATACATATCGAGCTGAGGCTTTAGAATTGGTCTGGGATCTGTGCATGTGTGCGGTGTGGTAGTGAGGAGTGCAGAGGGAAACGTCTTGCACTGTTCTCAGGTCAGAAGGCAATGGATATAAATAAAGGCAGGCTCGGTAATAAGCCGTTATTCATCCCTGTGACTAAAGGGATATTAAAAAAATGAGGGAGAGTGGAGAAGATGCTGACAGGCAGTAGTGTTTCTGCTTGCTACAGCACACACACACACACACACATACACACACACACACATCATTGTATCTGTGTGAGGAGCTTCCATTGGCACACTTATTAATCCCGCTAATTAACACCTCAGTCTAACACTAACCTTAACCTCAGTGACCAAAAGCGAATATTTTGGGTTTGTTTCATTTTTGTAAATCAAAGATGCAGATATTCCTATCTTTTTGGGGACCCCGCCACAATATTAAAACACACACACACACACACACACACATGCATCTGCGTTGGCATTTCAAATTGCGCACACAGTCGAAGAACAATTCCTGCCGTGTGTCTACACGTCTGCCGACGTGAGTCGATAACAGTTCTGCTCATCAGCATCTCCTCCTCACTCAGTCTCTCATTCTTTAATATCCTTTTAGTCACACAGAAGAATTACAACTTATTACTGAGCAATACATATATATATATATATATATATATATATATATATATATATATATATATATATATATATATATACACTGATCAGGCATAACATTATGAGCAGTGAGAGGTGAAGTGAATGAAAGTTGATGTGTTAGAAGCAGGAAAAATGGGCAAGTGTAAGGATTTGAGCGAGTTTGACAAGGACCAAATTGTGATGGCTAGACCACTGGATCAGAGCATCTCCAAAACTGCAGCTCTTGTGGGGTGTTCCCGGTCTGCAGTGGTCAGTATCTATCAAAAGTGGTCCAAGGAAGGAACAGTGCTGAACCGGAGACAGGGTCATGGACGGCCAAGGCTCATTGATGCACGTGGGGAGTGAAGGCTGGCCCGTGTGATCCGATCCAACAGAGCTACTGTTGCTCAAATTGCTGAAGTTAATGCTGTTTCTGATAGAAAGGTGTCTTCCTCTTAATTTCAGAATCATTCCAAAGCCCTGAAAGATTTTGCTCCCTAAGTATCACTGAGTAACACTGAGCATCGATGCTCAATATGTTCCTTTACTAGAAACTATGTCATATTTTCTAAAAAGTCAGCAAAAAAAAAAGGTGTACAAACCAAACTCTCAGACAGTTTCTTCTAGAAAAAGGTAAGCAGTTGTTTTATAGCTCTCAAATGGTTAGCTATTTAACCTTATATAATCTTTTTTTTTTTTTTTTTACTTTTAAGTGTTTAATGATTAGAGAAATACACTAGCTTGAAATCTCATTCATAATGTACTTTAAACAACATAAAAATATTGACAGAAAGATATCAGTCCTGCCCTTTGATGAATGATTAATGCCAGCGGCGATGTTTGACTTCGCGTGTGTTTAGTCATATTGCCGGAAAATGAAGTCCTCAGTGTCCCACTGCATAGTGTAGACGATGCACTGACTCACGACCTAGGGAGCTTGGGAACTGATTGAGACGCACCGTGTCTTAATGATTATTGTCATTATAATAATGAAGTATGGAAAGTCACGAGTTCATTTATTTGACAAAAATATGAAGGAAAATGTAAACCTGGAGTAAAGATCATGAGCCTCAGCTGAACACCATAGAATCATGGAACTGCTAAATAATAAAGCAACAATTAATTATTAATAACAATGGAATTATTAATAAGAGCAGTATTCTCTGAGCTTTTTTCTGTTTTGGTGTGTATCATAAGCTAGATATCTAGAATGTAGTTCAGCAGCACTCGTTTTAGCAATTCTTCTGTTAAAAACGTAATAAATGCTGTGTATGGATCCTACATTTGGATTGAATCACAGATCCACTTTGCTAAGATTTCTCAAATCTCTTACTGCTTTATACTGTTTGGGTTTTATTCAACCACTGCTCTGTTAACACATACTGAGACAAGTGTGTGTTAATGATCCTCTACCCTGTAGCACTGGTCACTTTATGTCAAACACACTCTTATACACGCTGTCTTCTTCTCCTCTCAGCCTACACATCTGCCTGATTCATCCTGATGCTCTGGTTTTGCTCAGAGCTTCTGTACTCGTGACTCTCCTGCCTTTGTGGATGGTGTTTACAGACTTCTCAAAATCGTAGAATATATTCTAAAGTCTGACCCTTGTTTCAGTGGATAATTTCCCACTGAATAGTGCTGATGTAATCGTAAACACTGCTCAGTGCTCATGCCAGGACTTTGTACATGCTAACCACCCACTGAATCCAAAGGCTTTGGTTTGATGAAAGATACATTCTGATGCACTAAACAAATAAAAACAAATTGTTCGAATTTGGTAAAACCATAAATATTCACTTGAACTTTTCGATACCTGCAACTGAAATGGGATTAGAACCTAATTGAGATTAAGTAATATGTTAAATTTTAGCATGTTTTGTAATTAGCTGAGTTTCTGATCCTGATCTGTTTTCCTCGTAGTGGATCAACAAAGACTAGCTCTTTATTTTTTTTTTAAACAAATCTTTCAGTCCAATTCAGATTTTAATGAATTTATTTTAATTTTTCATGAATTCTAAATTAACTTGGTGTGCCACATTTGAACCTTATTCAGTTCAATGACATTTTATTGGTATAGCACTTTAACAGTAGACATTGTCACAAAGCATCTTTACATGAATATATAAGGTCAGAATATAAATGATAAAATTTTTAATTTATATTTATCTTTAATGAGCGAGCCAGATATGAGGGTGGTGCGGAAAAATTCCCTAACACGATATGAGGAAGAACCTCATCCTCATCTGGGTGACTCCAGAGAGTGTAATTATAAATCTCCTTCTGTAACTGTGTAAAAAGGTGCAATTGGGTTACCAGGAAATTCATTTTAGTTCTAGCATGAAGTCTGTCTTGTTGAAGTTGTGAAGAACCGCTCAGTGATTCAGACTTGAGCGCAAAACTCTTTATATCAACTGCAGTCCAAAGACGTCTCCATGGTTTCTACGTGGTACATCCATAGCAGTCCCATGTATCTCCACGCTGCCCATGTGGTCCATCCTCAGCCTCAGCAGCAGTGATGAGACTCCAACCAGAAGTTGAGCATCAAGGGAGCAGAAGCGGTCAGGGATGTTTTTCCGGATGGTTCCATACCGTATATTTGACACGGCATATGTAAAGCGTCATTGATTCTGTTACCTTCAGTTACAGTGTCTATACAAGGAGGAGTGGATTAATACTCAGTATTTATCTTAACACACTCCATGTATATGTAATACTATTATCAGAAGCACAGCTCTGCTTTCTCCTCAACCATTTCCGGCTCTGATAATAGCTTCTCATTAGCGCAATATTAGTTTGTGTAATAAAACTTCCAGAGCAAGGAGACACCTATCCACCCCCTCACACACACACACACACACACTTGCGATACAAGACCCATGGCTTCTTAGGTCCATGTGTTGCCTATTAAACTCCTGAGTTAATTGCATTGCAATTATATTTGAGATTGTGGCCACTATAAACACTGAACAGAACTAAAATTAATATTCTGTTACAAACAGACCTGTGAACTGTTGCTATTTATAACTCATTTATCACTTCGAGACTCTTCTGTTTATCTTGAAGATAATTACCCTAGAATTTTTTTTTGTTATTGAATGGTAACAATACTCATTTATCACAGAGAAGACTCTGAAGCAGAAGAATGATGTCGGTATGTTGCTCATTTGATCAGGAGCAAGGCAATTTTTCACATCGCTTCATTGCCGTGTTCTTATGACAAATGTGATGAAAATTTGTATGCTGCTTTTTTAGAGCTATGGTGACGAATGAGCAGTAATAGCACCAAGTTGTGTTTTTTCTGTTTGTGTTTTAATGTAATGTAATTTAACACATTAAATATGTTTACACTGACGTTTAAGGCTAATTTGGTGGTGATGTTGTAGTTTAGCTTCTGAGGTTAGGGTGTGAAGCTCCTTGAGTGGCACAAAAGATAAGCCTTGGCCTGTCGTCGGTATTGTTTGAATAATCTACAACAGGGGTGTCCAATCTGGTCCACAAAGGGCCGGTGTGGGTGAAGGTTTTCATTCCAACCAAGCACCACACCTGAGTCTACTGAAAGCCAAGATCAGTGGATTAAATAGGTGGAATCAGGTGTGGCTTCTGCTTGATTGGTATGAAACCTGGACCTGCACCGGCCCTTTGAGGATAAGTTTGAACACCATTGATCGACAATCCCAAAGCCATTCATGGCTAAGAAACCAGGGAATAAATTTCTCTGGAAAGGAGCGCTGCCATACTCTCTCTCTCTCTCTCCTCTGTTAACCTCTACAGTAACAGCCAGGAGTAATCATAGTGACCTTTAAGCACATGTATGAGGAAGAGGGTAAATAGCATATGTTTGAAAAACTCTGCTTGACTGGTTTGATATATTTTGGTGGAAGCATGTTAGCCTTCACCTTTCCTGGATAGTAGATGTTTTATGATGGGAAGAACCAGCATGTGGTTGGGAATTGACCAAATTGGGGGGGAAATAAATAAATAAATACAAATTAAGGGATGTGCTGATGTCACAACAGATACAGGATAGGGCACAGTTAATTAAATTGTCTTTATTGATCACCTATACATTACTGCACAGTAAAATTCTTCCTTCGCATATCCCATAATTGGGGGTTGGGGTCATAGTGCAGGGTCAGCCATGATCAGCCTGGAGCAGGGGGACCTTGCTCAAGCTCCTTGCTCTTGCTATCAGCAGGCTGTCGACTGGCATTGAGGGTAATGCAGGAAACAATTTATCCATTATTCTATGAAGGGTTGAAGGGGACTCAGGGGACAAGGCAGGGGGACACTCTGGACAATCAAACACACACATACACAAACACGCCTATTCACATACAAAGGTCAATTTAGAGATGTCACTCAGCATACAACGCATGTCTTTAGACTCGGCGAGGAAACCGGAGAACCCTGAGGAAACCCCTGAAGCACAAGGTGGAATGACAGGGCCACTCTGCGTGCATAGAAATCAAGGCAAAAGTGCTAACCACTAACCACCAGGCGCTCACAGGAAACCATGAATTTAAAATAGACCAAGAGTACCAAAAAGAAAAAGGTCAACTTAGAACTGAATTACTTTTCCACTGAAGATCATTCAGGGCATAAATTTTTTACGAAGTCCAGGACTCGTCCGAAAGCGCTCTGTTTTCCTTTTGAAATCTGCACTAAATACCACACAACAACCCACATGAGCCTTCTGCCATCTGTGGTGAACTGTGTTTTTAATCCCCTCCCCCACTCCGTCTCATGACTTGTTGACGGTTTCAAAGCTCCTACAGTGCTAGCGCTGCCAAACTGAGGAGACAGACGGACGGAAATATTTCATCTTCCAAGCGTCCTCTGGTTTGTTGGTCTTGTCTGAGTGGATACGTTGTTCGAGTGGCGTCCTTACACACCATACACAAGTTTTTATGATGTTTCCCACTGAGTATGCTTATCACATTTCGTTCATGTTTAGCGAAACTTCAGTAGTTTTAAAAAACATATACGCAGATGGAGATGGTGTTGTGTTCAGCTTTTTATCTGAAAAACAACATAATATGGAAAATCTTTTCGGATTTTTCGGGTTTTTCTGGACAGGAAAAACACTTTGTGCTTGCTCTCTAATGGTCCTCATTTCCTTGGCTCCTTCCTTCTGTTTTCTCATTACGCCCTGTGCTTTAGGGCTTTCCTCAGGGTACTCTTGTTTCTTCCCACAGTCAACAACACGTGTGTTATAAGCCTATTAGCATCTCTAGATTGTCCACTGTGTGTGATTGTGCCCTTTGATGAGTTGGCACCTCATCCATCAAGGCTGACCTTTGCCTTGTCCCCTGCCCTGGGATAGACCTCAGTCTCCTCTTGAACCTGTGTCAGAAAATAGACAGAAAACCAGTCCCTTAAATACATGGAAAACATTAGAATTCAGGATTCATGCTGTCTGGAGCTGTGAGGTGGAAACCGAAGCACTGTGTCACCTAGTAGCTGAAACCTCTATGCTAAATTACCCTCTAGATGTCAATTTGTGTCTCCTCCTGCATGTAAACTGTCTTACCTGCAGCATTGCTTGAAAATGAATGAAGGAAGGAAGAAAGGGAGGGAGGGAGAGAGGAAGGAAGGAAGGAAGGAAGGAAGGAAGGAAGGAAGTGAGGGATAAAGTGAGGAAGGAAGGAAGGAAAGAATGATGGAAGGAAGGAAGGAAGCAAGGGAAGGAAGGGAGGGAGGGAACGGAGCGAGGAAGGAAGGAAGGGATTGAGGAATGGAGCAAGTAAGGGAGGAAGAAAGAAAGGAAGGAAGGACGGAAGGAAGGAAGGAAGGAAGGAAGTGAGGGATAAAGTGAGGAAGGAAGGAAGGAATGATGGAAGGAAGGAAGAAAGGGAAGGAAGGGAGGGAGGGAACGGAGCGAGGAAGGAAGGAAGGGATTGAGGAATGGAGCAAGTAAGGGAGGAAGAAAGAAAGGAAGGAAGGACAGAAGGGAGGGATGGAGGGAGAGAGGAAAGAAGGAAGGAAGGAAGGAAAAGGGAGAGAGGGAGTGAGGGATGGATGGATAAAGAAAGGAAGGAAGAAAGGAAGGAAGGAAGGAAGGAAGGAAGGAAGGAAGGAACAGTGTCTTGAGTACTGTAATTGAAGGTAATTACTCATCTATTCACGTTCGTAGCACGTGTCTT
Source organism: Hemibagrus guttatus (assembly GCA_033459395.1). NCBI lineage: Eukaryota > Metazoa > Chordata > Actinopteri > Siluriformes > Bagridae > Hemibagrus > Hemibagrus guttatus. The sequence continues at coordinate 12,722,269 of JAUCMX010000025.1, read as the reverse complement.
TCTCACTTACTCAGTTATCTCTTTTTTTTATCCCCCACATTGATCTTTTGCTCTCTTACTTATCTTGCTCGAACTTTCTCATGTTCCCTATCCATCCTTTCTTTTCTCACCTACTCTCAAAATTTTCTTTCTCTCTTCTCCGTCTCTCACACTACTGCCCTTTCAGAACTCGGCACAAAGCAGATAGTGAAATGTCATCATCGAGGTGGCTCAGCATTTGCTCAGGCAATTTCCTCTGTCTTGTAACCTTCTCATCTCTCTCATCCTTTTTCTAATGTAGCCTCTCGCCCACGCTACCACAATAACCTCTGTTTACCCGCCCACCCGTACGCTTAAAAAAAATTAAACGCCTTTTCTGGAGTTAAATTGCATGCAGAGTGACAGACTCGACATTATTCTTTATTTTACATCAGCAGAAGAAGACTAGACCTGCTGTAAAAATACTGATCTCAAAAGTAATCCAGGCAAGAAACACCTTTTTAGCGATCAGGCATTATGTCTCAATACTAGCCGTCTACTATGCTAACAACTAGCAAGCGACAAATTCTATTTATCCTAAAATATTGCTTTATATTATTTGTAAAGAGTAATAAATATTTACCTTTAACCAAGCCCACATTCACTCCTCAGCACTGGCTATAGTCAGTGTACAGCATGTTTCTCAACATGCTTAAAGTCTGGTTCAAGCGACCAATTAGACTTCCTGTTTATGCAACATAACGCTAATCATCATTTCCTAGCTCTGACTAAGAAAGGAACAAAGAAATCTCTGAATTCCTGCTCAGGGCCTCCTCAACCCTGAGTTCAGCAAGTGACTTGAAATCCACATGGCTGCTCACTAAACACTAAACTTCTTATGATAAAATCCTAATAGATTTACAATAAGATTCAAAGTAATCTAATAAGATCCGTATTAGCTTTACTTCTGTAAAGCTGCTTTGAGACAATGCCCACTGTTAAAAATGCTGTACAAATTAAATTGAATTTGAAAATTCCAATAAAATTTTGCAATTTTTCAGAAGTATTTACAGTATATTGCCAAAAGTTTTGGGACACCCCTCCAAATCATTGAATTCAGGTGTTGTTTTTCAGGGGTTGGGCTCGGCCCCTTAGTTCCAGTGAAAGGAACTCTTAATGCTTCTGCATACCAAGACATTTTGGACAATTTCATGCTCCCATCTTTGTGGGAACAGTTTGGGGATGACCCCTTCCTGTTCCAACATGACTGCACACCAGTGCACAAAGCAAGGTGCATAAAGACATGGATGAGCGAGTTTGGTGTGGAGGAACTTGACTGACCTGACCTCAACCTGATAGAACACCTTTGGGATGAATTAGATCCGAGACTGCGAGCCAGGCCAAAACTGGGACGCCTGCCTTTACATGCACATGAATGTAATATGGAGTTGGCCCGCCCTTTGCAGCTTTAACAGATTCAACTCTTCTGGGAAGGCTTTCCACAAGGTTTAGGAGTGTGTTTATGGGAATTTTTGACCATTCCTCTGGAAGTGCATTTGTGAGGACAGGCACTGATGTTGGACTATTATTATTGGAAGGGGTGTCCCAAAACCTTTGGCAATACACTGTATTTTTTCCATAGCCTGTTAGGTTTAAATGTTGCAATTTTATAAACATTGTTTTACTATTAAAAATATATATATTTGTGCTGTCTGTTTCACCCCTCCCCTCCCAAATCAACAGAGTTACTATACTCTACACACAGAAACCCAACAGTGTCCTGATTCATCTTATTACAAACTTGCAGCAATTTGTTTACACCAAATGAAAAGGTTGATTTCCGTTCCGTCTACGTTAACAGAACGTCAGAAAAGGGATTAATTTAGTACAATGATGCACAGATTTTGTTTGGATCACACAAACACACACAGAGACAATTTTACATTTGGACTTTGTCATTTTTAAATTTGACAATTTTTTAACACTACTATATTCTATCAAATCTTTAGGTTGTTAAGCTTTATAAATCAAAACGTTTGCTGAATTTCTAATAAAAACGTCAGTTCCCCACACTTCATGCACGTACACATTAGACTAGAGTTGTTAATAATGAGAGGTTCATTGTTCACCACTGAAAGAGAGCAGGATCAATTTATCTGTGAACGATTCAACAATCTGCCGATTGATTAAATCGTTCAATCCTCTGTGCTGATTATCTTGTATGAGAACTCCATGACTACACTTTGGTTTTTTTTTAATGAAATCTGCTATTATTTTCATCCTAATTCATCATGCACGCACACACACACACACACACACAGGTGCATGAATTTTTTATAAGGGCTAGGCGATGCTCTTATCAGTCATTTTAAAAACCCTTGGTATAGCAAACAAAATGTTATGAGTCTGCAGGTGCTAAAATCACACAGTGAGTGTGTTTACTACTGCGTGTTTGTGCATGTGTGTGTGTGTGTGAGAGAGAGAGAGAGAGAGAGAGAGAGAGAGAGAGAGAGAGAGAGAGAGAGCAAGCTGACACTAGTGTTATCTTTTTTTTCAATTTATTTATTTGTTTGTTTGTTTATTTATTTATTTATTTATTTATTTATTTATTTATTCATGTATTTATTTATTCATGTATTATTTTTATTTTTTTACTTTTAGGTAGATATATTTTGGTATAGATAACTAATAAATCTGAATTATCCTAATAGTTTTAACTGTTTTTTTTATATTAATATTGTTATTATTATTATTTTTATTCTACTTCTTCTTTTTTTTTTTTTTGAGTTGTTGTTATATTGGAAAATCCGAGTCTGGAAAATGATTGTAATCTGAATGTATGCCTTAAAAAACCCCTCACATTTTATCTAGGCACAAGCCCAGAAGAGCTAAAGCTGTTATAGCTGCAAAGGGCGGGCCTTCATTCATGTGCATGTACAGGAAGATGTCCCAAAACCTTTGGCAGTATATTGTATATACGCCAATCAGGCATAACTTTATGACCTCCTGCCTAATATTGTGGTGGTCGCCCTTTTACTGCCAAAACAGCCCTGACTCATCATGCACTGTGTATTCTGACACCTTTCTATCAGAACCAGCATTAAGCAATTTGAGCAACAGTAGCTCTTCTGTTGGATCGGATCACACGGGCCAGCCTTCGCTCCCAACGTGCATCAATGAGCCTTGACCGTCCATGACCCTGTCGCCGGTTCACCACTCTTCCTTCCTTGGGCCACTTTTGACAGATACTGACCACTGCAGACCGGGAACACCCCACAAGAGCTGCAGTTTTGGAGATGTTCTGATCCAGTGGTCTAGATATCACAATTTGGTCCTTTGTCAAACTCGCTCAAATCCTTACGCTTGCCCATTTTTCCTGCTTCTAACACATCAACTTTGAGGACAAAATGTTCACTTGCTGCCGAATATATCCCACCCACTAACAGGTGCCATGATGAGGAGATACTCGGTGATATTCGCTGTTGTTGAATATTGTTGTTGTTCTTTCGGCTGCTCCCTGTTCGACTCTTCAGTGGCTGGGTTAGCTCCCTGCCCGAGACTTAGCAATGAGATCACGGGATCTTGCTGCTGGACCACCAGGAGGATCATGAGTCTGTCATATTTCACTATATTAAATTTTTTCTATGCTTTACATTCTAATTCTTCTATCGTTTTTTTTGCTGCATTGTGGGACGAGTAACCGAGAGAAATCATTTCGTTACACATTACATCACACGTACGTACAGCAACGTGCATGTGACAGAAAGAGAAGCTTGAAGCTTGACCTTTGGTGTGTTTACTTTAGATTCGTTTGATTCCAAACAACAACAACTACCACAAATCCAGTTCAGGTTTTATTTAACCCCATAATCTGTCATTAATGAGGCAGGAGAAGTTTGCTCGGCTAACCAGAGCCCTCTGAGATCGACACCAGATAGTGGAGCTTTGATATTAAGGTCAGAGGATGAGATATGATATGAGATATGATGTAAAGTTCACAGCTTTAAGTTTTGTGTAAGGCTTTATTCACTGCTCCTGTCCGTCTGCGCAAAGGTTGCGACCCTGCCATCACAGTTGCCATAGCGATAACATGATGGAAAAGGGTTACTATAGGAACAGTCCAGTTTTGATTGACAGAGCAGACCTGGTCTAGTTGATTGTAAAGTGTTTAGCTACAATTCTCATTCGATGAAGCAGATATCTTTTTGAACTTCACGAGCCGCTCCGATTTAAATCAGCGGCGAGAGCACTCTGTTCCTTACGTCGGAATTTTCCATAAAGCGCCAGGCGTCTGGACGAGCGTACAGCCCTTTAAGTGCCGCACACCACTTTGCTTTTCTCATTGTGGCAGTTAGTGCTCCTTTTTTGTATCTTTTCATTCGAGAGGGGAGAAAAAGAAGGTGCAGAGAGAATGAGGTGCAACAGCAGCGAACAAACACATGGCTCCAGACGAGGGTTGTTTTTTAATTTTTTTCCCCGTCTGCCAATCACACCGGGTTTGCAAGAGGGAGAGAAAAAAGCAGGAGCGAAGTGATTTTACAGACGTGGAATTTTCCGGACTTATTTCCTTCGGCTTTATGCTGAGTTGAGGAATTTTATTAATGGAAAACATGAAGTGGGGTGAAAAGGGGTACATTTTCCAAAGCCATTACAGACCCTTATATTGAAAATGGGCCATGGTTGGGGCCAGACGCGCACACACACACACACCTGGGATATGTGTTACATACAGAGGCCGGTGAACACTGCTGCAAGATTCAGCAGTAATATTAACTAGAAACTCAGATTGTGTGTGTGTGTGTGTGTGTGTGTGTGTGTGTGTGTGTGTGTGTGTGTGTGTGTGTGTAGGCATATTTGCATGCATGCATGTGTGTGCCTGTGTGTAAGTGTATGTATGTATTCGTGTGTATGTGCATGTGCATCTGTGTGTGTGTGTGTGTGTGTGCGTGTGTGTGTGTGTGTGTGTGTGTGTGTTTGTTTGTATGTGTGCATGTGCATCTGTGTGTTTGTGTATGTGTGCCTGTGTGTTTGTCTGTGTGTGTGTGCTTCCATGTGTATGTATGTATGTGCATGTGGGTGTGTGTACGTGTGCTTCTGTGTGTGTGTGTGTGTGTGTCTGTGTCTGTGTATGTGTGCATGTGCATCTGTGTGTGTGTGTGTGTGTGCAAGTGCATCTGTGTGTTTGTATATGTGTGTCTGTGTGTTTGTCTGTGTGTGTGTGCTTCCGTGTGTATGTATGTACGTGCATGTGGGTGTGTGTGCGTGTGTTTCTGTGTGTGTGTGTGTGTGTGTGTGTGTGTGTCTATGTATGTGTGCATGTGCTTCTGTGTGTGTGTGTGTGTGTGCGTGTGTATGTGTGTGCATGTGCTTCTGTGTATGCGTGTGCATGTGTGTGGTTTTGTGTGTATGTGTGTGCATGTGCTTCTGTGTATGTGTGGCAATGTGTGTGTCTGTTTACGTGTGTGTGTGTGTGTGTGTGTGTGTGTGTGTGTGTTGGTCATCTGACCTTTTTCTCACCTTCTTGTCTTCCTTCTGCAGCTGTTCTTCTCTGCTACTTGTCCTTAACTAACACTACACACGTCACCTCCAGCTACAGAGCAAACACACCAAGGCCAAGCAGAAGACTCACTAACTCATTATCTGTGTTTAAATACAAAAAACACAAACGATAATCTAACCTGCATGAGCACACTCTTCCGCATGTCTCTAGCTCAGACGTAATCATTAAGTACTCGAGTGATGGAGCTGAGGTTGAGGAGCGTTCCGAAATCCCACTGCTGCCATTTCTGCTGCTGATTCCTTAACAGAAATTCCACATATAAGTCTTACATATTTCTCTAAATCTAATAGCTCTATACAAATAAAATTGAATTTAAAGAATCGAATTTCTGCCCAGTTTAGGCCACACCCACATTTCCCATTCAGCTTAAATTTGAATAGAGAAACAGAGGGTGAGTTTGGGGTGGGGGCGTGGTCAAGCTACGGCTGTGGGCAGAGAGAAGGCGGGTCGAACCGGCGGGTAACGTGATGATTCTCACCTGTGTTTGATGAGACTGAGGTTATTTATGTGTTTTTCTCTGTTAGCTGTGAGACCACTGAATCCTGCAGCCGTTTGGAAGTTTATTCACATTTCTCAGAACCTTCTAGAAGTTCTCTGTAGTGTAACTGCTGACAAAGCTGCTGACTGGTTTCGCCTTGAAGCCATAAAAAAAAACTGCATGACAAATACACTCTTAAAAATGATTGAGCTCAATAAAATAATACAAAATAAAATGTGAGAATATCAAGAAAACTGTGAGACTAAATCCAAATGATCTATAAGCTTCAGCCTTTTTTATTGCTGCCTTTCTTTCTTTCTTTCTTTCTTTCTTTCTTTCTTTCTTTCTTTCTTTCTTTATTTCTTTCTTTATTTATTTATTTATTTCTCCTTCCTTCCTCAAGACCCTCACTCCCACCCTCCTTCCTTCCTTCATCTGTCCATTTGTCTATCCCTCTCTCCTTCACTCCTCCCTTCCTCCCATCCTTCCTCCCTCCTTCCCTCCCTTCCTCTGTCCATCCATCCCTCCCTCTCTCCCTTCCTCCCTCCCTTCCTCTGTCCATCCATCTCTCCCTCTCTCCCTCCCTCCTTCCATCTCTCCCTCTCTCCCTCCCTCCTTCTTTCCTTCCTTCTTCCTTCCTTCATTCCTTCCTTCCTTCCTTCCTTCCTTCCTTCCTTCCTTCCTTCCTTCCTTCCTTCCTCCCTTCCTTCCTTCCTTCTTTCCCTTCCTCCCATTCTCCCTCCCTCCTTCCTTCCTTCCTTCCTTCCTTCCTTCCTTCCTTCCTCCCATCTTTCCTTCCTTCCTTCCTTCCTTCCTTCCTTCCTCCCATCTTTCCTTCCTTCCTTCCTTCCTTCCTTCCTTCCTTCCTCCCTTCCTTCCTTCCTTCTTTCCCTTCCTCCCATCCTCCCTCCCTCCCTCCCTCCCTCACTCCCTCCCTGCCTCACTCCCTCCTTCCTTCCTTCCGATCCTTCCCTCCTTCCTTCCTTCCTTCCTTCCTTCCTTCCTTCCTTCCTTCCATCCTTCCATCCATCCATGCACTTACTTATTAGGTTCAGGGAAGCAGCAGAATGTGTTGCAGTTGGTGATGCGGGGGCAGAGCTTCCTCAACAGTAGCAGAACACTTGATGGCTGGTATTTAAAAAACGAAATGTCAGCAGATCGTGAGGGGAAGAGCAGGGTGCGAGTCGGTTAGTGTATGTTAAGTTTCGCTTTTCTGCGAATTGCAGATCTGATGGTGAAATGGTTCGTGTCAGTGTGACAGTTCAGTGTGCTGTAGAGAATTTTGTAACATGATTAAATATTGAACTTTCATGATGATAGCTCAAAAGCAGAAATGCTTGATATCGTTACCGTTGCTTTGGCATTGATGCAGGTGATTTATTCGCTCAGACGTAATGAGGTAGAGATGAAAGAAAACAAAATGTAAATACACATGCTACAGTATTATACTGATCTCTTCAAATGAATGCTATTTATTACTGCATTTCACCTAGAGAGAAGCTCGAGAGTAAATAAACGCCAGCTGGAAGTGAGCTGGAAGTAATCATTTTTTTAATGAATCCTAAATAGCACGCTGTTGAGACTTTATGTATAAAAACCATGTCAGATGAGCTAAACTGTCATTTTAAATGTTTAGTTTTTTCCCAGTTTAAGACCTGGTATTACTTCATATAACAGGTGACAAACACATGTGATTTAATATAAAAACAAACAAACAAAAAAAAACCATAAGAATAAAAAAACGACGATAATTAGATCTTAGTAGGAAAATGTAAAAAAAAAAAATGTATATATTATTGATGTTTTATTAATATATAAATATAAGGAAGGAAAAAAGGCAATAATTAGATCTTAGAAATGTTTTTCTTCTTTTTTTCCTTGAAGATTATTGTCCTAATTATTATTCTTGTTTCTTTTTTTAAATGATTTTTTTTTATTATTATAATTTTGTTGGATTTTTCGTAGTATATTATATTACGCTTTAATATAAACACAATAAACATGATGCTGTCATGTTCTGATTTTGAACTCAGTAAGCTTTAATCACATCAGAAACAGAATAAACTCTGGTTCATGTACAAAAAAAATAAATATATATAATAAAAATATCTCATTTACAGGTGGTCCATCTGTTCTGGGCCTTTTACAGATAATAATTATTGCTATTATTAGTGATTGCACATGCAAAATATGGAGAGGAAACAGTATCTGGGTGAGATTTTTATGTGCGCTATTAATTTCTAATATCCTCAACGAATTATGAATTAGGTCACGAGGACAGTAAACTGAAACGAAACCTTGCTACACGTAGGTGGATTTCTGCCTCAAGCATAACGTTTTATCACAGACAGCGAGACAGGTCTAAAAAACCGTTGAAAGAAATAAAACAAATATAGTGTAGACATGTGCTGTCCTGTGTGGGCTTTGTTCACTGTTTTCATTTTCACAGGCAAACATGTGGTAAATGACTGCTATAAAAACAACTTTAGCAGTGTAGGAGGAATTTTTAAGTGAAATTAGTGAAGACCTAGAAATATCCGGAAAAACATCTAACGGCGATGACAGTTATGTTTTTACGATTAGTTCCAAGTTATAAATTTGATTGAAATGTTGTTTTGTTTGATGCTAGCACATAACGTTACCACTTTTAACTAGAATCACGGAGAGAGAAAACAAAACATCCTTCTCTGTCCAATCAACATAATTTAAGCAATTTCTGTCATCAAAACAAGCCAGGTTTGCTAATCAGACAAAGTGAGGAAAAATAAAATGAAAATCTGTGAAAGCTCTCCACTAATGTTGAACTAATGTCCAGCCCTGTAGCTAGTCTCTGGTCTGATGAGCTTCCTTCAGCTAAATACTTTACATAAAACACACGAACAGATCATCTGCTACAGAAACTGAGCGGAAAAGAAATGTATTGGACTACAGGATGATTTCTCCTCTCATACTGTTTTTTTTTTTTCCCCCATATCTGCTTTGCTACGGTATTTTTTCACTCCACTGAAATACTTTGCATCTGGACTGCCAGCTGGCATCTCACGCCATACCCAGCTACTGACCAAGCCCTGATGAGCAGCATCATCGGGATCCAGATTCTAATGGAGCTGGTTTCACATGAAATTAGAGATTTTGGTAGAGAGTAGCTAGAATCATTTTGTTTTTGGATGATTAGTTGCTCGTTCCTGCATTTTTTTATAGATTTATATATATATTTTTTTATATATAGATGCCAGATTTCTTTTCATCCAACATCATTTGCTGCACAGAGATAGAAAGAAAAACCCAAGAGCACATCATGTGACCTACAGGCTCCTGGAAGCACATTACATGTTTACATGAATCAATTAGAAAAAAAAAAAGACTGAACAAGTATGGCTTTCGTGGATGGGTGGTTAGAAAAAAGCTCCTTCTCTGCAAAATAAAGGATATAGAAACACAACGCAGGTTTGTAAAATAGCATCTGAACAAACCAGAAATTCTGTAAAATTTCTCCAAAAATATCCTACAGAAAACGTGTACATATTTATTGTTGCTAAAGGTGGTTCTGTGTGTAATTGAATGATAGGGTGCACTTACTTTTTCCCAACTGGTTTCTAATAATACATATTGAATTATTTGTTTGTTTCTAGAAGTTGTGGTAGAGGATCACCCAATTATTATTTAAATGAAACAGAACTGAAAGAGGGTGTACTTTTTTCCGCATGACTGTATACAATGACAGTGGAAAAGCACAGAAATATTTTTATTACCTCTGGTATGGACTCTCAGAGTCTTGAGAGTCTTGAGCGCTTCAAGGCTTTAATGTAGATCTCATGAGATTAACCACAACAGTTTTTGTTAAAAGGGGTGAGCAATAAAGCTGAGCATTTGAGGCGGTAAGAAGAAGAAGAAGAAGAAGAAGAAGAAGAAGAAGAAGAAGAAGAAGGAGAGGAAGCCTTTATTGTTGCCACACAAACATTACAGCACAGTGGAGCTGAGGAAGTTGGGGTCAGAGCAAAGGGGCAGCTATGATACAGTGCCCCTGGTGCAGGGAGGGTTAAGGTCCTTGCCCAATTGCTCAACAGTAGACCTTAGTGGTGCTGGGGATCCTCCGATCAACAACCCAGAGCCTTAACCACTTGAGCCACCACACGGTTTTCGCATATCACAGCTTGTTAGGAAGCCAATATGGCAGCTTCTGGAGCAGGGAGGGTTAAGGGCCTAGATCAGGGGACCCGACCTTCTGATCAGTGACCCAGAGCCTTAACTTCTTGAGCCCTTCTTGTTTAAGGACACAGTATTGGTTCACTGGCGGTCACATGATTTGAAAACCAGACACTCAGAGCCTCAACCTCAGCCTCAATGACTTCCCCATGACTTTTTTTTTCCTCCACTTGTTACATTCTCAACCCTTGACACTATGTGAACCTTCTCTTGGTTATAACTCTCATGATGGATCATGGAATGGACAGCAGACATCGTCCATGTCACAAATCTCTCATGGCTCACCCATTATGTCACCATATTGGCATGTGAGCTGGGGAACAGGTGTCAAAGAGACCCATCAATCGTTTGACCCTGAGCATGCAATGCTTGTAACGCACAAACACACACCACCTCAATGAGAGTGTGATTCTTGCACATAAACGGAGCACACACATAGACACACCTGTTCTTTTTATGAAAACAGACCATGTCTTCCAGCACTCTTGCTCATCTAGCAAACAAGGCTTGAGGCAGATATGAGGATCTCCGCAGCAAACAGGTGGTGTTAGGAGGCTCTCTGGACTCCTCCACACTCTCTTATGTTGATTCGTCTGACTCAGTGTGGATTCAGCTCCAAGGCACCTGCCTCTGTATGATAGAGAGGAAGATTTAAAGGAGAAGCAGAAGTGTCTGTGTATGTGTTAAGACATTAAAGCAAGTAGCACACATGAGGGAAAGCAAATGAAAGAGGAGGGTTTCTTGTGTTTCAGCAACAGGTTGCATCAGGTTGCAGCTTGAACTTGTGGTTGATTGCATGTTATGATCTTGTGAAAGAACTTGCAGATATGTGTAAATAATTGCATACAACACCGGATTCAAGGCCAGTGCTTTAAATTGCTGTTCCTTCAGGCTTTACCAAGGTCAAATTCTGTCAATGTTTTTATTTTTGGACTGGAACAGGGTGGGGATGGTATTTAAACATTTTGGGCGGGGTGGAGTCTGCGTTGATACATGCTTGGATGGGGTGTTGGAGCATGCTGGATTGGGTTGGGAAAAATGTTGGAGTGTGCTGTCATGTACTTTGGAACATGCTGGTATCGGGGTGGGGATGGTATGAGTGTCAGAGCACCGTCCATGAACATGGACCAGCATACACATGCACAGGGACAGTGGAGAGGTGTCAGATCATGCTGGTATCAGGTGGGGACAGTATTTGAGTGGGGTAGGGGATGGTCCTAGGATGAGGTGGGCTAGTGCTGAAGTGGGGAAGGTGTGGGAGCATGTTGGGAAAAGGCAGGGACAGTGTTTAGCGCGTGCTGTGATGAGGAGGGGGCCGCTGTTGGGACAAGTTGGTATGGGATGGGGACAGTGTTAAACTGCGCTGAGATGGTTTCGCCTTGAAGCCGTAAAAAAAACTGCATGACAAATACACTCTTAAAAATGATTGAGCTCAATAAAATAATACAAAATAAAATGAGAATATCAAGAACACTGTGAGACTAAATCCAAATGATCTATAAGCTTCAGCCTTTTTTATTGCTGCCTTTCTTTCTTTCTTTCTTTCTTTCTTTCTTTCTTTCTTTCTTTCTTTCTCCTTCCTTCTTTATTTATCTATTTATTTATTTATTTATTTATTATATTTATTTCTCCTTCCTTCCTCAAGACCCTCACTCCCACCCTCCTTCCTTCCTTCCTCTGTCCATCTGTCTATCCCTCTCTCCTTCACTCCTCCCTTCCTCCCATCCTTCCTCCCTCCTTCCCTCCCTAGCTCTGTCCATCCATCCCTCTCTCTCTCCCTCCCTCCTTCTTTCCTTCCTCCTTCCCTTCTTCCTTCCTTCCTTCCTTCCTTCCTCCCTCCCTTCCTTCCTTCCTTCCTTCTTCGTTCCGACAGTTTCGGAACATGTTGAGATGTGGTGGGAATGGTGATAGAGTGTGCTCGGATGGGGTGGGGATGATGGTAGAATATTCTGGGATGTTGTAGAGAAAGTGTTGGTGCATGCTTTGATGCTGTTGGTGCATGTTGGGACAGTGTTGGAGCATGCTGTGGCAGGTTTTTGTAGCATTCTGGGACAGTGTTGGTACATGTTAGGACAGTGTTGGGGCATGTTGGGGCAGCATGTTGGTGCATGCTGGGACAGTGTTGGAGCTTGTTGGGACAGGGTGTTGGTACATGCTGGGACAGTGTTGGTGCATGCTGGGGCAGGGTGGTTCATGTTCAGATAGTGTTTGTGCTTGTTGGGGCATGGTGTTGGTGCATGCTGAGACAGTTTTGGAGCTTGTTGGTGTAGGGTGGTGCATGTTGAGACAGTGTTGGTGCATGCTGGGCCAGGGTGGTGCATGTTGAGACAGTGTTGGTGCATGCTGGGCCAGGGTGGTGCATGTTGAGACAGTGTTGGTGCATGCTGGGCCAGGGTGGTGCATGTTGAGACAGTGTTGGTGCATGCTGGGCCAGGGTGGTGCATGTTGAGACAGTGTTGGTGCATGCTGGGCCAGGGTGGTGCATGTTGAGACAGTGTTGGTGCATGCTGGGCCAGGGTGGTGCATGTTGAGACAATGTTGGTGCATGCTGGGCCAGGGTGGTGCATGTTGAGACAATGTTGGTGCATGCTGGGCCAGGGTGGTGCATGTTGAGACAGTGCTGGAGCTTGTTGGGGCAGGGTGGTGCATGTTGAGACAATGTTGGTGCATGCTGGGCCAGGGTGGTGCATGTTGAGACAGTGCTGGAGCTTGTTGGGGCAGGGTAGTGCATGTTGAGACAGTGCTGGAGCTTGTTGGGTCAGGGTATTGACACAGTCATAATGATGGATATTTGGACGTTTAATGCACCTGATTATAAGAACATAGCCATAGTCTTAGCTGCACACACACATTCGAGCGGCAGTAAAGAATAAACAGATTTTAACCTATATGATCATGTGCGCAAATGCGGACAAATGTTAATGTTAGCAATGCCTTTATACAGGTCATACACTGCAATTAAAAATGTTTTAAGGGGCTTTTTACTGATGTGTGCTGCCGGCCTGATAATTAGCCCAAAATAAACCTCTCCCAGGTAAATCAGCAGGTTTCAACCATAATCACAAAAATGCTAAACCGACGTGGCTGTTTTGCAGTGTGTGTGTGTGTGTGTGTGTACAGTATGTGTGTGAGGGTGCCAGAGGTTGTCAGGGCCACTAGCAGCTAAATTGTTGTCCATGGCAACGAAAGGTCTTTGCCTGTTTTCACACATCGAGCTCTCTGTGCTGTTCTGCATAAAGCACCTACAGTCTGTTCTTCTTTAAATTCCTCACTAGAGAGAGCGAGCGAATGAAGTGTAGCTTTACATTAACGCCAAGTAGAAGGGTTCGTTTGAAGTTCTGGATTTTAATGCATGACCCAGTTTTGAAGGAATCATGGTCTATGATGGGTAGAAGGCGCCGATATGAGAAAAATATCTTATGAACTGAGCTTGTTGATATATTTATGTGTACAAAAATTAATTAAACACAGATTTAAAAGAAAATCTAAAATTTTTAGGATTTAATCAAGTGGGTGAGCATGTGCTTCTAGAAATGTCCAAAAATCTATTGTTTGTTGTGATGAATGTTTTTGGCTGTAATATAGTTTTGCGATTAAAATATTCTTAATCTACTAGTCTAAAAGTCAGAATTATGATATTCTGACAGAGCTTAACTTTTGAAAAAGACAAATGCACATGGTAAGTACATAAGGTTTTGGAAATACAGTAGATGAATTATATAAGTTGGGGAAAAAAACAGTTTGTTTCAGCTTTGAAATCGTTTGGTGTGCAAGCCAATATTGCTAATGAGCTCAATCAATCACTCTACATCTATCGTACATCCAACATTCCACCAGTTATTAACCTTTATCAGAGCAGAACACGTTTGTACACAAGAATGTGCGGAAATTATTTATATTATTTCGAAGAAATATTTAATTAAGACAGATGATTGGTTGAGGAAAGCTTTGCAGCGTCTTGGCTTATCTATCTTAATATACTGAACGTTTAAATCTATGTAAAATCTTCTTCTGTTTTCATTTCTGTTTACTTTTGATTTGTTTTGATTTCTACTCCCAATTTCCTTGCACAAAGCAGTAAAACTTTACATGTCAAATCATCGATTTCATCGCTAAGCCCATCCCGATAACAAGTTTCCCTTCACAGTTAAAGGGAATGTTTTCTAGAGCTTCTCAGAGGGCACAGGCACAATGCTGTTACTTGAAGAACAGGTACAGTGTAATGTCAATGGGAACATAACATTCAGTCATCAAAGGCCATCAATGGCTGCTAAGTGTGATAGTAATTCTTTTTGCTCTCGCTAAACCATATTCACACTGGAATAAAGCGGATTAAAGGATAGGTGAGGGATTTGGTTAATGGTTGTATTCGGTTCTCACTTTCATTCCATTTTATTTGTGTACAGTTTAGCTTTTAATGACAAACGCTGTCGCAAAGCAGCTTTACAGAAATCTGGATGTAGCTTGAGACTATGTTATGTATGTATAACAGCTGTAATACAATAGACTGCTGAACTTAATGATACACCAGTGTGCTCATTTCCCAGGATAGAGCCAGAAGGGACTTTTTTGATAGTTAAAGGAGATTCTCCAGATGTCTTATGTAGCAAGAGTGACTACATGATGTCTATGATAATAGACAGGAATTAGGCTCCACACACACACACACACACACGTACACACACACATACACACAGTGGCACTTCTGCAGCAGCTCTGCCTTCAGGCCACATACATATGAATTATCCTTGCTGTCAGACTCCCCTTCTATTAATAAGAGAATTCTGATGGATCACAGCTTCGGACTTCGTGACTCTGCTCTCTACATGCATTAGGATGTGGAAACCGGATCCACTGTAGTCTGGACAGGTGTGTAAAAGTGTGTGCATCTGCTGTCAGAACCTCAGATAACTCATCCCGGGTTCCCAATTACCACACACCAACCAACTGAGACGAGACCTGTGTGTTATCTGGTTTCCTGGTTTTTGTCGAGCAGCTGTTGCTCCTGCGTTTCTGATCATGCTTTTGTTCTGTACTGTTCAGTAAAAACGTAATGAGATCAAGCCTGAGATTCGCAAGTATTGAGATTCTGAGATACAGTCTTTCAAAATCTTGGTTGTGAAATGCAGAGGGAATGAGTGCAAAACAAATATCTCACTGTGGCACTGACTTTGGCTTCATCTTGTCACACCATGGCCTTATTTTAGCTCTTTGCCATCTAGAGACTACAGTCTCCAAATAGAGGTAACTCCAGGGCTGTAATGTATTTAATACTGATCAACATGAGTATATATGTGGCAAGGAATTGCTCAAGTCCTAATGAGCTGGTTCAGAGAGTTGGGCTGGAGTTTGCTTGTAGTCTTGTGTCTTCGTGAGAAGAGGAAGTTTCCTGTTTTATTTCTTGTTGGCTGTGAAGTGAACCATCATTCAGCTGAGGTTTCCTTTCAATCAGTGACCCAGCCATCCATCCAGCCATCCATCCAGCCATCCATCCAGCCATCCATCCAGCCATCCATCCAGCCATCCATCCAGCCATCCATCCAGCCATCCATCCAGCCATCCATCTATCAATTGATTTATCCAGCTATCCATTTAATGGTTTTTTCCAAAACCTTCTATCCCCCAAATCCCCCAAAACATACATTTATCCATCCATCCATCCATCCATCCATCCAAACTTTTCCAGCAGTTTATTCCCCTCCATCTAATTCCATCCATCCATCTCAATTTATTCAGCTATTGATTTTTCCCCTCCATCTATTCAGCCCTCCATCCATTTCCCCCTTTTAATTCATCCAGCTATTTATTTTTCCCCTCCATCTATTTAAACCACCCATCCATCCATAATTTTTCCAGGGGTTTTTTTTTTTTCTTCATCCATCTACTAATGCATCCATCCATCCATTCATCCAGCCATAAATGCGTCCATCCATTCATCCATCCATCCATCCATGCATCAATTTATCCAGCTATTGATTTATTGATCCCTCCATCTATAAGTTATCCATCCATCCATCTCTCCACCTTTCCATCCATCCATCCATCAAACTGTCCATCCATCCATTCATACATCAATTTATCCAGCTATCGATCTATTGGCCCATACATCTATAAGTTTATTCATCCATCCATCTCTCCACCTCTCCATCCATCCATACATCCATCCATCCATCCATTTTTCCATCAGAGCACAGAATCATTTTTAACTTATTTTATTTTTCTATTTGTTTGTGTTTTTTTTTTCTTGCAGCTTTTTTTTTTTCTCCCACGCTTGCTGTGTCAACTCTTAAGGTGTAATAAGTCATACCGAGACATTCAGGCAGACTTATCTCCACCTACCTACTGTGAGAAGGCTGTGTTCGTGGCCAAAGCTGAATACAAAATTCCATCTGACTCTCTGTGATGTACAAAATATCACACTAAAGCACAGATGTCAGCGCTTCCGTTTGTGTACGTTAGGATCAGGCTGTTTTTTTTTTTTTTTATTAAAGATATTTTCCTAATGGCACATGACTGTTTCATCTACACAACCTCTCTTTCAACGGTCCTATTATCAGCTGCCTTTATTTCTGCATTGTGTTCAGTAAGAGTAAATTAAACAAATTAATGCTTTGATCGCTCCCAATGACATTGTTCGGCTCAGATAATGAGTAATACAAATTAATTTCTACATGTGTCTATTATACATAGCCAGGAGAAATTACCGTGAGTTGAGCTTCAGATATTTTGCCTCAGAAATATTTTCTGTTTAAAAAAACAAGTGTTTTTCTTCTTTTTTCCAGTTTTGATATGTAGTTCTGGTGTTTTGACTGGACTATTGCCAATTAATATAAGATTAATAATAAGCAAAGTTGTGACTAAGTGAGAGGTGTGTGTGTGTTTGTGTGTGTGTGTGTGTGTGTGTGTGTGTGTGTGTGTGTGTGTGTGTGTGTGTGTGTGTGTGTGTGTACAGTTACTAATGCATTAAAAATGTTCCTCTCAGTCCAACCGGTTGGCTTTTTCCCAAGCTTTTATATTTGTCATTTTAAGATTTATATCTTTCCATCCATTCCTTTGCTTTCACTTCTCACTCTCAAATAAGAGAACTTTGCAATTTAGGGCAGTGCAGCACCTGTTACATGCCTCGATTACACGCCTGGTTAAAATGATTTTGCAATTTAAAATATTAACAATTAATAGTCTGTTCAGCAAGGAATTAATGTCACTTTAATAAATTGATCTCAATTGAAAAAGGAGTGGGGGGCACGGTGGCTTAGTGGTTAGCACGTTTGCCTCACACCTCCAGGGTCGGGGGTTCGAGTCCTGTGTGTGTGTGTGTGTGTGTGTGTGTGTGTGTGTGTGTGTGTGTGTGTGTGTGTGTGTGTGTGTGTGTGTGTGTGTGGTCCCCTGCCTTGATGCCCAATGACGCCTGAGATAGGCACAGGCTCCCCGTGACCCGAGTATAGATCGGATAAGCGGTAGACAATGAATGAAAAAGCAGCTTTTATTATTGCCACACATACATTATAGCGGAATTCTTTTCTTCGCATATCCCAGCTGGGGAAGTTGGGGTCAGAGCGCAGGTGCAGTTATGATACAGTGTTCCTGGAACAGGGAGGGTTAAGGCCCTTGCTCAATTGCCCAACAGTGGTGTTTGGTATTGCTGAGGCTTGAACCCCGATCCTCACCCCAGAGCCTTAACCACTTGAGCCACCACTGCCCCTTATTTGCTAATAATGTGGATCAGAATGTATACATCTACATCTACACCGTTGCCAGTTTATGACTGT
>JAUCMX010000025.1:12681798-12699298 GCA_033459395.1 Hemibagrus guttatus | reverse complement strand
TTCTGTTTTCTCCACCCGTGCGCTCATTTTGTTCACCTTTATAACACACTCCCGCTGCTGAAATTCCCATCAGGTGCGTCACAGTTGCCTGGATACTGACATTGCGCTGCTGCCGGTGCTGCTGTCGTTCTGTTTAAATGCAACCAGGTAGAGGTGACGCATAATCAAGATTCCTTCAAGACATAAAGTGCAAATAATTACACTGGCGTACAGTGGATTCTTGCGTTAATGCATTGTGTGGGGAGACGCGTTCTGGCTCGTCTGAGCGTCTTTGGCATTCTTTGGAAGGCAAACAAGCAGCGAGACTATCGTATCTGAGCACAGAATTAAGACGGTTGTTAATGATCTTGCTCAAGGACACAAATAAATGCTCCCATCAAAAAACCCCAAAAAACAAGAATGCTCTCTGGCATTCCAGGACATCAATTTCTCACTTCCCTGCTAGGGATTAGAGCAGATCTGTAACTGCTGTGTGCTTTAGGATAGTTCAAATAAAAGTTAATTGTTTATTAAATTAGCGTGCTGAAGTTTATCTCAGGCACACCATCAGGTCAGGGTGAAGCAAGCGAGAAAGTTTGGCGTCACACTTAACATCTGCCTCATCCATCAGGCTTGTTTATCTCCGTCCTTTAGAAGCGCCTCAAATCGATCGCCCTCGCTCTGGCTTAATGCTCCACAAAGTAGTATTAATGAGACAAGGTCAGGGCGTGATGAGGTCTCCAGACACCATCACACCCTCTCCTAATCATACTAGCCCTTCTCTCTCTCTCTCTCTCTCTCCCTCTCTCTCTCTCATGTTGATACGCTTTTGTAATGACATGCGGTCCTCCCTCATACACATTACTGTAATTTTACCAACTCACATACTCTCGTAATGAGTTTTTCAAGTTCGTGCCACTGCCAGACGTGTAGATGAGCTCGCCGGTGAGATGCTGGTGATAATTAACCATCTAAACTGCCCCGAGTTTCAGTTGTACCTCAGGGGAAAAAAGGAACTTTCTTCGATAATTATGAGGTGGCCTTTTACATGATGAAATCTTTTGACATTTTTTGACATGTATATCAGTATGACATGTATGTCAGATAGCACACAGCACATAGCTATCTAACATCTCGATGTGATTATTTTACCCCTTTTTACCAACACGCTGGCATTATTAGACATTTATCAGACGTTTTCAATCAGTGTAAACAAATTCATTATTTTATCTACATAAGTCTGATATAAGGGGGGCACGGTGGCTTAGTGGTTAGCACGTTTGCCTCACACCTCCAGGGTTGGGGGTTCGATTCCCGCCTCCGCCATGTGTGTGTGTGGAGTTTGCATGTTCTCCCCGTGCCTCGGGGGTTTCCTCTGGGTACTCCGGTTTCCTCCCCCAGTCCAAAGACATGCATGTTAGGTTGATTGGCATCTCTAAATTGTGTGTGTGTGCCCTGCGATGGGTTGGCACTCCGTCCAGGGTGTATCCTGCCTTGATGCCCAATGACACCTGGGATAGGCACAGGCTCCCTGTGACCCGAGAATAGATCGGATAAGCGGTAGACAATGAATGAATGAAAGTCTGATATAAAATGAGTCAGGACTCTGTTAGCTTTCAGTGTGAGGTGTGTATTTTTCCCTCTGCTGGATAACCTTACACAGACTTTTAGTGGTTGAAGATAAACACCTTCAAATTTTAGATGCTTTTGTGGCACAAGCACTTGGGGCATCACAGAGAGCAGAAATGGGCTTGATATCAACATTTCCTTTGAAGATAGAACCATTTTTGTGAACTGGTTTTGTATTTTTTGGTACTTTTCTATGAACATATTGTCCCTAATAGGCGAGGGAAAAACAGAAATACTGTTGCCCTCAGTGTCTAATTTGATAGGAGCTTCTTATTAAGCACCAATGTGGAGTGTGACATGACAAAAAACATTCAATGCTGAACATGAAACAAGAAAAATAGACACAAATTCCATTTTTTGGCCTGTGGGGAAAAGATTTAAGAAAGATCTAAGCAGTTTTATGGTAACAGCAGGTTTATCCAACATTATTGAAAGATTGGGTTTGACTGCATTGAGTTCAAGAGAGAAATGTCAGCATTACTGTATTACTTTTCCTTTCATTCTTAATCTGTCATGTTGCAATAGTTTAAAATGCTGTGTGGCTTCATGTGCCTCGGAGGAAGCAGGTGTTAGCCCTCGCCCTAAATGGTTAACAGGGTAGAACTTGCTTGTGGGTGGAAATTGCCAGTGACTAGAATTAGGGGCAAATGGGGTAACAAAACAGTCTGGCAGGCTCCAATCGCCTGTACAACCAGAGAAAACCTGTACAGCCAGTTATCAAGGACACAATACTGTCATTTGATGGAATAATATAATGAGTGTAATTAGTTTATCTGTGTCAAAAACCTCCAATATGAGTGTGTTACATTCCTCTAGGGGTGAACGGGAGGATATGTTATGAACAATGGCAGTTACACAGATTATGATACAGATACACAGATTTTAGTGGCAATAGGTACAGAATTATTGGTAAATGAATGCTTTATTTGCACCAGATATTACAATAAAGGGATAAAGGGGATCGGAGTGGCAGTGATGACGCATACAAAAGAAGCAGCGTTAATTCTAGATAGCGATGGAGCAGATGGACACCTGCTGTGCCTGTAGAGTTATACAGTATAAGTAGTGCAAAAAAATCATGTTTTACTTTATTTTAAAATAATTACACACAGGATAGAGAATATTTCACTGAATAATCCATGCAGCCATCCATTTTCTATCACAATTATCCTACACAGAGTTGCAGGGAATTTGGAGTCTGTCCCAAAGCACTCGGGGCATAAGGCAGGCCAGACACTCAGACACACTTACTCACACTACGGACAATTGAGAGATGATTGTCAGCCTGTCTTGTCTATTTTGTATAGATTAATATTAATAATAATAGAGCAGATGTGAGCAGATGTGACCACTCCCTCATGGTCCTGTCGTCCTTCCTCATTCATCCAACATAGACTTGTGAGACAGTGGCAGGACACACCACCACGGCCATGTCTCTGTTGGAGTGACGAAATATCTGGAGTGACATTATTTCAGTACTTTGTGTCAGTTTTACTAGTGAGTCAGTTTTATAATTAGATTGCAAAGTGCAGTGTTATTTTTATTCTATTATAGCAGCTACATGAAATAAACTAAAAACAGGATTCAAAATGGCTTCCTAGTCGCCGGGAAGTTCTTCCTCGGAGAAATAATCACCGATTTGTTCAGTGCTGTTCTGTTGAGTATATCTTTTGGCTGTATTTTCTTTAAGTCATCCTGTTATCCTCAAATTTACAAACATGTTTTGCCCTTGGGGTCAATTCGACCCCAGCAATTTAAACCCCCAGAATATACTTTGTACCCATGTTTTAATTTCCGTTTCTTTAGTGACTACCTAAATAGTTTTTTAAATAAAACATAACCCCAACCAACCCCATTCTCCTAAACACCCAGAATTTCTATTATACGACTATAGAAATATTTTCAAATCACCATAAAATCTCACTGATTGACCTCAGATTGGACAAAAAGATTGTTTTTTTGTTTTTATTGTTTATATTTTATTTCTTAGTACAGATTTTTGTTATTTATAACATTTGGAAAGTCAAGGATAGTAACATGTACACTATATTGCCAAAAGTTTTGGGACACCCCTCCAAATAATTGAATTCAGGATTTTTTTTTCAGGGGTTGGGCTTAGCCCCTTAGTTCCACTGAAAGGAACTCTTAATGCTTCAGCATTAAGACAAGACATTTTGGACAATTTCATGTTCCCAACTTTGTGGGAAAAGTTCACAAAGCAAGGTCCATAAAGACATGGATGAGTGAGTTTGGTGTGGAGGAACTTGACTGACCTGCACAGAGTCCAGACCACAACCCCATAGAACACCTTTGGGATGAATTAGAGTGGAGACTGCGAGCCAGGTCTTCTCATCCAACATCAGTGCCTGACCTCACAAATGCACTTCTAGAGTCAAAAATTCCCATAAACACACTTCTAAACCTTGTGGAAAGCCTTCCCAGAAGAGTTGAAGCTTTTATAGCTGCAAAGGGCGGACCAACTCCATATTACATTCATGTGCATGTAAAGGCAGACGTCCCAAAACTTTTGGCAATATAGTGTATGTTCCTCGGGGTCTCTGAGAAATGTTGTTTTCCTCTCCACCATGTCAGTGGTTCTCGCAATACCACAGGTATGTTTATGTTAGGTTAGGGCCCTAAAGGAGAGGGGTGTTGTTGAATATTATAAAATTGATTGTCCTCAATATTATCCAAAAACAACCAAAGCAGTTGGTGTAATTTTTATGTGTTGTATACAGCTAAAACAGCCTGGGGTCAAATTAATCCCAAGGAACACACAATGATGCCACAAAATATGTACAGGACACTGAAAACATATCATCATGATCATTTTATGTTTACTTGGTTATCCCCATTAAAGTAGGAAAAGACATTAAATATGAAGCAAAAAAAAATATGTCAAACATATATTTAGAGACATTAAACATTGAATGGAGCCCAAATTGTCCCCAAGGATAATAGGAGGAGTGTGTAAGTGCTCTTCTCTGATTTGCTGAGGATGTGATTAACGAAAATATGATTGGTTTGTAAGAAAAGCACAAGATTAGACATATTTAGACAGTCTGACTGCATTTGTCACCCTGTTAGAAAGGAGAGTCAAGAAGCTTATATAAAAAACACACAATTTTTTTTCTTGCATTGTGAACATGTATTTGCAGAACAACTTTTTTTCTTTTTCTTTCCCATCCTTCCACATGTTACTAACGGCATTTTGTTGCTGTGTGCCTGATGACAATATAGACTATCTATCTATCTATCTGTCTGTCTGTCTGTCTGTCTGTCTGTCTGTCTATCTATCTATATGCCTGTCTGTCTGTCTATCAATCTAGCTAGCTAGTTAGCTATCTATCTATGTGTCTGTCTGTCTATATATCTATCTAAAGTGCTCAGCCCAACTGACTCACACACCTCTCTACATTCATCACACACTGCACACATGCGGCTCACAAGAATTTGACTCGCAGTAATCAAAAAAACGTTCAAACATAATTTTTATTTTGTTTTTAAGAGAAATAACAAGCTGATGATGCACATGTATATGAGTCATGTATATACATACATATATATATATATATATATATATATATATATATATATATATATATATATATAATGTAGAATGTTCTGGACATCAAATGGCTGAACAATTTGCCATGGTGACTTTGTGAAATCACTATTTCTGTAGTGTGCATTTATTTACCAAATACACCCTTTTCCGTTCCAAGTCCATTACTTTCAATACTTGCCTCCTCTTTTCTCACCTCGACTGCCTGCATTTCTCAGAATATCATAAGAGTCCTGCTTACTGACTTGAGACTATTTTGGTTGCCAGCAGACCTCCAGCTGTTTTTTTCCCTCTCTCTTTCTCTCTCTTTCTTATTCTGAGCCACCAGCAAGAAATATCATTAGGAGGGTGACGCAGGCCGTCCATCTGCTTTACTTTAATTACGGTTTGTCACGTAAGGGAACTGGACCAGGGGAAGTGAGAGGGAGGGCGTGAGGAGCGCTGGTTGACTTGCACAATTGCAGCAGCCAAAAAGCAAAAACGAAATTTGGGGAAACGTGTAAACATGTTTGCACACACCCTAAACAAGGAGGAGTTGTTGGAGAAAATGCCAAGGCGGAATTGACCGGCTGCTGACTATGAAAATTTTAGGGGTTGTGCTTGGGCCAAGGAAGGGCAGATAGATTTCCAGTCAGATATTCAGCTCAGTCTGTGTCTCTGTATAAATTTCATCCTTTTCTGGTAAGTTTTTATTGGAGTTGTTGCCAAGTAGAGCACTAGAAGAAATACACCACCTAACTGTCATCTCGCTGCATTCCTTTGTGATGAAACAATGGATTCAGCAAGACACACCTCTACAGTGTTTTACAGCAACACACACACACACACACACACAATCAGACACATGCCCTCAAGTGCTCGGGAGCGAGCGGATCTTTGGTTAATATGGTATTAAGCAGACTGTGACTGTGTAATTGGTTGGAGCCCCTGTTACACAGCGGGACACAAAAACAGATCATTTTCACCCACACTGCCACTGGCACTGCTGCTGGGGTGTGAATGTGTGTAGTGCTAGATGATATGGGTCGATCATTCGTGGTCATTTTTGGCAAGCGAACTGAATTCGAGCATGAGCAAAAATGTTTTCATGAGTCAGCAGCCCAACACATGGTTAATTGCTTTTACTTCAGTGATTAGCAGAAGAGAAAGGCTAACATTGTTATTCTTAATCACAAACTGATTAGCACTTCTTGCTAATCAAACCAGCTGCCCTCGGGCAAAATATATGAAGATCCTAAGAAGCAAAAGGCTTCAGATTGACCTGAGAAAAGCTGTGAAGGCTAACTGTTCATTTAGAAATGACTCTGTTATTAGCAGCTAGCATTAGGTTTGTTCATGAATCAGTGAAAGAAAGAGTTTAGTCTGATGAATCGCGTTTTGTTTTTTTTGTTTTTTTTGTTTTTTTTACATCATGTGGATGTCCAGGTGTGTGTGTGTCACTTATATGAGGAACAGATGCCACCAGGATGCACTAAGGGAAGCTAGCAGAGGCAGCTTTATGCTCTGTGCTATCTTCTTCTGGGAAACTTTAAGTCCTGGCCTTCATGTGGACGTTACTTTGACATGTATCACCTACCTAAACAGTGTTACAGACCAAGAACACATATTCATGCCAACGAGATTCACTAATGAATAATAATTCGCTTCTTTCAGCAGAAATGCAAAAAGGTAGTTCAGGAATGCTTTGAGGAACATGAGTTCAAGGTGTTGACTTGGCCTCCAGAATTCCCCAGATCTTAATCTTATGGATCATCTGTGTGATGTGCTGGACAACTAAGTCTGATCCATTCATGGAAGTGTCTCACCTCACAACTTACAGGTCTTAAAGGATCTTCTGCTTGGTGCCAGATACCACAGCACACCTTCAGAGGTCTTGTGGAGTCCATGCTTCGATTCCTCAGAGATGTTTTTGTAGCACAAGGAGAACCTACACTACATTAAGCAGGTGGTTTTAATGTTCTGGCTGTTCGGTGTATGAATCCAGTTCAGGCGTGAGAAAGCACAGAACAGATCTTATAGCATGTGCCATCTCTCTCTCTCTCTCTCTCTCTCTCTCTCTCTCTCTCTCTCTCTCTCTCTCTCTCTCTCTCTCTCTAGAGTGGGTGTAGAGATGCTTCTTTGCTTCTTTGAGTGCCTGGGGCAGAATGAAAAGTTAGTAGTGGTGAAGTTTCTGGCAGCCTGCCCACACACTCTCAGCTTTACTGTCAGTGATGTCCTTCCCTTTTTTTCTTTGTCTTGCTTTTTTTTTTTTTTTTTAAACCTGAGGCACATGTATATTTCCTGGAGCTCCATCTGTACAGTGCTAATTGTTTGTGGATTTTAAATGAATAACTGAAACTAGAATAACTGAAATTGAAACTAGATTCTATTCACTCTCCTCCTTGCTAGTGGTTTGGGATAAAGTCTGTTAAGCTTTTCAGTCTTGTGTCGTTTTCTATGTCTGGTACTAAGTACAGTAGACTTGTCTTAACGTTTTGAAAGTCTTCAGCTCTCTTGAAACAGAAGATCCGGATTTCCAAATGTGTGTTGTTCTGTTAGCAGCCATTTTGTGAACGTTTCAGCAAAATCAAGCAATTTTCATTTCAATTTATCTGTATAGCGCTTCTAACAATGGACGTTGTCTCAAAGCAGCTTTTCAGAAGTATAGAAACATTGAAAAAATGATAAAGTTTAAAGATAAGTTACTATTTATTTCTAATGATCAAGCCCGAGGCGACGATGGCAAGGAAAAACTCCCCTGAGATGATATGAGGAAGAAACCTTAGGAGGAACCAGGTTTAAAAGGGAACCTCATCCTCATTTGGGTGATACTGGACAGTAAATAATGTACTTTCTACAACAGCATCCAAGAGCTCTTGAGGAACTAATAGGTCAGTGTAGTTTCTGAGTCCATTATAGATTTCCTTCCTGCCGAATGCTGACTGATGCAACAGCAATTCCAAGATGGTGTGGTAGTCTCCGAGTGGTTCTATCCACAGCAGTCCCCTGGGTCACATGTCTTTCACGCAGATCTATCCACAGCAGCAGTGAGCACCACCAAGCGATGAGACTCCAACCACGGGTAGAGCGTCTGGATGGATCAGACAGGTCCGGAAAGAAGAAGAAGCGGCCACACTGGGAACTCAGAACACTGGGAGCTTGGGAGTGGGATGTAAAGCTCGACAGGGAAAGACAGACAGAGGAGAGAGAGAGAGAGAGAGAGAGAGAGAGAGAGAGAGAGAGAGAGAGAAATATTAGGTATGCTTGTGAATTTAAATATAACAGTGCAAGAATAAAAACATTTTTTGTTTGTGTGTGTCGTTTACACATGACTCATAGACCGCTGACTGATAAAGTGTTGTTATACGACATGTATAATCACAAGATTAGGGACTGTATGTGTAGTCAGTTGCTGTTACGGTGTGATTGATTGGTTAGTTAGATATAAATTATAAAGTATGGAGCCCTGAACCTGGATTACTGAATGAGTCTGGCGGAGTCTGCTAAATTAACTCAGAACGCAAGGTCAGACTGGTAGTTGAAATTGATTATTGATTGTTGAAATTGATTACCAGATTTGATTATGTAAAGCATGTCCAAATTATCATAAAATCATGGAAGATGTTGATCCCATGTAGCACGGATGATCAGTATCACTGAATAAGACACAGCACTCATTAATAACAGCAGTGCTTCATTCTATTACCATGTTTACTCAGAGTTCTGTCTTCTGAGAAATATCGTAAGCAATGGAAATGATTTATAATCACACTCTCTGGTGTCACCCAAATGAAGATGGGTTTCCTTTCTTCCTCATATCATCTTAGGGAGTTTTTAAGTTAAGTTGCCTTTGTTTGTCACATATACATTACTGTTCAGTGAAATTTTTCCTTCGCATATCCCATCCTTGGAGGTTGGGGTCAGAGCACAGAGTCAGCCATGATGCAGTGTCCCTGGAGCAGGGGGGGTTGGGGGCCTTGCTCAAGGGCCCAACAATGGCAACTTGGTAGTGCTGGGGCTTGAACCTCAATCTTCCAATCAACAACCCAGAGCATTAACCACTTGAGCTACCACCGCCCTGGCTTACTCATTAGGGATTTAAAAAAAGGTAAACTTCAAAAAGGCAACCTATCATTTTTAACATTAATTTTTGTATTCCTCTAAAACTGCTTTGCAACAATCCCCAAAGCTTGCTACAAATAAAATTAAATTTAATTGCATTGGATTTTTTATTCTTTATTTTATTAATTTATAGATTCACATCGGATTAAAATTAGTAGAGATCTCATTAGTAAAAAACAATTAAAAGGTTCCTAACTCGACAACATTGACTTACTGACTTGCATTATTCATTCGTTCATCTTCTGTAGACGCTTTATCTTGGTCTTGGATTTTAGTTCCCTGTTTTGGTTTAGTTTTTATCTTTATCCTGTATGTCATTGATTCTCTGTCTTTGGTTACCATCAGATTGTGAGTTTATTTATAAACAAACTCTGTGGTTGCAAATTAGTTACCTTCAAATTAGTATGAGCTTGGTATCATTCCTGTGGATGATGACGTGTAGTAGAGTAACATGATGGAAAACGCTGTAAAGGACTGTTTTAGTGCTAACAGTTCCAGTTCAAGTTCTTCTTGAGTCTGTATGGGTTTCCTCTGGGTTCTTTGGTTTCTTCCACCCTCCCAAAAACTTAACTGGCGGATCAGCTATACTACATTGTCTGTAGCTGGGAAAGAGTGTGTGAATGTATTTGTGTAACATCCCATCCATGGTGTATTCCCACCTCCTCTCCAGCATTCCTGGCTCCACATCCTCCATGCCTCAGTACTGAATAAGAAAAGCCTTCACAACGCCACGAGAGTGACATGTCCATGTCCGTTAATGTTACTAATATTCCCTGATATAACCTACACTATAGTACACAGACCACCATTGCAAATCAGAATTTATCCATGTGGTGTTTTAGGTTTTAGGTATTTCAAGTTCAGCACCACGGACAGGTCACATGTAAGCATCAGGGACCTACGGTGTATTTACTAGTCTAGTCAACAGACCACACAGTAACAGGGCATGTTATCGACTCTGTGCCCGTCATCGTTCACTCCAACAGATTTCTCGTAGTTGTATTGATGTGGTAATAAAGTGTTGCATTTGAGCACAGCTTCTCTCCCTGATGTCTCTAATGCACTGGTATGGCTAGAGAGATTGACAGGCTCCAGTGTATTAGAGAAAATAGAGGCAGATTGTCTGTAGTCTATTACCCTGTCTGCCTCGCTGTACTTAGCTGCATTTGAGGTGATGACACACGGCCAAATGAAGTATTCCCTGTGTGCGACCCCTATACGCGGAGAGGTGTACAGCGACGCTATTAATACTGTGAGTCTACCCGGGCACAAGACACAGGGTGTTTTCACACCTATTAGATAGTTTGCTGCAAATAGATACTTTTGGCTTCTTCAGTATTTGGTTAAATGGTACAAAAAATATTAGAACAGTAGCCATGGAAATATGTAAACAAACCTTTGTTAGGTGCACACAGAAATCGCACAAATGCTGAGCACAGAGCGCACGATTATTCATAATTATAGATCATTAATGTTGTTTAATGTTCACGACTCATTTTAGCTGCTCACGCCTACAAGAATGTCTCCCACAACCCAAAATACAAAACACTTGGGTCTGGGTTCGGATCACTTTCTCACTGCAATCAATCAAGGCTAGAGCTGCTTTTACTGAAAAAGTCTGAGTCTGAAAAGTGAAATGGATACCTTTGAGTTTAACACTGCTCAAAATTAAATCAATAAATAAATAAATAAAAACTAAAGAAAGTCAGCTGATGGTCATGTACAACTGTTTCATTTACTGATCAGAAACACAATGGACCAGAACATTGATCTATAAAGGATTGGATTATTATATAAATAAGTATTGTAAAACATTTTGTGTATTAGATCTAGACTTCATTTTCTCTTTTTGTTAGTTGGTCCAAATATACACTACTACAGCTCTGTCCATTGGCCCATTTTTTTTGTACTGTCAAGCATTTGGCTTGATTCGGGTTGTTATGTCTTTCCGGGTGATTTGTGGTGATTGTTTTGTGTTTTTGTTTTCTCAATAACTTCAACCAGGCATGTCACAGGTGACAGAGAAGAAACTTTGAAAGATTTCTGGCAAACTTAGAAAGATTTCTGGCAGTGATTTGATTTAAACACACAACCTTTCAGTCAATTGCAAACATAGGCTGCGTTTTGTTTGCTCGCTAATCCCTCGTCCTTGATACCGAGTTTAAAGGAAAACCCTTTGACTATGTAAAGTGCCACTCTTTAAGTGTCTGCTCATTCTTTGTTGAGAAGGCCACCTGATGTATTTTCCATGAAAAGTTAAGAGTTTGTCACGCAGCATCAAGGGTCATGGCACTGCATGTATGTCCAGGTGTCACCCATCAGGGCGCGTGAGCACAACAAAAGCGTGGGCTTTTGCGTTGGTTGTGTAATTAGTCGAGCTTGATGGATGGCACACGGCCTAGGGATCTACACGTTTTCTACTTTTCTCTCTTTTTTTTTCCTGACGCACTCCAACGAGAAAAAAAAAGCCTGAGAACAAAGGCTGCATCTCTGTCGGATCTCACTTTTCTCAGTGTGTGTGACATGCGTCACGTGCGTCCGCGTCCGTCCTCTGAATCACCCATCAGTCACTCGAGCCTTCACAGTTGGCTTTTTAGAGACGATCCACAACGACATGATGAGATTCATTTCAAAGTTTCTGCTGTGATGTCTTGAAGAAAGAACATGTCCTCTATATCGACGTCCAGCCTTTTTGTCCAGCGTTTAGAGAAAGAACTGTTGCTCAGTCTGCTTTCCAGCCGTCCTGCTTCCCTGTAGCACAACTGGGACGTGGACGGTTTGTGCAGACGAGCAAAGCCGTCATATCCAGGTCAAGGTCACGGTGAAGGGTTTAGTCACCCCTAGAGCGCCCACTACTTTCACACGCGCTGCTGGAGCCCTAAACATGACCCTTCAATCTGTTCCTAAATCCCCCTGCTGCTTTCACAAGGCTGTAAATGACAACATGTTCTTGTTTGCCGTAGAGCAGGATCACACAGCTGTGGAAGGTCAGAGTGTTAGCGGAAGCTAAAACTCACAGAAATTTGGTTAGAGAACAATGTTAAAAAAAGGGCCTCATGGCTGGCATACAACAAAACAACAAAGCATGTTGTGTGTTTAATATTATTGCTGTTTATAAGTACGTTTGTTCCATTATTTCTGCCGGATTCTTGTTTCTTATGGATGCAGCATTTCATCTGTTTCGTCTGGTTTAGTGTTTGACAGGCTCCATGTAAACACCCCGTTGTTGGGAGATTGCAGGTTAAAATCCCGAAGATGTCACAGTGAGAGAGCATAATTATGCTACTCTGTTGGTGGGAAGGATGGCATTTCCCTCCCCCTAGTCGCTAAGAGCAATGCTAGCTAATTGCGGATGTCTGTTAGCGCATGTATACAAAATAGCATAGACTGTGCTCTCTTCCTACGCAGACACACCAGCAGCATTTAAATAAGAAGCAGTGCTGAGCTGCGGCCATGTCCAATGAAGCACGTGTAGCATCCTTCCTCTCAGATCGGCCGCCGTTGTGCAGTAGCCGAGGAGACGAACTCACTTAATGGCTGTATTTAAATGTGCATATTTAATAATGAAGCTAAAAAGCGTAGTGTTTGTTGTTGTTGTTTTTTTCCGTGTGTGTTTGTGTCTAATGATGTTGATGGGATGGTGCGTAATGAAAATGTTAGCCAGGACGTTTAGAATGCAGTTTGCACCGTTTCTAAACATTGTGTGTCTGTGTTTCTGTTCGTCTGTCTCTCTGTCTGTGTTTCTGTCTGCCTGTCTGTCTTTCTGTCTGTTTGCCTGTCCGTCTGCCTGTCTGTCTGTCTGCTTGCATGCCTGTGTTTCTATCTGTCTCACTGTCTGTTTGTTTCTGTCTGTCTTTTTGCCTGTCTCTCTGTCTATGTTTCTGTCTGCCTGTCTGTCTTTCTGTCTGTCTGCCTGTCCGTCTTTCTGTCTGCCTGTCTGTTTGTCTGTCTGTCTGCCTGCTTGCATGGCTGTGTTTCTATCTGTCTCACTGTCTGTTTGTTTCTGTTTGTCTTCTTGCCTGTCTGTGTTTCTGTCTGTTTGACTGTCTATCTGCCTGTCTGTTTGTCTGTCTGCATGCCTGTCTGTCTGTCTGTCTGTCTCTTTGTTTATCTGTGTGTCTATGTGTTTGCCTGTCTGTCCGACAGGTCTGTCTGTCTGTCTGTCTGTCCATCTTCCTTTTTAGTTTGTATATCAGTCAGAAAATTATTAAAAAAAAAAAAAATAGGTGGAATTTAATTCTTGGCTTATGAACATTTTACAAATGAGGCCAAATTGTCACACAAGGAGAATGTGAAAGGAACTGATCCCAGTTGCTTCTGGAATGAAGAAGAATCCCGTGTATGTGATTTCACCAATACTAGTAGTTTTCAATAAAAAAAAAAAACGTGTAAAAAAAACTACATCACAATTTTTGAAAAAAGCACGGAAAAATTGAGCTTTTTTGGCTGCAAGAATCACAACAAAACTCCTGAAGGAACTGAGTAGTAAACAAGCGGGCGGGTCTCTTCGGTCAGTAACAATCTAGAGCAGCTGCTTCTTTCTTACTGCTTGCCACACGGTTGAATAAACTACTGCTCTGTGCAAGACTTTTATGATTCCATTTGTTTTTCCTCTCTTGGCTTGCTAGGATTTTTTTTTTCTTAGCACTGTTGGAATGTCTGAGAAGGAAATATACGTCTGGTTGGGATGGGATTATTATGGATCAAAGAGAAAAGCAGTGGTATAGAGTTTTATTTGAGTAAAGGGAAAGATTTAATGGGAATGATTGGGGGATATTTCGCCTTCGGGCCATCATGCCTAAAGTAGGCCTTTGCAGTTGATCACTCGCAGATGTCCGCCTAATTCATGTGAGGGTCAGCAATTTACATCTCTAACCTCATATTTCAGACGGCCTGCAGCGGTTTCCTCCCGGCCGGATTTCAGATTAGCGTAACGGAAAATGAAAGTTGAAACCTTCTGAGAGGTCGTAGCATGTGTGTATCTCTTTCCAGAGGACAATTTGTGGCCGGGAGTTTGTTATGGGATTTTGCGTAATGTTAATCATGTCAGGAATCTGAGGTATGGCGAATTAATTCAGTCAGTCCAAGGACAGCGAGGCTAAGCTGGGTTCAGCAGCAAATCCCTAAATACAGCCATTTATCTGAGTTTATCCCCTAAAACGTTTTTTTTTTTTGTGTTCCATTGACGGATTCATCAAAAAAAAAAATAAAAAAAATACGGTCATTATTCAAGCTGTAATTGCAATTGCGTTTCTCTCTGACTGCTGAAACCTTATCAGTTTGTCTTGTTCTTCGTCGCATTAATTGTCACTGATTGATTGATTTAGTCATGCATTTCATTATACTGCAATTTTCTACGTATATAAAGAAAAATAAATGAATAAATAAAGTAGCATTGTTTAATAGAACGGTCCATGTTTGCATTTTTGTGACTTCTTCCCTTTTGTTTTCTCTCTAACAGGTTTGTGTTGGTGTTCGGCTGTTTGGTGCTGTCCGTCTTCTCAACCATTCCAGAGCATCAAGAAATGTTATCACGTGCTCTGTTTATCCTGGTAAGATTCAATGGTGTGTTGGAAAATAGCTGTTCTATAGACGTCTCATGGAGAGACATCCTAAAGGGTGTTTATCTTTCAGACCCAAGGTTCTGCCTCTTAACTCTTTTTTCCCAGAGGCTAAAAAATGGAAAAGACATTTGCGTCTGTTTCCATGTTCAGCAGTGAACGTCTCTGTCATGTCACACTCCACAGTGAGGGTTAGTATGAAGCTCATCTGAAAGTAGACACTCGGGGCTTTAAGAATTTGTAGTTTTTTATAAGTATTTCTGTTAGAAGGTAAATAAATGTCCCTTTTAAAGAGTTTGTAATAACACAAACACAGACAGATTAGTAAGGAAGAACCGCTTAGGAACCTTAAACCTTTAACCACACACTTTATAAGAGCAGAACACGCAAATTCTGTACGCAGCTTTCCAAGGATGAGAAATTAAAGGAAAACCCTGTGCGTGTCACATGACTTCAAGACTGAAAACTGAGTGCAGGGATTAGTTCATTAGTGCAAAGTTAAATATAAAGAACATACTGCACCGCTCGTATACATAGATGCATAAATATATCCAGAGGGACGTGTGGAAAAGCGGGATATCATGTCGTGCTTACTGGATTAAAGCCAGGACGAAAGCCTGGCTGCTCCACCATGTCATGTCCTGTTCATAACTGTAAATAACTGACATACAAACCACATCCTGAGTCTACATAGTCTAACTGATGTACACTGATCAGGCATAACATTATAACCACCTGCCTAATATTTTGTTGGTCCCCCTTTGCTGCCAAAACAGCCCTGACCCATCAAGGCATGGACTCTACTAGATCCCTGAATGTGTGCTGTGGTATCTGGCACCAAGATGTTAGCAGCAGATCCTTTAAGTCCTGTAGCAACTTACTGGACTTAAAGGATACTTTTGATAGATACTGACCACTGCAGACCGGGAACACCCCACAAGAGCTGCAGTTTTGGAGATGCTCTGATCCAGTCATCTAACCATTACAATTTGGCCCTTCGTCAAACTCGCTCAAATCCTTACACTTGCCCATTTTTCCGGCTTCTAACACATCAACTTTGAGGACAAAATGTTCACTTGCTGCCTAATATATCCCACCCACTAACAGGTGCCATGATGATGAGATAATCAGTCTTTTTCACATCACTTCTCATTGCTCAGAATGTTATGCCTGATCGGTGTATACAGTGATATAAATGAAGCTTAAACAGAGAGTAGCCTTTTTAGCATCCTGTTGTAAATCTGATTAGCTTTAAAGCTTATCTGATCATCACCGTATCATTTACCGAGACCGCTCCGACTAAACTGAACCACAAACAAAGCCGTTCACGGTTGACTGATCAGATCGGCAGTCACTGAGAAAATTAGAGGAGCTGGATGGTGAGACAATGGATCCCATCGTGGTAAGTGGATTTCAGTCTTGTTACATGCTTCTGCAGCAACGCTAATCAAATCAGGGATTAGCGACGGCTTTCGTAATCAGATTAGCACTCTATTATATTCGTAAATCTGACCCACCTGCGTTTCTGACACAAACGCATTAACAAGGAGAGATGCTCGCAGTGTCGTATGCGCTCAGACAGAGTGCCAGAGAGCCTAAACTGTTTGCTTCATCTAAACAATTTGAAAATTCCTATTACAAAATGTATATACATGAATATTTCTTATGATGTAATTCGTAACCGATCATGGTCCTGACTGCTTTATTCCGTCTTCTAACAGGAGTTTGTGATGATTATTGTGTTTGGGATGGAGTACCTGGTGAGGCTCTGGTCTGCAGGCTGTTGCTGCCGGTACAGAGGATGGCAGGGACGGATGAGATTCGCTCGGAAGCCATTCTGCATTATAGGTGAGCAAGATGCTTCTCTGTTTATCATTGAGTAGATGTGTGTATGCTGTCCAGCTCATAGTGTCCTCGTTTCTCCTCATGAGCCTGATGTATGGAGTTCATTCTGTCTAATCCTCGCCGTGCTAAACCGTTCAGTTTACTCACTCCCACCTGACACCTGGGCTCCAATCTGGCAACCTAACTGTATCGTCAGTCAGCTACAGAGTCCAATGCTGTTAAATCTTGCTTTCCTGTTCAGCAGCCTGTTGTACTATTTGCTCATCAAGGCAATACTCCAATGTGGCAACACTCCAATCAGGCAACCTTTAATTTTCCACCACTACGTCAATTCATCTGTCATCCTATCAGCCAAGCACACGTGCAATCTGGCAACCTAAACCTAGTATCTTATATGAACACTAGCTTCAGATCTTTTATTGTTTTGAGCCAGGCATCAATCTCTGAGAACAGTGTGAAAAAAAAAAAAAGTAAACATGGCATCTCGGAAGAACAGATACACAAAATCACTCGGTTTCCTGGAGCAAAATGAGCAATTTAGTAGAAACATTTCCCCTTTCTCCAGGCCTCGTCCATGCTCCTAAATTTGCATGTGAAATGAGTTTTAGGCTAGGCTGAATGATTCGATAACCGTGACCCAGTGTAGATGGCTTCGGTTAAGAAGCGCAGTTGCAGCCTCATTTCCTTTTGGAGTCATATTCCAAAATCTGGCAACGAGGCCACCGGGAGCTTTAACCTCCTCCATAGCTCTTTCTCACTGCTTCTGGCCTGTGCGTGTGTGTGTGTGTGTGTGTGTGTGTGTATGTGTGTGTGTGTGTGT
>JAUCMX010000025.1:12546798-12679298 GCA_033459395.1 Hemibagrus guttatus | reverse complement strand
TAGTGATGTGTTGTTTTGTAGTGTGTGGTGTGTAGTGTTGTGTTATGGTGTGGTGTGTGTTTAGTGTGTGGTGTGGTGTGTAGTGATGTGGTGTTTTGTAGTGTGTGGTATGTAGTGTTGTGTTGTGGTTTGTTGTTTTGTGGTGTGTTGTGGTGTGGTGTTTTTTAGTGTGTGGTGTGTAGTGATGTGTTGTTTTGTAGTGGGGTGGGTGTGTAGTGATTTGGTGTTTTGTAGTGTGTGGTGTGTAGTGTTGTGTTGTGGTGTGTTGTTTTGTGGTATGTTGCGGTGTGGGTGTTTTTTAGTGTGTGGTATGTAGTGTTGTGTTGTGGTGTGTTGTTTTGTGGTGTGTTGTGGTGTTTTTTGTTTTGTAGTGTGTGGGGGTGTAGTGATTTGTGGTGTTTTGTAGTGTGTGGTGTGTAGTGTTGTGGTGTGTGTGTGTTGTTTTGTGGTGTGTTGTGATGTGGTTTTTTGTAGTGTGTGGTGTGTAGTGTTGTGTTGTGGTGGGGGTTGGTTTGTGGTGGGGTTGTGGGTGTGGTGTTTTTTGTGGTGTGTTGGGTGGGGTGAGTGTTGGTGTGTGTGATGTGTTGTTTTGTGGTGTGTTGTGGTGTGGTGTTTTTTAGTGTGTGGTATGTAGTGATGTGTTGTTTTGTAGTGTGTGGTGTGTAGTTTTGGGTGGTGTGTTGTTTTGTGGTGTGTTGTGGTGTGGTGTTTTTTAGTGTGTGGTGTGTAGTGATGTGTTGTTTTGTAGTGTGTGGTGTGTCGTGATGTGGTGTTTTGTAGTGTGTGGTGTGTAGTGTTGTTTTGTGGTGTGTTGTGGTGTGGTGTTTTTTAGTGTGTGGTGTGTAGTGTTGTGTTGTGGTGTGTTGTTTTGTAGTGTGTGGTGTGGTGTGTAGTGGTGTGTTGTTTTGTAGTGTGTGGTGTGTTGTGTTGTGTTGTGATAATTGTGTATAAGGATTGTAATGAAAGTAATAAAAAACATTGGGTTTGTTTGTAATGTAACACAGCTTCCTTTCATACAGAATCATTGAGAACTTCACATTCACATCTGTGGCTTTACCCTGAGAGACGTACAGCAGTGCCTTAAAGTCTCTATCAGGGAATACATTACTCTTTTAACACACGGCACAAACAGGGAAATAAGCGCTAGCTTCAGTGTTTCAGGAAGAGCCAGGTCTTCATATAGCAGGAATAAACCACAGAGCGCCACACGGCGTTACTGGAAAATAATCAGAGGTCTGACTGGAAGTGAATTCATCACACTGCATCACCCCACAGTGATGTTGCAGCTCATAAAATAACATGTGACTGGAACCAGTTTGGTGCTCGCTCATGTGAGCGGCTTGTTTATACAGAAAGCCATTCGGTCCGAGAGGATCGTTTAAACCCCAACAGACCCTGAGAGGGACAATGGGTCGCTGGCAACACGCATGACCATCAGCAGTGTGTCTTTGCCTTCCAGTAGAAGTCTTTTACCAGTCGCTAAAGACGATAATGATGATCAGTGATTCCGTAGAATTAATATATTCATCGAAAGTCTACAAGGTGTGTGTGTAAGTGTGTGTTTTTTCCCTTCTCCAAACGCCAACTCCAGATCGAGTGTTTATTTTGTTTTGCAGGCTTTTAATGAGCTCCGTGCTCTACGTGTCGTTATAGAAGCTGCCAGGCTTCATTAAGCTCTATTGTGGTTCCGATCAATAAATAAAGAGGAAGCTTGTTGTGATTGGACAGGAATGATCTAATGTAGATGAACAGGAGGACATCTAAGTGTTTGTGTGTGTTTGTTTTATTTATAAGGCACATTTAAAAACCATTTGCAGCGGCGAAAGCACTGATGAAAAGTAAATAACGCAAACGTGATTAAGGCGTCGGGATATAAATGATGGCACTCTGCAGACCGAGCCGCTCTTATTAACTGTGTGGTGTGTTGTGTTGTGGAGTTTTGTGTGGTGTGTTGTGATGTGGTGTGTTGTGTTGTGATGTGGTGTGTTGTGATGTAGTGTGTTGTGATGTAGTGTTTTTGTGTTGTGATGTGGTGTGTTGTGTTGTGTTGTGATGTGGTGTGTTGTGATGTAGTGTGTTGTGATGTGGTGTTTTGTGTTGTGATGTGGTGTGTTGTGTTGTGTTGTGATGTAGTGTTTTGTGTTGCGATGTGGTGTTTTGTGTTGTGTTGTGATGTGGTGTGTTGTGATGTAGTGTGTTGTGATGTGGTGTTTTGTGTTGTGATGTGGTGTGTTGTGTTGTGTTGTGATGTAGTGTTTTGTGTTGCGATGTGGTGTTTTGTGTTGTGAAGTGGTGTGGTGTGTTGTGTTGTGATGTAGTGTTTTGTGTTGCGATGTGGTGTGTTGTGTTGTGTTGTGTTGTGATGTGGTGTGTTGTGTTGTGATGTGGTGTGTTGTGTTGTGGTGTGGTGTGTTGTGTTGTGTTGTGATGTGGTGTTTTGTGTTGTGATGTGGTGTGTTGTGTTGTGTTGTGATGTAGTGTTTTGTGTTGCGATGTGGTGTGTTGTGTTGTGTTGTGATGTAGTGTTTTGTGTTGCGATGTGGTGTGTTGTGTTGTGTTGTGATGTGGTGTGTTGTGTTGTGATGTGGTGTGTTGTGTTGTGTTGTGATGTGGTGTTTTGTGTTGTGATGTGGTGTGTTGTGTTGTGTTGTGATGTAGTGTTTTGTGTTGCGATGTGGTGTGTTGTGTTGTGTTGTGATGTGGTGTGTTGTGTTGCGATGTGGTGTGTTGTGTTGTGTTGTGTTTGTGATGTGGTGTGTTGTGTTGTGATGTGGTGTGTTGTGTTGTGGTGTGGTGTGTTGTGTTGTGTTGTGATGTGGTGTTTTGTGTTGTGATGTGGTGTGTTGTGTTGTGTTGTGATGTAGTGTTTTGTGTTGCGATGTGGTGTGTTGTGTTGTGTTGTGATGTAGTGTTTTGTGTTGCGATGTGGTGTGTTGTGTTGTGTTGTGATGTGGTGTTTTGTGTTGTGATGTGGTGTGTTGTGTTGTGTTGTGATGTAGTGTTTTGTGTTGCGATGTGGTGTTTTGTGTTGTGTTGTGATGTGGTGTGTTGTGATGTAGTGTGTTGTGATGTGGTGTTTTGTGTTGTGATGTGGTGTGTTGTGTTGTGTTGTGATGTAGTGTTTTGTGTTGCGATGTGGTGTTTTGTGTTGTGAAGTGGTGTGGTGTGTTGTGTTGTGATGTAGTGTTTTGTGTTGCGATGTGGTGTGTTGTGTTGTGTTGTGTTGTGATGTGGTGTGTTGTGTTGTGATGTGGTGTGTTGTGTTGTGGTGTGGTGTGTTGTGTTGTGTTGTGATGTGGTGTTTTGTGTTGTGATGTGGTGTGTTGTGTTGTGTTGTGATGTAGTGTTTTGTGTTGCGATGTGGTGTGTTGTGTTGTGTTGTGATGTAGTGTTTTGTGTTGCGATGTGGTGTGTTGTGTTGTGTTGTGATGTGGTGTGTTGTGTTGTGATGTGGTGTGTTGTGTTGTGTTGTGATGTGGTGTTTTGTGTTGTGATGTGGTGTGTTGTGTTGTGTTGTGATGTAGTGTTTTGTGTTGCGATGTGGTGTGTTGTGTTGTGATGTGGTGTTTTGTGTTGTGATGTAGTGTTTTGTGTTGCGATGTGGTGTGTTGTGTTGTGATGTGGTGTGTTGTGTTGTGATGTAGTGTTTTGTGTTGCGATGTGGTGTTTTGTGTTGAGATGTGGTGTGTTGTGTTGTGTTGTGATGTGGTGTTTTGTGTTGCGTTTGTGGTGTGTTGTGTTGTGATGTGGTGTGTTGTGTTGTGATGTAGTGTTTTGTGTTGAGATGTGGTGTGTTGTGTTGTGTTGTGATGTAGTGTTTTTTGTTGCGATGTGGTGTGTTGTGTTGTGATGTGGTGTGTTGTGTTGTGATGTAGTGTTTTGTGTTGTGATGTGGTGTTTTGTGTTGAGATGTGGTGTGTTGTGTTGTGTTGTGTTGTGATGTGGTGTTTTGTGTTGTGATGTGGTGTTTTGTGTTGAGATGTGGTGTGTTGTGTTGTGTTGTGATGTGGTGTTTTGTGTTGTGATGTGGTGTTTTGTGATGTGATGTGTTGTGTTGTGATGTAGTGTTTTGTGTTGTGTTGTGGTGTTTTTGTGTTGTGATGTGGTGTGGTGTTTTGTGTTGTGATGTGTTGTGATGTGGTGTGGTGTGTTGTGATGTGGTGTTTTGTGTTGCGATGTGGTGTGATGTGGTGTGGTGTGTTGTGATGTGGTGTTTTGTGTTGCGATGTGGTGTGTTGTGTAAAGCACACCTAAGCACAGATTATCCGGTCATACTGTGGTCACTCACCAGTGCGGAGGAGATAAAGCTGTCGCTGATGGTTGCAGTGGAAAATGTGACTGAACTAAAATAACAGTTAATGCTTGTTAGTTACTTTATACACCATCATTAGAGCCAGAATTCGAGAACGCGAAAGAGGAGAGACAGATAGAGACAGAGCAAAAGAGGAGAGAAAGACAGGATGAAAGAGTGACAGAGAACAAAAGAGAAGAGAGAGAGAGAATGAGCAAGAGAGACAGAGAGGGAAAGAGGAGAGATAGAGAGACAGAGAGCAAAAGAGGAGAAAGAGAGGGAGAGAGATAGAGAGCAAAAGAGGAGAAAAAGAGGGAGAGAGAGAGCGAAAGAGGGAGAGATATAGAGAGCGAAAGAAGAGCAAGAGAGGGAGAGAGACAGAGCGAAAGAGGAGAAAGAGACGGAGAGAGACACATAGCGAAAGACGAGAGAGAGAGAGAGAGAGAGAGAGAGAGAGAGAGAGAGAGAGAGAGGAGAAAGAGATGGAGAGAGATAGAGAGCGAAAGAGGAGAAAGAGAGGGAAAGACAGAGAGCGAAATAGGAGAAAGAGAGGGAGAGAGACACAGAGCGAAAGAGGAGAAAGAGAGAGAGAGTGAAAGAGGAGAACGAGAGAGAGGGAAAGAGAGGGAGAGAGACACAGAGCGAAAGAGGAGAAAGAGAGAGCGAAAGAGGAGAAAGAGAGGGAGAGAGACACAGAGCGAAAGAGGAGAAAGAGAGAGCGAAAGAGGAGAAAGAGAGAGCGAAAGAGGAGAAAGAGAGGGAGAGAGACACAGAGCGAAAGAGGAGAAAGAGAGAGCGAAAGAGGAGAAAGAGAGAGCGAAAGAGGAGAAAGAGAGGGAGAGAGACACAGAGCGAAAGAGGAGAAAGAGAGAGCGAAAGAGGAGAAAGAGAGGGAGAGAGATGGAGAGCGAAAGAGAGACAGAGAGCGAAAGAGGAGAAAGAGAGGGAGAGAGATGGAGAGCGAAAGAGGAGAGACAGATAGAGAGCGAAAGAGGAGAGAGAGCTAGAGTGAAAGAGAGACAGAGAGCGAAAGAGAAGAGAGAGACAGAGTGAAAGATGAGAGAGACAGAGTGAAAGAGAGACAGAAAACGAAAGGGGGGGAGAGAGAGAGAGGGAGAGAGAGAGAGAGAGAGAGAGAGAGAGAGAGAGAGAATTAGGCTTCAAAACCAATTGAAATGTCTCCATTGAAAATCCGACACAGAGATGAAGTGCAATAATGTTGAATTGTATTAGAATAAATGAAGACAAAGCAAAAGCTGTTAATAATTACAGATTATTATTATTAAGTTAAATGTATCCGTTTAGCTCGGGTAAGGAAATTAGCAAATGTTTACACTAGCTGTTTCACGCTAACTGTAACCGAGTTCATCGGTTTGAGCTCACAGCTTCCAGCCAATCAGAATTGAGCATGTAGACAGTCTATAATAAATTATCCGAATAAACTTTGGAATATTGCTGCGGAATAACGGGAAGAAACATCATCACAGCGGGTTTGTTTAAAAAATCTGGTGAATGTTAATAGATATTATTGGATGTTGTGTGTCACGCTGGTTGTTCCTGTTATATATTATTTATTTGCCAAATAAATTAATTCATTTATTCATTCATTCAACTCAACTTATGCAGGTCATTTGTGCAGGATATTAGAAAGTCCAGCACAACTCTGAAATTCATCGATTTATGGAAATTGATCGATTTATTTAGCGGAAATATGGAACGCTGCTTGAGGTCAATATTTAATACATAAGAAAAGAATTTATTCGTTACATAAATATTACAGAGGACACTGGAGGAGACGGCGTCTTAACTGAAGATTCTTGTTATCTAATAAACGGAATTTTATGTGGATGAAATGAGAATAAAAAATAAAGTCATTCCACAGTAAAGTGGAGCTCCGGTCAGTCCGAGGCAGAGTGGCAGCTGGACAGTGTTACACTGGTGTCATCTACTTTTTATCCGGTCCACATCCGAACTAGGTTAGGATTCATGAAAAGCTGAGCCCTCGCCTAAATCAGCGTGTCCCCGTGTTCCCTGAAGCCCAGACGCCGAACAACAATGAGCTGGGGCATATCAGAGCGTGGAGACCGGGTCTGGAGGAGTTTGAGATGGATGGGGTGTGAGGAGGGGAAACAGGGAGGAAGGAGAAAGCTAATATTATTGGTCTGTTTGAGGCTTGGAGCTGTTTGTGCTCTTTGAGGGTTTCTGAAGTGGATGTGGTTTTAGTGTGAACTTTCTTTGTCCCCTCTTTCTCTCTCTCTCTCGCTCTCTCTCTCTGTGTGTGTGTGTGTGTGTGTGTGTGTGTGTGTGTGTGTGTGTGTGTGTGTGTGTGTGTGTGTCTCTCTCTCTCTGTCTGTCTCTCTCTGTTTCTCTGTGTGTGTGTGTGTGTGTGTGTGTGTGTCTCTCTCTGTCTGTCTCTCTCTGTTTCTCTCTGTTTGTCTCTCTCTCTCTCTCTCTCTCTCTCTCTCTCTCTCTCTCCCTCTGTGTGTGTGTGTGTGTATGTCTCTCTCTCACACTCTCATTCTCTGTCTCTCTCTCTCTCCCTCTGTCTCTGTGTGTGTGTGTGTATGTCTCTCTCTCTCTCACATTCTCATTCTCTGTCTCTCTCTCTCTCTCTCTCTCTCTCTCTCTCTTTCGCTCTCTGTGTGTATGTCTCTCTCTCTCTCTCTCTCTCTCTCTGTGTGTGTGTAGGTGTGGGTGTGTATGTGTTTCTCTCTCTCTCGCTCTCATTCTCTGTCTGTCTCTCTCTCACTCTGTGTTTCTCTCTCTCTCTCATTCTCTGTCTGTCTCTCTATCGCTCTGTGTGTTTCTCTTTCTCTCTCTCTGTCTCTCTCTCTGTGTATGTGTTTCTCTCTGCCTGTCACTCTCTCTATTTCTCTCTCTGTCTCTCACTCATTCTCATTCTCCCTCCTCTCTCTCTCTCTCTCTCTCTCTCTCTCTCTCTCTCTCTCTCTCTCTCTCTCTTTGTGTTTCTCTCTGTCTGTCACTCTCTCTGTTTCTGTGTGTGTGTGTGTGTGTGTGTGTGTGTTTCTCTCTCTCTTTCTCTCTCTCTCTCTCTCTCGCTCTCTCTCTCTCTGTGTGTTTATCTCGGTCTGTCTTACTCTCTCTATTTCTCTCTCTGTCTCTCTCTATCCATCTGTGTGTGTTCCTCTTTCTCTCTCACTCTCATTCTCTGTCTGTCTCTATCGATCTCTCTCTCTCTCTCTCTCTCTCTCTCTCTCTCTCTCTCTCTCTGTAAAAAACTGATTATTTCTTTTAACAGCAGGAGTCTGTTCTCAATCACCATTTTTTATTTAACTCCTTCATTGCGAGTGCTTCATGACAAGAGAGGAATAAACATAAGCGAGAAATAGCGAGTCCACTGTGCTGTAATAATGAAAATGAGGACCGTGAGGATCAGCCATTTGCATAATTAATGAAAGAATATTTACAGGACTGATTGGGGGGAAAGAACTGTGTTTGAGAGTAAAGTCTTGCAAAAGAACATTTTATAATCCTGGATTTAATATTCCCAACACACACCCACACTGTACTACAGTTCTGTATTGTACCTGCAAGTATTTTAACATGAATTTCATTGTATCAAATGATTACAAAAAAAAAAGCAAAAACAAAATCATGTCTCTAAACAGTAAAGAATGGGTTGCATCAAATTTTCACCAAAATTTCCTCTCTCTCTCTCTCTCTCTCTCTCTCTCTCTCTCTCTCTCTCTCTCTCTCTCTCTCTCTCTCTGTCAGACATCATCGTGCTGATCGCGTCGGTCGCCGTGGTTTCAGCCGGTAGCCAGGGCAACATCTTCGCCGCGTCGGCACTGAGGAGCATGCGTTTCCTGCAGATCTTGCGCATGGTGCGCATGGACCGGCGCGGAGGCACCTGGAAGCTCCTGGGCTCTGTAGTTTACGCACACAGCAAGGTACGCTGGGATACTTTTCTACTGATCTAAAGGCAGTTGGAGGTGAATTGTACTGAAACTGCCACCAGGAGTCAGTATCAGAGCTGATGTTATGATACGCTGTGGAATTTAGTCTAACTGATGAGAAATAGCAGCACCATATAATACAAAGGAGGCTTTTTATGTCTCATATTAAAGTAGACAGTTTAACAATTTGTAGTTTTTCTGAAGTATTTCTTTTTCCCTCACCTATTTCCTCTCTGAGACCCCTCCAAGTGTTTGTTCATAAGCATCTAAAATTTGAAGGTTTCCCAACAGAGGAAACACACGTCTCACACGGAAAGCCAACAGAGTCCTGGCTCAATTTATACCAGAATTCTGGGAGATCAAATAATTCATTTGTTTATACCGATTAAAAAGGTCTGACAAGTCGGTGTACTGGTAAAAAGGGTTAAACCATAATCCATGACCCTATCCATGATAAACCAGCTACTGAAGATGAATGATACACTCCAGTTCTCTCTCGTGTTAATAATACTTCACCTCCCAAGTTCACATCCCGATTTCAATGTTCTGCTTTAATATCTACCGACTTTGTGCATTCTTCCAAGCCTTTTTTCATTGTTAGAAACTATAACTGTAGCATAACTAAAAACACGCGCCTGTGATTTCCGTTCAGAGCCGCCTTTAGAGAAAATTGCTCAACGCCTTCTGACCAATCAGATGGATGAATTCAACAGGGCAGTGATGTAAATCTAGTTAAGTAGTGATGAAGAAATGGATTGAGATATGTAGTTTCTGAAAAGCTCGAGCTCTGACACACTCTGATGATTAAAGGTAGTTTTAAATAGCCAATTCCTTCTTCATCACTGAATCTCGCAGTATTATTTTACAGGATTATTTTTGAATCAGTGGATAGTAAT
Organism: Hemibagrus guttatus; assembly: GCA_033459395.1. Lineage (NCBI taxonomy): Eukaryota > Metazoa > Chordata > Actinopteri > Siluriformes > Bagridae > Hemibagrus > Hemibagrus guttatus. Next base: position 12,670,194 of record JAUCMX010000025.1, on the reverse strand, counting down.
CTATTTTGAACCACCGTGCCATAACACCGCGCTATGAATCCAATACTTCCTATATTTAGGTTTTTTTTGTTTTTTAAAAAAATAAGGATTCTCATCATACTAATCTTTGTCATTAGCGAGGCTGGATTACGTCCACTTGGGGACATTCATTTTCAGATTAAGGCTAAATCTTTTTTTTTTTTTTCAGTCATTTGGTCATATGTAATCAGATATTTCATAAGCATTTAATAAGGTATTTGAGCAAATTCAGGTTTTGTGGTTATAAGCTTATACAGCTTAAAATATAGGTTCAAATTCCAAATGAATGTTCCATAATCTAGATAAAAATCATATTGTGGACCATCATTGTGTTAAAAAACAAGATCTAGTCTCTGTTATTCCACTGTGAGCAAAATAGAGCAATAATCTCAGCTGCTAACGCAATGCGCTAGTGATGTGGTTTGTCTTTAGCAAGCTAAAATCTGATGCTGTAACCAGGTGCTTTTGAAACTATGTTCTTAGTTTCTTTGGAAACTGGGTGTGTAAATAATTCACAACTGGTTGCAAATTAGATGATTTTCTCCTCCAAATAAATAGATTTTAACCCAAGTTCAGTGGGTTATTTTGTGTAGATTGATGCCATAAAATCCAATCCAGTCCAGTTCGGCTCCACTACAAATTATAGGATAAGTTCAAGGGGGGTGAATACTTATACACATCAACTGGATTTGCGCTTTTTCTTTCTGCATTCTTTCTCTTTTGACATGGACTTGACATTAAACTACATGTATTGTGGCACTAACCCTTGGTACAACAGTGTAAAGATAGAGTTTGCATCAAACCAGACGCCATTTTTGTTTTTGACTCTTAAACTCTCTCCTGCTGTTGTCTAGGAGCTTGTGACCGCCTGGTACATCGGCTTTCTGGTGCTGATCTTCGCCTCCTTCCTCGTCTACCTTGTAGAAAAAGACTCGAATAAGGAGTTTTCTACGTACGCTGATGCACTCTGGTGGGGCACGGTGAGTTTATGCGTGCTCTTTTCAGAAGTCAGAAAGAGCTTTATTACCAAGTATGTATACACACACAAGGAATTTGTCTCGCCGACAGGAGCTCCAGTGTAGAAGAAAGTACGGACATAGTGCAAACATACCTGAGAGTGCAAGATACATAGGAATTACACAGTAGAGAGAAAAACAGAAAATTAAATATTATGATTTGTTATTTACAAGCGTAGTTTACAAATGTACAATGTCCAGATTCTATGGATAAATGTGTCAGTTGTGATGGACAGTGTATAGTTATGAATGTTTTAATTGTTGAGGCTGAATATAGCCTGCAGGAAAAAAAAAAATTCTTGTGCCTGGCTGTTCTGGTGGTCAGTGCCCTGTAGCGCCGACTAGAAGGCAACGGGTCGAAGAGAGAGTGGGCTGGGTGTGAGGGGTCCAAAGTGATTTTCTTAGCACTTTTACCCACTCTGGAGGTGTAAAGATCTTGCAGGTTGGGCAGGGGGGCACCACTAATCTTCTCAGCTGTCCTTACTGTCCATTGTAGCCTCTTGATGTCTGATTTGGTACCCTGGACCAAAGCAGACAGTTATGGATGAACACAGTACAGACTCAGTGGTGGCAGAGTAGAACTGTTTCAGCAGCTCCTGTGGCAGGTTGAATTTCCTCAGTTGGCGAAGGAAGTACAACCTTTGCTGGGCCTTTTCAGCAATGGAGTTTGTGAGTGTCCCAATTTAGATCCTTAGAGATGGTGGTGCCCAGGAACCTGAATGACTCCACTCCAGTACTTTTTTATCTGAGCACTTTTGAGTTTTCGTCTTCGTCTTCGGTGCAGTTGAACAGGTGAGAACGTAGCGATCACCCTCATCTGTGGAGCAAAAACCTAAGAGAGATGGTCTTGGTTTGATCCCGAGCAAACTGGAGCAGATCAGTGGGAATGAAAATAAATTGAATCAGGAATCAACCTGCAAGGTGTGAATCAAATATTAAGCAAAAGCTAACAGCTGAACAGAGCTGCGGAAATGCCATGTGTTCTGGATATTTGCACAAGCAGTTAGTGGCTTTGTGGTTAGCACATTTGCTTCGTACCTCCTGGGCTGGGGGTTCAATTCCTGCCTCCACCCTGTGTGCGTGTGTAGTTTGCATGTTCTTCCTTTGCTTCAGGGGTTTCCTCTGTGTTCTCTGCTTTCCTCCCCCAGTCCAAAGACATGCACTGTAGACTGATTGGCATACCTGTAGTGTGTTTGTGTCCTGTGATGGGTTCGCACCTTGGCACCCTGTCCGGTGTGCCCTCTGCCTTGTTCCTTCTGGAATAGACTCCAGGCTCCCTGTGGCCCTGTGTAGGATAAGCGCTACAGAAAATAGCTGGATAATTTAGTGCTCACTCTGTGTTTTCAGGTGAATTTTTACATTTGATTACGTTATTTCCAACCTGTGAAATGAGATTTACAAGGTGTGAGCCCTAAACACCTCTCAGCCAATGTTTTTCTTTTTGGTTTTGATTTTTCAAATTATTCACATGTAACCAAACTACATAGCAAACACACAAATAGGATTTAGCAAACAGGTGTATAAAGATACTAAAATTATGTTTGTAATAAATACTTGAAAATTCATCTTAGGAGTACTCGAGTACATATTTTCTGGATTATTAAGAGGATTCAATAGCAGAGAGGGTAAAGCTAGTGAGAAGGAGTTTGTAAATCTCAGGATTGCCACAAACTAGGCCTCTGGTGTCCAGTCTGTGTAGGTGAAAGTTTTCATCCCAACCAAGCAGAAGCCACACCTGAATCTACAGAAAGCCAAGATCATCTGATTAACCAGCTGATTGGATTGAAAACTTGCACCCACACCAGCTCTTTATAAGGTGATAAGATTGGTGCTAGGCCCTTAACCTTCCCTGTTCTGATTGTGCTCTACTTTCTTTAAGTTTCTGCCCAATCTTCTCTGACGAATAAGAGGCATCTCCTCTATCTTTTCTGTCCCATTCATTCTGTCCTGTTTGTTAAATGAGGTTCAGGTGACAGACGTTCTTTACTGTGGCTGTGTTCTAAACCAAGTCATCATCATGAAATAAAATGACAGCTTTTTTTTTTCTGTGGATGCACGTGCCCGCTGATGATGGGAGCGAGACTGAAGAGAATCGATAGGTCACACATCACACTAAGGGAGAAGTCTCTCGATCAATAGGAATAATTTTTCATGTTTAGACAGGAAGAAAATCACAGACTGAGAGCCGGGAAGAGAGAGACAGGGGTCATGAGGAAAGGTGTGAGAAAGCGATAGGGATAGATTAGTATGCAAACAAGCAACAGGGATTTAATCATGTAATTATAGCAGCCTTAAGATCCGACAAAAGGAAGGAGCTCTCTGATATCTGTCTTCTCGTGTTGTATAGATTACTCTGACCACGATAGGCTACGGAGATAAGACTCCCAAGACGTGGACGGGTCGTCTGCTCTCCTCCGGGTTTGCTCTCCTCGGCATCTCCTTCTTCGCTCTGCCTGCGGTGAGAATCAAACCCACAACACTCCAGAAATGACCCGTATCACCATCTAATATCTGAGTAATTATATCTTGAATAATCCTTGCAGGGGATCCTGGGTTCTGGTTTTGCTCTAAAAGTCCAAGAGCAGCACAGACAGAAGCACTTTGAGAAGAGAAGGAATCCTGCAGCTTGCCTCATCCAGGTAGCAAAACCAGCTCGAGTGATTCGCTTTTTAATCATTGTGATCATTTTGAAATGTCCAGCAGGGGTTTGTTTTAACTAGAGATGCATCGATATCACTTTGTTCAGGCTGTGTGGGACCGTTTTTGGTAGTGGAATGAATCGTTTATTTAGTACGAAGCATTTTAGGGGCAGCATGCTTTATTAGGATTTAAGGAATTTATTTTAGGGTTAGGGTTAGGGGGTTAGGGTTAGGGTTAGGGTCAGGAATTTTAAGGAATAAGTTTTATTAGGATTACGATTATTATTCCTTATTTTTAAGCAGTATCTTGTGTCTATAGAGTATATATGCAGGCAATCGGAGCTCACAGAGCGTTGTCGATAAAAATCTGAGCCAGTGCGTGTGAAATCGTGTACCGTGACAGTACCCAGTGCATTCGATTCATTACACACTGATCAGTATACGTTTGTAGTATGAACACAATCTGGACATGCTATATCCGCCATGCTGGTATTGTCATGTGACCTACGTCGTCATAGTAACCATCAAACTGATCAGAATAATGTGTGTAGTGTGAATACAATCCAGACTTAGAACATCGCCTTGTTGCCATTGTCATGTGACCTATGATGTCATAACAACCGCAAAAAACACAACTTTGTTTCTTGTTTAAACCTTCAACAATTTACTCAGGTGTTGCTAAACAAATACAGTTTAACCCCAAGGAACAACGTTTAATACCTATGCCTTTAAATATTATCTATTCCGTATCAGTTTTTTGCTTTATGGGATAGCTGGTAGTGTGTGTGTTGTTTCCATACTGCAGAATCTGTGCAGAAGCAGGTCAGCTGAGTATTTCTCACCTACTGAGAATTCGGACATACTGCTCGTACTATACAGTGGGGCAGCAGAGATATTCGGAGGCAGCTCTGGTCTCCATTCGACAGCGCTCAGTGCTCGCAGAACTGAATTGCTCATGCTCATCGCGTCACTGCTGTAGGAAGATGCTGTAGTTCCTCTTTTTCCCCCACACAATGCCCAGTTTGAAGTATGTTATGCTTCGGTTCCCGTCTGTAATCCCGTCTGTAATCCCGTCTGTAACCCGTCTGTAAAATATATCCAGATCGCTGTCATTATTTTGTTTCTGTTCATTAGCAGGATAGCATACACAAGACATCATGTATCAGAAGTTATTATCAGAGCTTTTTATGTACACCAATCAGGCATAACATTATGAGCAGTGAGAGGTGAAGTGAATAAAACTGATGATCTCCTCATCATGGCACCTGTTAGTGGGTGGGATATATTAGGCAGCAAGTGAACATTTTGTCCTCAAAGTTGATGTGTTAGAAGCAGGAAAAATGGACAAGTGTAAGGATTTGAGCGAGTTTGATGAAGGGCCAAATTGTGATGGCTAGACCACTGGATCAGAGCATCTCCAAAACTGCAGCTCTTGTGGGGTGTAGTGGTCAGTATCTATCAAAAGTATCCTTTAAGGATACTTGGAGACTCCACCTCGCAACTTACAGGACTTAAAGGATCTGCTGCTCGCATGTTCGTGCTACAGCATACCTTCAGGGATCTAGTGGAGTCCATGCCTCGACAGGTCAGGGCTGTTTTGGCAGAAAAAGGGGGACCAACACAATATTAGGCAGGTGGTCGTAATGTTATGCCTGATTGGTGTATCTTTTTCTTTTTTCCACTCTTTCGTACAAGTTTTGTACATACACAAAGATTAGTTTTCATTATTTCTGACCAACGAAATAAGATTTACAACTTGTGAGCCCTGAACATCTCTTTCAAACATCTCAGCTAATTTTTTATTTTTTTTTTAAATGTTTCCTCTTCAATTTGTCAAATTATGCAGAGTATGTAACCAAACTACATAACAAATGAACCAACTGGATTCAGCAAGCTGTACAAGGAAAATAAATCAGACTTTAAGCAACACCAACACAGATGTTGTTAACAGAACTTTTTTAATTTTTTTTTTTTTTTTTTTGCTAGTATGAGTATAATAAAATAAGCATGTCAAAGCATCGCTAGTAATCTTAGAGAAGTTCTTCCTCAATAAATATAGTCATGTAAGTCTTCTTTGAAACATCTAGAGCATCCACTTGTAGAACTGTTTCAATATGAAGTCACGAATAAATTCATACATTTTAAATTTATATCCCGAACTGATATTTTTCTATAAAGCTGCTTTGTGTAACAGCTTTTATTTGTGAAATAGAAGAATAAGCCATGGACACTTTCTCCTGACTAGTTTAGAAACGAAGGTCAAGCTCATGTATGAAACATTTTATGGACGAATCAGCTGAAAGCGCCGCTGCGGCAAATAAACATCATGTCGGAACAGCAAGCGCCAGGTTCGAACCTGCTCTGAGGCGCATCACAGGTTTATATTCATGCTCTTGTTCTAATATCTTGTGTAGGTCTAATCAAAATAATAAGTTTTTGATAAAACAAGCTGCATTTCTATCGTATTAAGTTCAGGTGAGAGAGGAAAAGACGATAATACAAGTCATATCAGACTATTGTGTCTATAAGAATAAGAAACGTAAGTGGAAATGTCGCTGCTTAATCAATACTATTGTGCAAGAGGAATTAAACACTGTATAAATAACGACAATTTAAAGGAAACCAGGAGTGTGTGAGAGCATAACCACTTCATCTCTCCTCATGGACCCGTATCAGGCAGCGTGGCGTTACTACTCCACCGACGACAGCCGTGCGTACCTCGAGGCCACGTGGCGTCACTATGAATCTGCCATCCCTGTGCTCAGGCATGTATGGATGCCTGCTCTGACCAAAAAACCCTTAACAATGCATTTTACTAATCAATATTCCTGTTTTTCTTTTTTATCCCTTCCCTTCCCTTCCCTCACCCTTGTACTCCTTTTTCTTTTCCTCATTCTGTCCTCCTTTTCCTTGTTTTCTCTGTGTGTGTGTGTGTGTGTGTGTGTGTGTGTGTGTGCGTGTGCGTGTGTGTGTGTTTTTGGCATGCAGTGTGTTTGGCGTAGTTATGCGGCTGATGAGAACTCGGTTTCCATTGCTACCTGGAAGCCACATTTAAAAGCGTTGCATACCTGCAGTCCTACAAAGTAGGTATAAACCTCTGGCAGTTGCTCGTTCTCCTTAACATTTCACATCTCACCTGCCTTTGTTCGTGTTTATTTGATTTTTTTTTTTTCATCTGTGAATAAGAACTCTTAATATGTGAAATTCTTTTGTAGGTTTTCGTTCCCTTGATTCCTTTGATTTCTCTCTTGCTGTCTGCCTGCCCTTTTCAATCTAGTACACCCACACACACCATACACACACACACACACACACACACACACACACACACTCGCCTACTCTTTATTCCCAGGCATTACCTTTGATTTAAGACGTGCCTCATGGAAATTGTTTTAAATGCGCTTTGAAGCCTGGTATAATCCAGGCGGCTCTGTAGCTTTAGAGAAAGAAGGAAAGCAGGTACGACTTTAGAACACAGAACAAGGTCTTACTAAGCATTCAGAATTGCAATTATTAAGGGTTTAAATAAAGTTAATTACACTATATTGCCAAAATTTTGGGACACCCCTCCAAATAATTTAATTCAGGGGTTGGGCTCGGCCCCTTAGTTCCAGTGAAAGGAACTCTTAATGCTTCAGCATACCAAGACATTTTGGACAATTTTATGCTCCCATCTTTGTGGGAACAGTTTGGGGATGACCCCTTCCTGTTCCAACATGACTGCACACCAGTACACAAAGCAAGGTCCATAAGGACATGGATGAGCGAGTTTGGTGTGGAGGAACTTCACAGAGTCCTGACCTCAACCTGATAGAATTGGGTTGGGATTTGGGATGAATTAGAGCGGAGACTGTGAGCCAGGCCTTCTCGTCCAACATCAGTGCCTGACCTCACAAATGCGCTTCTAGAGGAAGAAGTTGCTTTCAGCTGCTCCCTGTTCGGGGTCGCCACAGCGGACCAACTGGTCCGCACAACAACTCGGCAAATGTTTTACGCCGGATGCCCTTCCTGACGCAACCTTCCGGGCTTGGGACCGGCACTGCATCCAGTGGCTGGGGTCGAGGCATTGGCTGGGAATCAAACCCGGGCCTTCCGCATGATAGGCAAGAAACCTACCACTGAGCCACCAATGCCCCTAAATGCGCTTCTAGAGGAATGGTCAAAAATTCCCATAAACACACTCCTAAACCTTGTGGAAAGCCTTCCCAGAAGAGTTGAAGCTGTTGTAGCTGCAAAGGGCGGGCCAACTCCATATTAAATACATGTGCATGTAAAGGCAGATGTCCCAAAACTTTTGGCTGAAATATTGATCTTTTTGGACATAATTTCTCACAGAATATACTTATACGCATATAATGTTTTCCTTGAAGAAGAATTCAGTGATTTTTGAGTCATGAATATATTTTGTGATGTAACTCATGCGCCAGCTATGCAAACGAAATATCTACTCAGACAAGAAACTTTGGTTTCTAAAAGCGAAAAAAAATCTAAGTAAGTTGCATTTGTTCATTTTTCATTTCAAAATAAAAACAGGGAAACCACGTCAAAATATTGAATCAATTTATTTTTTTAATATTTACATTTTTTTTAATATTCACTTTTATTTTTTTTAAATAATAAATTCAAATGTTATGTGTCCTGTGCCACGTCCTTCCTATTATTCCTCTTTCCTGCCTTGTCACATGTTCCCCATTTACCCTAATGTGCTGCCCTTAATGTATCAGCCCTTTTGTACCTGTCTTTGTCAGTCATTATTTTGTCTTTGTGCGCTACGAGGTGCCGCTGTTATGTATTCCCTGTATCTATGTGATAGTCATGTGTCTCTGTAATGTGGGCGATCGAGACTACCGTGGAGATCCGAGTTTCAGGCAGCCTCTCCTGACCGTCACATTACTATAAAGCTTGAACCTGCACTGAAATACAGAAGCACATTGTTTTTGGGTTTTTTTACACACCAAATTCTTGCAGTCATTATAAATCACACATGCTTGAGCTTCATATGTTTGCTTGCCCTACCATTGAATTGCATTGTTGAACGCATGCATGTCTGCCATAATGACTTGTTGTCTTTCCTTAAACTCTAATGCGCCGTCATGCTCTCAATTCATTCAGCTGTTCATTCTTAAACGTATTTATTATGTTATATTGTCATCAATACAGTGCATGACTGTGGCATCTGGTTCTCATGTGTTATTCTTCCTTCTCATGTTACTCTTCAACTCAAACTAAAGGAAGGATCAAGCAGAGACTTCGACAAAGTTAGTATCTTTTTTATTTTCTCTTGATATTTAATCCATCTGTACTTGATTGTATAAAAGAAAAGGAGTCTTGCACATCTTAAAGGAGTAGTTTGTAATTCTAGAGCCTTCTCATGCTTGTAAGGTTACAGTGAAAACATTTGACCAATCATGTGCCTTCACCCAGGCTGTGTCTCGATCCTCTCCCTAGCTCACTAGACAGAGTACTGATCAATGAGTCGGCCATTTTAAGGGCTGTCTCTCACTTTCCCTTTCTCTTAGTCACAAAATTGTTCCAGTGCAAATTTGCTCAGCTGGAAAAAATGGCGGACAAACTCAACTTTGTCGACAAACAGTAGCTAGTAATTTTGACTAGCTAGTTATCGATGGAGCTCTGAAATGCTTTCAAAGTAATTTTGAACTTTACATGGTTTGAGCCTAATTATTTTTTGAAAAGATCCACTAGCCAGACTATGGTCCCGCTTGAATTTTACATTTTATGACATATAAAGATCAGTTGCTGGGGCTCCTGATGGTCCAGCGGCAGGATCCCGCGCTCTCATTGCCACGGCCCGGGTTCGATTCCCGGGCAGGGCGCCAACCCAGCCACTGAAGAGTTAACTCTAAGTGCCAGTCCCAAGCCCGGATAAAAATGGTCCCTTCTGTGTTACAAATGTAGAATTTGTGCGACCATAGTAACCCCTTTAAACAATACAAACTGCACCTTTAAGATGTTTGCTCATGTAAACAGAAGCCTTAATTGATGAAAGTCATCAGATCTGTTTCACAGAAATCTTGTGAATGACGGATGTATTTTTCAAAAATATGTGATTATTACATGTTAATAAACAGTATGAAACATAAGCCATAAACTGCACCTTGGAGTTGAACTAGTCAGTTAATTTATAATGAAACACATCATGTTTGTAGTCCTCTTAGAGACAAATATTATTTCTATCTGTAATTATGTTGCCTAGATGCAGATGTGTTGGAAAGCTGTGTGTGTGTCCATGATGGAAAACTAATTGCAAGGTCTTAGTGTTGTGTCGTGTTTGTCACATATGTGTGAAATGTGCTCCATTGGGGACATTGTTTTGAGTTAAAGAGAGAAAAAACGCGAGCGAGGCTGACACTAGCCCTACTACAGTTATTAGGCTAATGGATGCTGCTCTCGAACAGCTTAAATTGACATCCTACAGACAGCTGCATGATTTTCCATCATAATTAGCACATGATTTCTAAGAACCGGAGGGAGAATAATGGCCTTTGGCCAAACATGGGAAAAAAATCATCATAATAGCTAAGCCAGGCCAAATAATATCATTTATCATATATCAGAGGCTCAGAGACGTGAATAAAACCTGATCATTTATTTATCCCTGTCTGGCCTTTTTGTGAAAAGCCATATCCAAGATGTAAACGAGGCGCAGGATTGAAGGTCCTTTATCAGAGTAATCTGGTTTCTAAAGCGTTTATTGCTCCTAATGAGTCTGAGGTCTCTTGCCTGCTGACTCACTGGTCATCAGAAACTTTCCCATGTGTTGTTGTAGAGGCATTAGCATAGCTTTTCTGACTAGCACAAAGGTTACAAATTAAAATCAGAGAAAAAGCAACTGAACTAACTTGACATTATGCCTGTATCTCTTCCTTGATCCCAGTAAGGGTTTTAGGGATAAGCACGGACTTCGAAGGAAACTGAGTTTGAGGAGGTATATGTGCCATGCATCGTGTTCTGCTAACTTTTGGAATGCTAAACTGACTCTTAAGTGCATGGACAATTTTTTAAAAAAAAAATACGGAAGGGAGGGGATTTTGTTCTTTAGATGCAATAAGACAGGAAGTGACATCTGTGTGCTGTGAGATTATATGTGCAGTGGTGGCTTGTCTATAGTAGCAGGTGGGATAGAGACATATACAGAATATCAGTCGTTTAACACGTTACTCTTTATAAAGCCTATTATGACCTAAGATTTCCAAAAATGTTTCAGTTTGACAGATCCAAAATGTTTCAGAATCATAACGCAGTGTGCCCTGTATAATTTGGCTACATGGCTTCCTTCTTCTATGAGATACATTATATTGGCAAAAGTTTTGGGACGTCTGCTTTTACATACACATGAATGTAATATGGAGTTGTCCCGCCCTTTGCAGCTATAACAGCTTCAACTCTTCTGGGAAGGTTTTTCCACAAAATTTAGTGTGTTTATGGGAATTTTTGACCATTCCACTAGAAGCGCATTTGCGAGGTCAGGCACTGATGTTGGATGAGAAAGCCTGGCTCACAGTCTCTGCTCTAATTCATCCCAAAGATGTTCTGTTAGGTTGAGTTCAGGACTCGCTCATCCATGTCTTTATGGACCTTGCTTTGTGCACTGGTGTGCAGTCATGTTGGAGCAGGAAAGTTGGGAGCATGAAATTGTCTAAAATGTCTTGGTATGCTGAAGCATTAAGAGTTCCTTTCACTGGAACTAAGGGGCCGAGCCCAACCCCTGAAAAACAACACCTGAATTCAATGATTTGGAGGGGTGTCCCAAAACTTTTGGCAATATAGTGTAAGTGGAGAGTCATGACAGCTTTGTTTCCAGACGGACCATTAAAAACGCGACACACCTCCTGTAGAATCCAACCAATCAGATGACGACTTCAAAACTCCTGAAGTGTTTCTAATTTTATATGTTACATGCATCAGATGTTCAGTTAATGGTTCATGGGGGTGACGTCTGAGGCTAGCAAATATCTAGCTAGCTAGGTTGTTATTGTGTCTTTGTAGTGCAGTTATCAGCAACCGCAAACTAACACAACTGAACCTGTTGCTAATAAAATTCTGTTTGATTTTGGTAAAGCAGTGATTGAAATATTGGAAAGATATCTGCAATTTCTGAGTGAAATTGCTGATCATCTATATATATTTTAAGCTTTTGGGCCACACTTTTAGGCCATATTTCAGTTCTCTTATAGAAAACTGGTCTACAATCAGTTTATCTTTAATTAATTTACTTTGTATTGTACTGTTACTTAAAAAAAAAGCGTAAGTCAAGTGTGAAAGCCTCTCAGTTCATTCTGAAGCTACGTCCCCATTTCTGAGGCTAATTCGTGAGGCAGAGGCGTTGTTTAATGTCTTGCCCCACCAAAGTCTATGGCCATGAGCCGCTGCTGTAAATAGATGAAGTTGAAAAAAACTTGCTTGCACATGAAAATTTGCTTTTCGCACTCAGACAATGCATGCTAATGATCCCAATCATAATAATCTCTTAGATGTGCTAGTGTTGGTTAATATACTGGATTTTTTCCCAGTCTGGCTGCATTGGTTGTAATGATTAATATTACTATTTTTACTAGTTACTATGTTATTGCTATGCCTCTTGGGATATGGTTATTTTAGCCTTGTTCTAAATCCAAGCAACATTTGCTAGGCTTTCAAAGCAGGAAGGTGGATTTTAGAAATAGAAATTGATTTGTAAGAAAGGGTGTGTCAATTAAACCTGTCTGTAACTCTAATATCAATCCTAATTTTCAGGAGTTGAGTCATACAAAATCTTGTGGTTTGACATGCTAACATCTGCTATTGATGGAGTTGAAGGCTAACCATAAAAACACTAACATCTATAGGATGCTGCGCATGCTAGAGGACAAAAACTTGTCTTATACAGTAAAATGTATATGAAATGTATAGAATTATTTGGGGCTTTTGTAGGTTAGAGCTGAGAATGTAGAAATGTTTAAACACCTTTCAGTCAGAATCTGATACTAATAACTCATGTTAACACTCTTAGTTTAAAAGGAACATGGCCTCCGGTGGCATGGGATAATAGAGGATGTGTGTATAGCAAAGATAGAAATGAACACAATGTCAGTGAATGAGTTTGGGTACAGCTTGGGAGCAACAAGATGTCCCACCGTGTTGCATTACAGAACCTTAAAGTCTTCCGTGCTTGATATCTCTCCGTCTTTTGTTCCTCAGTCAGAAGCTGAGCTTTAAAGACCGTGTAAGGATGGCCAGTCCTCGTGGTCAGAGCATCAAGAGCAGACAGACGTCCATCACAGACCGGCGTTCTCCAGGCTCTGAGATTAATGCAGACGGCTCCAGTCCAGTCAAAGTGCAGAAGAGCTGGAGCTTCAACGACCGCACTCGCTTCAGACCCTCTCTCCGTCTCAAGAGCCAGTCCCGCTCTACCACCGACGGTGAGGCCTCACACTGCTGGTGTAAAAAAATAAATAAATAAATTTTTTAAAAATTCCAGAATGATAGTGTGAACTGAACATTAATATTCTTTCCAAATTACTGACAATATTGGCATCAAAACAACAATTACATAAAGTACTTGTAAAAAAAACATACACCGATCAGGCATAACATAACATGACCACCTGCCTAATATTATGTTCCCACCTTTGCTGCCAAAACAGCCCCAAGGCATGAACTCCACTGGATCGCTGAAGGTGTGCTGTGGTATCTGGCACCAAGATGCTAGCAGCAGATCCTTTAAGTCCTGTAAACTGAGAGGTGGAGCCTCCATGGGCCATACTTACAGGACCACTTTTGATAGATACTGACCACTGCAGACCGGGAACACCCCACAAGAGCTGCAGTTTTGGAGATGCTCTGATCCAGTGGTCTAGCCATCACAATTTGGCCCTTCGTCAAACTCGCTCAAATCCTTACTCTTGCCCATTTTTCCTGCTTCTAACACATCAACTTGAGGAGAAAATGTTCACTTGCTGCCGAATATATCCCACCCACTAACAGGTGCCGTGATGAGGACATAATCAGTCTTATTCACTTCACCTCTCACTGCTCAGAATGTTATGGCTGATCGGTGTACACTAACAGGATGTTCTTTATTTATAAATGAAACCTTTGCTGTATTCTAAGCAGAATCACACAATCAGTTCATGCAGATATACAGAAATAATGAAGTAATGCACAGCGGGGTAGCGGCACTCTACTTGAGCATTGTGCCTCATCACACCCCCTCACATGCACTTCTCTTATTTATTCAACACCTTCATCCATAAGTCAACATGATAAAGCTATTTCAAACATGATTATGGTAACTATGATAAAACCCTCAAGCTCTGCTGAAGCACCTGACACAAACGATGGGTTTCTGTTCTCTCAGTCCGTATACTTCTCCCTTCCCTGTTATCCCTTTGTCTAAGGGCTGCCGTTGCAGATCAAGTCTCCTCTTTGCGGCTGTGGGAATACACTGTTTTTTCAGACATCCGAACCTTCAAACTGTACACACACACTTCACACACATGTATTCTAGGCTGCGACCTCTTCCAGCGTTTTTAAGCATCAGCCTTCTACATCCGCTGAAATTTAATCTTGAGGTCAGCAACCCTGCCGACGTCGAAACCGACTCAAGGCTGCGATGAACATGCCGTGTGTGTGTGTTTGTGTGTGTGTGTGTGTGTGTTTGGGCTCTACTGTCCAACTCTGATTTCATTTGTAGATCATGATCATTTTGTAGAAAAATGGTACAATCTAGGATCAAAATTTCTGAAGCAAACTTGCATACTTGAACACTAGCATACTTGCATACTTCATACTATGAACATGCTATCAAACATGCGTACACTAGCATCCGTGCATACTAGTAAACATTCATACTAACATACATGAATAATTGTATATTTGCATACTATTAACATACTAGCAAACATTCATACTAGAATACTTGTGTACTAGCATAGATGTGTAGAGTTGCTCTTGTGTTGTGACAGCTGTGACACCAAATTTCCCCATGGGGATTAATACAGTTCTCTCTCTCTCTCTCTCTCTCTCTCTCTCTCTCTCTCTCTCTCTCTCTCTCTCCCATCACTTTTATTCATTCTCTCCTCTTTCCTTCTCTTTGCTCTCTGTCTCTCTCTCTTTTTTCCTTTCTCCCTCTCTTGCTCTCTTGTTCTCTCCTCACTTTTATTCACTCTCTTCTCTCTCTCTTCTTTGCTCTCTCTCTCCTTCTCTCTCTCTCTCTCTCTCTCTCTCTCCCCTCGCTTTTATTCATTCTCTCCTCTTTCCTTCTCTTTGCTCTCTGTCTCTCTCTCTTTTTTCCTTTCTCTCTCTCTTGCTCTCTTGTTCTCTCATCACTTTTATTCACTCTCTTCTCTCTCTCTTCTTTGCTCTCTCTCTCTCCTTCTCTCTCTCTCTCTCTCTCTCTCTCTCTCTAGTAAAATGTAAAATGCCAGCAATGTCTATACTTGCATACTTTTCAGTATTACACAGTCTGAAGACTTTTTTACTTGTTAAAGTACTGAACACAATGATAAAGTACTAAATCTCATTTTTGCTGTAATTGCACTTTTCATTCTTTCTTTCCCTCTCATTGGTGGTTGGTGTATTGTCTTTTTTTTAATTAATTTTATTTACACTTTCCTCTTTTGTGGCTCTTTTGTTATTAACAATTTTCTAGTCTAATAAGTCACACTGCTTTTTCTTCTCCATTTGAATGTAACACTATAAAGAACGCACTGGCACTGATGACTAAGTGGAAGATTAACTTACTTGATTAGCTTGATTAGTGAGCTGATGTGTGTGTCTGTGTCTGTGTATATTAGCAGGTGAGGCTAATATGGTACCGGAGGAGAGCATCGATGAGAAAGGCTGTCACTGTGAGTTCTCTGCTGAAGACTTGTTACCAGCAGTGAAGAGCGTGATCCGAGCAGTCCGGTAATCTTCAGCACGCCATCATGCTCTCACACACTCTCACACCACTTTCACTTTAATCACAAGTACAAAGTGAGCATCGAGCTAAACAGTGGGGTGTTATGCACACAAATACCCTGTAGTAGGGCTTCTAGGATTACAGTCTGGTCACTAGCACTGATTCCTATCCAATGAACTACCTTCACTCATACTTGCACACTAGACTACTACTGGAAAGTATAGATTATAGTACAGTAGCATGCATACTTGCACACTACTGGAAAGTATGGATTATAGTACAGTAGCATGCATACTTGCACACTACCGGAAAGTATGGATTATAGTACAGTAGCATGCATACTTGCAAACTTGGACACTAGCATACTAGCCAAAAGCATAAAAAAATGTCATACTAGTGCACTTACTTGCATGCTTGAGCCATGCAACATGCATACTAGCATACTTAAATACTATTATATTGAATGTTAATTTACTAGCATACTTACAAACATGTGTACTAGTATAATTTATAACTAACTTATTAGAAAGCATGAATGCTAGTCATTCTAGCCATCCTGCATGCAGGCACACTTTCATTTCGGCCTACTAGCATACTTGAATACTTTCATACTAGCAAATATGCATACTATGCCATACTAGCATATTTGAACATGGATGCAAACTTGAGCACTATCATACTAGCCATGATGAACATTAGCTACACCGCATGCATGCTAACTAGCCAACTTTAATGCAATCAAAGTAACAAACATGTACTCGCATACATAGAACCTTGTATTCTTAACCACTAGCATTCTAGCCAACATGGTTAGTTCTATTGAACCAGCACCATACTAGCCATACTGCATGCATGCATACTAGCATACCTGAGCACTTTCATCAGGGCCTACTTGCATACATGAGCACTAGTAAACTAACATACTAGTCAACAACAACTCTAGGCATACTGCATGTATTCTTACTAGCATATTTGAAGACCATCGTACTAGCAAATATACATACTCTGCATTAAAGTAATGATTAAACTGCAGCATATTAGAAATCATGCAAACTTGCATAGTTGAGCACTAGCATACTAGTCAACATAAATACTAGACATACTGTATGCATGCTTACTAGTATACTTGGATACTATCAAAGTAGCAAGCATGTACTATTGTACCTTGCATTATTAAGCTCTAGCAAACTAGCATACTTGAGCACTAGCATACTAGACAACATGAATGGTAAACATACTATCCAGCACCATACTAGCCATACTGCAGGCATGCAAACTAGCATACTTGAGCACCTTCATCTTGGCCTAAGTATACTTAAACACTGTCATGCTAGCAAAATACCAGATTTAAATTGTAGCATACTAACAAACTTGCATACTTGAGCACTAGCATTGAGCACAGCATGAATGCTAAACACACTATCCATACCGCATGCATACTTGAGCACATGAGTTTTGCTTTACTTGAATACTTCAATACAATTTAACAAACATTATTGCTAACAACCTGAAAACATGCATTCAGAATGCATGCATACTAGCACACCAGTGTAGCGCCCAACATGTCTATTTGCACACTTGAGAATTTGTATTGCGCACTAGACTTCTTGATTATTTGCACACTACCGTGTTAGCATACATCCATACTAAGGTATGCTAGGGTATATTGAGGTGTACTGATATATATTCACATAACTGCACATTTCTATACTTATAAGTATACATAAGGGTCATGCTGTACATGTATCAGGCATAACGTTATGACAAGCTGCCTAATATTGTGTTAGTTCCACTTTTGCTGCCAAAAGCTTTGACCCGTCGAGGCATGGACTCCACTAGATCCCTGACGGTGTGCTGTAGTATCTGGCAACAGATCCTTTAAGTCCTGTAAGTTGAGAGGTGGGGCCTCCATGGGCCTTATTACAGGACTTAAATGATACTTTTGATAGATACTGGCCACTGCAGACCGGGAACACCCCACAAGAGCTGCAGTTTTGGAGATGCTCTGATCCAGTGGTCTAGCCATCACAATTTGGCCCTTCATCAAACTCGCTCAAATCCTTACACTTGTCCATTTTTCCTGCTTCTAACACATCAACTTTGAGGACAAAATGTTCACTTGCTGCCGAATATATCCCACCCACTAACAGGTGCCATGATGAGGAAATACTCAGTCTTATTCATTTCACCTCTCACTGCACATAATGCTATGCCTGATCGGTGTTTGTCTATAGTTATGAAATAAATATGAAAAATACAATTCAGGAAGTACAAGAGCATGCTGTAGTATTTTGCTCTGTTATCTTGACTTCAGCACTCTGCCAGCAGTTATTTTGAATATCTCCTGTATGCATAATAAGCTTTAATGAACACGTGATGGTCAGTGCAGTGTTGTGATTGTGCTGCAGGGTGTGTTGTGTGCTAATGTGTTTTTTTAGAGCCTTGAACTTTGGCTTTGGAAGATGCTGTGTGTGTGTGTGTGTGTGTGTGTGTGTGTGTGTGTGTTTGAGGGGAATATTTATTATATCTCTGCTCAAGGGTTTCTCAGGGTATCAAATTTCTGTTTTTCTGGTTATTGCTGTGTGATAATTTTTTTTGATGAAAATATAAGACCCGATATTTAGCGTTAACAGCAGCTAAAAGGTTTTTTTAGTCATTACTGTCCCCTAGTGGTAGTGCCCCCCCCCCCATTAACCTACAACAATGGTCTTTTTCCTTCAGAAATTTTTTTACCATTATTTTCACCATTTATTTTTTATCTTTACATTATGTTTATTTGTCTTCGGGTTTTAAAGACCCAGAATGTATTTTGCCTGTACTGATGTTCTAATTTTTGCTTCTAAAGTTTTTCAAATATTTAATCATTGTACCCCGTTTTCCTTTTTTCATTGATTTTTTTTTAACTGTCATTTATTTTTGAATCTTTCATTTCTTTTGCTCTTTTAAGCCAAGTATTTTGTTAAAACAATAGCTGTATATTTATTTTGCCTATGTTGTAAAAGAAAAAAAAAAAGGGGGGGGTCCAATGTTTTGTAACAACCATCAATAATTTAAAACAAAATTAATATGTTTTTAAAAAGGCCTAGATGTTTTTTTTTGTATAACAGCCAAATATTTCTTTTATTTCTTTTTTCTTTTATTTGTACCTTTTCTTTTTCCTTTAACAAGATAACGTTCACAAAGCCTAAACATTCTCGTACGCTGATTGTGCATGTTCTTAAATGATAAAATGTTCCATTATAACGGTGTATATTTACATGCAGGATCATGAAGTTCCTCGTGGCGAAGAAGAAGTTCAAGGAGACGCTGCGTCCTTATGACGTCAAGGACGTGATCGAGCAATATTCAGCAGGACACCTGGACATGCTATGCCGGATTAAAAGTTTACAGACGAGGTTAGTCACGCTTTAGCCGTGAAATGCAGTGTGGTTTTGACACTAATTCTACTAATGCTACTAATAATGTATGTTGTCAGCTTAATATGAAAGTTTGGTCTGTTTTTAATTGCAGGATCACACTGACACTTTATGCATACTAGCATACTTAAACAATAACATAGCAATGAGCATACATACTTAAACACTAACATAACAATGAATATACATACTTAAACATAGTAATGAAAATGCATACTAGCATAACTAAATACTAACATAATAATGAATATGCATACTTAAACAATAATGAACATGCATACTGGCATACAACATAATAATGAATATGCATACTTAAATATAGTAATGAACATGCATACTAGCATACTTAAGCACTAACATAATAATGAACATGCATACTGGCATACTTAAACACTAACATAGTAATGAATATGCATACTTAAACATAGTAATGAGCATGCATACTAGCATACTTAAACACAATAATAATAATGAACATGCATACTAGCAAACTTAAACACTAAGATAGTAATGAATATGCATGCTTAAACATAGTAATGACCATGCATACTAGCATACTTAAACTTTAACATAGTAATGAGCATGCATACTAGCATACTTAAACACTAACATAATAATGAACATGCATACTGGCATACTTAAACACTAAGATAGTAATGAATATGCATGTTTAAACATAGTAATGAGCATGCATACTAGCATACTTAAACACTAATAGTAATGAACATGCATTCTAGCATACTTAAACACTAACATAGTAATGAGCATTAATGCTAGCATACTTAAACACTAACATAGTAATGAGCATGCATACTAGTATACTTGCTTACAAGAATACTAGCCAGTATGCGTACATGTACACTAGAATACATGCATACTTACTTACTAACTACCACAGTTGCATACTTCAACAAGTATGTTAGCAAGCATTTTATCATTCCTAAATACTAGCATATTTGCATACTGGCATACTAGTTTGCATGCATCCAAGCACACTTGAATATTTGGACACTAGCATACACTAGCATACTGACAATCATGTGTACTAGCATACTTAAGGAGTTGCATACTAGCAAGTTTAATACTTACCTGGCATACTAGTATATAAATGTAAGACTAATAGTGTACATACATACATGTTGGCCTACTAGTACACTTCAACACTAGCATACTTACGCACTAGCCTAGGTGCATATGTCCATGCATACTTGAAAGATAATTTGCTCTCTTTGGATCTTTATTTTTCTCTTAATGTAAAGGTTTCTTCTCACTAAGCAGCTTGATGAAATATTTTTGCATATAAACAATTTGCTGTGGAAATCTTTGAACAAAATCTTATATCGGATTGCTCGGAAATTGCTTTTCTTTTTCACCTGAAGGCTGCTATCATGGGGACACACACTTTTATGACATTCTCTTTAACATCACTTGCACTCACAAAGCAAAGAAAAAAATAACCAGGATTCATATTCCGTAGTTGAAGTATATACACTGTGGATTTTATCAGACATTTTGTACATGCGTTGTCTTGTACTGTATAAAAAGGTTTATCTGGAACGATATTTCAGCATGTCACTATGTGTCTCAGGGTGGATCAGATTTTAGGGAAGGGGCAGGTCCCTGTAGATAAGAAGCTGAGGGAGAAGATGCTGTCTGATGGAGATCTGCTGGAGGACGTCAGCATGTTGGGGAGGGTGTGTAAAGTCGAGAGGCAGGTGAGTGTCTACTGTCAGGAGCAAACATTTTATTACAAGCCTAGTTCAACTGTAATTGTTTTTTTTTTTTAACTCATTCATTTTACTATTCTTAACAAGCTCATCTCACTTTTTTCATAATTGTCTTACTGCAACTCCATCAGCGTTCATATATACATTTTTTTGTTTGTATACTTTCTTCCCTTTCCCACTAGTATAATAAATTCTATTTAATATTCTATTCTTAGTATTTCTTTATTCTTATTTTATTCTTTTTTTTATTCTTATTGATTCAGTTTTTATGGCACGGACAGTATGTATGTTATGATAGAGCATTTCATAACATGTATGTCATGAAAAAATTGTCACATCAAATTAGAATACAAATATTTATGCATTTATATTTTTAACATTAAATCTATTTTACAAATTCTTTGGTGGTCCAGCAGCAGGATCCCTCGCTCTCATTGTCATGGCCCGGGTTCGAGTCCCGGGCAGGGAGCTAACCCAGCCACTGAAGAGTTAACTTCCAGTGCCGGTCCCAAGCCTAGATAAAATGGTAGGGTTGCTTCAGAAAGGGTTTCCGGTTTAAAAACCTGTGCCAAATCGAAACATGTGGACCAAATGATCCACTGTGGTGACCACGAACAGGGAGTAGCTGAAAGAACAACAATTTCTTGATAAAAAAATTCTTTGACGTTCTTTAACAAACCGAAAAAATCTAACCGCTGACAAATTTTAGTCATGGAAAAATAATTGGCGTTAGGGTGGTGTGACTTTACCAAACTAAAGTTGATTATTTTCCAGTAACAGCACATGCTTTGATTGTGTTTTGGCCGAAACATGGAGCTACAGCTTTAGCTAGAATGTCAAGCCAAATCATGTCAAACATGAAAAAATGCAACTTTTGGTGCATGAACATTATGGAGCTCTGAGAACAGTGACACTTCTTTTCTTAAGTGGTTTATAATCTTAATATTTGTATTTTAGATAGGTTAGGTTCTCTTGTCTGTATTTCCTGTGAACAGCAGATACTTTCCCAAAATTCCCTAGAATTCCCTATTTTATAGAAAACTAAAGAAAGTCCAACTCAAAACACGGTAAGTACTTTACAACAATTTAGCCAGAGATCAGGACAATCACTCAGGGAGAACTACAAGGGTATGTTTCACTCCAACAACATGTATTTCATCAAGTGTTTGCATGTCTCCTGTCTAGGTCCAGTCTATTGAATCAAAGTTGGACTCGTTGCTGGATGTCTACCGGCAGGTCCTGCAGAAAGGCACGTCCTCCGCTCTCAGTCTGTCCTCTCTGCCCCTGTTCGAGCTGGCCCAATCGACAGACTACCCAAGTCCAGTCTTTACCAAGGATCTCTCCTCCCCTTCACAATTCAGCCAAGTGAGTAGCTCCAACTTCCCCCGGGGCTTCCATCTCATCCTGGCTCCCAACGACTTCAACTTCAACTTGAACAACTCATCCGGGTCTCCCTCTGTAGACGACAAGCTCAGTTCTGCCTCACCGTTTAGCCCATCTCCGCTTCAGCCTCTTGCCACACCAACTACAGATTGCCCACCTGTTTTCATGCCAAACAATATTCACCCTGGAGGGGTGCATTTTCCCAGACTGGCCAGCCCTCCTCCACCCCCACCATCGTCTGCCCGGTTTCAGCTGCCCCTGTTGCCGCTTCAGTCAGGCCGAGTGAACAACGGATCAACCCAATCCCAGTCCAGTCCTTCTGATCATTTCCCACCCTCGTATTCAAACAGATCCCAGCAGGACTTGGCACCAAGCTCTAGAAATCATCCCAGCACCAAAGAGGACGCTTCCTGGAGGAGACATATGAGCCCAGAGATGGGAATGGAGATGGACCCTCTGGTGGAGCTCTCACCCTCCTCGGTGCCAGATGGAGAGGACCAGGCCGTTTCTGCAGGAAAGTCCTTCTCTGTCCAGGACCTCATCAGGATTCCAGAGATTGATGGGCATCACAGCCTCTCAGCCAGCAGCAGCCAGGACTCTTTGGCTGCAGAGAGTGAGGTAGTAGGAGGTGGCTGGGCTGAGGCGGAGCTCTTCATCGCTGATGGAGACCTGGAGAACTCTGTGCAGACTCGGTCCCCAGGCTTTGGCTTCCGGGCACAGCCGTCGGCCAATTCCAATTTCTCCTCTGAACTTTTGAGGACAGGGACAGCAACGAGGGACAGCCTCAGCATGGCACCCAAATTGGGTGCTACAAAGCCTTTCATTATGCCACACGTTCGGCTAAAACAATAAGTCACCGACATGATGAACTCTTATTCGACTTCTTGAAGAACGTGAAGCTTGCTTAAAAGCTGTGTCTTATTTTTAAGTATTTTTATTTTAGATGCCAGAAATGGGAGGTCAGAAAAGCAAGGATGGAGTTTCGGGTATTGTTTTTATTTTAAAAATTATTTTCAATTTTAAATTTAATTTTATATATTATTAAGTACTGATTTATTTAGGAAGAAGAAAAAAAGTTTCATCTCATGAACTTACATGAGGATTTTTGATTTGCATGCAGTGTGCTTTTTTTAAGCACTGTATTTTTGGGTTAACCTAATGAGGGAAATCCGCAATATAATGAAAATGCGCTTTCTTACGTGTTATTACTTTGTTTAGTTCATAGCAGAATGAAATTGACATTTTTTGTTAATTTCCTTTTGGGTCATGTTCCATTTCGCATGTCACAAGAAAAAAAAACTTGCATGTGGAGACTGGAAATGTATTTTATATGTGAATGTTTTATTGATTGGCTCTTTCATGTACATGGGTCAAATCAGGGTTGAATTGTGTTCTCAAGTCAATCGGTTCACTCACTTAGTCTCAGACTGGTTGTTTTGGTCCACACCTAAGTGCGATTGCTGTGTTCACAATTGCCTAAACAAACCACATAGGTAAAAGTGCCATAACAAACTTAAAAACAATTGCATGCCTCCATTCACAAAACATCAGAAAAACAGGAAATGATGTTAAACCGGAAAGGTAGGATCATGAACAAGTCGGCTTGACAATGCCCTTTGATCATTTTAGATGCTAATGGTTTTTAAAGATACAAGAAATAAGGCACTGAAGACAAAAGGGAGAGTTATGAGCAGAGGCAGGTCTAGAGGAAGTGTCAGGGAGCCACCAGGGCTATGAAACTAATTGCTATAAACAGCCAGGTTTGATAATTCATCATTGGTTGCTGGATTGTGGGAATTTTCAGGATGTTTGTGTGAACGAAGCCAATAAATTTTTAGAAATAAACGTGTGACACCTTTTCAGGCAGCAGAAGAAACCAGGACTCATCTGATTTTGGATGCAATGAAAAGCCAAGATTAATGTTTTGGAGGTTTCTCTAGGGGTGTTTACATAACAAAATCTCACAAAGACACCTCCCTTAGCTCAAATCTAACAAATCCAAATAAATCAGCACAGTGAAGCTGTATAAAGAAATAAAAGCCTAGTGTCAGTGAAAACAGCTACATGATAAATGCTAGCGAGGTAGAATGAAGGCGCTGTTGGCTATCCATGCCATTAATGAGTCTTTTTGTTGTTGTTTCTTCATTTTAAAATGGCACATTGCTGGATGTGTATTTGCAGCAGACTCTGAGAAAGCGGTGTAAGCAGAGAGACTGTAATAAACTCCAAATCTAATGAGCTTTCTAAGCAGTGTTGATTTATGAAGGAAGAAAATCTTTCTTTCAATGCAGTGTGCTCATTAATCCATGTTAAACAAACAATACTGTTTTGTGCCTCAGTAGTATTTAATCATATTTATTACTATTTATTCTTTTATACTTACATGGCTACTTTTTCTGAGATTTGAATGAGACACACACACACACACAAACACACACACATATCCTCAGTAAGACCAATATACTAATGGTTTGGTTCCCCCTCTTTTTGCCTCCCATGAAAACAAATCCTAGATCCTCCACTGAGTATGAGAAGCCCGTTGAGCTAAAATAAAATTATAGACCTAACAGTAATGCTGTAAAACAGCGATAATAAATACCACGTTATTTGTTATATCCTAAGAGAAAAAGACACTGTTAATATCCTATAACATATAGTATACTATATTTATAGATACTATATTCTGGTTTTGTCAAGCTAACACTTTTCTTTTAAACAATATAAATGGTTTTGTACATCTTTCAAATGTTACATTACATGTGAAATCTTTTATTTTTCTTTCGATATAATAAGTCCCAGACATATCTAAGGACATACCTTTACTGTTGAACACTGTACAGTTTTGAATTAAAAAAATAAGATTAATTAAATATTGAGCAGAGCATAAAACTCAAGATTCTCCTATTTTACTGTCTCCTGTTTTGTTCTGATATGTAAAAAAAAAAAAAAAAAAAAAAAAAAATTTTCCAAGAGAGTCATGCAGGTTCTCTAAAATAATTAGTTTGCTAATGCTAAGCTTGCTAATGCTAACTACATTCATTTGTTGTTAGCCTGAATAGTGCTATTGTGTTTACTATTATATCTAAGAGCTTATAATTATTACTTATATATGGAGAATATATATATATATATATATATATATATATATATATATATATATATATATATATATATATATATATATGTATATATATATATATATGGAGAGTACATCATTAGCTGTGACACTGTTTTGGGAACAGCTAAAATCAACATTGCTGTTAGCCATAGCTCCCACTGATAAATATTTTAAAAATGAGCACAGCTTTAAATCGACCGAAAAGACACTACTCTTTAGTGATCCACTTCATAATAGGGTTATAGGTACAATATATTGCCAGAAGTTTTGGGACGTCTGCCTTTACATGCACATGAATGTAATATTGAGTTGGTCCGCCCTTTGCAGCTATAACAGCTTCAACTCTTCTGGGAAGGCTTTCCACAAGGTTTAGGAGTGTGTTTATGGGAATTTTTTGACCATTCCACTAGAAGCACATTTTTGAGGTCAGGCACTGATGTTGGACGAGAAGGTCTGGTTCGCAGTCTCCGCTCTAATTCATCCCAAAAGTGTTCTAGCAGGTCGAGGTCAGGTCAGTCAAGTTTCTCCACACCAAACTCGCTCATTCATGTCTTTATGGACCTTGCTTTGTGCATTGGTGTGCAGTCATGTTGGAACAGGAAGGGGTCATCCCCAAACTGTTCCCACAAAGTTGGGAGCAAGAAATTGTCCAAAATGTCTTGGTATGCTGAATCATTAAGAGTTCCTTTCACTGGAACTAAGGGGGCTGAATTCAATGTTTTGGATGGGTGTCCCAAAACTTTTGGCAATATAGTGTATATGGGTGGAGAATTGTTGATAAAAGTGCTTCTTACTGCCTGAGCTGGATATGTACATAATTAGCTGTGACACTGTTTTGGGAACAGCTATAATCAACATTGCTGTTAGCCATAGCTCCCACTGAGAAATATTTCAAAACTGATCACAGCTTTAAATCCACCGCAATGAAACTACTCTTTAGTGATCCACTTCACAGTAGGGTTATAGGTATAAGGTTATAGTTGTACATGTAAATAAATACACACCTGAGGTGGAGTCTTCTCATGTTAGCCATCTGTTAGCCAAATAGCTAGATTACTAGCTATTTATTTTGTGTAATGTTGTTCATCTGTTAACATGTTCTGCTAGTAAGCGAAGTGTTTCAGCATAATTCTGAACTGCAGGCTAAAAATTTCAGCTTTCAGTCAACAAGAGTCATGAAATGGAGTTTCAATCAAGCAGCTGTTAGTGATTAGCACGATAGCTTGCAAGCTAGCAGGAGGAGGTAAGGTATAGAGGAGTAAATGTAGGTAAGTAAATACAAAATGTTGTCATGTTTCTGTACTGTATGTTTGCTACTCAAGAGCATACTTTAATTTCTTTGCAAAGTTTATGCAAGTCACTTCTAATAAAAATCGCTAATATGCTAAGGTGATGTGTTTATAACTATATAATAATATCTTTTCCAGGCAGCGTAGCTAAACTCCACTTTGTTTGTCTACATGCAGAAACTGATTCAGAGGTTAGTATGCTTCATTTCCAAAAAGTAAAACTAAAACAGAAACAGAAAATTCGACAACAGCAACAAAAAATGAGTGCTTAATGTTTTTTTTTTTTTTATTGTTTATCCATGTTAAATGAGCTTATGGAGAAAACTATGTCCATATATTAAAGTACATGAGTGCAAGTGCAAAATATTTAGCTCATGCTTTCTCAAAGTGCTAAGGGAGTCTCGATAAAGTGCGCTAGCTAAGGTAGCATCATGCATGCAGCCAGAAAAGACACTTTTAAAGCTACGTCACGACACACCAGCTCAACATGGACCAAAAGGAATTAGTTGAAAAAAATCCTTCACTACAATAAGCAGAAAAGGCTGATTGCTCTTGCATGCCAGATCACATTAGCAATGTTAACCACATGGCTGGTCAGGACTGGGAAAGGTTCTCAGACTATTGCACATTAAGCAGAGAAGATAGAATCACACCTAGATAGATTTTCCGCTCCATCATCTAAACTCTACTGTAAGGTGCAGATAAATATCCACAGAACATCAACTGACAATTCAGACTAGAAACTTAAAACCATAAATACAGTGGTACAATATATTAATGAACATCATCACTGTTAGAGCGGTTTTTGGGTTTTTTCCTTCGTCTACTCTTGCGATGCATTGTGATAATTTGCCAGGCTTTGACTATTAAGCTAAGGTGCGGATGGATGATGTGGATTCTGCTGTGGCTGACTCGAGAGGTTGCAGCCCTGCACAATATTCATTTGTTCTTCTGGGCCTTCTGGGCAGATTTGGTGATCTTGCCTGAAGTAGGCGTCTTCTTCTCCACTCCTTTAATGACGCCCACTGCCACCGTCTGACGCATGTCACGTACAGCAAAGCGTCCTGGGAGAAAGAAACCAAACAACAATGTGATTTTTTCATATTTGAGGAGCAGTTGAATGGAACAAAAAGACAGAAAGAGAGTCCTTACCAAGAGGAGGGTACTCGGAGAAGCTCTCCACACACATGGGCTTGCCTGGGACCATGTCCACAATGGCAGCGTCACCAGACTTGAGCGATTTGGGATTGTCCTCTAGCTTCTTCCCTGAACGACGGTCAATCTTCTCCTTCAGCTCAGCAAACTTGCAGGCGATGTGGGCCGTGTGGCAGTCCAGCACTGGAGCATAACCAGCACTGATCTGGCCCGGGTGGTTCAGGATAATGACCTTCATGTAGATGAAAACAGTAGATAAAATTTACAGACCCAACAGCAGATTGTTCTCCTCCAAGAATAGCGAGCTTGTCTTTCTATTATTTGGCTCTTTTTTTAAAGTTTGTATTGGAAAGGCATCTGCTCACCTGTGCTGTGAAGTTAGCAGCTTCCTGTGGTGGATCATTCTTGCTGTCTCCCGCGACATTCCCACGACGGATATCCTTAACGGAGACGTTTTTCACGTTAAATCCCACGTTATCGCCAGGCAGTGCCTCAGACAAGGCCTCGTGATGCATCTCTACAGATTTAACCTCAGTGGTCACATTTACAGGGGCAAAAGTCACGACCATGCCAGGTTTCAGGATGCCAGTCTCAACACGACCAACTGGGACTGTACCAATACCTGTGAAGGCAAAGGAAGCTTGAATTCTCTGAATGCAGCATTGGGGAATTCGATATCTTATGCAGTGATATTAGCTGCTATGGTTTTCACATGGATGACTAAACATCTCTGGAAAAATCCTCCTGTCTGGGCTGACAAATGTGTTTCCTCACCTCCAATCTTGTAAACATCTTGGAGTGGGAGGCGCAGTGGCTTGTCGGTTGGCCGTGTTGGAGGTTGAATGGCATCCAGAGCCTCCAACAGAGTCGTTCCTGAGACGCTCCCTTCTTTGCGGTTGATCTTCCAGCCTTTAAACCAGCTCATCTGCGAAAGGCATACACATAAATACCAACCATACACACTCAATTATGCAGCAGATATTTTCTGCTCCATACTAAAGGTGACACCATGCTACACTGTATAGGATTGATTAGGAACATTTGCATTCATTATTCATGTACTGCATTTTACTAACATTTGGGCTAGCCTCGAGCATGTTATCTCCGTTCCAGCCAGATATTGGCACAAAGGCCACTGTGTCAGGGTTGTAGCCAATCTTCTTGATGTAGGTGCTGACTTCCTTCACAATCTCCTCATAGCGCTTCTGGCTGTAATTAGGTTCTGTGGAGTCCATCTTGTTCACACCAACAATCAGCTGCTTCACACCAAGTGTGTATGCCAGCAGGGCATGCTCTCGGGTCTGACCGTTCTTCGAAATGCCGGCTTCAAACTCCCCCACGCCTGCTGCCACGATTAACACGGCACAGTCCGCCTGTGTTCACAGATAAAACAGGTGAAAACATTCAATAATCTGTTCATCTTAAACCTATTTACCAAAGAATGCTGATATAAAATTCCACCAAACTCCATTTCCATAAAACAGACCTGGGAGGTACCAGTAATCATGTTCTTAATAAAGTCTCTGTGTCCAGGGGCATCAATGATGGTGACATAATACTTGCTGGTCTCAAACTTCCAGAGGGAAATATCGATTGTGATGCCTCGCTCCCGCTCAGCCTTCAGCTTATCCAGAACCCATGCATACTTAAAAGAACCTTTACCCATCTGAAATTTTAAAAAATGTGGTTGAAAATTTGGGTTTAGCCAAGAAGAATTTGATGATATTCACATAAATGCTAAATTGTTCTAAGAAACAAGACTAGGAGTGAATGAAATCTTTTTTAAAAATGTAAAAAAAACCTATTTCATCATGAAATAAACTATTTAACATTCTGATCTAAGTGTTTCACCTCAGCAGCCTCCTTCTCAAACTTTTCAATGGTCCTCTTGTCAATGCCACCACACTTGTATATGAGGTGCCCAGTGGTGGTGGACTTCCCAGAATCCACATGGCCGATGACCACTATATTGATGTGCAGCTTTTCCTTTCCCATAGCTTTGGGTTTGTCAGATTACAGAAGGGTATTAGAGTCTAGAGTAAGACACAAACTGAATAATTAATTGGACATACTATATACTTCATTCATAATGTGATGTTCGCCTAATAAATAAGAATAACGAGTTGTTACCATCCATGAGACTGGAAATACGTTGAAATAGTAATTATATACGCAGCTACCAAACCAGTGGCTGAGGGTGTCAAGCTAGTAGACCATTTGCCACTTCGTAAAAGCTTACATTCTAGCATAAACTGACTGAAAATAATGTCAGAGATTTGCTCATTGCTATGCTGTTATTATTTTCTTTCTCAGCTACCAAATATGGTCTACCAACTTGACCAGCTCTATCTGTGTTTTGTCTGCTGGAAACTGGTGACATTAAGCTAATTTTTTTTTCTCCTTTTCCAGCAATTTACAACATACAACATTGTCTGGTGTGATGATACTGGTAACAAATCTTACAGATGTTCATATCGTTATCGTTGATAACCGTATCGCTAATCGGAACCTTTTTTGTAACTTCACAATTGTCGAGCTTAAAATCTGGTTGGTGAAGTCTCTTCGCTTGTTATGTAATACCAGATATTTTAGTTTGGGTCCTGGGAAATATAAAAATGGAACTCAGAAATTCGTCTGTTGGTAATAAATTTAGTAAAAAAGCAGTTTGGATTTATGATTGATTTTTTTTTTGGCTAATATCAATGACGTGTCACCCAGTGTGGCCATTAACATTCTCCTCAATATACAAGTCATGTAATGTACCCTCAAATGAATAACACCTGTCCTTATAAGGAATAATCCTCAACAGATCTTGACAAGATTTATTTCATAGAAAACAAAAACATCTAAGCCTACACCGTCCAAAACATGTAGCTTAAGTAACACCACCCCAGAGACTGGTATTTGGTTTTCCTTGTGCCATCTCCCTGAGGAGTTTTCTACAAATGAAACATTTTAGGCCTTTCCTAGCCATGGCTTCGGAATATTTGATTTATTTGATGTTACCACTTCTTCTTCTTCTTCTTCTTTCGGCTTTTCCCTTCAGGGGTCGCCACAGCGAATCATCTCTCTCCACCTATCCCTATCTTCAGCATCCTCAACACTTGCACCCACTAGCTTCATGTCCTCATTAATTCCATCCATATACCTCCTCTTTGGCCTTCCTCTTTGCCTCCTGCCTGGCAGCTCCATGTCCAACATTCTCCTACCAATATACTCACTGTCCCTCCTCTGAACATGTCCAAACCATCTTAATCTGGCCTCCCTAACTTTGTCCCCCAAACGTCCAACATGAGCTGTCCCTCTGATGTACTCGTTCCTAATCCTGTCCAATCTTGTCACTCCCAAAGAGAACCTCAACATCTTCAGCTCTGCTACCTCTAGCTCTGACTCCTGTCTCTTCCTCAGTGACACTGTCTCTAAACCATACAGCATGGCCGCTCTCACCACTGTCTTGTACAATTTGTCTGTGATATGCTTTTTAAAACAGTCGCATCTAGGCCTTGAACAAAAGCAGAAAGCTTATTTTTTTTAAATGGCGGCCATGTTTTCCTCAGCCGTTGCGTTGTCTAGGCAACAAAGCGCGCCAGCCACCTCTGCGGCAAATTCTAATCCCAAACAAATCGGGGCGCAGGTACGCGCTTCACGGCTATTTCCCGGCACCGTAACACGGTTCGACGTCGTGCACCTGTGCTCCAAATCACCTGTTAATAGCCTGTGTCTAACGTCAGTGACGTGTTAATGTTAATTGTCGTGCATAAACATGCCACACGACGGTGGGCGTGCAAAAGGCATTCCGCTGCGCGCATCATTACAGCCGTGAGGACGATAACATTTTTAGGTCATGCAGAAAAACAATAACAACAACAACAACAACAACAGGGGCGCTTTATTCATACCATTCCTAGGAATAATGCATCTGAACCGACACCTTACATGCTGTATTCACAATTTCCCACACGCATAAACACACACGCAGTAAAAATGCGTTGCTGTTGAAACCGAAGAGACGAGTAACAATGGCGCAGACAAACGTCCATGTAAACACAGTATGCTGTATTTATGTCATTCCCGACCTTGAAGACGACGATGGAGGCCTGACGCAGTAGCAGAGCGGATATACTGACGATGGACGGCTCCCTCAGATGCAGTATGGAGGCTTGGACACCACCGATGACGTCTCCTAGAAGAAGACATGTGTAATATCCGTGTCCGTCAGCAGATGGCGCTCAAACAATGAGTTAAAACAATGGAAGCTTAGGTCCCAAATAAACATGGCAAACCTGAGTACTTGTTTAGATCATTTAAAAACACACAGAATGTATTTAACAGTTACATTTTTACAAGGTGTTGACTTATGGCTTAGCATGTATGCCTCGCACCTTTGCGGCTGGGTGAATTCCTACCTCTGTGCTTACTGGGTTTCCTCCGGGTACTCTGGTTTCCTTCTCCAGGCTGAGGAAATGGCATCACTTAAAGCATGTGAACAAGCACCCTTTAGAATCCCTCAACAGCCCCAATTTCAATTCTCCAGAAGTAATGCATTTTGACATTCTAGACCAAAATGTTATTAGAAAGTCCATCTTTTCCACAAGTCATTTCTCAGAACTGACACGAATGAGCATAAACTCAACCATTTTGGCCCATAATTTTAGTTTGGCTATAACTGTAAGTTAGGCCATAGACAATTTGTTTTATTTTTGTATAATGCAGTTCCTCTATAATTTTATCCGTCCGTTTTCTATACCTGCTTATCCTACTACTGGGTCACAGGGAACCTGGAACCTATCCCAGGAGACTATGGGCAAAATGCAGGGTACACCCTGAACAGGATGCCAGTCTATCGCAGGGCCCAATCACACACACGCTACGGACAATTTAGAGATGCCAATCAACCTACAATGCATGTCTTTGGACTGGGGGAGGAAACCGGAGTTCCTGGAGGAAACCCCCGAAGCACTGGGAAGAACATGCAAACTCCACACACACATCGTGGAGGCAGGAATTGAGCCTCCAGCCCTGGAGGTGTGAAACAAACGTGCTAACCACCAAGCCGCCGTGCTCCAGGGGTACTGCATCATGGCTGACCCTGTGCTCTGACCCTAACCCTCCAAGGGTTGGATAATTTCACTGTGCAGTAATGTACATGTGACAAATAAAGGCCACTTAACTTAAAAATAAATAAATACTAAAAACATAAAGGTCTCCATAAAGACACCGGTAAGCAAATATCTACATGAATACATCACATAAGTTATTTATTTTCTCCATTAACGCATTAACATAACTTTTTTCTGAATTTATGCAATCACTTCCACCATAATTTCTTTCTTTATTTTTCATAGTGCAATTCAATTACATTGTTGTATTCAATTATGTATTTTTAGTTTTAATTTTTAGGCTAATAAATTAAGTGTATATATATAGGTATATAAATCATAATGTTTTATTTGTTCAAATAATTTTGTTTTTGTTTGTTTTTTTTTATCGTTAAATAGTTTTTACATATAATTCCTCCAGCAGATGGCGCCATTTAGTTACCTCTTAACACACACACACACACACACACACCTTTATTGCTATGTTTTATTGCTTTATTACGAGAACTTTAAACTTCTGGAACAGCAAGGTATTAAATATTCTTTAGGGATATTTGTTTCTATCAACACTTTATCTAAGAAGCTGTATCAATGTCATAAAGCGGTCTGAAGTAATAAATAGGACTTAGGCCTGTGTTATTATTAAACAATATATATAGGACATGTTGGCACTTAATACGTCATTTCCTCTGTGAATTTGTTATTTCTATGCCTTCCAGTTGTTGGCGCCAGTTTCCCTTCATGCATATTCACTTAGAATGTACTTACAAGCTTACATTTTATATCTAATACCTTTAATATTATTTTACTGACAGTATTTTCTACTATTGTATGAGTTTTATGAATATAGACCCAGCGTGCAGCCTTAGTTTTTTGAGGCAGATGACAATTTGAAATAAATATGACCTGAAATAAATACATAATAAGAATATTATCAGAGAAAACAAGGCCATTTTGGTAAAGGCTATTAGTGCTGTGAAACCACATTAAAACTACAACCACTTCCTTCATCAGCACATCGTTTGGTATCAAAGTAACCATCAGAATGAGCTGTGATACAATCCATTCATTTTTTGTTTGTTGGTTTTTGGCTGAACTTTTAGCTCAACTTTTATTTAAACACCAGACTTAGATCATTCTTAGCTTTATTTGTGCTAAGCAACATCTGACTTGTCCTACACCCCTGATACAAATCATAATTAATTTGTGAAAAATTAGAAGCGCTCTGGGAAAGCTTAACTAAGACAACAAACATGGATTCATTGTGACTTAACATCTTAACAGCACTTTATCCTGGTCACATGAACACTAGGCACATAGCACAAATACATCCCAGTTGGGACACAAGTCCATCACATGGCACCAGGGGCAATTTGGTGTAGCCATTTGGGATTTGGGAATTTAAGAGGAAGCCGGAGAACCAGAAGAAAACATGAATTTCTACACAGACAGTAACCTGAGCTGAAAATCAAACCCAGGACCCTGGAGTGGTGAGCTATGCTATCTACTGCCATGGTGGCATGGCTCAGAGATCCTGTGTGACTGATTATAGTGCTCATAGTTTATAGCTTATAGGCTCTGCGTACTCTCTGTGTGCTTTGAAGGACCTTTGCTAAAGGTCTCTGAAGAGACTCAAGTGGTTTAAGATGATAAACAGAAACACATCTGCTTTCCACTGCATCAGCCAGCTCTGCACACACCAATACAGACAGTGTGAGATGGAAAAGTATCACTTGGGAAATGACATTCTGCTTTACAGATAACATACCTGTGTATTTACACATTGCCTTTGTCACTGTATTAAATATTTTCCAGGACCATGTTTGCTGAAAATGTTTCAGATGACGGCTTAAATTAGTCGTATCGTGGGAGTATCTTTGTTATCTGTGCTTCGTGTTATGCTAAAGAAGGCCTCGGTGATTAAATCTGCAGCACTCGTTGCCTGGAGCGTGTGAGAAATGGGTGAATATCGGGAGATAAAATAGATCACCATCTGTCTGAGAACATGGTGCCAAGAGAACTTATCAGACTGCTCTTAAAAAGTTTTGGACTACGTCCCAAATGACAAACTGCCATACTGCATGTTAAAACTGTATGCAAACTATTTTTACATAATATTTTGTACAGTACTAGCTGTTGTTTCAACACATCCATCTGTCAAAAGTCTGGTAGTGATGTCTTTATTTATGATAGATAGATAGATAGATAGATAGATAGATAGATAGATAGATAGATAGATAGATAGATAGATAGATAGACTTTATTTATTCCCATGAGGGAAATATTTTTGTTACAGCAGCATAGTCAGTTACATGATACAAGACACACAAAAATATAAAATCTAAATTTTATATATATTATTATATACATGTGTTAGAAGCAGGAAAAATGGTCAAGCGTAAAGATTTGAGCAAGTTTGACAAGGACCAAATTGTGATGGCTAGACCACTGGATCAGAGCATCTCCAAAACTGCAGCTCTTGTGGGGTGTTCCCGGTCTGCAGTGGTCAGTATCTATCAAAGTATCCTTTAAGTCTTGTAAGTATGGCTCATGGAGGTCCCACCTTGCAACTTACATGACTTAAAGGATCTGCTGCTAACATCTTGGTGCCAGATACTACAACACAGCTTCAGGGATCTAGTGGAGTCCGTGCCTTGACGGGTCAGGGCTGTTTTGGCAGCAACACAATATTAGGCAGGTGGTTATAATGTTATAATATATATACAAAATATTTTTTCTTCCTTTGATATAAGATGATGTGACTTTCTGAATGTTATAAGCACAAGATGACTCAAATGAATTTACACTTTAATCCAAAAATAATATTAGGACATTTTATTCATTCCATTTTATTAATTTTAAGTACTTATGATCAAATCAGAATATGTTTCAAGATAAAGACACAATGAGGTTTTCTGGGTGCTGTACATTTTGTAGGATTTATTAATAATTTAATCCTTTTTCCCAGTACACTGGTGCTCCATTATGCCAGCAGAATAGAAATGGACTTATCAGACATTTTCAATGAGTATAAATGAGTTATTTTCTGGCTGTGAGTCTGATATAAAATGAGTCAGGACTCTGTTGGCTTTCAGTGTGAGACGTGTGTTTTTCCCTCTGTTGGATAACCTTACACAGGATTTTACTGGTTGATGATAAACACCTCCAACTTTAGATGCTTCTGAACGAACACTTTGACAAACTAATTATTTTGGTAGATTTTTTTGGGAACTTTTCTATAAATATATTGCCTCTAGTAGGCTAGGTAAAAACAGAAATACTTATGAACAACTACAAATTCTTAAAGCCTTAAAGCTTATATATAAGGAGTGATTTGTGAGGAAGAAACACATATCAGCAGAGAGAATCCGAATCTTCCAAATTTATCTTTCTCACAAACTCGCTCCCTTTTTCTTTTCCTCTCTTTCCTTCACTGCCACTTTGATTGGGTGATATTTTTATAAATCTAGGTCCAGAGGCCACCTGGGGAAAACAGCACCAAATTCAGGCCATGAAACAAACCCAGGCCAAGTACAAAGGATGTCAGTAATATATTACCAACACATAGCTCCCCACCAGTGAAGAACTAGAAGCAAGGCTTATAAAGGAAGGAAAGAAAGAAAGAAAGAAAGAAAGAAAGAAAGAAAGAAAGAAAGAAAGAAAGAAAGAAAGAAAGAAAGAAAGATCGTATTTATGGAAACAAATCTAGTCAACTCGGATATCAGTGCAGCTTGACAGGCATAAGTTGGATTCCTCTAAAAAAGACACGGTAAGAGGCACATTAGCTTGTTTTTGCTTTTCTAATGTACTTTGATTTTCTGGCATCGTTCTATTTTTAACATGGAATGTATCTTGAGCTTATGTAAGCAAAATAACTGGGTTTTTTTTAAAGGCATGCTTCCAAAAAAATAAAATAAAATAGACAGTTTGGGTGTCACTGATATGGTGCAGCAAAATGAATTACATCCCAGATCCCAGATTGGTAAGAATCTGAAAATTTCTGATAATCACCCTATCTGATCTGAGATCAATTAAAAATTTTGAGCTGAGGGGAGCTGAGCTTGGATGTAAAGTCTGTGTGTGTGAAACAAATTACATATGGCATTGTCGTCTATGCAGATAAGTAAGGATTTGGTAATGATGTAGTCTTGTTAAGGGTTTGACCATAATTTAAATGATAAAAGTTGGATTTCCGTCACCACACAGTATTGCTCACTCCAGCTCTGTGTGGTTTACACGCTTAAACCTAAAGCTGCGCTACTACAGGTCTGTTTCTGAGGTGCGTTGATTGACAGGGGATCAGTAGAGATAAACTACTCTCAATATGTAGCGGCTGTAAAATGCCATCTGTTAGACGAGTCACTCTCTCACACATACCCTCGGACATACTTAAGGTTTACTTCAAGCCATGAGCCACAGAAAGGCTAACAGATGCTTCGGCTACACCAGGATCTCTAAGCACTTATTTGTCAGGATATTGTTGCAAATATCTCTTTCAAACAATTGCTTTTTGTAGTTTTACCCAAAGAAGTCCATCTCAACCGAAATATTTCCCATAAATATAACCGCAAATAGTGGGGGCACGGGCACACCTCCAGGGTTGTGGGTTCGATTCCCACCTCCGCCATGTGTATGTGGAGTTTGCATGTTCTCCCCTTGCCTCAGGGGTTTCCTCCGGGTACTCTGGTTTCCTCCCCCGGTCCAAAGACATGGTTGATTGGCATCTCTAAATTGTCCATAGTGTGTGATTGTGTGTGTGTGTGTGTGTGTGTGTGTGTTTTCCGTGCCCTGAGATGGGTTGGCACTCCGTCCAGGGTGTATCCTGCCTTGATACCCGATGACGCCTGGGATAGGCACAGGCTCCCCATGACCCGAGAGTAGATCGGATAAGCGGTAGACAATGAATGAATGAATAACCGCAAATATTTCAAGACTTTTTTTCAAATGACATTTTAACCTAAACTATATGACCGGAAGTATGTGGACACTTGACCATCTTTCCCAAAATCTTGCCACAAAATTCTGTGGTAATGTCTATGGATTTGGAACAGGCACATAATTTTGACTGTATAGTGTACATAGTCCTTTTATATATAAAGTTTTGTCTAATTTAAGCTTGAGGTGAAAATTTTTTTTTGGATTCTGAGGTCTATGGGGTGAAATGATAACTAATTGTGCTGAGGGGAACTTCTTTTTTTTCCAGTTTTCTTTGCCCCTTGCACTATACAGTGTTTGTATATATGGTGCAATTTCAGAATACGATGTAGGTCTCACTGTGTCCAAAACTCTAACAGGACATGGTTTGATGCAGAAATTGACAGTAAAGTTTTGAGGTTAAAACCGACTTCCTTTCATTTTTAGCTACATTAGCCTTGTAGCCCCATTGAAAATCTAAAAAAGGAAATGTCAGACAGCAGCTAAAGTACACTTCCAACATCCGCACAACTTATTAATCCTCTCATCTCCTCTCGTCAGACGTGACCTAAATGTGTATTAGAAAGACAAAAGCTTCCCCATGTCAGTTCTGCTCTGGAAGAGTGGCTCCAGAGAAGATTGTACTTATTTCACTTGACAGTCCTATTCTCATGAGGCCCTTTCGGGATCCAAACATTTCACAAATAACCTACACATAGTGGCACAGACTCCACTGACACTGTGCAGTCATTAAAAGTGAGTCTGTTTTGTTGTTTTACTTCACAGGAATAAGGAAACGTTGAAGTACACACTTATTAAAAGGTTAAATTTAGCACTTTATGGTTCTATGTCAAAATCTGCACAGAAGGTTTTTATAAAAGCTCTCAAGTATGACCTCTTTAGAAATCTAGAACCATACAAAGAACCTCTGACAGAGCTAAATATCTGGACTCCATGTATATAACAAACACCACACGATGTTAAGGTATCAGAGTGTTTCATTTACAGTATGGACATTGGTGGAAAAGAGTGATTTGTGATGATAAGGGCTTTACAGCTTTTCATTGTAGTGTTTAGTGTCTATGTGTAGTTTCTGTGCAGGTTCTCCATGTCTGTGTGTGTTATGAGTTCTCCAGTTTCTTTCCACCTCCCCAAAACATACCAGTACATGGACTGGCCACACTAAATTGTTCCTCATGGTGTCCTGGGATGGACTAGAGACCCAGCCAAGGGGTACTCTGTTCTCAAGTTATTATGTCATTATGCTCCACATCCACTATGACCAGGATAAAGCACTTAGTAAGATTCATTCATTCTCGGGTCACGGGGAGCCTGTGCCTATCTCAGGCGTCATTGGGAATCAAGGCAGGATACACCCTGGACGGAGTGCCAACCCATCGCAGGGCACACACACACTCTCATTCACTCACACACTACGGACAATTTAGACATGCCAATCAACCTACAATGCATGTTTTTGGAGGGGAGGAAACTGGAGTACTCGGAGGAAACCCCGAGGTACAGGGAGAACATGCAAACTCCACACACACACAGCGGAGGCGGGAATCAAACCCCCAACCCTGGAGGTGTGAGGCAAACGTGCTAACCACCAAGCCACCGTGCCCCCCACTTAGTAAGATGATTGGGTCAATTTTTTTGTAAGGTTCCACACAGAACAGATTTCAAAACAAACTCAACTTCCCTTTAGAGTGCTAGATCCTTTATACAGTCCAAAACAAGTAAAGACATAATCATAAGCATCACACAATTACATTTTAACTTTTTTTTTTTTTTTTTTGACCATTTCAACTATTTTCAGCAAGGTTAAATTCCTTCAGCCACCTGTTGCTTTCAGAAAATCTTACTACTGTCTTTTGTACCAGTTATATCGATCGAGCTAGCATGCAAATTAGGAATTTTTCCCACGGCTTTCCTCGGAACCTCTTTTTTTTTTTCACCCTCGCGTCGTCGCCTTCCATCACGCTCCCGCTTGCGCGCTCCCGATAAACCTTCTCGGGCGGGAGCGCGCACTCGAGGATAAGGTTTGCTCCGGAGACGCGCACAGAGTGAAGGCTGCAGGCGGAGAGGAGCTTGAAGGGTGTGACAAGTTTGGTCTGGTTGCTTCTGAATGTGGCTCATTTTTGTCAGTTCTCCTCCTCTGCTGATATGCGTGGAGTTATGGTGAGTTTGATCGAGTTTCCCTGGCTCTGTTTGTGGAAGAAAGTGCGCTATCGGTACGGATTTGTTGTGAGTCCTTGGCAGAATTAAAAGCGGCGTCCCGGTTCACATCGGAGTCACACTAGGTTTTAATAAACACACACACACACACACACACACACACACGCACACACGCACACACACACGCACGCACACCGGGAGATTTTTTAAGGAGTAGTATGACAAAATGTTTCTTTGAATAAGTTTTCTTGTTTGTATTTGTTTCTGCATGATGAAACATGCCTAAGTAGAAGTAAATAAATATTTATAAAGTCACTGATAAGTATTTATTTTTTTAAACAATGATAATAATAATAATAATAATAATAATAATAATAATAATAATAATAATAATTATTATTATTATTATTATTATTATTATTATTATTATTATTATTATCAGTGACTTTATAAATTATTTACTTTATTATTTATTTAAATAATCATTTACATTTATTTGTATTTATTTAAATAAATGCAAATAAGTATTAATAGTCACTGATAAGTATTAAATATGTTATCGATTGAAATTATGGTGAATACTCAAGTCATAGTGATTTGAATATTCATTTAAATAAAGTGAATTAACTTTAACTGATAGATTTTTTTTTTTAAGACAAGCCTAAAAATTGATGTTTCTTTTCTTTTTTTTAGGTAACAGCACTTCAGTGCAATGTGGTATTCTTCAAGAACCCTCTGCAACTAGACAACAGAAAGTCCAGTCCTGTTTAAGGCTGTGTAAAACATGCCAGCAAAAAACAACTGGAACACTACAGGCTGATTTTTTTAATTATTTTTTTTAGCTTGCATCTTTTATTCGATTGGCCTATTTGCTCGATTTGATTCACAGTTTTAAAATGATCAAAAGTGAACCCAAAACCGACCGAGTGCTAAGGAGTGCCTCTCCTCACAGAAATGCGTACAAATCAGATTTCCACTCCATCAAATGCTCCTTCGAGGGACCGTCCGTCCTTTACTCTTATGGAGGTAGCGAGGTGCGAGGCAGACCGTCAGGGAGCAGGGTGAATGAAATTAAAAACATCTTTCTTCAAATGGATGCCCAACAGCCACAAGATGCAAGTGCAAATCAAACCAAAGCTGGATCGACTAAATTGCAACGAAGCTCTGCCTCATACAGGACTAGTATGGGAAGTGCCTCCAGCATGGAATCGGGCACCACAGAAGTGGTACGGAAATCAGAAGACATATCATTTGATAAAGTGGCACTGGCTGAGAAGTTCTCAGAAACCAGAAAGCTCTTTGAGAGTGGACTACCTACAGACAGAAGTGCGCCCGGTAGATCTGTCAGCCGATCTTCTGTGCGTAGCGTTTCAGAGGAAGGCAGGTGTGTGAAGAAGCTTACGGAAAAGACAGACCAAATTCAGATACTAGGGGATCAAACAAAGGGAGACATGGACAGAGGAAGAACTGAGCGTGAGACACCACCACACAAGTCTGCGCTGATGATGAAGAATGCAGGACCTATATCCAGGAGACTGGAGAGCTTCATGTTAGACAGCGACAGTGAGTCCTTGTCTGGTCCATCTGTCTCAACTCGTTCACAGAGTCCAAGCAG
The DNA here is from genome assembly GCA_033459395.1 of Hemibagrus guttatus. Lineage (NCBI taxonomy): Eukaryota > Metazoa > Chordata > Actinopteri > Siluriformes > Bagridae > Hemibagrus > Hemibagrus guttatus. Next base: position 12,628,725 of record JAUCMX010000025.1, on the reverse strand, counting down.
TCATTCCCAACCACCATCATCCCCAAACAGTGAGCATTCAGATTCACCTTTGTCGCCAGATAGTCATGGTTCTCCAACATCACACTCTGCGTGGCCTGAAAGTCCTTCTGGTCAGGCAGCTACAAATTTAGCTTCACAAAGTGAGCCCCAGTATTCACTAACCGCAGTCAATGGAGTCTGTGCAGAAGAAAGCCATCACTGGAGTTCCAGTAGCACGAGCACCACAATGGATAATGCTAATGAAACTTCCATTTCCGTTGTCTCAACTGAACCAACTGTTCTTTTTAAAAGCGAGAAGCGTCATTGTTTGTCTGTGAGCAGTGGTTCTGCAAGTCCATCAGGAGAAGGAAATGAATGTTCGGAATTGAATGTCTCTAAAGGGAAGCAACACAAGGGGGAGTTCAGTACCCCGGGTCTGTCTACGGTCCGAGCCGAGTTCGTGGTGGTCCATAACGAATCATCAGAGAGTGAGAGCAATGAGGAAGACCGTGTTGCAGATGACGTATTTGAGGAAGACAAGAACCAGCAACCTCCCTCATATCTTCCTCCAGAAAAAGATTTCATAAACAGCAAGGAGGTGCAAATTATATACCATGACGATAAATCAGGGAGGGACTTCAAGAGAGAGGAGGAGAAAAAGAAGGAGGGGATGGACGGAACTATGGTTGTAGGAGACGAGGATCAGGAAAGGCAGGAAAAGTTGGCTGAGGATACAAGTATCTGTAAAGGGGAACAGAAGGAGGAAGAGGAAGGCAAGAAGGTGAAAGAGGTACAAGATGAGGGAAAGCAAGTGCAAGAGGAACTATGTCCACACAGTGAGATGAAAACTGAACAGGAAGTGAGGGAAGAGGAGGAAAACGGCATGCAGAGGGAAACCGAGGAGAATGTAGAAGATGATGATGATGTGGTAAAAGAAGCTTTAGAGGAAGAGGAGGATGAGCATGATGTTGAAGAAGGGACTGGGGAAGAGGGGCAACAGCAAGTGAATGAGGACTCTGCTGGGAAGAGACCTTTGATATGTGGGATTGAGAATGCTGCTTTTGTGGATGACCGGGAAAGTAAGTCAGACTATCAGCAAAAAGAACAGAATTCTGGACAAGACTCTGGGCATTTCCAGGAATATGAGGAGCTTCCAGGCCTTTCTGATGAAGAAGACCCATGCCCAAGAAGGAAAATCAGATTCTCCACTGCTCCTATCAAGGTATGGCTTTTTTTAATTTTACCTTGTATCATCACAGTTTTGTAAATAAAATAACTGGAGTTATAGAAACTGCAACTATTGTGGTATATCTCAACAATCTGTATCACGTAGCTTCTTAACATTAACAAAAACTCAAGAACACTTTCCAAAGATCCAATGGTCAGTTCCAGCACCTTGGTTGAAACTTTTTCTTTGTGCGTTTAATCTCTGTCTATCTTTCCTCTACATTTTTATACAAGATGTCACATGCTAGTGAAAATGTTGTGTGTTGTGCAATAGTGACAGCTAAAGAGCAGGCTTGCTGTTCCTTATACAGTTTGTTTTCAATAGTATTTTGTAGATAAGTAGAGCTGATTTGGGATCAGTACATCGTCTCACACGCGAGTGTAAGGAAACAATCCACTTTTTTTGAACGAAGTTCCTGTCTGAACTTGCATTAATTCAGGCATGCTATTTTTTTGCCTCTGACAGTTAACGTTGAAAGAGAAGTGTAGAGGTAGAAGGAGAAATAGCCTCAGGTATAGTTTATTTCTGAGTGCCAAGCTCTTAGCTTGACCTCCGGTAAGGGTTTGGAATTGGCTCAAACCTTTTCACAGGTGGTAACCAAATGGTTGAAGATGAATTCCATCTATTTCAGATCATTTTCATGAGGTTGTAGAAAAGTAAACGCTGATCAGCTGATGTACTCGTACCGTGATCATGTGACCATGTGCCTTAATCCATTATCATTTTTTTTTTAATCATAGTGCCTGACTAGGCAAACTGTTTCTGTTTAAATGTTTACTTGAAATTTACTTTGACTAGCCTTGCTTGTCAATACCACAATGGGTTAAAATAAGAAAATTACAGGAGATCTTATCTCGCTAATGCTGCCTGTTTTAGTTGCTACGTGGTTTAAATGAAGGACATCCAACTCCAGCACTGTGTTTTCCGACGCAGAAAGAGGTGTGTATGTGGGCTAGACCTCTGGAATCCAGTCTGATTTATGAGACAACCCAACAGTTTTGGGGCCAGACGTGTTTTCACGTTCATGCAGGTGTGAGTGAAAATAAATAGAGATTGCACACATTGTAATTCATGGAGGAACGTTCAATATCACAGCTTTTTGTGGTAATTAGAAAACCTTCAGGACATTGTACAGTGCAAATATAAATCATTTTGAGAGCTAGTGGTAGAGTTTGGATTTTGTGCATTAGCAGCACTCAACAGATTAGCATTCAGTGACCTCCAACATGGACTTTACTGTGTATTTAGTTCTGTGTTTTGTCTCGTAGCTCTGGAGGAACGTTCTTTCATTTTCCTGTGTACTGCACCAGCTGTGTATGCTTGAAATGACAGTACAAGCTTCTTGACTTGAATTGGATCAGATGTGTTAGAAGCAGGATTTTAGGCTACGGTTAATCTAGTCTCTGGTCTCTAATATCTCATTGGGCCATTGAATTTCTCCCTACCATCCAACCCCATTATGCTGCATTCAACTAAAGCTGAACTAAACCTGACGTTTCTAAACCACAAATGAGAAAAAAAGAAAACATCAAAAATCTTAAATGGAAGGTGGGAGTGCTTTCGCAGGATTTGTGTTGAGAAACCCTGGTCTAAAATACAGTCTCAAAGAGCTATACGTTTGTAGTTAGCATTCCACCTCATTTACCGTTGCTAATTATCAAGGTTTGCTGTAGCAGAAGAGGGAAACCACACATTTCTGCAGCGTTATTTGTCTTCAAGAATTGACGTTACAGTGAAATTCCCTCAGGGCTCTTTTGTTCAGCGATATTTCAGTTGTTGAATAAGTTTGCAATGTTTTGCTTCACATCAATTTCACATCAATGTAGTAATGTAACTACAGGTTTCACCTTGATGATACAATGCTATTCATTTTCCATTGTTGATTTATATGCATGTTTTTGCAAGGTCATGGAGTTGTCTAGATGCCAAAACCGAGACATCCTGAAGGGGAATAAGGGTTGGTTGGTTGTTGGCATCACACAGGAAGTGTATTGTTTAAAGGGTCACATGACTCTGTTGGACTACTAGAAAGTGAGCTTGAAAGGCACAGATCCTGTTGAGGAAAGAAAGACCCCTCTGTGTGTGTGTGTGTGTGTGTGTGTGTGTGTGTGTGTGTGTGTGTGTGTGTGTGTGTGTGTGTGTGTGTGATAGTCTGTCTGTTTTCTATGTTAATGCACATGCACTGTGTTGTGGCTGTGACTAATATTAATTTTACATTTAAGTTTTTCAGTTAATACATTTTTTATCTCCATAATATTTATCTTCTTTTTTTCTGATATGGATTTTGTGTAACCCTCATTTATCTGGCCTGGTTTGACAGCAGACATCTCTCACTTTGCTTCGTCGTCAATGACGCACACTTCAGTTTCTTGTTCTTTTCCCGGTGCAGTTTGTAAATTAGGATTCTTCTCTCCTGCGTATCAGTGGAAACCAGGTTAGATCAGGACTTGGATGTTTGTTGAGCTGCCTGTCTTGAATGACAGAGTGGAAGCTTTTTTTATCTTGAGCTAAAAACAGGTTTCTCCGATGCCCTCATAACTATTCTGTATACGTAAACAGTTTTTCTTGCTCATTAGTCTTCGAGCGCCATTATTTACTGTCCAAGCTCAGTTATGTAAAATGTTCACACAAAAAAACCCTCCTCACATTTGGTATTGTAAGATTACATAAACCAAAACACACACACACACACACACACAGAGCGTGTCTCAGTTGCTAGAGTGAGAAGTCAGATGTCTGGCACTAGCAGGTGGGGCTAAATCAGGCTGCTTTCTGTGCTGCTGTGGTGTAGGAGCGATTTCACCCTTGACTAATTCCACCTCGAGTCTTGCTACGCTTATTAGCAAGCTGAATCCCACACCCGAGACACGACAGCTCCTTCCAAATAAAACGCAGTGGAATCCTAGCCTAATGTGTGACCTGATTACTGCACTCACTCCTGTGGTTTCTCGCTCTCATCTAGTCATGCAGTTATAAATCTCATCCTTGCTTGTCTCTAAGAATAAACTGTGCTCTGTGTTTGGGAAAAGAGACAGACATGCAGAGGGAAAGAGAGACTTCTCTGTGCAGGAGTGCTGAAGAAAAGACATTATTCAAAGGTGCATGGGTACTCCATGACAACATAAAGGACTTGTTCCATAATACATGGGGAAAAAATGCTGATTGTGACGATCAGATTTTTTCCTCAATAAATAAATGAGCAAGTGTTATGTTTTAGTCTCATTTGTTTGAATGGGTTCACTTTGTCTACTTTTAGGACTTACACCGATCAAACATTATAACATTATGACCGCCTGCCTAATATTGTGTTGGTCGCCCTTTTGCTGCCAAAACAGCCCTGACCCGTCATGCACTGTGTATTCTGACACCTCTCTATCAGAACCAGCATTAACGTCTTCAGCAATATGAGCGACAGTAGCTCGTCTGTTGGATCGGATCACACGGGCCAGCCTTTGCTCCCCACGTGCATCAATGAGCCTTGGTCACCCATGACCCTGTCTCCGGCTCACCACTGTTCCTTCCTTGGACCACTTTTGATAGATACTGACCACTGCAGACTGGGAACACCCCACAAGAGCTGCAGTTTTGGAGATGCTCTGATCCAGTGGTCTAGATATCACAATTTGGACCTTGTCAAACTCGCTCAAATCCTTACGCTTGCCCATTTTTCCTGCTTCTAACACATCAACTTTGAGGAGAAAATGTTCACTTGCCCACCCACTAACAGGTGCCGTGATGAGATCATCAGTGTTACTCACTTCACCTCTCACTGCTCATAATGTTATGCCTGATCGGTGTATGATGTTTTGGGTCATAATTGTGCAGAAATATAGAAAATTCTGAAGGGTTCACAAACCCTAAGCACCACTCTATATTGTTTGGAGAAACTTCAAAATGAGGAGGCTACTGTGATCTATATTACAAGCTCAGTAAGGCCCTTCTGAGGCAAGGGAATTTTTTTGACGTGTCAAAATCAAAGCATTTTTGTAGAAGGTACATATTTCTCATGAGGTTTTTAAATGTGAATTACAAAATGCAGTGTTTCAGGTGTGCGCTTTTCTAATCATGAACATGAAGCCACTGTGTTGTCTTGTATTCTTCTCTATGGTTTTGAAGGGTTTGACCCAGTGTATGCTTGTATGTGGAATACAGATAAGACGGCAATAAAAGTGGGCTTGACTTACCATAAGAGACGAAGGAGAGAGAAAAAAAGGGGAGTGGCCTGATCGTGTTATTATAGACTAGCAGCTGATTTCTATTCAAAGGGTTTTCTTTTATTAGTTGCTTGCAGGCCAAGTTTGTTGCTTACATGAGGAATGAACACACATTCACACACACATACACATACATACACACACTCGCACTCTCTCTCCCTCCCTCTCTCTCTCTCTCTCTCTCTCCCTCCCTCTCTCTCTCTCTGTCTCTCTCCTCTCTCTCTCTCTCTCTCTCTCTGTGTCTCTCTCTCTCTCTCTCTCTCCCTCCCTCCCTCACATACACACACACTCACTATCTGATCTGTGTTAATCTGATAAATCAAACATTAAGATTTTAATACATACGTTAGATAGAGCTATTCACTCTAACTGGATTCAGGGTTTCTTTTTTACTTGCAGTGGGAATTGTTTATATCTCCACTTCTCAAATTTAACAGCAGGGAACTTGGGGGTTTGTGGTTACAGTGACAGACACCACAACCCACCATTATCATGTGAGAAATTATATGAACAGGAGATTCGTGGAGAAAAAGCGTTGTAATACTGTGAGTCCAGTAAATAACCAAAGTATTATTCATCATTGTCATTAATATTATCATATTTAAATGATTTTTATATAGTTTGCTTATAAAATATATCTGTACTTGTTTCTTTTTACTGTTAAAAGGTGTCCCGACTGTAAAAAGTTTGAGAACTCCTGATCTAGATGAATTATTTAATCAAAAACCAATTTGGGTCACACTGAACCGTCATTGTCTGCCTTAATCGTTCTGGGTTTCAGATAAAGCTGTGTGTGTGTGTGTGTGTGTGTGTGTGTGTGTGTGTGTGTGTGTGTGTGTGTGTGTGTGTCGCACACTCTCTCTGTACAGGTGTTCAGCACATATTCCAACGATGATTACGATCGCAGAAACGAAGAAGTCGACCCCGTATCCGCATCAGCCGAGTACGAGCTGGAGAAGAGGGTGGAGAAAATGGACGTCTTCCCAGTGGAAATTCAGAAAGGTAACACACAAATGACAAAAACACAAAACAAGTGATGAGCTGAAATTGGAAGTGAGAATAAAATTATTTAAAATAAGATTTCATTTACACTGTATTGCCAAAAGCTTTGAGATGCCTGTCTTTACATGCACATGAATGTAATATGGAGTTGGCCCGACCTTTGCAACTGTAACAGCTTCGACTCTTCTGGGAAGGCTTTCCACAAGGCTTAGGAGTGTGTTTATGGGAATTTTTGAGGCATTTGTGAGGTCAGGCACTGATGTTGGACGAGAAGACCTGGCTCACAGTCGCCGCTCTAATTCATCCCAAAGGTGTTCTATGGGGTTGAGGTCAGGACTCTGTGCAGGCCAGTCAAGTTCCTCCACACCAAACTCACTCATCCATGTCTTTATGCACCTTGCTTTGTGCACTGGTGTGCAGTCATGTTGGAACAGGAAGGGGTCATCCCCAAACTGTTCCCACAAAGATGGGAGCATAAAATTGTCCAAAATGTCTTGGTATGCTGAAGCATTAAGAGTTCCTTTCACTGGAACTAAGGGGCCGAGCCCAACCCCTGAAAAACAACACCTGAATTCACTGATTTGGAGGGGTGTCCCAAAACCTTTGCCAATATTGTTTATAATAACTGTTATGAGATGGATATTTTCATCATCTTATGGATATCTGCACTATTTTTTCTTGTTTTGTTTTTTTTTAGTATTGCTTGTATAGTGAGTTATTTCCATTTTAAGATTTGTTCATAGTTTTCTGTATCTCTTCAGTGTAGATATCATGTGCATATTGGTTTGTTGGAACAGGAGATGAAGGTCTGGGGATCAGTATAATAGGAATGGGCGTAGGAGCCGATCAAGGTCTGGAGAAACTCGGCATCTTCGTCAAAACCATCACAGAGAAAGGAGCGGCTCAGCGTGATGGCCGGTACCTGACCATAAATCTGAAGAAATGGCACATTGCTAATAATCTTTTTACAGAAATATTGTGTGCTAATTCCTACTAGCTGCTGATTCCTATCAGTTTTTAATTTATTAATCATATTAAGACGAAATGAATTGTGATGAGTCAATTATTTGGATGCTTTGCCTTTGAAAAGTATTCAAGTCAACGATCAGATCGTGGAGGTGGATGGGATCAGCCTGGTAGGAGTCACCCAGCTGTTTGCTGCCACTGTTTTGAAGAACACCAGAGGACTCGTGAAGTAAGAACACGCACGTAAACATGACCGAGCTGAAAAATATGCAATCATTTACTGTTAAGGAATTCAGGTCAGTTTATCATCACAGTATGAACCGAAGAGTTTTATTATGCAGAAGTGGCTTCGTAGTGTGACCTCTTAACTGTAGTGTCTGGATTTAGTGGTCATAGATCATAGGGCGTGTTTGTGTTTGATCAGTGATACTGCACCAGTTAATGATTCATTACACTAGCAGCTTATCTGTTCCATGTTCCTTTACTGCTACCAGGAAAAGGGGATGTAGAACTAGGAGCATGTCAGCATTTTATAGCTAGGCTAGTCAAGGTATTAAAAAGTAACTAAAATAAGAGCATTTCCACATTGTTTTGCTGAAAAAATATTTATGGAAATGTACATTTTTACAAGCAGAAAAACTCTATTTGCCTGTCATAATTCCACACCGCACATACGACCAAATTCTGTAATCTGTGCATGAGTTTTCAGTTTAATATGTACGAGGTAACACGCACTTTGTGTCCAAATGCAGGTTTCTGATTGGCCGAGAAAAGCCAGGGGTTGAGAGTGAAGTAGCTCGATTGATCAGTGAAACTCTGGAGCAAGAAAAGAGCACGCAAAAACAAGACGATGACACTACTGACCAGGAGGCGGAGAATGGAGAAATGTTGCCCCAGCCTCAAGAATCTGAGCCTGAAGAGCAAACAGCTCACATCCCTCAGGAACATGACTTTGTCGAGCAAAAAGACCAGCAACTAGCAGGAGAAAAGAACAAGAGCAACATGGAGGAGGTAAGAGAGAGATAATAGGGATTAGGAGGACAAGAGGTATTGTCATATGTTCTGGGTGTGTTTTAAAGCTTACTTTTGTTTATTTATCTTTTTTATCAGTATCTCTGACAAATGCTCTGCATTGTTTGCTGATGAAATACAGGGCGAAGAGAGTCAAGTGAAAGAGAAGGAGGAGGAGAAAGACAACGACACATCACTTGATTTGGCTCAGGAAGTGTTTGCACACCTGAAGAATCAAGGCATTGTTATTCCAGAAGACATTAATCATAGCGAGCTGGACCAAACATTCAAAGAGGTATGATGCAGGAGAACTGTATAATTAGATGCTGAGTGCTTATTAGGCAGCATCGTGTGTCAGGATTTGTACATAAAATAGTACTCTGGGCCATGTCTCCTACCTAATTTGTTGAACAAATTTTTTGGCATTGGAAGGTATGATGGCTTAGTGGTTATCACGTTTGGGTTACAGGTGAGATTGTGTGTGTGTGTGTGTGTGTGTGTGTGTGTGTGTGTGTGTGTGTGTGTGTGTGGAGTCTGAATGTTCTTCTTATGCCTCGGGGTTCTCAGAGTTTTCCAGTTTTCTCTAAAGACATGCATTTTAGGCTGATTGGCATTTCTAAATTGTGCATTGTGTGTGTGTGTGTGTGTGTGTGTGTGTGTGAAGTTTGGTATCCCTCACATTGCGCCCTGATTCCACTAGGAACAGTTGCAATTTCCCTGTGACCCTGTATAGGAAAGCAGGGATGGATGGATGGATGGATGGATGGATGGATGGATGGATGGATATTTGAATGATATTTGGATAGATGGATATTTGGATTAACCGATGGATATTTAGATTGTTTGTGGGATGGATGGATGTTTGGATGGATGGTTATTTAAATGATATTTGTTTGGATGGATGGATATTTGGATGAATTAATTTACATTTGATATTTGGATGGATGAATGGATAGATATTTGGATGGATATTTGAATGATATATGGATGGATGGATGGATATTTAAATGATATTTGTTTGGATGGATGAATGGATGGATATTTAAATATTTGTATGGATGAATATTTCAATGATATTTGGTTGGATGGATGGATGGATGGATGTAAGAATGTAATAATAAAAAATGACAATTAGGTTAAAAATAATCCTCCTTGTCCAGTTCAACCTTCTCAAACACTCTCTAAGCTTAATCTATCTTTCTTATAGCTCCAAATGAAGCACAGCACAACTCTATCAGAGCTGAAGCAGATGAAGGAAAAGGTAAGCAGAAGCTCTTCCATGTCCTCAATGTTCATCTAGAACTGCAAAACAGTGCATCTCTACGTGTTTCTGTAGCTGCGAGTGTGTGAAGCCGAACGCTTAGCCTGGGAGGCTCGAGGTGCATCTCTGGAGAAGAGCGTGAACGAGAGCAGAGAGAGAATAGAGAAGTTGGAAGAATACTGGCTGGATGCCCAGGGTCTCTGCAAGACCATCAACCAGCGGCTCAGCGAGGCCCAGAGCCAGCATGAGGCACTGCAGGTCAGATACGACAAAACCAACACACTGCTACAAGAACACAAGGACCGGTAAGACATCAAGCACTACATACACTTAAGTTCAAATATATAAGTAATGGCACCCTGACATTGCACACTAGACCATTGCTTTAGTGTATCAATATGTAGAATCATCAAATGATTATTATCTAGACTTTTCATGCTAGCTAATGTGGCTTTTATATAGTATTTTATACTATTTATACTTTAAAATGTAATGGCGAGAGCAGGGTGAAAATGGCACTGGCCACACTGTATAGCGATTTGCACTCTTAAATGTTAAATTTTAAATAAAATAAATTTTGTAACAAGCATATGTCTTATTTAGCAACATTAGCCATGTAACTAAATACAACAGTGCACTTACATTGCACGTACTTAGGTAATATTGAACTTATTATAACCATTTGACTTTACTAGCTAGCAATGTTTGCTAAATAGCTAGTTAATCCTAGGCTAAACGATCAAGACTTTCAGACTCGGGTAACAAACATACCTTGGTCCTGCATCCTGATGCTCATTCATATACGCCAGTTGCCCAGTCTTGGTTTGCTACTGGACCCGGATTTTACATGTTGAATCAGCAAAGTCAAATATGGTTGGATCAGCATTTTCAAGATTGAATTTACATCAGACCCTACAGCCATAATTACATTAGATCTATGTGGACGAGATGGATTTAAACTCAGCCCAACAAACAAAATGACAATGGGTCAACACTGGAAATGTGGGTTTTGAAAAGTACCCAACAGATAAAATTACACTTGGTCAAAGTTGGCATGGTAGATTTAAATGTAGCTGAAAGTTTAGTGACCATGGTAGACTTTTGGCAAAATAATATTCTAATGAGTTAGCAACACATTTATCTCTTGGGTCTAACTGCTGTATTATATAACAATTATTCGAGGTAGCTAGCAATCTCTCTAACATTGGGCTTTTATATAGAGTAAATCAGCAGCTGGTGTTTCCAATAAGTTAGCTATTAGGCTACCTAGCTAACTAGTGTAAACCAGATTTGTTAGCAAGCCATCTAATATTCTGCTAGTATATTGTGTATACCAGAGGCTAAGTCTACTAGGCTCGATTTTAATTGTATAGGGGTTTTAACGATGGACATTGTCTCAAAGCAGCTTTACAGAACATAAGAAATATAGAACAAAGAAATAATATTAAGCTGAAGCTCTTTGATTTTAGGTAATGACGGTTGCAATGTTGAAATTAGCAATGAATAAAATGGTAGTAGAAATAGTATAGCTTCAATAGAAAAAGCACATGCAAAAACTTTCATGGTTAACAATGTATTCAAGGTAATACCAAGAAGGTAATTAGCATTCTATTTTTCTAACTTACATCGTTATTTATATATATATATATATATATATATATATATATATTATATATATATATATATATATATATATATATATATATATATATATATATAGAATTCCTCCAATTGCACAGAGCATTTCTTCTGATGTGGCTTTTCTTCTCAAAATGCTAAAAGTCGCAAGATACTGGTTGGTAAGATATTAGGTTAGTGGCATCTATTCTTTTTCTTCTGCCTCCAACACTGAGCTTCTGTTTGCTTGTTTGAGCTCACTAGCCTTTTTGAGCTGAAGAGGCCTTTGGGTAACTTTTTAAAATCTAAAAGAGATGAATAGGCATTGAATAATTGATGGATTTGAGTGCAAGTGAGTTTAATTGTCCTCCATTTGCAGGGAAGCTGAGTTTATAAAGAGAGAGGAGGATTTAAAGAAACGTCTAGAGGACAGAGAGAGGGATTATAAGAAGACTCTGAGAAGCCTTCATGAACAGGTAAATTTGATATTTAGGGTGAAAGTCTTCAGTATAATGCACTGGTGTTTCTTTTTATGCTGAAAGAATGGATGTTGAATTATAGGACACTTTTAATCAGTATAAAGAAGTGACTGATTTTCTGGCTGTGAGTCTGATATAAAATGAGTCAGGACTCTGTTAGCTTTCAGTGTGAGACGTGAGTTTTTCCTTCTGTGGGATAACCTTACACAGAATTTTAGTGGTTGAGGATAAACACCTTCAAATTTTAGATGCTTATTGATTAGTGTTTAATTCGAGTAGTGATTAGTTTTCTTTAGCAGCAGTTCTGACTGTTTGTGTTAATGCACTCCTTTTTAATATGTTAGCATTTCTACCACAGAAAAAGTTTTGGTTTGGTTTGATTTTTTTGTTTTGTTTTGATTTTGAATTGTTTTTTATTTTTGTTTTTTATGATTTTAATTTTTGTTTTGCTTTGTTTTGATTTGAATTGTTTTTTTATTTTTGTTTTATGATTTGATTTTTGTTTTGTTTTGCATTGTTTTGATTTTAATTGTTTTTTTATATTTGTTTTGATTTTTTGTTTTGTTTTGTTATGACTTGATTTTTGTTTTGTTTTGTGTTTTTGACACTAGGTACTGGAAGCTTTATGTTGTTTCTGGTTGTTCAATCACACGTACATCCAAGATATTCATTATTTGATTGGATGAACGCTTGTAGAATTTAGATGGAATTTATCATTGTACTTGGCAGATGATTTGATTTAAACAGGGTTAAGGTCACAGCAAAGTCAAATGTTAGGTCCTCAAATAGTTTTTCCTTCACAATTGAAGTATATTTTGAGGGTTTTTCTGGTGTACAAATTTGGAGCTAGTAGAGTTAGATGTGTTGGTGGTGGAAGCACCCTGTTGGAACCATTTGGCTTCAAGCATTGCTTGTTATCTTAGTAACTTCAAGAGAAAAGGAAAACGAGTTAGCTGGTTAGAGAGTGACTGTTTATAAAGCTTATAATGAAAGTGACTACAAGAATGCTCTCGGGGATATTCCACAACATTTAACTGTAAATAGAGAAAAAGTATTGCGTTATTTATTAATAAATAGCTTGATTTGAAATGTTGACATTTTCCTTTCTCTTGGTCCTCAGATTGCTGTTTTGGAAGGTCGATTGAGTTCGGATCAGCCTGAAGAGTCGTGTAGTCCCGCCGTAGAAAGCCAGCCGAGCAGCCCCACCTCGGGATCTTCAGATAGGAACGTACAAGCTTCAGACTACCTCGTTCACGGTAGCGTTGCCTCATTACCATGTCTTACGTTCTTATTTTTTATATCCTCACCATTTGTCATACTTTTTTGTCCATTTACAGTTCAATTTAATTTTGTGGAACATCCATGAGAGCATTCTTCTAATCACTTTCCTTATATACGGTGGCCAAGAAGTGCAAAACAAAATAACAAATCAGAAAACAAAATAAAACATTCAAAACCATAATAACAAATCCAAAAACGCAACAACAATTTAGTCAACCCAGAAAAGCTAGGTATAGTTTGTGAATGGAATTCTTACTGCTGATTGGAAGAGACATCTCTCACTCAGGATATACAGGAAGTACAGCTGGCTGCAGCAGTAGAAAGCGGATTGGTGCGAGTAAGAATGCAGCTCTGACCCTATAACACTCCTTTGTGTTTTTAGATCGCAAACTAATCTTTATGCCATGATGCGCTATTAGTATATCCAAAATCACAGCAAATAAATATCCGTCCTCAAAGTAGCTTTTTATAAAGTAGTATTATAAATATATGTTTTTCTTTAAACGACTTAAAGTTGCAATTTGCATCGAAAAAGAATGGTTTAAAGTGAAGGCAGAACTTCACACATGTACAAGAAATAAAGTTAGATACACAATTTCCTATTTATTGTATATCTTGAGTGACAGATGTCTTGTCCAATCAGCAGTAAGAATTCCATTTGCAAACTATACCTACCTTTCCATTTTGTCTACATAGTCATTGTGTTTTCGGTTTTGTTCATTTGTTTTCTCGGCCACTGTAATTATAAGCTTTATAAACTCACTCCCTCACCAGCCAACTCTTTTTCCCTTTCTCTTGAAGTTACGAAGATAAGTCACATGCACGAATTGGATTATCGAATGATGTGTAGTAGTTTGGTTTGCTCATAGAGTGCACTACAAGCTCGTACTACACTGTAGATTATTTGACACAATTGTGATTGTGGGTTAGTTATTTTATTTTTTGTCTATTTTTCTTTCTAGTGAAGTATTCAATAAAATATTGCAGTGGTTCTTTGTGATCCATTACAATGCTGACAACGCAGTTGTCCCTAGTTTGCACTGCAAATAGCGTCTGATGTAGCAGTAATAAGCAGATCATAATGTAAGGCTTCACTTTTCAGATGCAGACTTGGGGGAGGCGATACCCCGGACGGATCGGCTAGACTGCAGCGCTTACAGAGCCAAAGCCAGGCTTACTCAAGGAGTCCAGCGCAAAAGGCCATCACGAAACAAACTCCGAGAGTCTGCTAAGAGCACGCAGTCCTCCATTCAGCCACAGGTGAGCTCCAGGATATCACTGACGTTGTTGATAACTTGTTTATCAGTTGTGGCTAGATTAATATGAGAATGCAATAAAAAATGTGTTTGCAAACTGTTATAGTCTATATAATACTACATTATACACCGATCAGGCATAACATTGATGATCTCCTCATCATGGTACCTGTTAGTGGGTGGGATATATTAGGCAGCAAGTGAGCATTTTGTCCTCAAAGTTGATGTGTTAGAAGCAGGAAAAATGGGCAAGTGTAAGGATTTGAGCGAGTTTGACAAGGACCAAATTGTGATGGCTAGACCACTGGATCAGAACATCTCCAAAACTGCAGCTCTTGTGGGGTGTTCCCGGTCTGCAGTGGTCAGTATCTATCAAAAGTATCCTTTAAGTCCTGTTAGTTGCTACAGGACTTAAACAATCTGCTGCTAACATCTTGGTGCCAGATACTACAGCACACCTTCAGGGATGTAGTGGAGTCAATGCCTCGATGGGTCAGAGCTGTTTTGGCAGCAAAAGGGGGACCAGCATAATATTACGCAGGTGGTCATAATGTTATGCCTAATCGGTGTAGTGTGTTATAGTATTTTGATTGTTGCCATAGTATAATAATAATCTAGTATGTTTATAGTATTACAATAACGTTATAATGTGCATTATAGTATTTTTTTAATTGTTGTCTGTTAGTGTATTACAATATTTTGACTGTTAGAATAATCAAATATTGTGGAATAATAGTATCTTATATATAAATAGAGTAATACAATAACAAGAATTATATAGTATTTAGACTGTTGTATGTAATAGTATTATTATAGTATTTATATTATTATATTATTTTGACTAGTATGTTATAGTATTATAATATTTGGCTTGTTGCCTATTATAGTATAGTATAACTTTATTTTGCCTCTTATATTTTGATTAAGGTTTAATAGTATTTTAGTATTTTGACTGTTTTCTGTTATGGCATATTGTAGTAGTGTAGTTTTTTGACTGTTACAGTATATTACAGTCAATTAGAATTTTACTCGCCTATCATGCGGAAGGCCCGGGTTCAATTCCAGCCAATGCCTCAACCCCAGCCACTGGATGCAGTGCCGGTCCCAAGCCCGGAAAAATGGGAGGGTTGCGTCAGGAAGGGCATCCGGCGTAAAACATTTGCCAAGTTGTTGTGTTGGTCCGCTGTGGCGACCCCGAACAGGGAGCAGCCGAAAGCAACTTCTACAGTCAATTAGAATTTTCATTCTAGTCTTTCATAGTATATTATGGTATTATAGTATTTTCATTCTCGCCTTTTTATAGTATTATCTCAATCCTTTAATTCCGGTGATTTATTAAAAAATACCAAGCTGTTAAATTTCCTTCTTTCTTTCTTTCCACAGCAAGAAGAGCATAAAACCGAGAACAGTATAGAAAGTAACCGGAGACATTCCTACTTAGAGAGCCTCTCCATACCTGTACCCACTGCACAGCCGGGCTACGAGCAGATGAGCGAGTCTCAGGGCAGGACGAGGCCTGGAGGAGAAAGAGGAGGTGATTTGTCCAGCTCTCCCTCCCTTCAGGGCCTTATGCCTCATGGAGAAGGCAGAACAAGATCTAGCCTGTCCCCTCCTAAAGACTCGTCTACACCTCACTCTCCCACATCCAGCCAGTCATCCTCCGGCTTGCTGCACAACCTTCGTTACAGGAGGTACAAGAAGAAGGAGAGCAGCCAGAGCAGGAAGAACAAAGGTGCAGCATTAAAAAATTCATTTATAAGTCACTGATTTCATTTGTTTATGATAATGTGTTGACTTTTAGACAGGCTTTGAGATGTACATTGTAATATTAAAGTGATTTTAGGAAAGCAGGTTAGCACTGAAAGTTGTTTCTGGAATAAAACACTGTAACTGGAAAATAAACAGCGATGGTGGTGTGATGAATTTCACCACAAATTGTGGGAAGAGTTATGTTAACACCTCAAAGTTATTTTTCTATAAATCCTGCTCTTTGTCATTTCACTTAAACCACAGGAATTTTCCAACATTTTTTTTTAAATTAATAATCGTTACTGGGGGGCACGGTGGCTTAGTGGTTAGCATGTTTGCCTCACACCTCCAGGGTTGGGGGTTCGATTCCTGCCTCCGCCGTGTGTGTGGAGTTTGCATGTTCTCCCCGTGCCTCGGGGGTTTCCTCCGGGTACTCCGGTTTCCTCCCCCAGTCCAAAGACATGCATGGTAGGTTGATTGGCATCTCTAAATTGTCCGTAGTGTGTGAATGAGAGTGTGTGTGTGTGCCCTGCAATGGGTTGGCACTCCGTCCAGGGTGCATCCTGCCTTGATGCCCTATGACGCCTGAGATAGGCACAGGCTCCCCGTGACCTGAGTGTAGTTCGGATAAGCGGTAGACAATGAATGAATGAATAATCGTTACTGCTATAGAACATCTGTAAAAAAAATATATATATATATATATTATAGCAAAATACAGTCCCGCTTGCATCAGTCTCTCATTTCACTTCGCTCTTGAAGTTAATAAGACAAAAAAGCTCATGTTATAGAGAAACCAGGAAGCTTCTCCCTCTGAAGACTTTCATGTGATGTTGCAGCTGTTATAAAGCCCTGAAACTGGAAACTCCTTCCTTTCATAAACGTAAATGACTTCTTATAAAAAACACCGCCATGTCAAGGATTATACAGTATTCAAAAAATAACCCATTTATAATTACACTAAATTAAGCAGAGCACAATTTCTTTATGAAATAGCTGTTGTCAAAGATACGATAACATGTTAGAAAGATCGCTTATTATATTCATTCATTCATTGTCTACCGCTTATCCGATCTATTCTCGGGTCACGGGGAGCCTGTGCCCATCTCGGGCGTCATCGGGCATCAAGGCAGGATACACTCTGGACGGAGTGCCAACCCATCACAGGGCACACACACACACTCTCATTCACTCACACAATCGCACACTTTAGAGATGCCAATCAACCTACAATGCATGTCTTTGGACCAGGGGAGGAAACCGGAGTACCCGGAGAAAACCCCCGAGGCACAGGGAGAACATGCAAACTCCACACACACATGGCGGAGGCGGGAATCGAACCCCCAACCATGGAAGTGTGAGGCAAACGTGCTAACCACCAAGCCATCTTTTTAACTAACAATATTTTAAATCATCATCCATAGTATTTCTATAAAGTCCAGTTCAGCCCAAAAGAGAACACTGTGTAAAAATAACTCAGTAACAGATCAAATAAAATAACTAAATATTTTTTTTAACAGATGAGGAAAGCGACAGCTCTACAACAAGAATGTCCAAAAGAAGATTTCCAGATTTTGGGTAACACCCAAGCTCTCTTAAATACCATTTATTGAAATATATAGTACATCTTTATTGTATTAATTTCTTCGATTGTTTTTACACCAGCGGTTTGCGCAAATCCGGTGGGAAAGGCCGCAAGCAAGAAAAGGAGATGCAGCGGGGTTCTGTAGGGAGCAGGTAGATTTACAGTTATCTCTTTAGATGATATAAATTCTACGGTGGCTGAGAAGTGCAAAACAAAAGAACAAATCGCAGAACACAAAAACAAATCCAAAACCAAATGAACAAATCCAAATACACAAGGACAATTCAGACAAACTGGAAAAGGGAGGTATAGTTTGCGAATGGAATTCTTACCACTGATTGGACGAGACATCTGTCACTCCAAGATATACGAGAAGTAGGAAACTGTGTATCTAAATTTATTTCTTGTACATGTGTGGAGTTCTGCCTTCTATATACTTTAAAAGAAAATAGCAAATATATATTTATAAGAAAATGGAATTCATTCGATGCTATTTTGAGGAAAGACGTTCATATATCGTGATTTTGGATATAGTGATAGCGTATCATAGCATAAAGATTGTTAAGACAAAACTATTCCAGATTAAATGAATGTAAGAAGCGTATTAAGAGCAGAGCTGCATTCATATACACACCAATCCACTTTCTACTGCTGTAGCCAGCTGTACTCCCTGTATATCTTGAGTGACAGGTGTCTCGTCCAATCAGCAGTAAGAATTCCAATTGTAAGCTATACCTACCTTTTTCTAAATTTGGTTTGTCCAAATTGTTAGTGTTTTTGGATTTATTTTGTTTTCTCTTTTGTTGTGTTGTGTTTTTTGCACTTCTCAGCCACCTTAAAAACTCTGACGTTTCTTTGTGTAAAGTCATATATTTAGAGCCACTTCATTTGCACTGTGTAAACGCAGGAGCTCAAGAGAGCTAGTGGACGAATCCAGCGGAAACGCCTCTCCCTCCGACTCCATGTCCTCCATCCCATCCTGCATGCCTTTCTCTTGGTTCGCGGACAGGGAGAGATCTAGAGACAGGGAGCCAGAGAAAGAGCAGTCGCTGTCCAGCTGTAGTCTCCCCCACAGTCCTACAGAGGGACACACGGGGGACGGAACGGAGCGAAGGAATAAGGTGAGAACTTTACATGGGTGAAGTGAACAAAACACCAGGCTTTTTATGTAAAATCATGTCGATTTGGCAGAAGGAGTTGATTTTGTTTACAAGAAGGAGTTAATTCAGTTTACCGGTTTAGATTAATACACGATTGGAATATGTTCATGTTTCTATGGTAACAATAACGTTATTTAGAAATAACGAATACTATGACAACACACCACGTTGTTTTTGTTTTTTTTCTTTACTTATGTTTGTACATTTACCCAAGCCTTATTATCCTGCATCAGAGGAACATTGTTTGCCAGTGTCGCTTTTCCCCCACACCCACAAACATACAGGTTCTACACAACCAGTGTAATGTGTAAGAAACCAAAGAACTTGAGCGACTTAAATGCCTGAAAATGCACATGCATAGATCGGCAAATGAGGAATATGCATTTATCCAGCACAGCTTAGAAGCAAGACTGAATGCAGAACAGCTATAAAAATGGTCGAGTGAGGCTCCAAAGTGGCTCTCTGTTGGCTCTCTCAATGTTTTCACTAGTTTACAGGACAGAAGTTGCAGGACATCATCTCACACATCACACTCTAAACTGTCAATCCGCCCATACTTGATGGCTTTAGGCTAATGTAGCTCCACCCAGTTGCTTCTGTTCAGTGACGTGATGGCTTTAGAGCAGTGTTTTTCAACCTTTTTTGGTCAACTTTAAAAGAATCCCACGGCACACCACCAACCAAACATTTCCCAATATGGCACACTGCTGCCTAGCACTATATTTATATATAATGACAATTTTTTTCCTTTGTGTTTTTTGGGGGTTTTTTCCCAGCAAAGTTGCCTGTTTCTCAGTATTGAGGTGTATAAAATAGTCTGCATATTTGTTTTGAAGTGACGGGTGTTTCGTTTGGAGATGGCGTTTAAGCTTGCTTGGCTGTTGGATAGCTTTTTCCCCCACACACCAAGCATAATGAAGTTGTTGTAGTCAGATCCCAAGTAAAAGTAAATCCGAACAAATAACTTTCACTGTACTGCCTCGAGCTCACTATTTTTGATTTCTTTTGACCACCCCTCATACTAGAGCCTTCACCTGGGTCAGAATTCCGTCCAGGGTCCGAGTTTTCCTTTTCAAATATTTATCCACTGATGTCACTGCTACCTTTCACGCGCATCATTAATTCCATTGTGATGAATCAACAAGGTCATTATTGTGCTACCTACTGACGTGGAGGAGTATTTCTATTGCTCTGCCAGTCACTACATCACAGGCACAGGCACTCAACAATGGCAAATTATTTCCAGTCACTAAATCATCATTTTTTTGGACCAATTAATTATAAATGGATCATTTCCCACGGAACACCTGATGATCTCTCACGGCACAATTGTGTGCCTCAGTACAGTGGTTGAAAATCACTGCTTTAGAGTATGTAATATATATCCAGTAAGACAGTCTCTTAATTATTTTTCAAGAAATTATTTTGGTTCATGCAAAATCTGTTCCTTGAACTCTTCTCTGAAACAGAGCACTTTCGCCTCTCACACACCTTACATTTGGTACAGTATGAAGTCATTTTCAGCGTATCATAATCACCTCAGATAGACCCTAGCCGACTAACTAGTCTCTCACTCAATTGTTCTAGAGAATATTAGTGTTACGTGGAGTAGTCCTTGACACACAACTCGGCTACGTCTAGTCACTGATCCTTGAAGTCCTCAAAGTAGTCATGTGACTGATCACAACTGTTGTGCATGCGTAGCAGTTAACAATTAGGCATAGTAGATATCTGCTAACGTACTAATAAAGCATGTTTACAGATCCTCTGAGGTGACGTGATGGTGGTTTTCTAATAAAATGTGACCATGAACTAAATATCTCCTTATACAACGTAATGAGATTCCAATATGGAGTGACTCTGATGAGCTCAAGGCTCAGTATTTTGTAGGAAGGTCATACATGACCTCTAGTTATGTGGCAGGAATGGGAACTATTGGATTAAGTACTTCGTGGTCATGGGAAAATCTTTTTAAATTTGTGATCTTAGTGTAACAATATGTAGCCACAGCTTATTAAATTCAATCTAGCATTGAAGCAATGTACATACACTCACTGTCCACTTTATTAGGGAGAGTCACCAAAACTGTCCAGGTTTTGGTGAGCCTGTTCCCCATGGTAAGCTCAGATTCCTGATATAAGTGGAAAACTAAGATAACTAAGATGTTTGTGAACGTTGTTTTTTTGTTTTTTTTTGAGATACACCATAGCCTTTCTGTCATCGTGAACCGGTCTGGCCATTCTAAAGGTGTTTCCACCTGCAGAACTGCTGCTCACTTGGTGTTTAATTTGTGTTTTGTCTTTGTCTACATCTTGGGCGCTGCAGAGCTTCGATTTGAACGCCAGCAGTCCTCGCTCTGCCCTGGCGTCTTTATTGAGTGAACCTCGTATTCGAGGGCACTCGCAGAAGCTCGTCTTCTCCTCCTGCGAGGTGAGTGACCCCAGCGGTCACACAGTCAGTCATAGATAATCTGTTGCAGTTTGCATCCCAGATCTGATGCTTTGAACCCACTCACCAATGCTAGTCTATATCTGTCTGTCCGTCTATCTGTCCGTCTGTCTATTTATTTATGTGTCTTTCTCTCTCTGTCTGTCTGTCTGTCTCTGTCTGTCTATCTATCTGTCTGTCTGTCTGTCTGTCTCTGTCTATTTATTTATGTCTTTCTCTCTCTGTCTATCTATCTGTCTGTCTGTCTGTCTATCTCTCTGTCCATCTGTGTCTGTCTATCTGTCTGTCTATCTATCTGTCTGTCTGTCTATTTATTTATGTCTGTCTTTGTCTGCCTGTCTCTCTGTCTCTATCTATCTATCTATCTATCTATCTATCTATCTATCTATCTATCTATCTATCTATCTATCTATCTATCTGTGTCTGTCTGTCTGTCTGTCTATTTATGTGTCTATCTGTCTATTTATTTGTCTGTCTGTCTGTCTATTTATTTATATTCAGTTCTCCAGTAGCTCCAGACAATCAGTCCTTCCTGACATGTCATGCCTAGGTCTCGATTTGTTAGAAAGGCGTGCTGTATTATGGTAAAGGTCATGAATGTCGTGTGGAAAATACAAAATATGTGTTGAGGGATTGCTCACAATTGAAGAGTGTCTTGATTAACATGTTTATGCCTCCATAGCTTCCATAATGCATGGTGTAAACCCAGCACAGGGTTTTAAATTTACACAAGAGCAAGTCTGTCTGTGTAACCTATAAACACTGCAGTCTTTAATGTCTAAGGATCATAGGCGAGACTTCAAGGGCAAGTCTCCATGTACTGTACAAATCTCACTGGTTATGATGCGTTACTCTTCAGCTAAGAATTTAAGGGGTTAGTATTTAAAACATTGACTGTGACTCGCTGCTTCACCCATACAGGAAGGTGTAAAGTACAGAAGGAGTGTTCAGATCTTCTTTATATCACTCTATCTGCTCTCTCGCTCTTGCTCGTACTTTCTATGGCCTCATTCCTGAATGTGCTCTAGATTCAACTTGTCCCAATAACTCTTTTTATGGAACTGCAGTAACACGATTGCAGTATTTTGCGCTATTGCAGAAAAGCCCTGACTTTATACATTAAATTAAGTGTTGAACTCTATATGTTGGATTTAGATGATTGATCTTCCTTCACTTTTTATCACACAGATATTAATAAGGACAGCAGTGTGCTGTTTTATTGACAGACTGCAAATTCCTGGAAATGAGATTAGCTTCAGATTACCGAGTGTGAGTGCCCTGCGATGGGTTGGCACTCCGTCCAGGGTGTATCCTGCCTTGATGCCCGATGACGCCTGAGATAGGCACAGGCTCCCCGTGACCCGAGATTAGATCCAGTACAGACAATGGAATGGAATGTTTCTATCCTTCTGTAAAGCTGCTTTGAGACAATGTCCATTGTTGAAACTGCTATACAAATACACTGAATTGAAGCAAATTTGTTAGAAAGTA
This sequence comes from Hemibagrus guttatus, assembly GCA_033459395.1. Taxonomy (NCBI): domain Eukaryota; kingdom Metazoa; phylum Chordata; class Actinopteri; order Siluriformes; family Bagridae; genus Hemibagrus; species Hemibagrus guttatus. The sequence continues at coordinate 12,605,998 of JAUCMX010000025.1, read as the reverse complement.
TTGCAGGCGGGTCAAAGCGAAAATAATAACTGCACAAGACGAATTCAAGAAATATCCTGTAGAAATCCAGAGTTGAACCAAGTATGATGTGTGAACCAATCACAAACCATGCTGCCATTTGTTCCTCTGTTTGGCTACCGTTTTTATTACAATAAGTTTATATCTAATTTAAAATAATTGTGGCCACGCCTACTTCTGCTTTAAATCCACATGCACTGCAATATAAATGCGATACACTCTTATCAAGTTAAATGATAATGAGCCAGTAATGGAACTTTTGTGTAACATAATTACACAGTGTATGATGCTATTCATGTTGTCGCCATTGTTCATTCGGCTACTCCCTGTTTGGGTCATTTGGTCTGCATGTTTCAATTTGGCACGTTTTACCACGGATGTCCTTTCTGACGCAACCTTCCCATTTTATCCAGGCTTGGGACCAGCACCGACCGTTAACTCTTCACCGGCTGGGTTAGCTCCCTGCCCGGGTTTGCGAACCCAGGAGAGGGCAAAGAGAATGGGATCCTGCCACCGGACCACCAGGAGGCTTATATCATGCTATTCATAACCGCTTAAATAGAATCTGAATATAACTATTAGAGAGTCTAACCTTATTCTGTAATGGGTCAGATCTTCTTATGCATTTGATACTGTTACCCCAACAAATAATAAGATCTCCACTCCGAGAGATGTAAATATGTCTTATAACCAATAGGATTAAATGTTGTTGGTGTTCCTGAATTATAGTTGCATTATTATTTTCATTTATATTCATGGCATTTGGCAGATGTGCTTATGATACTGGTTCATGAATTAGAGGCATTGGTGGCTCAGTGGTAGGTTGCTCGCCTATCATGCGGAAGGCCCGGGTTCGATTCCAGCCAGCCATTGGATGCAATGCCGGTCCCAAGCCCGGAAAAATGGGAGGGTTGCGTCAGGAAGGGCATCCGGCGTAAAACCTGTGCCAAGTTGTTGTGCGGACCAGTTGGTCCGCTGTGGTGACCCCGAACAGGGAGCAGCCGAAAGCAACTTCTTCTTCTTCTTCATACTGGTTCATGAATTAAGAATAAAATCAGTCGCAAAACTCTAATGGGAGGAAATCTAGTAGGAAAAGCATCCAGACAAGACATTCTTTTTGCTAATTTAAGTACTTCAGGAAAAGGTAGAACTTTAGATGACTTTAGATGAGCTGACAGACTTGATGCGTTGCTTTCTCATACCCTGAGAGATAATGGGATCAGTCAAGATGATGATGATGATGATGATGATGGAGGATCTGAGGGAGTGTGGTGCAGTTCAGGATTAGCGATTAATGAAAAATTGTGTTAAACTAATACTAGGGATGCATGTTAGACTCCGACAGGGCTGTCCTTTGTCACCGGTTCTGTTCATTGTTTTTATGGACAGAATTTCTAGGCGCAGCCAGGGGCTGGAGGGAGTCTGGTTTGGGGACCACAGGATTTCATCGCTGACTTTTGCAGATGATGTTGTCCTGTTGGCTCCTTCAAGCCAGGACTTACAGCATGCACTGGGGCGTTTTGCAGCTGAGTGTGAAGCGGCTGGGATGAGGGTCAGCACCTCCAAATCGGAGGCCATGGTTCTCGACCGGAAAAAGGTGGCTTGCACCGTCCAGGTTGGAGGGGAGGTCCTTCCTCAAGTGGAGGAGTTTAAGTATCTCGGGGTCTTGTTTACGAGGGAAGGAAGGATGGATCGTGAGATTGACAGACGGATCGGTGCAGCGGCAGCAGTAATGCGGTCTATGTACCGGTCTGTTGTGGTGAAGAAGGAGCTGAGCCGGAAGGCGAAGCTCTCGATTTACCAGTCAATCTACGTTCCTACACTCACCTATGGTCATGAGCTCTGGGTCATGACCAAAAGGGTAAGATCCCGGATACAAGCGGCCGAAATGAGCTTCCTCCGTAGGGTGGCAGGGCGCTCCCTTAGAGATAGGGTAAGGAGCTCTGTCACCCGGGAGGAGCTCAGAGTAGAGCTGCTGCTCCTCCACATCAAAAGGGGGCAGTTGAGGTGGCTCGGGCATCTGTTTTGGATGCCTCCGGGACGTCTCCCTGGAGAGGTGTTCGCCCCGGGGAAGACCCAGGAGAGACTGTCTCTCGGCTGGCCTGGGAACGCCTCAGGGTCCCTCCGGAAGAGCTGGAGGAAGTGTCTGGGGAGAGGGAGGTCTGGGAATCCCTGCTTAGACTGCTGCCCCCGCGACCCGGCTCCGGATATCGGAAGACAATGAATAAATGAATGAATAATACTAGGGATTATTCATGTTCTTAAACATTTATATTTATAGCATTTGACAGACACCCTTATCCAGAGCGACTTACACTGATCAGGCATAACATTATGACCACCTGCTTAATATTGAGTTGGTCCCCAAGGTGCCATGACGAGGAGATAATCAGTCATATTCACTTCACCTGTCAGTGCTCAGAATGTTATGCCTGATTGGTGTACATTTTATCTAATTTTATACAATGGAGAGTTAAGGGCCTTGTTCATGGGCCCGGCAGCTTGGTGAATCTGGGAAACTCACAACCTTCCTATTAGTAGTCCAACACCCTAGCCAATAAGCTACCATATCCCCTCATTAAACATTAGTGTTACAGTTTAGATGGATAAAATATATAAATACATATGTGAACTGAATGTTGTAGCTTGAAAAAAAATAGTGTGTAGGTTAAATATTGTATGATCCAGAGCACATGTAGGCTTGTGTTATCATACCTTGTGTTCTTATTCAGACCCTCGATGATGAGCCTGGTCCTGTCCCAAGGCAACACTTGTGGCAGAACCGCCCCCTTTTAGAGTGGACCAATCAGCAGGTGTGCCACTGGTTGATGGGCATGAATATGGACCAGTACATAGCCGAGTTCACTGCAAAAGGAGTTGACGGAAAACGCCTGGCCGATTTGGACAGCAGTAAACTCAAGGTGGGAACTTCACGATAAAAAATATTATAATTTTTACTCTAACATGCAGGTGTAGATGGTTCTTAATTCAAATGTGGAAATTTGTAAATTATTTTGTCGTAGGAGCTGGGGGTGTCGAGTCAGAGAGATCGCGCCACCATTAAGAGGAAGCTGAGAGACATGAAGAAGGCACAGGAAAAGTTGGAGAAACAGCGGGCGAAGAAAGAGGTCCGACTGAGTAGTGGGGGTGGTGGTGGTGGTGGTGGTGGCGGCGGTAAAACTGCAAATCTTGAATCCGCCTGCTAAATCGGAATCTCCAGTAAATTTTACACTTCAGGGAAAAAGCCCACGATCTGGGAAACACAGGCATTTCCAAAAAGATGTCATGTACATCACGTGTGTGCGTGCATGCACTGCTTGTTACTGGATATGATGGGAATAGGATCACTCTCAATTAGATTCTTCTAGCGCATTCTCTCAGTTCCTCTGGTTAAGTCAAGATATTTTTTACAATCTTTAATCATCGTTTTATATCTTAGGATTTGATTCGTCACCTCCAGACGTCAGACTCAAGGTGTCTTAATCACACTGCTGCTGTTTTTATTCAATTCTTGTGTTCCACCTAAATGAAATTGTTTACATTTTTACATCCGAGCAGAAATGTGGTCTCCGGACCGACTCAGATTTGAGGATAATACACTGAAGTGACTCGTCTCCTTGGGTCAACAAAGGTGAGACGAGTTAAATTTCATCAAATCACAAACCTCAGTATATGACATCACCATTATTCCTTTAGCTCACTCATTTGGCTTGATGCTGTGTTTAGCATATGACATAATTACACAATATAATAATAGCAAAACACAAACCGAGCTTGCTAAAATATGCTCTGGTAGATAGCAAAATACTTTAGCTAACATTAAAACAAAGCTCTATAGGAAACTCTTAAGTAGCTAAGAAGCCAAATATTGTATTATGTAATCAAAACCAGGAGCCATGTTCACCTGCAAGAAAGCTAACAATAGGTAAACTATTCTATTAAGTAAGTAAAACATCTAGCCACATTTGTTTAATGCTTTGTTGTGTCTACATACTGAAGAATTTATTATATATTTACTGATGCATTTTGAATATTATTGGGCCTAAAATTGAGCCCTGGGGAACCCCACATACTTATCAAAGGCTAAACTATTATGATGATGTCATATCATGTGAAATTTGTGGTTGGTTGATGAAAGTAGCCTAAACTCAACCCTTGAGCCAGTGATGAGGGACATAAACAAAATCTGGAGTGTAGGTTTCTATTTATTCACACTGGAGGGCAGCAGTGAGGTGACTGAGGCGACCCATACAGCACTTCTCATCAGGGCCGGCATTCACAAAGCTTTTCATAAGTGAACCTGCTGACATTGGGTCTGTCTTAATGTCCGTAAACAGGGATTATATCGAATCCAGTGTCGGATTAATTTTTTCCTCTGAAGTGCTTTGTGAATGCTAGAGCACACCCTGCACTTTAGCTTAATCTCTAACCTTAATCTGTAGCAAGTGAATGTCTGTGTTATGAGGCCCACACACACACACACACACACAGTGCTTTGCTGAACAAATCCACTGAATGGAAATCGAGTGTGCAGTTTTAGCCGTGCACATCACCTGTCCTACTGTACACTTTGTCTTTTTACTTTTTTTAAAAAAAATCTGCTTATTTTTATTGTCGGCTGTACATAAGGCAACGCTCTCAGTGGAATTATGTCAGGAAGTGAGATCTTCACTGTCTTTTACGCCACAGTTGGTTTTACATGTGTAACAAATAAATAAAAAGTATTTTACATGAATTGCCGATCTCTTTTATTCCGTTTCTTTCTCAGACTGAATTCTTTTGGTGCAGTTTTATTTATATTAAAATGAATTTGAATTCCATTGTGAAGGACTTGAAAAAGGTTGTGAAGGTAAGGTTGTAAATTCTGGGACAATTCTGAAAACTATTGCAAGGAAAAATAAGGAAAATCCATTAAGAAAGTATACAACAGTTTAGAGGCTGTTATAAAATTAAGCTTTAAGAAATATAAAAGTAAATTTAGGGAAAAATATCCTGGTTAAATTTCCTGAAGTATAGAACACAAAATTGAAATAAAAAACACACATACAGAGGTCACGCCTCCTTCACTAAGACTGACACACAGAGGCCACGCCTCCTTCACTAAGACTGACACACAGAGGCCACGCCTCCTTCACTAAGACTGACACACAGAGGCCACGCCTCCTTCACTAAGACTGACACACAGAGGCCACGCCTCCTTCACTAAGACTGACACACAGCGGCCACGCCTCCTTCACTAAGACTGACACGCAGCGGCCACGCCTCCTTCACTAAGACTGACACACAGAGGCCACGCCTCCTTCACTAAGACTGACACACAGAGGCCACGCCTCCTTCACTAAGACTGACAAAGAGGCCATGCCTCCTTCACTAAGATTGAAACACACAGAGGCCATGCCTCCTTCACTAAGCCTGACAGAGGCCATGCCTCTTTCACTAAGACTGACACACAGAGGCCATGCCTCCTTCACTAAGACTGATACACAGAGGCCACGCCTCCTTCAAAAAAATTAAAAAAAAACACACACCTTCCTCTTTATTTTATAATGTTTTATTAGACAATGTTGTTTTCACCAGATTCAGGAGTTGTGTTGTTTTTAAATGTGAAATGTGTGTTTTTGCGTTTTCTCCTTCAGTAACATCTCTGTGAACAATACTCGCCTCTTATTTTGTAACCAAAAAAATCTTCAACCTCTTTTACATAAAAAAAGATGCCAGATTTAATAAACAGATTTCAGCCCTTGTAAGTTTACTGCAAAACCCTGACATGTTGACCTGTGTGAAAGAAGTAAACGACTATTACAGACGTCGATGTGAAACTGAAATCAGTACCAATCTTCACAATTCATAATAATTATTTTTTTAAAAACCTATCTTACAAAGCAAGTATTAAGAAGTAAATAACAGATAAGGAAAAAAAAAAACAAATATTTAAAGAAAATAAGGAAAATAACAAATATTTACATTCATCCAAATGGTTCTGAGAAAAACTGCAACTGAACTGTAGAAATCGAGGCGTTAGAAATCTAACCACAAAAGCACTCGGTAAAAAAAAAAAAAAGTCATGAAGAATCTTTGGCTTGTTGGTGACACACAATAAGTTCTCACACACAGTCGAGAACATCATTTTGAACATACTTCGCATATATACACAACTAGGCATGTGCCAATATTCACTTGCTAAAAGTTTTCGCACAATAACTGCACGGATAAATAAACACGGTTTAAAATATTATCAGAATATTCTATTAAAAATGATTCATCACTAGAGATCCAGAAGTACTTTCTTTACACTGAAGTGTGTAGTGAATCTGCAGTAGTATGAGATTGCTTGTGTGATAGCTTAAAGCTGATGTGCTTTTCAAGTTCTTGGAAATGAGGCTACATTTTACCTAGCTAGCATGAAACGCACAAGCCTTGTTTACACACAAGCTGAAGGCGTGTGTGAAGGAAAGTGAAAATTACATCAAATTGTCAGGAATATTAACATTTACCTCAGATGTTTTAGTAAATTCCCCCCAAAAATGCCTCGGCACTATGAAAATTGTAGTCTAATTACAGTAGCACTGATTGCTAACAGCAGCTGTGGATTCTGTGCATTTTAAGCGTTGCATCATATGTTTATAAATTGTATATAACATATAATCTCCAGATGATTGAGAACTTAAATATGATATAAACACGATCATGTCTGACTCAAGCCTACATTCACTGCTTATGATGATGTGTGTGTTGAAACTATTGGCACATGCCTATATGTAAGTCTGGATCCTTGATGCATAGAAAAGCCCAAAAATATCCATCTCTCTTTTCTCATCTCATTTTATCAGTTTCATTTAGCGTTTTTAAAGTAGTCACTATTTTTCAACATACACTATATTGCCAAAAGTTTTGGAACGTCTGCCTTTACATGCACATGAATGTAATATGGAGTTGTCCCGCCCTTTACAGCTATAACAGCAGCTTCAACTCTTCTGGGAAGGCTTTCCACAAGGTTTGGGAGTGTGTTTACGGGAATTTTTGACCATTCCTCTAGAAGCGCATCTGATGTTGGACGAGAAGGCCTGGTTCGCAGTCTCCGCTCTAATTTATCCCAAAGGTGTTCTATCAGGTTGAGGTCAGGACTCTGTGCAGGCCAGTCAAGTTCCTCCACACCAAACTCGCTCATCCATGTCTTTATGGACCTTGCTTTGTGCACTGGTGTGCAGTCATGTTGGAACAGGAAGGGGTCATCCCCAAACTGTTCCCACAAAATTGGGAGCATGAAATTGTCCAAAATGTCTTGGTATGCTGAAGAATTAAGAGTTCCTTTCACTGGAACTAAGGGGTGAAGCCCAACCCCTGGAAAAAAAAAAAAAAAACCACCTGAATTCAATGATTTGGAGGGGTGTCCCAAAACTTTTGGCAATATAGTGTACATACATGTTTTGTTTTTGTTTTTTTACAGGTTATTCCTTTCATTTCATCATTGTCTTATTTACAATCAGAAGTATGGGGTGTGCAAAAACGAAGCACTCAACATCTTAAAGAAAGTGTCTTTGGTTTGTTTGTTTTTGTTTTAAAAAGCAGGATATTAATGTGCATTAGCAGCTGACATAGCATAAGGCTAGGAGTAGCTCTCGTTCTCGTTCCAAGAAGTCATCCACTGTTTCTTTTCCACCGAGGCCGGCTGCTCTTTCCCGGATGGATGCGTGCGCTCTTCCTTCTTAATCCTCACAGCGCTGTAACTGGGCACGCTGTCATTGTATTTGGAACGTTTGAAAAATCCACACTGAAGGGAATGACAGAACACAGGGATTAGTGTTAGCATGAGCCAAATGTTTTGCTTGTTTTTAGATGAATATAAATTGGAAGCGTGCCAGGCATAAAGAAAGTGCGATATGGTTTTTTTTGCAACATTTTGTTCAAGAGAGGCAACAGATAGGAATCTAGCACCGAAAGATCCAGAAAATATGACATGCACAAAAAAGCAGGAAAGTCTGCAAGGTCCAAGCATCTGCAATCAAGCTGAGCTTAGCTGTAAACATTTTTAATTTTATAATCACACAATTATGTGGGATAATATATATGTATATAAAGCTTTATATTTAAAAAAAATATATGACATGTCCATGTATGTCACCACTTTATCCCCTTCACCAACACCATACATGAAAGGTTTGTGTTGTAAACAGCATCACTATGCGCTGGAAGCTTTAATATGATCATGTTATAAAAAAAATAATGACTGCCACCATTTCCCCAGATTTTAAGCTATGCAAGGTAGCATGATGATCTGGGCTAGCATGAGTTAGCGCAGCCTACACTGCCTCCCCATGCCACCGTTGAGCTTGAAGGGATCTGTAAAGGTCTGTTACCAAAAGAGAGCTGCTCGAACTTTCTTTGTCAATCCCTCTTGCTATGCTTCAGAAGTCAGCCTCTCTTTCTCAGGTTCATTTTTGCGCTCGCTTTTGCCGAAGAAGCCACACTAAAAGGAGTAAAGTTAGGTTAGGGCCTTTTCCCACTGCACAAAGTACCAAAACTTTTGGCACCCAAAAAACCCCTCTAAATCTGTGTTTCTTTTTTTTTTCAGTCCTGTCCCAAACAATCCAGTATGATTTCAGTACTTGTCTAGGAAATAATTAGGACTATAATAATAATAATAATAATAATAATAATAGGGGTTTGTTGGTGCCACGTTTGTGTGCCATAAAAGTCAAGTTGTTTCTCTCAACCTGCACAAAAGTAACAAAATTCATGATCCTATGGGCTGCAACACATTTAATAACATGGTTACAATGTTATTTGTGAGAAATGTTCCCATTTGTGTATATGTATATCGTTACTGGGTATACTAATTGGATGTGGAACGTTCCCTGGACATACTGCACACACACTGCCGTTGAGCCTCTGATGATGCGATAAAATTGACTCAGATTCTACGAGAATATAAGGATCTGATTTTTATATTGGGTCATATTGATAAATCAGAAACATTTAAAATGTATTTTTGTCCATCCCCATTATTTTTTCTTACTTTCAGTTTAAAATAACTTGAATTCCTTTGCTTTGACGCTTTGCTTGATTTCCTTGTTATCCCTGACATTTTTTTGTTTTTATTTGACATATTTTGCCATAACCTGTATAAGCTAGTTAACCAAACAGCATCAGACAAATAACTTTGCTCATTATGGCCTTCCTGTTTTGTTTTTTTTTTGCTTTTTTTGAATGTGCAGTGGAAAAACAACCCTACAACCATGTTAACAGTGTTTATGTCTTGGTATAGTCCATCTGCAGCTTTTCCTTTTGTCTCTCTCTCTCTCTCTCTCTCTCTCTCTCACACACACACACACACACAAATATAAGCTTAGACAGGTCAGTCATAATCGAGTTGATGGGGTAGAATCTGTTAGAATGAGATTGTGCCTTGTTTTACCTTCCAGAGCAGGAAGACCAATAAGCCAAGCAGGAGCAGGCCCAGTAATATAGCCACCAGTATGATCCACCAGGGTAAACCTCCATATTGTGCTGCCTTACGTACTGGGAATACAGTCACTCGTACCTAACACACATACACACGAAAATAATGTCATAATATTTCCAAGTACACAGTTACTTATACTAAAATTCTTTGTCCCAGCTCACCTGTGTATCTTTATTATTCAGCAACACATTTTTGGGAGCATTCTCCAGACTGAGTGACGCTTTCACAATTATGTCGACGTAATTCATGTCAGAGTAATCCTGCATAGAACAACAACAGTGTTACTACAGCTCAAAGTTCAGGACACTGACTACATAGTGTTTCAAAGAGAAATATAGGTTTGGAATAATAGCTCGAATTTGAAGCTGATTCTTGAGCCCACAGATATGGTCCAAAGTGCATTAGAGTGAGCACCAGTGCAATCTTGCTTGTCTGAATAGCAGGGAGTGCTACATACTCACTAAGTTTAACATTGTTCCTCGATCTGTAAGATTTGTTTTTGGGAAAGAAAAACACAGTTAATCAAACCCACCTCTAAGAAGGTGCTATTCCACAACCGAGCTCTCAGCGCGATGATGGCATTGCTGTCCAATCCCTGAAGAGGACATTTGAGCGTCACACACGAAGCACCTTCGCCACACGTCTGCAAACAATACAACAAACTGAGTACAAACAAAACGACAAAAACAGAGGATTAGGGGGAAAAGCTATGTGAACAGCTAGCAAGTTTTTACCAAGGCTATAGATTTCCTCTTGTCGGAAAAAAGAGATGATAAAACCCCTTTGTTTTCTGTGGTTTCAGATCCATCATTAGCTTCACGCTTTCTCCTGGATAGTGATGGATCCTGAAATAAGAAGAAAGCAAAGGATATTGCATTCAAAGACAATCTTCCTTTGGAAAACGTTCAGCATGTTTCTTTTGATCTAGTCTGAGATTCAGAAGTTCTGCTTATGGAGAATCAGATATCTTTTTTTTTACAATTAGCACATCATCAAGCTTCTAGAAAATCAAAAAGTGGGGAAAAAACCCTGTAGACTGAAGTGTGGCTTACCGGACTTAAACTAAGCGTGTTGACCTCATCTGGTTTGCAGGCGATTTTATCCGTACCCTCAGTAGTGATCTTCATCAAGTACAGCAGCCATTTTTTTGTCGCTGTGTTCTTGGGCCACTCGATGTTCAGAAACGCAGTGCCGAACGACTTCAGAGGCTTTCCCAAATTGATCACCTTCAAAAAAAAAAAAAAATCAGAGTTAACCTATTGATAGAAATAAAGTGGAGGAGAAAAAAGGCGTTACTTTGACTGCACAATGATTAAAGCTGTGATAATGTATTCACCCGGAATTCATAGTCGATCTGGCTGCCGATCTCAGTCTCCGTCTTCATAGCGCTCTCTCCTACGACAGCACCGGAGAATTCCAGCTGAGACGGCTTAGCCGCCCTGAAACGACAGACCCATGTTTATCACATGTAAGATCATTCATTCATTCATTGTCTACCACTTATCCGATCTATTCTCAGGTCACGGGGAGCCTGTGCCGATCTCAGGCGTCATTGGGCATCAAGGCAGGATACACCCTGGACGGAGTGCCAACCCATCGCAGGGCACACACACACTCTCATTCACTCACGCAATCACACACTACGGACAATTTAGAGATGCCAATCAACCTACAATGCATGTCTTTGGACTGGGGGAGGAAACCGGAGTACCCAGAGGAAACCCCCGAGGCACGGGGAGAACATGCAAACTCCACACACACACGGCGAAGGCAGGAATCGAACCCCCAACCCTGGAGGTGTGAGGCAAACGTGCTAACCACCAAGCCACCGTGCCCCCCATGTCAGATCAGTACACATATATTTTACTTGCTTTCGGCTGCTCCGCACACCAACTTGGCACAGGTTTTACGCCGGATGTCACATATATTTTACTCATGTATTTAAAATATTAGAAGGAAAAACTTTCTCTGAGGTCAGATTATACCATTAGTATATCATGTTCTAAAGTTTTTGCTTTAATGTGTATTTTATGTTGTGAGTGGTGAAGGGGATAAAGGGGGGAGAGACCACAAATCTAAAAGGTCTGGTGATTTGTAACTCACCCAGAAAGCGACAAAAGCAGCTCAACTACAACATTCGCTTTCTTCGTAACAATCAGTGGTGCCTGCTCGCTCGTCCTAAAAAAAAACCCACACAAAATTACATTTAATAATCTTGAGGGAAGGGAAAACAACACAACAACTGTTTAGCCAAAACAGCTGTATAACTGAAGTTTAGCGCAGTTGTTAAATTTGTCCAAAAATGTTGAGGTGAAACATATTTAATAATTCTTCTTATTAAAGTCCTAATATTAATAATCTGTGGTTAATTTATGACAAAATCTGTACCGATTTGAGATTACTGTAGAGACATTAAAAAGTTCAATCTTGCTATGTCTCTATGTCTTTAAAAAACCTTAGTTAGTTTTGCCTGAACTGTCATTTTCTCCACTGCATGAAAACATGTCAGAATTGTTAGGCGTGAGATTCAACAATATGACACAAATATAAATTGTGTATGAATTAAAACAAAACAAAACAAATGATTAATTGAAAATTAAAGCTGAAGGATATTTTTTTTCCTTGACACTGAAAACCACTTACGTTTTGAGCTCAAGTGTAACTTCTACCTCATTCGTGTCCAAAGAAATCCCACCGGTGCTCAGAATGATGTGAAATACAACCTATAATATAAGATAGCGTTAAAACAGATTGATCGCACCGGCTAAACTCCTGTGCTAGCTCTGTGACTTACTTCCGAGTCTTTTTTGAAAGGATTTCCCAGTTCACATTCAGACTTTGACCCGTTCTGATTGGCCAGACAGTAAATCGGCTTGTCCTGCATTCAAACAAACGTTCAATGAAATATAAGAAGGTAAAAAGCATGGCGTTCATGTGTGCACAGGCGGTAGAGACTTGAGACATCAGACTCACAGCAGATTTGGTGCGAACTGCAGAGTAAGAGAGGGCGTCGGGGAATGATGCATTCAGAACCGTCTCGTATGCGTCATCTCCGTTCTTATTGGTCACCGTGACCTCCAGGGCAATCTCCTTCTGGTGGCTGAGTGAAATGACCGGCACTCCATTGTGACTGAAAGCGAGACAGCAGAAGTTTCTTTATAATATAGGTACATCACACTCACATTTTAAAGAATAGAGAACAAATATAAAATGTTCTATAGAATAAACTACCCTAAGTTTTATTCAATGTTAATCTGATTTTTAGTACCGTATGCAAAATGTGGGCTGCTGGTTATATGTCTATTGTCTCTAGTACATTTTATTATAAATTTATCATTTAGTTAATATATTTATTTGTTAAATTACTTCAGTAGTTTAGCAAATAATATATTTAATAAGTAATACATTTAGAATAAAATAAGACAAGCGGTGCACTTATATAAGAGAACTCACACTGGCAGCGGGTTGAAGATGTTTTGATTGGGCTCCCGAGAGCAGAATTTGTACTGCAGCTGCAAGTTACTCTGGCACCTTTGGTCACTGCCGCAGCCCTCCTTCAAAAAACTGACCTGACAGCAAAAAATAGTGATAATTTATTTATTGAATTAATTAAATACATTTATTTATAGCAAAAAATAAAAATACAAGTAAACCAAAATAAAAGAACATGTAAATAAATACATAATAATAATAATAATAATAATAATAATAATAATAATAATAATAATCATGCATTTTAAAGTGTCCTTTACTTAATGACCTAAGCATATGAAAGTTTTTGCATGTTGTGATATAAAGTGTTTACCTCAGTAAGAGACGGCTGGCTGGAAGCGAGGATGGGACTCAACTCAACGAGGCCTGTTTGTCTCTTCCTGCGTCCTGACTGCTTCACGATTTCCACGTTCACCTCTATGGGCACGGCTCTCAGCTTATCCTTTAAGTTATCCTTCACAGCGGGACAGCAAAATAGGTCTCAGCATCATTTTCAGCATCATTTTCCCACAAGGTGGTGATAATATTCTTACATGCTTCAGACATTGGGAAAGCAAGAGAAATTCAGCCTAGCCATAACATCTTTACAGGCATGGCAACAATCAGGAAAGCTGCTCTGTTTACGTTACTTTTTTGACCTTAATACAGTATATTTAAGCTTCTTAACGTATAATCAGGTGCCTTACAGTTTCTAATGATTCTTTACATGTACATTGTGAAAGAACCCCAGGACTTAAGAAACGCTGTATGATTTTCTGTATGATTAAAATGTATTTATTATTGTCTACACTTATTGTCTTAATATTGTTATTTGCCAATTTGACTGAATAACTTAAATTGAATAAGTTTAATCCAAACCTTAATAACTAAAAAAAAAAGCAATTTATTTGCTTTAGATCACTATCTATCTATAGACAGACAGACAGACAGACAGACAGAGAGAGAGACAGACAGGCAGGTAGGCAGGCAGGTAGGTAGGTAGGTAGATAGATAGATAGATAGATAGATAGATAGATAGATAGATAGATAGATAGATTGATTGATAGACAGAAAGACAGGTAGGTAAATACATATGTCTGTCTTTGGGCTTGGTGTACCTGAATTTTGAGCGTTTTCATGATACACTTTTGTTCGTTCTGCTTTTTCAGATCCATGAATCCTGTGCTCTCATAGTCCGTGTCGGTAGCACTGGATGGGGAGAAAACGGCACGAGATGGAAGTCCCTGCTGCTTCCTCTTTGACTCCACCTGGATGGAGTATTTGATTTCTGAGTGGATGTAAAAGAAAAACAACAACACACATTTAAGACAAATTAAACATTTAGGACAATTGTAGTATTTTAGTTTAGGCTGACTCAGCATTGCTAGGAAGTAAACATAGGTACTCACTGAGGGAAGGGCTGTAGTTTTTGGTGTTGGAGGTGAATTTGAAACAGATATTCACCTGAAGACTGTATAATATATAAATGAATAAATGTAAATAAATATATATTTCTTTGAAAAACACACAATCAGCACACAGGCATGTAAAACATTTCAGAAGGATTGTTGATAAGTCTCTCTTACCAAATGCTGTCACCGCAGTTCTTCTGAGTGAGATCTATGTCTTTGGGACTCGTAGTGACCGTCTTTTCTATGTTGACCACCGGCCTTGCTCTGTAAAAAAAAATGTCAGGAATAAACGATCAGTAAAAGCAGGAGAAGCTCAGCAGTCAGAATTCATTGGGTAAGGCACATCAAACCGAGCTGGAGAAAATTCTGTAAATCTGTGAAAAGCACTATATGGGTACACCTGCCTAATATTGTGTTGGTCCCCCTTTTGCTGCCAAAACAGCCCTGACCCATCAAGGCATGGACTCCACTAGATCCCTGAAGGTGTGCTGTCTGTCTGTCTGCCCATCTCTCTACCTATCTGTCTGTCTGTCTGTCTGTCTATCTATCTATCTATCTATCTATCTATCTATCTATCTATCTATCTATCTATCTATCTATCCATCTATCTATCTATCTATCTGACAATGCTCTTTTTTTATACTTCTCTATAGCCACAGGAGAATGACAATAAAATTCTCCAACTTGTTGCAGTTAAATGTAAAGCAAAGCAAACTAATGCATGGCCTGAAAGTAAGAAATATAAGTAAGAAATTCCAATGCTTGAATCACAATCTCAAATGATGTTATGCGTAGTACATAGTATAACCTTTAGGTACTACAACCCCATTATGTTATTACCTGTGTAATGAGCATATGTACTGAATAGGAAGATTCGTATGTATATTCATAGGAATATAGGAATATAGAAATATTCATTGTGAGTTATGAAGACTTAGAAATAGTAGGACTTGAAGCTATTCTGCTAAAACTATCATTTAAATGCAATCCAGTATTTAATGCAATACTCCAAGTAATGAAATGCTAAAGTAATTAAACAGCCCAAGTTCTTACCTGTACACGGCCACAGTGTCAGAGAGAGATCCTATGGCCAAGTCTGGATATTGATTGTTGTCTAAATCCATGTTACCAGCTAAGGAGTAACCAAACATCTTAATGTTTAGATCTTTTCCTTTCAGCACCTGGTAGAGACAGAAAAAAATAAGCAATGGAATGAGTAAAAAGTTTAATACAATAGAGAAGAAATGACAGAGAAGGCACTCATTTCTTTGAAAGTAATAATTCATTTTTATAATTTACAATCTATAAATAATCTAAAGTCAATTAGTGTCAATAATTTATGAACAGTCAGTTGAGTCAGTTTTTGGTCTGAGATGCTGTTAGATAAAAGCTGGAGTGATGAGGAGGTATTAAACCTGAGCAGGTTCTTTTTTGAGGCCGTCGCTCGAGCCTTGATAAATGTAGACACATCCTGCTCCTTCCTCATCAAATGGAGCCCCGACAGCCACATCTACACAAACACAAACATCCCATGTGCACATTGAGCATTTCTTCATCATTACGATGATTATCACCATGCTCATCATCACCATAATGATCATCTCTGGGCAATATATAAATACATAAATACTATATGATACAATTACTGCATATGTTTTTACAGGTTTCAGATTGTCCTTATGTGCATTATCACCTTATACTTTAATGTTTCACAGATTTTCTGGGACATTTGCCGTATAATCTCAGTCTGAAAACACAATTAGTAACAAAGCCTGAAACTAAGTGTACTCTGTTAAAGTCACTGCACACTCAGAAATCAAATAGTGCCTAAACTGGAACCTAGAGGTACTCAGGTATTCATTCATTGTCTACTGCTTATCCGATCTATACTCAGGTCACGGGGGGCCTGTGCCTATCTCAGGCGTCATTGGGCATCAAGGCAGGATACACCCTGGACGGAGTGCCAACCCATCGCAGGGGACACACACATACACACAATTTAGAGATGTCAATCAACCTACAATGCATGTCTTTGGACCGGGGGAGGAAACCGGAGTACCCGGAGGAAACCCCCGAGGCACGGGGAGAACATGCAAACTCCACACACACGGCAGAGGCGGGAATCGAACCCCCAACCCTGGAGGTGTGAGGCAAATGTGCTAACCACTAAGCCACCGTACCCCTCAGGTACTCACTGTTGTTTTTTTCTCTAATTGGTTATTTGGTTTGTTATAGTTTGTTGAGACTGGAGTAAAATTACTGATAAAAAAAAACATTCATTGACGAAAAGTTTGTTTAACCTACAAAAATATGAAAAGTAAAAATTAAGGGGGCAATAAAGAAAAAAAAATTAAGTATATTTTAAAAAGCACTTAAAATGGCTTTTTAATTGTCTACCAAATGATGAAATGAATATAATATAGCTTTGGCATGGAAAACCTTTGTGAAGTCACACACAATGATCAGCATTGATCCCTGTGTGATCTTGCTCCCTGTCTTGCTATATAACAATGACAATATGTCTTTCTTTGCGATGTGTTTTTCTTATTTAGGTTTTCATCCGTTTGATGTCATACCACTAACCAATTAGCAAGAAATTACTGGAAACAATCTACAGAATGTAATAAAAACCATCCAACTGGACTGGAGGGCAATAGAAAAATCAGGTCAGTTGTCAAAAAAAAAAGTCACAAACCATTAAACCCATCCAGATTAAGGTCACCAAGGTTTTCAATAGACAGCCCAAACATGGAATTTTTAGCTCCATCTATTCTAGTCCGGCTGGCCTTGCTCCAATCTCCATTCTGATTGAGGTAGACGTAAACAGCACCACCGATGTCGCCATTCTTCTCAAAGAACTGAGGAGCTCCAACTACGAGATCCTGCCATCTGTAAATGAGTGACAGGAAACAGTTATATTCACAGCAAATGCAGACGTCACAGAATCAGGTTAAAACTGCAGAATTACCGGGCTTACCCATCTCCGTTTAAATCAACCACTGATAGTTCGTAGCCAAAAGACGAGGCCAGGCCTTCTCCTTCGATGATGTACTCAGTGACCATAGTAGCTGTGTCTGAATCCTTCTTCAACAGAACCACAGCTCCACTGTGATTGGCTCTCGGAGCTCCAGCCACTATAGTTAGCTGACCTTTCTTAGTCAACATCTTACCAGAGTCAAGAGAGAATCCTGAGGAGAGACACAGCCAATCAAGCGATTCATCAGCCAGGGTCAGGATGTTTTACCAAAAACGCTACAAATGAACAAAGGACACCAGTTAGCATGACCTCTTTTCTGTGTGCCACAGTGAGCGTGTGAAACTCGTGTATTAAATAAATTCAATGCACACAGACTGAAGTAGTTTAAGTCTTTGGTTCTTTTAATTGTGATGATTTTGGCTCACATTTAACAAAAACCCACCAATTCACTCTCTCAACAAATTATAATATGGTGACATGCCAATCAGCTAATCAACTCAAAATACCTGCAACAGTTTCCTGAGCCTTCAAAATGGTCTCTCAGTTTGGTTCACTAGGCTACACAATCATGGGGAAGACTGCTGATCTGACAGTTGTCCAGAAGACAATCATTGACACCCTTCACAAGGAGGGTAAGCCACAAACACATTCATTGCCAACGAAGCTGGCTGTTCACAGAGTGCTGTATCCAAGCATTTTAACAGAAAGTTGAGTGGAAGGAAAAAGTGTGGAAGAAAAAGATGCACAACCAACCGAGAGAACCGCAGCCTTATGAGGATTGTCAAGCAAAATCGATTTAAGAATTTGAGTGAACTTCACAAGGAATGGACTGAGGCTGGGGTCAAGGCATCAAGAGCCACCACACACAGACGTGTCACGGAACTTAGCTACAGTTGTCGTATTCCTTTTGTTAAGCCACTCCTGAACCACAGACAACGTCAGAGGCGTCTTACCTGGGCTAAGGAGAAGAAGAACTGGACTGAACTGGACCCAGTGGTCCAAAGTCCTCTTTTCAGATGAGAGCAAGTTTTGTATTTCATTTGGAAACCAAGGTCCCAGAGTCTGGAGGAAGGGTGGAGAAGCTCATAGCCCAAGTTGCTTTAAGTCCAGTGTTAAGTTTCCACAGTCTGTGATGATTTGGGGTGCAATGTCATCTGCTGGTGTTGGTCCATTGTGTTTTTTGAAAACCAAAGTCACTGCACTCGTTTACAAAGAAATTTTAGAGCACTTCATGTTTCCTTCTGCTGACCAGCTTTTTGAAGAGGCTGATTTCATTTTCCAGCAAGATAATGCCCTGCCCACACTGCCAAAAGTTGGTTAAATGACCATGGTGTTGGTGTGCTTGACTGGCCAGCAAACTCACCAGACCTGAACCCCATAGAGAATCTATGGGGTATTGTCAAGAGGAAAATGAGAAACAAGAGACCAAAAAATGCAGATGAGCTGAAGGCCACTGTCAAAGAAACCTGGGCTTCCATACCACCTCAGCAGTGCCACAAACTGATCACCTCCATGCCACGCCCAATTGAGGCAGTGATTAAAGCAAAAGGAACCCCTACCAAGTATTGAGTACATGTACAGTAAATGAACATACTTTCCAGAAGGCCAACAATTCACTCAAAACTGATTTCACTGATTTCTGTCTAGCAAATTTATACAATAATACTTCAGATGAGTCAGAGAGAGAGGGGGAGAAAGAGAGAGATGTGTGCATTATATTTTTATATTATTTAAGGAATTCAAAAGTCATTTTAAGCATATGTGACAGTCCCACTAATTGGTGCTCTTAAGTCATGAGTATCAACATTAGCATTTTTGGTTTTAAGCACACATAAATCAGAAACATAAAACATATCTAGTGATATCTGATGGCTCAATCCGGCAAACTGGACATATGTATATGAACATGCCACTGTTGTAAATGAGATATATGTGAGGTTTAGGGACGTTACGGTGGCAGGTTTCTTGCTCGTTGTGATGAAGTTTCATTTTAATTATGAATAGTTATGAATTTTCATTTGTTAAATAGTTAATTAATACAATGATACTGTGATTTTTTTTGTGTGTGTGAAAATTTCAAACCGTAACACCCCTTGCAAGACCATGGCATGCACTTTTCCAAGCATCCAATAACTACAACACACTGTCACAACACTACACACTACAACTCAGACAAAATGACACCAATGGAAGATTTAATTAAAAATCTACATGATCTACATGAAATGTACAGGTATAGTCTAGGGTTCTTGTGGGAAATGGATGGAATGAATGGTGATCATCCCGGACGTCCCACAAACCTAAGTAGCTATTTGTTGTCAAGTGTCTCTCCGTTGTGGCATTGTCTCGGTGAGAATGAGATCTATATACAAATTGATCGGGGTCACTGCTGGACATGCTAGTCATGAACAGAACACCTAAATCCCACACATACACACACACAAACAGACACTGAGCGCAGAAAGAAATTCAACAGATTATATGTAAGGATCAACCGAGGTCTGTCAACAAAAACTAAAAAAAAAAAAGCTCCTTCTGGTGAATCAGCTCCTTCTGATGATTCAAGGAAATATTTTTTCTTAATGAATATGTTGTGATGATGTAATGTGATGAATGATGAACATACCTAAATAGCTGTTAGCAGGGACAGCCACTTCGTCAAGTCCTTCAGGCGTGGTGTATTTGACCTCATATGGTCCGTCATCATAGACACCCAACTCCAGCAGCGTGTTGTTTCTCTGCTCCAAGCGTACAACGCCTAAGGCCCCACCCAAGGTAAGGGGTCATTGGAGTCAGTGGGTGAATGGATGAGAGTGGAGGAGAGTGAACATGTGGGATAGATGGAGGGCAAAGTGAAGGAAGTGAAGAGCAAAAGAAACAAAAACAGAAAGTGTTTAATGGAATGATCCATGGAATAATCTACAGTGAAATGGGACTGATACAACTAAAACAAATTTACTTCTATCTTCACCTCCCTTCTATTCTTCTCACCTCTTCTTCCTTCTGAACTATACTTCTTTTCTCTCCTCCCTCCTCCTTCTCATCTATACTCCTCTTTACTCTCCTTCCCTTCCCTCAACAAGGACAAACAGATTCAGGAACAGCTTCTATCCCACAGCAATAACCATACTCAATTGAACTAAAACATAACATGCTGATAGTAAAAACAAGGGATTGTGCAATTTGACGGATGACTGAACGTATGGTTGTGCGTGAACACTATTTATTTTTAATCTATTTTTTATGCTCCTTTTCTAGTTTCATAATATAATGCACTGATTGGGTAGCATTTTTAATTTCGTTGTACATGTTACATGTTACAATGACAATATCGCTGCTCCTACTAATCTATACTCCTCTTCTGTTTCCTCCTTTTCTTCTCCTGATCTAAATCCCTCAATGTTTCTCCTTTCCACTCCCATCCCTTCTTCTTCTCCCCCCCCTCCATCCCTGCTCCTGATCTTTTCCTCCCTCTCTGCTCTCCTCCTCTCTCCCATCCCTTCTCTTCCTGATCTTTTTCCCCCCTCTCTGCTCTCCTCCTCTCTCCCATCCCTTCTCTTCTTGATCATTACACCATCTCTTCTCTCCTCCTCTCTCCCCACCTTTCCAATTGAAAGCTCCAGGTGCTCCGAACACTACGTAATGGTAGTCCTTGGTGAAGGTGGCCGAGAAACCTTGCTGGCAGGAGCCGAATCGCTCGTGACCCCTGGTTCGGCCCTCGCAGAAGCTCCAGTCTCCTCCCTCATCACTAGTGCTCTCGTCGATTTTCAGCTGCTGACTGAGCACGTAGCAGCGGCCCGTGATGTCCCGCGACTCCTCAGGCAAGTTTGTAAAATGTCTTTTCTGGTAGCGATGTGCACATGTCTGGAACAGTTTGAAACCAGAAGATGCTTATTAACTAGAGCAACAGAAATAGTGGCTGTATCTCTTATACACACACACATACACATGAGCTAGCAAACACTGACCACAATCTTGCCCCCGGGTCCTTGACTCTGCACTGTGACACCCATCCACTGGTTATCTTTGCTCTCCTTGGCCGGGTCCTCTACACACACACACACACACACACACACACACACACACACACACACACACACACACACACACACACACACACCACACACACACACACATACACAGGCATTAAAGCACAGGCGTACACACAGTTTATATAAATAAGTACAGTATTCCAACTTTTGAAATAAAGAAAAAAACAGATCCCAAACTCTTTTTATTTAAGTAATTATAATGGGACATTAAATAACAACTTTATTCAAGGAAAGTGATTTAGTTATTTTAACTAATTGTATAATCATTACCCCTTTAAAATATTCTTGTTTTATTAGCAGGCAATTCTTCTCATTTTAAGCATTTATAAGTAAAAAATGATATCTTAATCAGAAATGTCAGATAGATTTGTCCATATTCAAGATATTGTCTAAGATATTTATATTGTTATATTGTACTGCATATACTATATATTATAAGAGTATACAGGTTATTATGTATTTGTTATCAATGTAGAATTTATTAGATTTGTTTTTTTGTTCTATTTATACTGTTAATATATCATTTTTGGCTGTGTAAGTGTACCATTATTGTCGAAATTAACTCGCTGGCAGGCTGAACTGGTGGAGCTGATATCACAATTGTACAAGCCTCCTGTTATTGATGACTTCTGATTGGATAGTTTCCTCGCCCTGGGAGCACCAACCAGCAGCCTGTGTCAAAAAACAAACAAACAAGATCAAGATCATGCTTAGCTCCTAACTAATGCAACTTTTATGCCATTGTCTACGTCTATATACGATATCTTTCATACAGTTGTTCATCTTAACTTCCTACTTTCAGACTGTCCAGTAATCAGTAATATTCGTAACAGCTCAGAGCTGGTGAATTTGTGATTTATTGCTCAGAAGATGTTGATTGATTTTCTATAACAGCAGCTCTGACAGTAGTTCCTGCTGCAATCATTTTTATTAAATCATTCATTCTTCAAATTTCAATTTTAAATTCTTTACATAAAGATGGCAGACATACACAATTCAGACATAACATTATGACCACCTGCCTAATATTGTGTTGGTCCCCCTTTTGCTGCCAAAACAGCACTGACCCGTCATACACTGTGTATTCTGACACCTTTCTATCAGAACCAGCATTAACTTCTTCAGCAATTTGAGCAACAGTAGCTCAAATTTGCTCTCCACGTGCATCAATGAGCCTTGGCCGTCCATGACCCTGTCACCGGTTCACCACTGTTCCTTCCTTGGACCACTTTTGATAGATACTGACCACTGCAGACCGGGAACACCCCACAAGAGCTGCAGTTTTGGAGATGCTCTGATCCAGTGGTCTAGCCATCACAATTTGGCCCTTCGTCAAACTCGCTCAAATCCTTACGCTTGTCCATTTTTCCTGCTTCTAACACATCAACTTTGAGGACAAAATGTTCACTTGCTGCCTAATATATCCCAGGTGCCATGATGAGATCATCAGACAAGCTGAATTTTTGTCTTATTAGCATTTAAAGAAAGGTAGTAGAAAACTTGTTTCACAACAATGAACAAAATTATAAATAAATAAAATGCCCAACAATAAAATATTGGAAAGCGCTGTCTGCCCTTTTACGCATACATCAGCTCAAAAACTAATTTCTAAATTAAAAGCTGAAAGTTGAAAAGCTAAAATCTGTGTAGAATAAAGATGGTAGCTACGACACAGTTTACTGTTTAACAGAAGGACTGATCAGGTTTAAGCTTTCCTTTCGCTACACCACTCACTTTCAAATACATTTACTGACATTAAACTATAAACTGCTCTAAATATAACAGTAAACTGCAGACTTCAACTTATGCCAATAGCAATGCTTATAGACTGTAAACACTGGAACCGTAATAAAGTAAACTGTGTATGAAAACACTATACAAGAATGTCTCCAACAGACACACCAGAGCATACAGAAAGACTTTTAACAAATGACGACATTAAAAATCATTTCGAAAGCATTACTAGCAAAAACACAAGACGTGATTTCCAAACATAACCAACAGCTTGACGCTAATGGAGTATTCAACTTTATATTGATGTCGAATTTGAATTGATATATTTTATTGAGTTGTCTATGGACTATGATCTGTTATGAGGTGACACATTTTAATGGAATGTGTGCTTTATATCACAAAACAAGACAAATGCACACCACCAAAAGCCCTCTGTCTGTGTTGAAAACTGCAGCTCCGGTCTGCCGCACATCACTCAGCAAACTCTCTCAGACTTTTTCAGGAAGAAACGACAGAGCCATCCATTCTGCTCTCGTCTAAAAAGAAGAGCAGCAGCACTGAGAGGACAACCGACACACACAGGGCAGAGGCCATATCTCTGCTTTCAGCACATTTGTCTGACTGAAAGGCCCTTTTCTTCTTTTTCGGATGGGCTGCTGCATTGATAACATTCATCCAGACACTTCAGAGTCGGCTACACAAGTTCTCTTTGTGGCCGCAGAACAAAAAGCGTCTCTGACTGCGCTGGAGACTACGTTACCCACAATGCAGCGGGAAATGCCGCGGGGCAACATCAAAGCACTTGGCGATCAAACAGGTCTGCTCTGAGGCTTTGTAGCTTTGAAACAAATACAGCTCAGGAAAATGCAGGAAGACTTTACTCGGCTATCGAGTAACACGACGGTTAACAAGCAGAAAAAAGTAAAAGGGTCAAATAACAAAGGAGATATCTTAAGAAAAACGTCGTGGATATGTTTGCTACAGAACACAACAAATCAAATATTCAAATTCAGTGTGCAATATGTAACACTGTGAATCTAATAAACCTATTAAATGTGCCATCATTGACCTTTAATTCGGTGTATGCAGGAGGTCAAGGTCAGCAAGGTGCTATAAGTGCAAAACAAAAAAAAGTGCACTCATTCATTGCATATTCCTTACTGCTAATGACGTGTCACTAGCGGGGATTTTCTTGCTTGCTAATGAAAATCTTAGCTTCCTTAGAACAATAGCTATAAATGCAGCCATTAACATATTCCTATCCAAATAATGTTTGTTTTCACGATTTTCATAATGGAACAGTCCTGTCATTGAGGGAGGAGTCTCATGCATGACGTACTCTTGCTAAAATTGCTAAAATTGCTAAACTGAATGACACGTTGATTACCTTCTGACTAAATAGATTTTTTCAGAAAATACATCAGATATTCGTAATATTAATTTGAAAAATACATTAATAAAACAACCTCACACTGGCTCATGAAAGATTGAGAATCCTTTTTTTTTTTCCTATTTGGAGTTCTAATGTAGCAAGGACAGTGGCTAGGATATTGGCTTCAATTCCCTGAACCAACACACCAGCTGAGTTGTTGCACAAGCCAAAACAACACAAATCAAATATGCAGACCAATAAATTGCTGTGTTGAACCCTAATGCGACAAACGAAGAAGAACAAATTGTGACTTTACCACAAAAGACCTCATGTTTTTGCTCCAGTCTGTTAGAAACCTGGTGCACATGGAGGGAGCAGCCAACAAACACATCCTAATCGTTCAAAGAAGGTGAAAACCCCATTACTGTCAGCCAGCTACTATTGGCAACTACTGCTGCCAAGCCCAAGAAAGAAAAAAATCTGAATCTGTTTATCCTCTAAATTCCCAGACCTCATTAAAACTTCACTGACCTCTCATTAATGCAGCCTTATTATTCCGTATTCATCTATTCACCGTATTGAGACACTTTGGGTGCAAATGTCACCTTCATAACACTGGAAATCAGTGTTCAAGTCATTTACAGTGTATGACCTAACAGTCTTAAAATGTAAACCAAAACACTTACAGGTTATTGGTTATAGGTTAGAAATCTGGGGCGTGGCCATTCTTGTTTAAGCACAGCTAAGCAGATCTTAAGAACAATAAATCTGAGTAAATTTGGTGTTTTGCACTGTTGTTCTAATCTGTACATGAACTAAAAAAAAAAAAAAAAAAAAAAAAAAAAGATCGTCCCATTAGCTTATTTCTTCGCTTTAAATCCAATTGTCATAAGTTTTGGATGTTGAACTCAAGTTTCTAAGTCTTTATAATTCTTGACTACTTGCGAGTTGAAACAAAAGCTTATCTTCAAGCTGAGTTTATTTACCTTTTTAAGGCAGCAGGTGAACTTTCATTTCTAAGTTCTAAGTTTAACCATCTTAGACTTTTAACGATGACTGAGTATGTTCCTCTGTGGTCTCTTTATTTTTCTGGGTAACTTGGCAAGAACTATACACTGTGGCAAACTTTGTTTGGCACTCAGGAGTTCTTGGACCCCACAGATCGTGTCTGATCATCACAGATCATATGTGGTACCATATGTGGTTATTTTTCTATAAGTAACTATTAAAGATAAAATTACAATTTAAACCCCAGTTTACTTCGTTATGTCCATTAAACCCGAGCTATCGGTACTATAGATAAGAGATCAATTAGATCCATAGTTTATTAATCACTGTGGTGCACTTGGATGCACTGCAGCAAACATCTCTAATTTCACCCCAAGGTGCTTTATTTTACATAAAGGAAAAGCCATGATAGAAGAACAGACCCTCATGAAGCCAAGCTCTTTTACAGAGCTTACAGAGAAATGGGTCAGATTTTCCAATGAGACAAGCATCTCTTTGTGTTCCTAAATACATACTTGGCATTTGCCTCAGTCCAATTTGCACGTTCTGAATTCCAGTGAGGAATTCTTATGAATTTCCAATCTAATTTTAAAGACTTAATGCCATTGTAGAGCTGCTATTAATAAATGTCATGTACAATACAAGTGGGTCAATTGTACTTGTATTTGGGTCAATATGTTGTAATTAGGAGTTAAACAGAAGTTGATAAGGAGTGTACAGCCACTAGGATGTTAACGGCCATGTCACTACAAAACATATATTATTTGAAATGCTGCTACTTCTGTATAGATTAAGACATGTATAAATGTAACTTAGGTATAAAGAACTGGTATGAATTATAGTGTATGTCTAATCAGTTACTCGTTATTTTACGCTGACTTCTGACAATCTGAAAACTCCTCTAATGTATCATGATGGTCATATATAGTATTGAAAGGAAAACATTGTTAATGTCCAGCTGGTGTTCTCTGCTCCTCTGTCTCTTCTTCTGCCAAACCACAGCTCTCTCTTTAGTTTCAATTTCTCAAGTAGACATCTTCCCTAACCAACCTCAAAACCGATATCTGATCAAGCAGCCAAGAGCACGATTTCCTCCCTGTCACATTTCTCCCAGAGGGCTTTGCATGACCCTGCTAATGAATTCTGGGTAAAAGGTTATGCATATCCATTACTCCCCCATCCTTCAGCAGAAAATCTCACAGCCACAGTTTCTCAGGAATTCACACAATCGTATTTTCATGACGATTTATGGTTAGGGTTAAGACTTGGGGCAGGTGGTCGTCTTTTAATGGCAGCATAACTCACAGAGGAAATATTTCTAAATCAGCAAGTCCTATAAATTCTCTGCAAGCTCAGGTTACGTGAAAGAAATAAAGAGAGCGATGATGTGCAAGCGAGATTGTGATTAATAGCAGTTCTGCTGATATAGTGCTGATATACTGTGCTGCCACATTGTACTATTCTATGCCATAGTATAAACAGTGTGAGTGTCTTCAATCTGAAAATTCCAACAGGTTCATTTCAAGCATCTGGATGAGGCACCTATTGATCCAAAAAAAATATGAAGTGTTGGATTCATACACTCATACACTCGCAGATTTGCTTACGTAGCGGAAGAGGGACGAAGCTACCAGGTGCTGATGCTGGATGAGGAAATATTTTCAAGATGGCCATCTTGAACATCTTAGAAATGTCTTTCAAATCAATGTGATTTATTTTTCCAACATGTTCAAAATGTATTGTGTTCTGCTAAAGATAGCAGCATCACATTAAGTCATGTAACATCATTTGCCATTGATTGGAAAACTTCCCGGCAGTGAAAACCGCTCCATTTGAGATAACACTAACCTTCAAAAAAGTTAAGATGGTTTGGACATGTTCAGAGGAGGGAGAGTGAGTATATTAGGTAGGAGAATGTTGGACATGGAGCTGCCAGGCAGGAGGCAAAGAGGAAGGCCAAAGAGGAGGTATATGGATGGGATTAATGAGGATATGAAGCTAGTGGATGCAAGTATTGAGGATGCAGAAGATAGGGATAGGTGGAGAGAGATGATTCGCTGTGGCGACCCCTGAAGGGAAAAGCCAAAAGAAGAAGAAGAAGACTAACCTTCAAAAAATTCATACAGCAGACACTAGAGTACATAGTGCATAGCATGTAGTGCAGTATGTCATTTGGGATGCAGCTTGAGAGGTTTTAGCTACTGCTTACAGTAAGCATTATTAAAATCATCCAAAATACCCTGCTTTGCCAGTCCTTGGGAGTGCAAGTGATAGCACTATTAAAGAATGACCGGTAATGTTAATGATTAACCTATTTTTGAAGTTGTTGCATTCCTATGACTGTACAGGAAATGCAGTCAACATAACACTGCCAATTCATCTGATCCAATACAATCTCTACCACACTTTCATCTCTACTAACAAACTAAACCATTTACAACAATTTTCAAAGTGTTTAATTTGTTATTCTGCCTCAATTTCTAAACCAAAGCACGGTACGAATTCACAGACATTGGAACTGACCTCACATGCGCAAATATAGTGATATTATTTTTGTTCCAGTCTTATCCAGAACCTGTTACCTTGCAGACATGGCAGCCAACAAAAACATCAAATAGTTCAAAGAGAGTGAAAAAAAAAAAGTTAGCTGTAAGCCAAGTGGAAACTCAACAGCTACTGCCAATCGGAAAGATATGATGTAATCCTTTTTTTTTTATTAGAAAGAAAAAAATTCTGAATCATAATTCCCATCTTTAAACTGTAATTATGCAGCTTTATTATTCACTGAAATCACATAATGGCAGTGGTAGCTCAAGTGGTTAAGGCTCTAGGTGATTGACTGGAAGATTTGGGTTCGAGCCACAGCACCACCAAGCTACCACCATTGGGTCCTTGAGCCAGGCCCCCAACCCACCCAAAATTAACTACTTACTTAACTCAGAAAAGCATATAATCATTGATAAGCTGAATCATTAATTAAAGAGATTAAGTAACAGAAGTAGTAACAAAGGTTAGGGAAGCTCTCTCCAGTGTCAGTGCTGTAATAGTCCACAGGAATGTTTTCACGACTTTCATTTTTTTCTTTTAATTCCAGAGAGTTGAAAAGAGAGGCTGAGGAAGGACTATTTACAGCTGTTATAAATGATAATGGAAAAATTAACTCGTTTTACAACATTAAATGTAACTGTACAAAGAAAGAAAGAAAGAAAGAAAGAAAGAAAGAAAGAAAGAAAGAAAGAAAGAAAGAAAAGCCTGAGGCCTTCAGTAACAATAAGCACTGACCAGAAATCCTTCACCACTCCAGTGTGCCAAAGAGCAAATATGTTTCGTCTGTAAACTACATAAAACCTTTTAATCTGGAAAGATTACAGTTAATGTACATTTTCTGAGTAAACTTGTCTGACAGATAACGCATGAAAGACAATGCCGGGAACTTATTTTATCAATAAAGAAAATGCCAAAATCTAGAGATAATCACTGGGTATAATTCCTTAAGATCAACATCAGTGCCAGGATTCGGTACTTGGTTTTCGGTACTTTATAGAGAGGAAAAAAAGGAAACATTTTCTCACATGTATTAACAAAGTGACCCTCTTTAACAACAGTTACACAGGAATTCAATGAACACAAGCATCTACTGTTCTGTGTTTTTGCTTTTATTTTATTGTGACTGTAGAATCACGAGGTGCCTTATTGGGTTGTACAGCAACGGCCTAGTGATTAACACAGCGAGCAAGCGGAAGATAAACAGCAAACAGATGCAGAGGAAGAGGAGGACACCGAGAGACCGAGAGACAGAGCGAGAGGATCTAGAAGTAGATTGAAGTTTTTTTAATCCAGTTTATTATCATTTGAGTCCTGGATATTTTCTTCTTTATAATGACATATGAATCATGCCCTTATTAGTGGATAAGTGATGGTTCATGGTCTCCAGAGTGAGACCCAGCGGTTCAACAGTAATTGAATAGAAGCATTTGCAGCCAGGCCTGGCTGACCTCCACTATTGGATAAACAGTTTTAAGCCAAGACGAGTCTACACAAATGAAGACAAGCAAACAAACATGCAGACTTATCTGACATGACACACTGTATATATCAGAAACTGTGAGGAGCAGCTTTCACTTGTGGATGGTCTCAACTAGTCCTGTACAAATATTTACGTCTAATAATACACTCAGGACACAATTCAATACCATGTTTGGTTGGATTACCAGAATATTACCAAAATTTGATTGTAGAAAAATGACAACTTCCTAAATCATATACACCGATCAGGCATAACATTATGAGCAGTGAGAGGTGAAGTGAATAACACTGATTATCTCCTCATCATGGCACCTGTTAGTGGGTGGGATATATTCGGTAGCAAGTGAACATTTTGTCCTCAAAGTTGATGTGTTAGAAGCAGGAAAAATGGGCAAATTTAAGGATTTGAGCGAGTTTGACAAGGGCCAAATTGTGATGGCTAGGCCACTGGATCAGAGCATCTCAAAAACTGCAGCTCTTGTGGGGTGTTCCCGGTCTGCAGTGGTCAGTATCTATCAAAAGTGGTCCAAGGAAGGAACAGTGGTGAACCAGTGACAGGGTCATAGACGGCCAAGGCTCACTTATTCACGTGGGGAGTGAAGGCTGGCCCGTGTGATCCGATCCAACAGACGAGCTACTGTTGCTGAAATTGCTGAAGAAGTTAATGCTGGTTCTGATAGAAAGGTGTCAGAATACACAGTGCATGATGGGTCAGGGATGTTTTGGCAGCTAAAGGGGGACCAACACAATATTAGGCAGGTGGTCATAATGTTATGCCTGATCGGTGTACAGTGTAAAACAATGTGCATTTTTCTGTGTATAAAGCTAACTAATTAAAAAGAAATCTATACTAACAGAGAATTAATACTGCTAACAGTAATTTAATGAAATAAACAAGCTGTCTGAGCTGATTATAATAAGCCACTGAAACATTATTCTCTGTAGCAGAAACAGAGCTCCAAAATAGGCTAAAATGCCCATTTCCCATGTATTCTGATGTCACTAATGAGCTCTGTTTAACAGTTATAATG
The DNA here is from genome assembly GCA_033459395.1 of Hemibagrus guttatus. Classification (NCBI taxonomy): domain Eukaryota; kingdom Metazoa; phylum Chordata; class Actinopteri; order Siluriformes; family Bagridae; genus Hemibagrus; species Hemibagrus guttatus. The sequence goes on along the minus strand of JAUCMX010000025.1, from coordinate 12,575,434 downwards.
TGGCTGTGTTACTGTGTAATTGTATAACATTTAATAACAACACAATACATGTTTTTTTGCATCACGGTGCATCATGTCCCTATGTATCATCACACCTCTTCTATATAGTGTGTTTTTTAGCATTAACAAATATTATCATGGACAAAATATCTTCAGTTGTGCATTTGTATTGCATTGGTACTGTGCATTTTTTCCTGTAAGACAAAGTGTGTTGTTGATATTGTTAAGTTTTTTTGTGCTGTTTGTCTAGCATTTATGGACGCAGTCTCCAGCTTTGTAAAGTTAGAGGTAAAGCTCTAGGTCTTGGGAAAGGTTTTGCAGTTTCTCAGGAACATGACAAAGCTGTGCTTTTTGTCTTATTGACTATTACCAGCTATTCGATGATAAAATAAAAAGTTCAAACATATATGTAATAATGTTTTGTTTTAAGTGTCTGAAAGGCCCTAGAGAAGCCCCTTTGAGAGTTTCTAACATTCTCCAGACTTTAATGAAAGCTACATTTGACATTATACAGTATATTTATGATTGGTTCTGCTTCCCTTGTAAATTGGTTAACAAAGCTACACAGCATTGTTTTATCATTGACATCTCCGCCTGAATCTGGAAGCTTTATTCCTTTCTAAGCTTTACATTTTCATGTGTTTAAACAAGGCAAGCCCATGCGCCATCATCGAGGATATGAGTCAAGATGGGCTATTCTCAACACACACACAACACACACACACACACACACACACACACACACAGACGCAAGACCAGCTTTCTAGTATTCTAATATTACTTCACAAAAGGGCTTGCACAAAAGGCAAAATGAGGGACAATTGGGAACAACAATGATGAACGCTTTCGGTGTAAATGAATATCTGCTGATGTATGAGGTCAGTTGTCCATTGACACTGACATAATGATAGGTACAAAAGTGGAAACCTGATCCAACATCAATGTTCTTCCATTTCATCTAAGGGGCGTTGCTTCTGGTCTGTTATGTTTAAGTGGGGGAAAATGCAATAAACATATAAATACAGTTGAGTTGTGATCAATAAAACCTCTGCTGAGGAATAAAAGAATCCATTTTCGTATCTTACTCGCATGCGGACCTATGGATTGATGTATTTAGCTTCATTCTTGATTGAAATTGTCATAAAGCAAATTCTTTATTCGCCCGTATTCTTCGGATAAATACATCTTCCTTAAAACTTAATGTAAAGGATTATCAAAGTATTCCAGCACTGCTAATCAGTGTAGCCTGGAAAATCTGGTCAGTTTGTCAGACAACACACACTGGAGTCAGTGGTTCCAGTCCTGGAGAGCACAGCACAGTTCTTTGTTAAACAACCAAAGTACACTAGACCCATGGTTCTCAAAGTTCTTGAAGCATAGCCTGGGGGCTCGCGATTTTCTCATTTTGTTACTGTGGTGTAAACCACAAGCCACCATTATCAAGTATGATGATTATAAATGATGTCAACTGGTAAACTGGTATCCTGAAATTTGAAATAAAATGGGTTCTATGGACGGAAATGTTGCGTCCAAAAGACAAAATATTAATGTATATTGTGCCTAATTGTGAAATAATTTCTTGAGTACAGCTAACAGGGTCCTTGGTCATGCATTAGGGAATCCAAACAAAGCATATATTGCCGTGTTCCTTTAAGACAAATCCACAAGAACGTTCTTCCCAATCTGACATGACTTCTTTTCGAAAACCAATGCTGTCTTTTTACATGTTCATCCTCTTACAAAGTCATAATCTTTACGTATTTAATTTGCTAGGTAGCTACTATGATGTTTTACCATGTAGTGTAATGAAGATTTACTAAATTGATTGCTCTAAATTAGCTATTGGCCCTTATTGCAGCAAAGCTCAACCAAAACCTACAAAGAAGCTCATGAGCAGGAAGCTGAGAGAATCAGAGGAAGGAAGGGGAGCCTGTTTCCACACAAACTAGACCCATAATACACCAGGATATGGGCCAGGTTGTATATACGGTGATGTTTGGGAGATGATTAGGGGGATTTCTTGTTATATCTGCATTGTTCTCCAGCGCTGGAGCTCATTATGATAACTGTTTATTATTTTTTTTAAGTATGAGCACAGGAAACACCAGCAGATATACCATATGTGCACACACACACACACACACACACACACATCCAAATCCGGTTATCATTTTCTTAAATAGGAGTTACTTTTGACTCTGCAAATCCACCACACCTTCCTTAATGGACTCAAGATATCTGGCAGCTTTTAAACCTTTTTTGAAGATGTCTAAAAACTTTGAATCTTTTATAACGTTCATACCGGATTTTGGTCATGTATTCAAACCCAATCCTAGTTATCAAAGGCTGTTGCTGTGGAGTAATAACTGAACATTTCTTTTCTCGTTAAAACAAGCACCAGCCCAAAATAATTACCTTACACTCCCTGCCAGGGTACAGGCAAGTCAAAACCGATCAGTTATGGAGGCCAGGATCTGTTCTCTGCCAAGGTTTTATCCTGACTGATAGTCTCAGCATTTCTTCATCTTTATGTCTTTCTTTTCATGTTGCTTCAGGCTAGGAACTGAAGGTAACCACGGCTTTTAACAAACCCTAAACAAACGTCACAGCCCATGGCAACAGCGTGCAAAGAGATGGGCTTTAATGTTAATTTGTACTTCATGCCATGCATGGAAAAGAAAGCAAATTGGTGTGTAAAAGGAAAGTACTTAATTGTCTTAATTATATGATTCTGTGTTATACAACAGCCCTTTCACTTTATATTCCATTTGACAGAATATATACTCAATGGCCACTTCATTAGGAACACGTTCCCATCCATGCAGTTATCTGATCTTAACCTGTAGCTGCATGATTTTATGCAAAGTGCTGCTAACACATGATTGGCTAGTTGCAGGTTTACAGGTGGAAAGTGGACAGTCTGTACATAGTGTACACTGAGAATTTTGTTGGATATCCGACTGTGCATCTAACCTGACTGTGATACATCTACTGTACTGCTAGGTATTGTGCCACTGAGGCAGTGGTGGCTCAAGTGGTTAAGGCTCTTGGTTGTTGATCAGAGGATCAGAGTTCAAGCCTCAGCACCAGCACACTTCACCGTTGGGCAATTGAGCAAGGTGCTTAACCCTCTCTGCTCCAGGGGTGCTGTATCATAGCTAACCCTGCGCTCTGACCCCAACTTCCTCAGCTGGGATATGTGAAGAATTCCATTGTTGCTGTAATGCAATTCCACTGTGCTGTAACGTATATGTGGCCATAATAAAGGCTTCATGCACTCAGTTCTCTTCTATTATGTTATTTGATTGCACTGGCTATGTTAAATAGCCAGTGCTTGGATTAAAATTATGTTAAATAGCCAGTGCTTGGATTAAAATTATGTTAAATAGCCAGTGCTTGGATTAAAACTATGTTAAATAGCCAGTGCTTGGATTAAAACTATGTTAAATAGCCAGTGCTTGAATTAAAACTATGTTAAATAGCCAGTGCTTGGATTAAAACTATGTTAAATAGCCAGTGCTTGGATTAAAACTATGTTAAATAGCCAGTGCTTGGATTAAAACTATGTTAAATAGCCAGTGCTTGGATTAAAACTATGTTAAATAGCCAGTGCTTGGATTAAAACTATGTTAAATAGCCAGTGCTTGGATTAAAACTATGTTAAATAGCCAGTGCTTGGATTAAAACTATGTTAAATAGCCAGTGCTTGGATTAAAACTATGTTAAATAGCCAGTGCTTGGATTAAAACTATGTTAAATAGCCAGTGCTTGGATTAAAACTATGTTAAATAGCCAGTGCTTGGATTAAAACTATGTTAAATAGCCAGTGCTTGGATTAAAACTATGTTAAATAGCCAGTGCTTGGATTAAAACTATGTTAAATAGCCAGTGCTTGGATTAAAACTATGTTAAATAGCCAGTGCTTGGATTAAAACTATGTTAAATAGCCAGTGCTTGGATTAAAACTATGTTAAATAGCCAGTGCTTGGATTAAAACTATGTTAAATAGCCAGTGCTTGGATTAAAACTATGTTAAATAGCCAGTGCTTGGATTAAAACTATGTTAAATAGCCAGTGCTTGGATTAAAACTATGTTAAATAGCCAGTGCTTGGATTAAAACTATGTTAAATAGCCAGTGCTTGGATTAAAACTATGTTAAATAGCCAGTGCTTGGATTAAAACTATGTTAAATAGCCAGTGCTTGGATTAAAACTATGTTAAATAGCCAGTGCTTGGATTAAAACTATGTTAAATAGCCAGTGCTTGGATTAAAACTATGTTAAATAGCCAGTGCTTGGATTAAAACTATGTTAAATAGCCAGTGCTTGGATTAAAACTATGTTAAATAGCCAGTGCTTGGATTAAAACTATGTTAAATAGCCAGTGCTTGGATTAAAACTATGTTAAATAGCCAGTGCTTGGATTAAAACTATGTTAAATAGCCAGTGCTTGGATTAAAACTATGTTAAATAGCCAGTGCTTGGATTAAAACTAGTTAAATAGCCAGTGCTTGGATTAAAACTATGTTAAATTGCCAGTTCTTGGTTAAAAAACATGTTAAATATCCAGCATTAAAAATGTTAAAAAAGGTCTTGATTAAAACATTTCATTTTAGCGGATAAATTGGTTTAAAATTGTTAAATTTTCCAGTGTTGGAAAAACTGTGAAATTAGGGCTTGGATTAAAACTATGTTAAATAGCCAGTGCTTGGATTAAAACTATGTTAAATAGCCAGTGCTTGGATTAAAACTATGTTAAATAGCCAGTGCTTGGATTAAAACTATGTTAAATAGCCAGTGCTTGGATTAAAACTATGTTAAATAGCCAGTGCTTGGATTAAAACTATGTTAAATAGCCAGTGCTTGGATTAAAACTATGTTAAATAGCCAGTGCTTGGATTAAAACTATGTTAAATAGCCAGTGCTTGGATTAAAACTATGTTAAATAGCCAGTGCTTGGATTAAAACTATGTTAAATAGCCAGTGCTTGGATTAAAACTATGTTAAATAGCCAGTGCTTGGATTAAAACTATGTTAAATAGCCAGTGCTTGAATTAAAACTATGTTAAATAGCCAGTGCTTGGATTAAAACTATGTTAAATAGCCAGTGCTTGGATTAAAACTATGTTAAATAGCCAGTGCTTGGATTAAAACTATGTTAAATAGCCAGTGCTTGGATTAAAACTATGTTAAATAGCCAGTGCTTGGATTAAAACTATGTTAAATAGCCAGTGCTTGGATTAAAACTATGTTAAATAGCCAGTGCTTGAATTAAGTGCCAGTTAGCACAAAACCTTAACGTCTGAGCGCTGAGAGCATTAAGCCATATAAACACAAAAATGTATAACTTTCTGTTCTCTCGTCCACATGTTTCCCAAATATCAACACCAAAAATGTGAAAAAGGTCAAATATCAAAACATTTCATATTAGCGGATAAATTGGTTTATTAAATTGATAAATTTTCCCGCTGTGGGAAATGCTGTGAATTAGGGAACCATTTGCTTCATTTGATTTATTGTATATATTTTAGGATTTATTTATATATATTATATAATTTATTAAAGTGATGTCAGTACGGATGTGACAGGGACGTCGTTGTATAATTCGTCTGCACAGTTGCAATGAAGGAGAGCCGTAAAACAATTTCCTTCCCTCCTTATAGATTATGAATGATTTGTCACACACTGATAACCTGTCACCGATCTGGTATTTAAATCCAATATTGGAACCAAGAGCAGTACTCAATATCAGATCAATACGTCCTTCACCTTTTTTCACACATTCTTATTCATTGCTTGTGTCAGTGCAAACGTATCTGATGTATCATAACAACACTCGTTTTATCTTTCCTGAGACTGTTCGACTTTCTCTCTCTCTTGATTTAATGCAAGATGTGGAAAGCCGTATAAGCTAATGAATAGTCGCAAAGCCTGGAGCAATTGGTGTTCAGCTCTGGCTTTGCTTTGTATTCGGTGTAGCTCTGAAGAAGCAAAATCAAAGAGAGGTATTCGGTGACAGTGTGCCTGAGCTCGCTCTCTCTCTCTCTCTCTCTCTCTCTCTCTCTCTCTCTCTCTCTGTGTGTGTGTGTGAGGGACAGTTGTTGCAAGAGCGTACAAAAACATGAAAATTCTGTCTGTACACTGACTCACAGTCACAGAAATATGCTCGCTTACACACACACACACTGAAAGACACAACCTCTCTCACTAGCCATGACAGGATCAAGAATGCTACACCCAGCTATCACACCCAACCCCTCCTTCCAACATACACACCTAACACTGCCCTGCCTTGGCCTGCAGGTATGTGAATCTCACACTCACACACACACACACACACACACACACACACACATGCACATACCTGTAGGGTACAGATTTGTAACTGAGAGGCATTTTCATGTGTTTAAACAAGGCAAGCCCATGCGCCATCATCGAGGATATGAGTCAAGATGGGCCATTCTCACACACACACACACATACACACACCTGTCAAGAATATTCCAACCATAATTGTGAGCCTTCTGTGTTCATAGGTGCTACTGGAGCCTTTTCCAGAACCTTGTAACTCTCTGTAACATATTGATTTCAATCTGTAGCCAAAGCAATTAGAAATGTTTATGCAATACATGCACACACACACACACACACACGGTCAGAACGTCTGCTACATACACAAGTCTGGCATAAACATGTCAGTAAAGAAAAAAATTAAACATTGTATACAAAAATTAAATGTTATTAAATGTAAAATTTTATTAATGGAAAAATTAAATGAGACATATTGGTATTTTGTTATGTAATGGACACCATATCTCCTTAGAAGACTTGAAATGTAAATTTGTAGTGAGGTTTTGTTTGTGGAATATGGAAGAAGAAACATTATTTTAATGCATTTTTCTGTGCAATTAATTTGTTCGCTTTTATACTAGCAAGCGTCAAAGCAATGGGTGTAAGCAACCATTGTGTCAGTGACACTAAGCTGAGATTGTAGTAGCATTTGCGATCTACAAAGCAACAATCTGAATTGAGACTTTCTGAACTTTTACAGGTATTAGCTATGATGCAGTACAGTAACTAATCCCAATGACTAGCTCAGGAAAGTATTCCCTATACCAATACACTGAAAAAGAGAATACACGGCCTCTCAGGTTCAAGAGGATATGTCTTTTGACTTTCCTGCTTACGCCATACACCGATCAGGCATAACATTATGACCACCTGCCTAATATCGTGTTTGTCCCACTTTTGCTGTCCAAACAACCCTGACCCTGCACTCCAGTACATCCCTGAAGGTGTGCTGTAGTATCTGGCACCAAGATGTTTACAGCAGATCCTTTAAGTCCTGTAAGTTGTGAGGTGAGGCCTCCAAGTATCCTTAAAGGATACTTTTGATAGATACTGACCACTGCAGTCTGGGAACACCCCACAAGAGCTGCAGTTTTGGAGATGCTCTGATCCAGTGGTCTAACCATTAAAATTTGGCCCTTACTCTTGCTCATTTTTCCTGCTTCTAACACATCAACTTTGAGGACAAAATGTTCACTTGCTGCCTAATATATCCCACCCAAAAACAGGTGCCATGATGAGGAGACAATCAGTGTTACTCACTTCACCTCTCACTGCTCATAATGTTATGCCTGATCGGTGATTAACAAAAATCTAATCTACTCTCTCGAGTGTGATTTGGGACGTGTGGTTTGTCCTTTCTTCAGGTCTCCACTCAATACGTTCCCATTTAAGCAGTCTACGCTTAATACATCCGCAGGAGACTGAAAGCTAAAACCCGCAACTAGTCCCTTACTAGCGTAAATGTAGGGCTGGCGGTGTTATTCTGGACCTTCTTTCTCAGCGCTTCTGTGTTTTAGTTTGTGATGCAAAACTTCCAATTGACTCAAAATGCAGCTGTACAACCTACAGCGCTGTGTACTCAATATTCTTGACTTAAGTCACATCTAGAAAATGTGGTGAAAGGGTGCGGTTTGGGGCATTCAGTTGCTCCCACAAGCTTTCACTCATCTTCACTCTCTCTCTCTCTCTTTCCTCACACAAATAGTGTAGCCTTTCACACAACCTACTCTCTCTCTCTCTCTCTCTCTCTCTCTCTCTCTCTCTCTCATCCTGTTGTCCGTCTGGTCAGGAAAGTTGGCAGCTGAGGAGAATTTCGGGAATGAATCATAACCTGACTCACACACAACTACCTCAAATATTCGACCTGCTTCAACAAGTAAAACGCCTCTTATCCTTTCTCCAAAGATAATAATTAAGACAATTAAGTCTGAACGGTCATTTCTGAGGGGAAGAGGGAGGAAAAATCTCTCTTTAGCTTCTGCTGCTAACGACATGTCTGATTTGAGCTTGGAAGTGCACGTCCACGCGGTTAGGGCGTAACCCTTTCTACCTTAGGTCGCGATTAATGCTGCTAAGGATTTGTGTTTTATATCATTTTATTTGTTTTAATAATAATTTGCGTATTTATGTTTAAGCATTTTAGATAACCTGTGCGTTATATCCGTGTTCTGTATGTGCGCTGGTTTTAAAATCCAAGTAAAATACCCTAATCACTATAGTTTATGATGTGCATATTAATGAGTAAAAAAAAAAAAAAAGGCTTGTTCACGTAGACAACATTATGAATATTAATAAGTAAGATAGCGTTTTTGAGTCTAATCGACATCTAAATGATGAATTGCATACGAAAACGCGTTAAATACAACGAAATTGTCAAATATAATATGCATAATTGTTTCAGAAGACAATATAACGTATTTATCTCTGAAACCCTCCTCACTTATGGATTTGATTGTCATTAAAAGTAATATTAACGTTAAAAAATACAAACTCTTAATTCCATGCTCTCATTGAAATGAACATGTGGCTAAAAATATGACTTTCTTTGACTTTTAATTACACAAGAAATCGCCCACGACATCTGCACACATCTGTATATGCATGCAGAATGCTGGGTCGCTCAGACTGAATGACATCTACCTGCGGAAACACCAGCACTAGTCACCTGTTTTCATCCCACATTACAACATATGTTATTAAAGTTCTCTTACATTGTTTTATCAGTCGGGTCGAGCTGTCTGTGGAGGGAGAGGGAAAACCCGAACAAGCTGTTCTTCTCCCCGGTTTTCCTCAACACGTTCTCGGTGTCCAGGTTGAAGGCGGAAATTAACCCGCATTCCAATAAACACAGGAGAGACAAGGTAACCGTCCGGTAACGCGCCATGTTCCTGGGGGGAAATCTCAGCAGGGTTTGTCTGCTCTTCTTGAGCTCTTATGCCTAGCTCTCCTAATAAAATAAAAAAAAAACCTGTTGTTTCAGATTGTTCAGTGAAATGTATAACGGAGGCGGTTTTTGTGTAATGTGTGGGAAGGATCGCTGTGACGAGGTCAACCTCCTCGCCTCGCCCTCCCTCTCTAGACTCCACCCAAAGCGAGAGTTGCAAAAAGCCTCGCCCTTTTTTTTTTTTTTTTTTTATTACCTGTGCGAACTTCCGGTTGCACCTTAGGCTGTAACTACAGCTATGGTGACTGCGTTGTTTGTTTATATAAATATCTAGGAGTGATCTATGTGAATCGGCTAGATGGCTGTAAAAACAAATCATCGTGACAATAAGTTCATTGTCTTTATTTGTCACATATACATTACTGCACAATGAAATTCTTTCTTCGCATTTCCCATCCTTAGGGGTTGGGGTCAGAGGCATGATGAAGCACCCCTGGAGCAGGGTGGGTTGGGGGCCTTGCTCAAGGGCCCAACAGTGGCAGCTTGGAAGCGCTGGGGCTTGAACCCTGATCTTCGAGTCAGCAACCCAGAGCCTTAACCACTTGAGCTACCACTGCCTTAATATATGAAATATAGTTCGCATATTATAATATTCTATTTCACAATATAGAAAATAATGTGAACTAGCATAAATAAATTCCATTCAATATTTTTTTTAGTTATTTAATCATCTTAACCATGGTTGAGTTAAAGCCAGAGCCAGTACTAGGAGCACTGGGAATGAGGCAGGAATTCATCCAGAATGGGATAGCTGTTGATCACAGGACATCATGTACACACACATCACACCTAGGGACAATTTAGAGTCATAAATCCACCCACCGGCATGTTTTAGGAGGTGGGAGGAATCTGAGAGCCCAGAGGAAGCCCAGACTGACATGAAGAGAGCACACAAAACACCACACAGAAAGTAAACTGGGCGCAACATTAAGCCAAGGGACCCTGGAGCTCTGAGCTGACAACACTACCTGCTGCACAATGTTTTTTTCTTGTTGTTGTGTTCAAATTGTCGGTTCAAAATATTTTACACACATTCAACTGAGAATTGTGAAATACAAGCGTGCATTTCTACATTTACTATGCACAAATCATACTGTGGTTACAATCCAAACCAAGTCGGTGCATAAATATCATAGATAACAATATTACAATATTGATAACAGGAATCTTAAATGCTAACTCAGTGAATGTGAAAGAAATTTTCAGCCAATTATTGTTGTTGTTGTTGTTGTTGTTGTTGTTGTTGTTGTTGTTGTTAATATGAGATGGCATAGACTTGCATCTCCTTGCGAATCAACCTCTTTATATTCCAATAGCTGTTTTGTTTATATTATGTACACTGATCAGGCATAACATTATGACCACCTGGCTAATATTATGTTGGTCCCCCTTTTGCTGCCGAAACAGTTTTGGAGATGCTCTGATCCAGTGGTCTAACCATTAAAATTTGGCCCTTACTCTTGCTCATTTTTCCTGCTTCTAACACATCAACTTTGAGGACAAAATGTTCACTTGCTGCCTAATATATCCCACCCACTAACAGGTGCCATGATGAGGAGATAATCAGTCTTATTCATTTCACATGTCACATATTGTTATAATTGTTGAAAATTATTTCATAAGTGTTCCTGCACCACCATCTTTAACCACCTTACTTTCCAAGTGATCATGTGATATGAAAATGTTTAGAGTGCACTTCAGATTCTTTGCTGATGTTCCTGATGCATAACTGAATTCACCTGATCCACAGGCGTGTTATTATAAACAGCTACTGCTTAGGTTTGGCATGCATGATTAATTTATTCCAGGATGCATTGTCACATGGTTGGATTCAGACAGATGCAGTGCACCTCTGTAACAGTTTTGGACGACGCTGTTCCCTGTATCCAGTATTAATTTTACTGGTAATCAGATTTGTGAGCAGTGTTAAATGTAATATCTGTTGATTTGTTTAAGGGTGGCAACGTTCTTCTCAACACAGCTCTGGATGATACTCCGGCTAAAGACAATACACAGTTTGTCAGGAAATGTTTTCTAATGGAAACAGGAAGTCCCAGCTGGTAGCATATTGTTAAGGACGGCCCAAGTACGACTTTGAAGTACCAATTCAAAATACCAAGCAAGAATATGCTACGCAATTAAAGAGTTCTGCATTGGATTTGAACTTATAGATATCTATAATGTCTGCATTATCACTGGAAGCATAGAGCTGCTCACATTATTGAGTATGAACTGCACGATTTATTATGTTTATTTAAAAGAAATCTGAAAGACATGCAAAACAGACATTGATTAGTTTAGGTTGCACAAGTTAAAGATTTCACCTTGTATTTAATAGCTAATTGTATAGTAATAGCATGTAATTAGCAATGAAGTAGCTATTGGTGTTTAATATATTTCTGTATATGGGGCTACTCTGTTTCTTTCATGGTGTACAAATACCAAGTACACAGCTACCTGTGAGCATTTTTAATATTAGTTACTTATAGTCCTATAGTCCTATATTCACAACTTAGTGTTTAATCACTGCATATCTTCTTCTTCTTCTTTCAGCTTTTCCCTTCAGAGGTCGCCACAGCGAATCATCTCTCTCCACCTATCCCTATCTTCTGCATCCTCAACACTTGCACCCACTAGCTTCATATCCTCATTAATTCCATCCATATACCTCCTCTTTGGCCTTCCTCTTTGCCTCCTGCCTGGCAGCTCCATGTCCAACATTCTCCTACCAATATACTCACTCTCCCTCCTCTGAACATGTCCAGACCATCTTAATCTGGCCTCCCTAACTTTGTCCCCCAAACGTCCAACATGAGCTGTCCCTCTGATGTACTCGTTCCTAACCCTGTCCATTCCCAAAGAGAACCTCAACATCTTCAGCTCTGCTACCTCTAGCTCTGACTCCTGTCTCTTCCTCAGTGACACTGTCTCTAAACTATACAGCATGGCCGCTCTCACCACTGTCCTGTACACCTTCCCCTTGATTCTCGCTGATATTTTCCTATCACACAGAACTCCCGACACCTTTCTCCACCCATTCCAACCTGCCTGCACTCGCTTCTTTACCTCTTTCCCACACTCTCCATTACTCTGGACTGTTGACCCCAAGTACTTAAACTCCTGTACCTTCTTCACCTCTTCACCCTGTAACCTTACTGTTCCACTTCCCTCCCTTTCATTCACACACATGTACTCAGTCTTACTACGACTGACTTTCATCCCTCTTCTCTCCAGCGCAAACCTCCACCTCTCCAGGTTTTCCTCCACCTGCTCCCTGCTCTCACTACAGATCACAATGTCATCTGCAAACATCATTGTCCAAGGAGACTCCTGTCTGACCTCCTCTGACAACTGGTCCATCACTATAGCAAACAGGAAGGGGCTCAGAGCCGATCCCTGATGCAGTCCCACCTCCACTTTGAACTCCTCTGTCTGACCTACAGCACACGTCACCACTGTCCTGCTCCTCTCATACATGTCCTGCACCACTCTGACATACTTCTCTGCTACTCCTGACTTCCTCATACAGTACCACAGCTCTTCTCTTGGCACCCTCATACAACTGACGATTCACATGGTTAAATTTGGCAATGTTTTACACCGGATGCCCTTCCTGACACAACCCTCTCTATTTATCCGGGCTTGGGACCGGCACAGAAGTCACTGGACTGTGACCCTAGATTCGTTTAATCACTGCATATAAACCCATTAAATATTAGGTACCTTTTGTGCTGTACTGCCAAACTTTATGTTACAGGTTTTTTATGATATAGTCACGGTATTGATTTATCATATTAAGTTTACCTGGCCATGTTCTAATTTCACAGTAATCCATGGCAGGCCTTTTGTTCTCCTTTCAGTGTCTGTCACCTGCAAGATTTCCAGCTTAGATATAGCTTTAAATGCTGCTGACTAAGTGAGCTGCCTCCCACAGATAGCTCCCAAGCTGACTGACGGCAATTGTATTCGCAGATAAGTATCGCAACATATTAAATAACAGATGATCAACACATGCTTGATAATAATAAAATCAAGGCAATCATTCAGCTCTCTGTTGCTTGCATACCTGTTTGTTATCACTGTCATCCTTTTCATTAGAACATTGGTAGCATTTCTTTCATTCTGACAGCAAATCATCAGGTTGGAGGAAAATGGATTTTATATGTCCAAGCCTTAGATCAACAAGGGCAGCGGAACAATGTGAGCTTTGTGTCCACCTACAACAATAAATCTGCACTCATTTTAACACAGCAGAAGAAAGAGAAGGGGGAGAAAAAGAGAAAAAATGCCAGCAAACAGAAGTACTTATTTGGGTAATAAACAGTCAAAGGAGAAAATATCTACAGTCTAAATCTAACGAAATCACAGTACAATACCATTTTGTTTAACTTGCTAATCTCTAAAGTTACCTTCAACGCAGTAAAACCATTGAACACAGATGTAAAAGACAATATGGGTAATAATGAATGTGCATGCCATGCTTAAGGAGCAACATTTTTTTTGAACAGTTGCTCAATCAAAAGTCAGACATAACTCAGACATATGAGCAAGATCAGACATTTCTCTTCGAATGGTCGTGTAGATTCGATTTATGATAATGCATCTGACCTTTTGCACTGCATGCAAGCAAAAGTTACAATAATATCAGTGATGCAGTGCAGAATGTGCGGATTGTAACATACACAGAGAGTCAGAAGATCAGGAGTTTATATTCTCTAGCAGTTTTATCACTATTCGATCCATAGAGAGAATCAAAAGGTACAGAACAGCAATAAAGAAAAAAGAAAAATATCTAAAACATGTTTCACCAGATGTTGTATTCACCTTATGTTCTTATTAAATGCAGGTGCACTTGGAGGGTAAGTTTATTATATGGACAAAAGACTCTAGAAATGTATAATAATAATAATCTTAATAATAATAATATTAATATGGCTACATGTTGCTAATTAGTGTGGTCAAGATCAAGGCATTTTATATCTGATTAGTAGATTCACTTCCACAAAAAAGGAGGGGGGGGGGCTACAAAATTCTCAATTCACTTATGCCTTTTTCATATAATTTCTTCAAACAAAATGTTAATCTATTCACAAGAGACTACTCATTATCCTTTGACTGTGAGTGTATAACATTTGTACAACCATGCTGAGCAGAAAAGTTTCCCAGAACCTTGAGGCAGATGGGCTACGGCAGCAGCAGACCACATCTGGAACAGGAATCTGAAGCTACAGTGAGCGCAGTCTCACCAAACCTGGACAGTTGAAGAAAAATTTCACCTGGTCTTTGCGAAGTTTCAGCTGTCTAGTTTTGTTGAGTCTCTGCCTACTGTAGCCTCAGATTCCTGTGCTTGGCTGACAGAAGTAGCACCTGATATGGACTTCTGGTCAGAATCTATCAAAAGTGGTCCAAGGAAGGAACAGTGGTGAACCGGAGACAGGGTCATGGGCGGCCAAGGCTCATTGATGCACGTGGGGAGTGAAGGCTGACCCGTGTGATCCGAGCCAACAGAAGAGCTACTGTTGCTCAAATTGTTGAAGAAGTTAATGCTGGTTCTGATAGAAAGGTGTCAGAATACACAGTGCATGACGGGTCAGGGCTGTTTTGGCAGCAAAACGGGGACCAACACAATATTAGGCAGGTGGTCATAATGTTATGCCTGAACAGTGTATATTATTTACACATGTAAAATATGATCAACTTTAAGTTTTAGATTAATGTCTTTCTTCATAACGGATAATACAATAAATGTGAAATGTACAAATAGACTTGCAGTAATTCTTGATTTAATATTTGATTTGCTCTCATGTACATGTACACACCCTCTGTACAGCACACATCATCCAACTACACTTCAGGTGTCGAAATCCTCAGCTTCAGGCGCTGACTGTACAGCACACTCAGGCTGGGTGTGACCTTAATCACAGGCAAAAACACTCATACCCACATACCTCTATCCTTCTCTTCCTCTGTTCCACCCTTGTTTCCTTATACACGTATAACATGAAAAGAATCTTGGAATCGAGTCTCTTTCACACACACCCCTCTCTTCTGATCTCCTATGCCAATCTGTTGTCCATTAAAAGACACAGAGAACTTTATTTAGTTCCTTTATGCCTTATTCTTAAAATATGATGAGAAGATGTCAGTGTTATGATCACTTACAACACAGACCATTATTATTATTTGGTTTAAATAATAATAAGAAGAAGAAGAAGAAGAAGAAGAAGAAGAAGAGGGGGAGGAGAAGGAGAAGGAGGAAGAGAAGAACAAGAAGAAGAGAAGGAGGAGAAGGTGGAGGAAGAGAAGAAGAAGAAGAAAAAGAAGAAGAAGTGGAGGAGGAGAAGAGAAAGAAGAAGGAGAAGAAGAGGAGGAGAAGAGGAGAAGAAGGAGGAGGAGGAGCAGAAGAAGAGGAGGAGGAGAAGGAGGAGGAAGAGAAGATGAAGAAGAAGAAGGAGGAGGAGGAGGAGGAGGAGGAGGAGGAGAAGAAGAAGAAGGAGGAGGAGGAGGAGAAGAACAAGAAGAAGAATAAGGAGGAGGAGGAGGAGGAGAAGAAGAGGAGGAGCAGGAGAAGAGGGGGAAGAGAAGAAGAAGAAGAAAAAGAAGAAGAAGTGGAGGAGGAGAAGAGAAAGAAGAAGGAGAAGAAGAGGAGGAGAAGAGGAGAAGAAGAAGGAGGAGGAGAAGAAGAAGAGGAGGAGGAGAAGGAGGAGGAAGAGAAGATGAAGAAGAAGAAGAAGAAGAAGAAGGAGGAGGAGGAGGAGAAGAAGAAGAAGAAGGAGGAGGAGGAGGAGGAGGAGAAAAACAAGAAGAAGAAGAAGAAGAAGAAGAAGAAGAAGAAGAAGGAGGAGGAGGAGGAGAAGAAGAGGAGGAGCAGGAGAAGAGGGGGAAGAGAAGAAGAAGAAGAAGAAGAGGAGGAGAAGGTGGAGGAAGAGAAGAAGAAAAAGAAAAGGAGGAGAAGAGGAAGAAGAAGAAGGAGAAGAAGAGGAAGAGGAGAAGAGGAGAAGGAGGAGGAGGAGCAGAAGAAGAAGAATAGGAGGAGAAGAAGAAGGAGAAGAAGAGGAGGAGGAGGAGGAGGAGGAGAAGAAGAAGAAGAAGAAGAAGAAGAAGAAGAAGAAGAAGAAGAAGAAGAAGTATTTCATCATTTTTGAAAAATGGCTTTATTTATATTGTGTTAGCAAAAACCAGAGGAAATATAAATGTCTTGATTATAATTAAACCCCTGACCATCTGATCAATGTTTTATTGTCATGTTAAATGTTCTTTGTGCCTGGAGTATATGACTGGATGATGATGCTGTTCCAACGATAACAACAAATGACAAGAACGACAAGAAGAAACTCCTGTAAACCGACAGACAGACCTCTTCACCTCCCCACTGACCACCACACTTACAAGCATAACGTGACTTGTGTTGAGTAATAGGAGCAGTTGTGTGGTTAAACGTATCAGCCCATCCTTTATGTGCTATTGACTGTATTGATCCTGAGACTGTGTGGTAAAAAGGTATGACTAATTCATGAACCCTGGGTGTCTCATGAGTGTCAGCAAAGAAACCAAACCAATTCAGCATTTAATGAGCCACACTCATAAAATTCAGTTTTACAATGTGCAGCTGTAAACAGTGCTCAGGCTATGTTCCCTGAGAAAGACACTACAGAAATTTGATCGGAGTTTTATTTACAGTTCATTTTACTGATGTTTCTGTAAAGATTCTAGCATTGTGGATGTCTGGATTTCTATTGTCCTGTGAGGTGTCTCAATCATCTGCACAGTCACCACTGAGCTGTTGTTCTGCATCATGTGACCTTTCGAGACTGCCATTAAGATTATAGATTTGACAGTGTCACTTTTAAAAGCATAACATTATGGATTTTTACATTAAATAATCCTTCACAGGATCCTTCGCTGTAAAGATCACAAGTTAAGTGAGTCATAAAACAACTGAAATAGTAATTAGGATGAAGTTAAAGTGGATAGAAGCTAAAGTGGACAAAAATGACTTTTTCTTTGACATCTGCATGGAATTTCCCACTTCTGAGTGTGCATGAAAGCACAGTGTGTCTTAAAATGACTTTATTGATCCGTCTCTTGTGCTGATCCCCTTATTGATCACTGACAATTGATTGACATTTCGCACACCACAACTCAAGAGTAGTCAAACACCTTCTACACACACACACACACACACACACACATAGAGGTTAACATAAGGACATATTCCCTCACAATATATATAATATGTATGATATTATGTAGTTTTGTCAAGGCTTTCATTAACGGTGTCAACAAGGTGTGTTGTGGTATCTGGCACCGAGATGTTAGCAGCAGATCCATGAAAGGGCGTACATGGTCTGCAACAATGCTTAGGTAGGTGGTACGTGTCAAAGTAACATCTACATGGATTGTTTTCCCAAGCAGAAAGCATGACACTGCCTCCGCTGGGTCGCCTTCTTCCCATAGTGCACTCTGGTACCATGTGTTCCGCAGGTATGCGTTTCACATGCACCTGGCCTGATGAAGTGATTCATCAGACCAGGCCATCTGCTTCCATTGCTCTGTGGTCCGGTTCCAATGATCACGTGCCCATTGTCACCGCTTTCGGCTGTGCACAGGGGTCAGCATGGGCTGACTGGTCTGCGGCTATGCAGCCCCATATGCAACAAACTGTGATGCATTGTATATTCTGACACCTTTCTATCAGAACCAGCATTAACTTCTTCAGCAATTTGAGCAACAGTAGCTTGTCTGTTGGATCAGACCACATGGCCCGGCCTTCACTCCCCACATGCACCAATGAGCCTTCGCCAGCCATGACCCTGTCTCCGGTTCACCACTGTTCCTTCCTTGGACCACTTTTGATAGATACTGACCACTGCAGACCGGGAACACATCACAAGAGCTCATAATGTTATGGCTGATGGGTGTGTGTGTGTGTGTGTGTGTGTGTGTCCTGATCCTAATATTTGAACTTCTCAAATCCTACAGCTTCAAGAAAACTCTCATGTCTGTTTTGCCAGTAGGAAATAAGCTGTCTCACACATTTCCAAATTCTAGTTTATGCCTTTAAATCTCAAGCAGTGTCAAAATTAAAATTGATATCACATACCAACAATAATCCAAAGGGACACGGAGGACACGGAGGACACGGAGGAGTAGAGATAGTTTTACAAAGGCGAGCCTTTCATCCTTTTCAGACTGAAACCTGGTAAAGTTGCAGCCCAAGTTAAAAAGAAAGTGAACAAAAATGTGTTGGATTTTGTACTGATTTGTGGTCTTGTTAGTGATGGCTTGGTTTTTGTCTACAGCTGAGTGTGAGGTCACTGTATTAAAACGTATTCAACTAAAAACCAAACAGACCGCTGTAGAAATATAGGTTGAGTCTGTTTGATTTTCTTGAAACAATTCACTCTTAGCTGGTCACTTGCATCAATATATCTAAACCTGTTAGCTGTCTCTCCAGCTCATCCAACCTCATATTTCTGGTAGCTCAGTAGGGAAGCTGTAACTCAGTGGTTAAAGCACTGGGCTGCTCATTCGGAAAGAAGTTAGTTAAAAAGTCTAGGACCACAAAGCTGCCATGGCTGGGCCCTTGAGCAAGGCCCTAAACTGCTCAGATTTTGCTCTGGATAATGGCGGACGCTAAATCTTTTCCCACAGCAGCTGAACACACAGATGCTGTCTACCCTTTTCTGCATACATGAGCTCACAGACAGCCATGATTGGCTAACGTCTCTGTGACAGACAAGAGAGGAAAACTTTAATGTCCCTTCCACACAGACGGTACAACTTATTACACTTTCTTGGATTGCTGGCCACGGATAGTTTTTATTCAGTTTCTTCATACACCAACCAGGCATAACATTATGACCACCTGCCTAGTATTGTGTTGGTCCCCCTTTTGGTGCCAAAACAGCCCAGATCAATCATGCACTGTGTATTCTGACACCTTTCTTTCAGAACCAGCATTAACTTCTTCAGCAATTTGAGCAACAGTAGCTCGTCTGTTAGATCGGATCAGACGAGTCAGCCTTCGCTCCCCAATGTACATCAATGAGTTTTGGCCATCCATGACCCTGTCGCCGGTTCACCACTGTTCCTTCCTTGGACCACTTTTGATAGATACTGACCACTGCAGACCGGGAACATTCCACAAGAGCTGCAGTTTTGGAGATGCTCTGATCCAGTGGTCTAGCCATCACAATTTCGCCCTTGTCAAACTCACTCAAATCCTTACGCTTGCCCACAAAATGTTCACTTGCTGCCGAATATATCCTACCCACTAACAGGTGCCATGATGAGGAGATCATCAGTGTTATTCACTTCACCTGTCACTGCTCATAATGTTATGCCTGATCTGTGTATATATACAGTGAGCATTAGAGTAGGTCTAATAGGGTAGAATAGTGTGTAGATGTGTGTGTATATGATTTGTGTGGTGTTGTTTATGAATCAAAAAGAATGAGAGTTTTGTTCTTTTCTCTTTGTGTGAAATATGTTAGATTTTGTTTATTGTTCAATTCAGTTTTCTTTGAAAAACTAAATATTATGTTGATATTGGGTTTTGTGAGAAATTCTTCGGACATCGTGATATTATATTTCATTTCTGCCACCCCTTCAGTAGACACCACACACACACACACACACACACACACACACACACACACACACACACACACACACACACACACACACACACACACACACAGAGAGGAACTAAGAGGTTTTTTGTTTTGATTGAATTTAATTCACTGATTCTACAGCTGCTTCCATCGAGAGTGTGTCTATACACACATTTGTTTTCTACACTGTGTGTACGGAGGTGTCTATCAGTGGGGCCTTGTGGAAGGCTAATGAAACTCTCCTGGTGAGACTGTTCAAGGCTAAACTCTCAGTAGTGGCCTCAGTGTGAGGGTGTGGGTGAGTGTGAGGGTGTGGCAGACAGAAAAGGGAATGAGTGTGTGAGAGAGTGTGAGAGGGAGAGAGGGAAGAACACAACCAGAAGCAAGTCAAGTCATGACTGAACACACATGACCACACACACACACACACACACACACACACACACACACACACACACAAGCACTTAGACTGAGAACGAGAAAACACACAAGGTCAGCACCATGGCAACGAGAAACAATACTGCGGGAATGCGTACCCACATTCTTGGCGAAGCAATGGACCACGTTTAAGACAGCCCTCGCCTTCAAAGGTTCATAAAGTTCTTGCCAGCAAGTGCAAAATGTTTCAGTGATTTTCTTCACCAGGACCATTTGTCAGTTGCAAAAAAGTGAGAAAAGGTTTTTTTTGTTGTTTTTAAAGAAAGGGAGAATGTTGTAACACAGGATACTGCAGGGTGTGTGTATGCTTTTAAATGTCCCCACAATGATAGGAAATAATAAAAAGAAAATAGACAATGTAGGAACACTTTAATGGAAAATGCCTTTTTTCTGCACATTGTAATGCAACAATGCGAGCACTAGATGTGCTTTTAAACCCACTGTGCTAAATGTTTGATTTGTGAAACAAAATTCCAATATAATATATAGATTAATGATCGAAGTAAATTAGATATTTTATTTTAGATCAAAATTTAATAGATGGTCAAATGTGCTATATCACAATCATCAGAAATGTGCTGAGTCAAATATCCTGCACTTGGGGCAAAATATTCCATTTATGTTCACTATAATAATAATAATAATAATAATAATAATAATAATAATAATAATAATAATAATAATAATAATAATAATAATAATAATAATAATAATAATAATAATAATAATAATAATAATAATAATAATAATAATAATAATAATAATAATAATAATAATAATAATAATAATAATAGGGGACACGGTGGCTTAGTGGTTAGCACGTTTGCCTCACACCTCCAGGGTTGGGGGTTCGATTCCCGCCTCCGCCATGTGTGTGTGAAGTTTGCATGTTCTCCCCGTGCCTCGGGGGTTTCCTCCGGGTGCTCTGGTTTCCTCCCCCGGTCCAAAGACATGCATGGTAGGTTGATTGACATCTCTAAATTGTCCGTAGTGCGTGTGCGTGCGTGCGTGTGCGTGCGTGTGTGTGTGCGTGTGTGTGTGCGTGTGTGTGTGCGTGTGTGTGTGCGTGTGTGTGTGCGTGTGTGTCCTGCGATGCCTGAGATAGGCACAGGCTCCCCGTGACCCGAGTGTAGTTCGGATAAGCAGCAGACAATGAATGAATGAATAATAATAATAATAAGGGGTCTATTTATTCCATTCCATTGTCTGTACCGCTTATCCGATCTATTCTCGGGCGTCATTGGGCATCAAGGCAGGATACACCCTGGACGGAGTGCCAACCCATCACAGGGCACACACACACACTCATTCAATCACACACTACGGACAATTTAGAGATGCCAATCAACCTACAATGCATGTCTTTGGACCGGGGGAGGAAACCGGAGTGCCCAGAGGAAACCCCCGAGGCACGGGGAGAACATGCAAACTCCACACACACACGGCGGAGGTGGAAATTGAACCCCCAACCCTGGAGGTGTGAGGCAAACATGCTAACTACCAAGCCACCGTTCCCCCCGGGTCTATTATTATTATTATTATTATTATTATTATTATTATTATTATAGTAGTAGCAGTAGTAATGTTTTTAGACTCAAAAAGTAAAATGGTAAAATGTGCTAAAAATATCCTGCATTTGAGGCAAAATGTTCCATTTATGTTCAAGGACATCCTAAAAGAGTGTGTGTGGGTGTGTGTGTGTAGAAGAAATCAAAAGAGAGAGAACTGGACAGAATTAGGGTCACACCCCTGAGCTACATCTGAGTTTATCAACAGTTTACATATAAATAGCATCCTACATGGTTTAATGTTATCTGGAAGCCTGCATAGCGGCAGCACTGTGGAACTTTTCCAGCTGGAGCTTTTTCATAAATAACTTACCCAAACAGGGTGGAAAGACAAAATCTGCATTTTTCACATAGCCTCATGATAGCCTTCCTGTTATGAATATTCCCATTTCAAAGGAGTATCGGAATGGTGTCAGGATAAAATAGGGGTTCTGTGGGTAAATATTGTCCCAGTTGGTGTGTGGGAAGTCAAATAACAAATGTCCTGTTTTTTGCTAGCTCACACATGTGCATCCCATCTACCAGAGGTCCAAGTTTGCGTGAAAAGGATTGTTATAGGTCAGCCCACATGGGCAGGACAGCACTCAGTCTGCTAAAGGTCTTAACATAGAAACTCCCATCAAGGCCCTGGAGTGTGTGTGTGTGTGTGTGTGTGTGTGTGTGTGTGTGTGTGTGTGTGTGTGTGTGTGTGTGTGTGTGTGTGTGTGTGTGACCCCAGTGCTTTTTCACAGGCTTCGTCAGACATCCTCATTTAAGACAGAAGCCAAGACTTCCTTCCACTTGTTTTGGAGGAGAGTGGCCAAGGAGCCACTGTTGTTAAAAATAAGGAGTCTGGAGAAAAAAAAAATAAAGAGCAACGTCTGTGAAGCAGCATTAGTCATCCAGCCAGAGACGGGCACAGAATCAAGCTTGACACACAGTCATGTGTCTGGGCAGCTGCACGTCGCCACAGACGTCTGGATTGCATTATATTTACAAAATGTGAAAATTATAAGTGGGCTTATTACCATCACCAAGTGATTTAATACTTTGGAGTCTGGGTTTGGTTTGTGGATTCGATTGAATAGATTTGGATCGTTATTGTGAATGAATGTAACGGCTCAGTTGAGCAGACAATCAAGTCCCAGGACTGTCAATGATGGGCCACACGTTTGACCCTTAACTGCTCAGCTATGTGCTTGGATTGTACTCTACCCCACTCACGGCTAGTTTTGTCACATAGGTGCCTAAGCAAGGATGTAGGTCTTTTTTTTATCTTATCCAAAAAAGCACAAAAGATCCAAGGTTCTGGTTTCTCTTTTGCAAGGTATAAAAAAATGTTCTGCTTCGTTAAAACTTAACGGATTAAGTTCACCGCTATCTAGCTAGATTTTATGATGAGGGTTTTAAGTAAACTCGCTTAACTCACAGTTCTTAGCTGTCTAGATAACAAGAGCCACTGGACAGTCGTGTCATGTTTTTTAGAACATTTAATCTACAGTACATATTTCAGGAGGGAGTTTCTTTAGATGGGTTTTGGTGATAATTGTAGAGGCATTTAACAAAGACCTGATGTTATGTTCTTATGTCAGCTAACTGTTTCTGTGGCCCTGATTTCACTTTTGCTTTGGACTTCTCCAAGTTTAAATAAAAGACTATGGCAAGCAAATAAATGTAATAAATGTACCTTATTGTACATATTATCCTGTACATATGTACAGAGGATACTCTGTTTGATGTCGAAGAGTAAATTTTGCGTATTACACAACCAATTTAGTTGCTCTTTGGGTGCATGAGGCACAAAGCAATAGAGTAAATTCATGGCTGAGGAAGTCACGCTTGTCTAACTACATTTTTATTAAACCCAATGAAATTACACTTCCTTATAATCACTACAAATTCTTCACTGGATTAAGTACGGGAGAGACACAATGTGTGTGTGTGTGTGTGTGTGTGTGTGTGTGCAACTCTTGTTCCCTTGCTTCTTGCTCAGTATCTGGTATTTAAAGGGAAAGGGGTCCACCAGCAACTAATAGTTGTTCATCGTGAAACAGGTTTTCCTCACAGCAGAGTACAAGAAAGCTATTGCGCATATACACACATACACACACACACACTACATGCACCCGAGGCCACACATGCCAACGTTCAGCTCAGTCCCGCCAGGGCATGTAGAAGCACACTCTTATTTCTCTTATTTCTCTTTTCTTATTCACTCAGAGCTCATTTAAAAGCAGATAACAGGTAATAGTTTGTAATAATCATTCATCTTAAACATTAATATGGAGGTTTAAAGCTTTTTTAATTAAAAAATGGAATAATTTATCATTTCAAATGAGTTTAATACACTCAAAAAGCTATAAAGCCAAATTAAAGTCATACATAATTAATGAAACACTCATCCATGGTAGTACTATCGAGTCCACTCTTATGAGTAAAAAAAAAAAATCAGTAAAAGTTATACAATTTATGGGTCTAGGAAGATATTTTTTAGCAGAACTTTAACTGGCAGGATAAGATTTATTTGCGCATGCATTTTTCTCTGTACACCTAACAGGGTCTTTGGTTTGTTCCTTTAAAAATTCTATGTACATATCTACAACAGATGGCTTGCCTCCCTGTGGTAGATAAAATGTAAAAAAGTGCTCTCTGAAGCTTTCTAACATGAGGAATGTAATAAACATGAATGTAATAAAATGCACTATAGGGTGTCACTACCTGTAATAAAATGTGATAAACTGCCCTTGAGGGTGCGACTACTTGTGAAAAAATGTGATTATATGCCCTCTAGGATGCAACTGTGACAAAATGAGATAATATGCCTTCTAGGGTGTCACTACGTGTGTCAAGATGTGATAATATGCCCACTAGTGTGCGACTACCTTTGACAAAATGTGATAATATGCCCTCTAGGGTGTCACTACCTGTGTCAAGATTTGATAATATGCCCACTAGTGTGCGACTACCTTTGACAAAATGTGATAATATGCCCTCTAGGGTAGTATTACCTGTGACAAAATGTGATAATATGCCCTCTAGGGTGTCACTACCTGTGTCAAAATATGATAATATGCCCACTAGTGTGCGATTACCTGTGACAAAATGTGATAATATGCCCTCTAGGGTGTCACTACCTGTGTCAAAATGTGATAATATGCCCTCTAGGGTAGTATTACCTGTGACAAAATGTGATAATATGCCCTCTAGGGTGTCACTACCTGTGTCAAAATGTGATAATATGCCCTCTAGGGTGTCACTACCTGTGTCAAGATGTGATAATATGCCCACTAGTGTGCGATTACCTGTGACAAAATGTGATAAACTGCCCTTGAGGGTGTCACTACCTGTGACAAAATGTGCTAATATGCCTTCTAGGGTCCGACTACCTGTGTCAAAATGTGATAATATGCCCTTAAGGGTGTGACTACCTTTGACAAAATGTAAAATTATGCCCTTTAGGATGTCACTACCTGTGACAAAATATGCTAATATGCCCTCTAGGGTGTGACTACCTGTGACAAAATGTGATAAACTGCCCTTGAGGGTGCAACTACCTGTGAAAAAAGTGATAATATGCCCTCTAGGATGCAACTGTGATAAAATGTGATAATATGCCCACTAGTGTGCCACTACCCATGACGAAATGTGATAATATGCCCTCTAGGGTAGGACTACCTGTGACAAAATGTGATAAACTGCCCTTGATGGTGTCACTACCTGTGACAAAATGTGCTAATATGCCTTCTAGGGTCCGACTACCTGTGTCAAGATGTGATAATATGCCCACTAGGGTGTGACTACCTTTGACAAAGTGTGATCCTATGCCCACTAGGGTGCAACTACCTGTGACAAAAAATGTAATAATATGCCCTCTAGGATGCGACTGCGACAAAATGTGATAATATGCCCTCCAGGGTGTCATTACCTGTGACAAAATGTGATAATATGCCCTCTAGGGTGCAACTACCTGTCACAAAATGTTATATGCCCTCTAGGGTGTGACTACCTGTGACCATATGTAATAATATGCCCTCTACTGCAGCCCGTCTCTGCTCCTGCTTTCAGGAATATAAAAACCTATATCTCTCCGCTAAGCCCTTGAGAAAATCTTCTTTTCTGTAAGTGTAGCTCATGAACACAAACACTTCTCACCTTCTTTATCACATTTTGAAGCATTTTATGTAGAAAAATGAAAAAACTGCACATTTCATTAAATTCAGTCGACATCCTATCTTGTCTTGGCTTAACATATCTATTCTAAAGAGCCAAATCTGGAAAGCAGATGAGCCAGGGACAAGATCTGAAACCTGTAGTGTGTTTTGTGAGACTTCACATGAAGTCGCTGTGTAAAGTGTACACTCTATATGCAGCCTGGTGTCTCACACATGCTTTCAATCCCACACTTATTTTCACTTTCTCGTAACACTCACCACTCAGCAACCGCTGCTTAAGCTGCAATAAATGGGTTGTTTATGCCAAAATCATGGTTTATAAACTCAGGGAGCTCTCCACACCCCCTGAAACACACACACACACATTTTTATTATCACTACTACATCCAAACCACTGTGATGAATAATGTTTATTCACCGTACAATATTCTGGACATCTCTCTCTCTCTCTCCCCCACACTTTTTCTCTTTAGTTATTTCACCCTCTCACTTTCTCTCTCTCACTTTCTCTCTCTCTCTCTCTCTCTCTCTCTCTCTCTCTCTCTCTCTCTCTCTCTCTCAACCCATTTCTTGAACATGTTTACAGTGTTTAGCATTCCTGATTATCTGTAATGAATGCTGGCCATATGACCCTGCTGCTCATTAGCACTAAGCAGGTTAACATCTGAGGGACTTTAGCTTGGGAAACCCTGTTTAGGGAAATTCTTTCTTTTCTTACACTGAGTGTTTTCAAAGGGGAAGGGGACCTAGTACTTACACCGATCAGGCATAACATTATGACCACCTGACTAATATTATGTTGGTCCCCCTTTTGCTGCCAAAACAGCCCTGACACGTCACTCACTGTGTATTCTGACACCTTTCTATCAGAACCAGTATTAACTTCTTCAGCAATGTGATCAACGGTAGCTCGTCTGTTGGATCGGATCACACGGGCCAGCCTTCACTCCCCACGTGCATCAATGAGCCTTGGCCATCCATGACCCTGTTTCCGGCTCACCACTGTTCCTTGCTTGGACCACTTTTGATAGATACTGACCACAGAACACCCCACAAGAGCTGCAGTTTTGGAGATGCTCTGATCCAGTCGTCTAACCATCACAATTTGGCCACAACTCGCTCAAATCCTTACGCTTGCCCATTTTTCCTGCTTCTAACACATCAACTTTGAGGACAAAATGTTCACTTGCTGCCTAATATATCCCACCCACTAACAGGTGCCATGATGAATTAGTGTTATTCACGTCACCTCTCACTGCTCATAATGTTATGCCTGTTCGGCGTAGATATCAAAGCAGAACAGCTAGAAAAGACGTCGTACTTTTACAGTAGCCAGCTATAGTATCAAGGTATTTTCCACATAGGGATCCAATCATCCGTCGGAATTTAGCTGATTATTATAATACATAGAAATGTTCTGTACACCATAAAAACAAACCTATAGAATCTACTTAATAAAAGGAAGTTAAATGTTTTGGTAGATTTCATCCCATGTATTTTTTATTGCAGTTATTTACTAACAAATAGGTATTATACTGTATATTTCATCCGCTGATTCATTTTAACCAACACACTGGTGTTCCATTCTGCCGCCAAAACATTCAGTGTGAGACGTGTGTGTTTCCCTCTGTTGGATAACCTTACACAGAATTTTAGTGGCTGACGATAAACACCTTCAAATTTTAGCTGCTTATGAACAAACACTGAGGGCAGAAATGGGTTTGATATTAACATTTACTTTAAAGATTTGTGTAAACATAATGTAAAAACATGTATGGGAAAAAATGAACTGTTTGTTTCTGCGCACTTTTCTATGAATATACTTGCTAAGTGTCTACTTTTATACTGAGCTTCATATTAAGCACCACTGTGGAGTGTGACATGACAAAGACATTTAATGCTGAACACAGATACAACAAAACAGGTACACAAAACCTTTTTTTTGGCCTCTGGGGAAAAGAGATAAGTCAGATTTAAATGCATGGGTTGTATTTACCCTCCAGAACTCTTTTGTACCGTGTGTATTATCATCAGTGAGAGACGAGTGTCAGACTTTTCTCATTTTTAGCCACTAATAACTCAATAAAGTTGACATTACATATTTTGCAGACTTTATTCTTGTGGTTGTCTTTATTTATGGTTGTCACACTGTGAGCTATTTAACACAGTGTAATCCAGAGATTATGTTAAAATTACCTAACAGAAACAATTCAACATAAACGTCAGTCAGTACTTCCTGAGAACCAGAGACTATATTATGACATATAAAAAGGGAAGCACTTTTTAAATCCAATTCCATCGTCTGTACCGCTTATCCAATTGATCATCAGGACACAGGGAACCTGTGCCTATCTCAGGCATCACTACACCCTGGACAGAGTGCCAACACATTGCAGGGCACACACACTACGGGTAATTTAAAGAATCCAATCAGCCTAGAAGCATGTCTTTGGCCTGTGGGAGGAAACCAGAGCACCCAGAGGAAACCCCGCCAAGCATGGGGAGAACATGCAAACCCCCACACACACACACACACAGTGAGTGGGAGCAAGACTCAAACCCAGGATG
>JAUCMX010000025.1:12535915-12546298 GCA_033459395.1 Hemibagrus guttatus | reverse complement strand
TGGCTATCATAATTGTAATCTGGGTTATGGCTTACCAGTCAGATGGTGCGTCCTTTTGTAACTACACCAAAAAAAGTTGCATGTAGAGTACGGTTAAAGCTTTCCTCAAAAGCAATTTCCTCTAAGGTAATTATGGTCCAATTATGTAAATCTTTTTTTTTTTAAAGCACAGATTATGCACATCTCCAGATAAACAGTGTTGGATCAAGTGGTTAAGGCTCTGGATTGTTGATTGGAAGATCAGGGATCAAGCCCCAGTACCACCAAGCTACCACTGCTGGGCGCTTGAGCAAGGCCCTCAACCCACCCAATGCTCCAGGGGCGCTACATCATGGCTGACCCTGCACTCTGACCCCAACCCTCCAAGGATGGGATATGTGAAGGAAGAATTTCGCTGTGTAGTAATGTATATGTGATAAATAAAGGCTACTTTACTTAACTTAACAACATACAAAGTACATGAAATGTACCTTCAAGATACCACAGCTAGGTGGAACTACTATAGGTAGGAAGTTCCAGGTAGAACCACTTTAGGAAGCTAGGAACCCTTTAATTCCCAAAAGAACCCTTGAAAATTTGGCTACTAATTACTAACTACATGGCTACTAATATTAAAACATGTACCTTTCTTCTGTATAAAAAGCTGTGTAAAGGCAGAGGGAATATTTAATTTGTGTGTGTGTGTGTGTGTGTGTGTGTGTGTGTGTGTGTGTGTGTGTGTGTGTGTGTGTGGAAGAGCACATGCAGTAAACATATACCACCTCATTGGGGCGCCATAGTCTCAGCATTACACTCTGACAACAAGGGTTCCTCAAGAGTTCTTCAAAAGTTCTCATTTAATTAAAGATCATTGACTCACTAGAGGACCCTTTTCTTATCAGTTCTGATCATGTCTACTGCAAGAATAAACACTGTTTGTTTTTATAAGGATTAAATATGACTCCCATTTTGGGGTCTCCATCACTTTACGTTGAAGTACAAATTAATTTTAAATCCCACAGATGCTCGATTGGATTGAGATCTGGGGAATTTAGAGGCCAAGTCAACACCTCAAACTCGTTGTTGTGCTCATCAAACCATTCCTGAACCATTTTTGCTTTGTGACACGGCGCATTATCCTGCTGAAAGAGGCCACAGGCATTAGGGAATAATGTTTCCATGAAAGGGTGTACATGATCTGCAACAATGCTTAGGTAGGTGGTACGTGTCAAAGTAACATTCACATGGATGGCAGGACCCAAGGATTCCCAGCAGAACAGTGCCCAAAGCATGACACTGCCTCCGCCAGCTTGCCTTCTTCCCATGGTGCATCCTGGTGCTATGTGTTCCCCAGGTAAGTGATGCACACACACCCGGCCATCCACGTGATGTAAAAGAAAACGTGATTCATCAGACCAGGCCACCTTCTTCCATTGCTCCATGATCCAGTTCTGATGCTCACGTGCCCCTTGGTCTGCGGCTATGCGGCCCCATACGCAACAAACTGCCATGTGTATTCTGACACCTTTGTATCAGAACCAGCATTAACTTCTTCAGCAATTTGAGCAACAGTAGCTCGTTTGTTGGATCAGACCACATGGTCCAGACTTCAACCTTCTATTTGCTCCACATGCATCAATAAGCTTTTGGCCCATGACCCTGTTGCCGGTTCACCACTGTTCCTTTCTTGGACCACTTTTGATAGATACTGACCACTGCAGACCGGGAACACCCCACAAGAGCTGCAGTTTTGGAGATGCTCTGATCCAGTGGTCTAGCCATCACAATTTGACCCTTGTCAAACTCGCTCAAATCCTTACGCTTGTCCATTTTTCCTGCTTCTAACACATCAACTTTGAGGACAAAATGTTCACTTGCTGCCTAATATATCCCACCCACTAACAGGTGCCATGATGAGGAGATCATCAGTCTTATTCACTTCACCTGTCACTGCTCATAATGTTATGCCTGATCGGTGTATTATCAAGCTCCAAATGGGAAAGTGAAAACTTCCTGAAAGCTCATGAGAACAAACAAACAGAGATAATACATGTAGATCAACTATGATTATCAGATTCGCTTTCAATTCTGTTTAGCTTTCTTTCTTGCTTGCTTTAAATCAATGAATAATTCTAGGCGATTTCCACTTCTGCTGGTTAATGACACTGGCAAATGATAAATGACAGAAATCGGTCATTTATAACTTCGAACAACTCTTCATTATATTTTTATTCATTAACTTTTCTTTCTTTCTTTCTTTTTGTTACCAAATTCATTTCCATCAGGTTTTGTAACTTACCACTCACCACTCATATTTATGGCCTATCATTTTAGTGGATTTAATATGGAAAATTTGCCAAAACTTTCTGTAGTCAGAAAGAGTTTCCACATCATCGGGAGTCATGGTTATGGCAGTCGAACAGGATTTATTTATGGTTAGAGGATTGTTTCCTAAACCAGTAGTGACACTGAGGTGTGTAAAAATTCCACGGAGTCTGTGTCTCACACACACACACACACACACCAATGTCAGTGAGATGGTTGTGCTTTGAGACTTGTTTATTGGTGGTCAAGTTACACTGAAGACTGAGGTAAATAAGGGCTGACAAATTGTGTAAGGACTACAGTCAATAACTGTTCACAAACAAATGAGAATATATGATAGATTTACCTGATAAAGTCTATAATGAAGTACTAATTCAATACAGTTCTAAACAATGGATGGGAATCCCGAGTACAAAGATGTTTAAGGCTGCTTGAACCAAAAGTTACTGATGAAATTTGGCGGGACAAAATGGCGGATTGTATCACTAGTATCCTTGTTAGCATGGGAATGGACATGAAGTGAGGGGGGAAATGGCTGTGTCACGGAGCTAAAATAAACCCAAAAGGACGTACTGTCCTGAGAGAGTATTACAAGGCTCAAGGAGAAATCTCCTTCAAACTGTAACGCTGGCATTTTCGGCAGCCAAGGGCCTAGCCTGCTCAGCTGAGTATCCTGAAATTAGCACGTAGTCTCTGTCGACCTCAGTAGCGCTGACTGGAGACTCAGAGAAAATTGCCACTTGTTGGGGCGTTTTAGGGGGGCGTTTGGCGCGACAGGGCATCAGGTGGCCTACGAGCTTCTTTTTTTTTATCCCCGGTGTTTACCGGGGGTAAATTGCTGTTTTGCGCACCTGAGGAGGCTGAGGCGACTGTGTGGCGCCGTCTGCATTCATGCACTGGAAGCAATGCGCATGCGCAGTCCACACAGGGTGCAGTCTACACTTTTACCGGTAGGTGGCGAGCCGTGTTTGGTAACGACCAAATGCTTTCAGAGAGTGGCTCCAAATGGCTCTGCGTGTGTGGAAATCATTGTATCATGCCTAATGTAGTCCACTTATGTAGGAATTTAAAATTCTTTACATGACGAGATCATTGTCATGACTTCTTGTAAATTTAGTGTTATTAAGTGGGGTTAATATCTTGAGTGTAATAGAGTAACAGGTGATTTAAAGGTTTCTCATGAACCTCTGGTGTCTGGTGATGACCTGGTGGTAATATGCCTTGGTTTAAAGGTGATTTGATAGACATGGACTTCTAGGTTGATCACCACTGTAATGATCCTGGACTCGAGGAAAGGAAAAGCAATGGAAAAACAAAGAGAATCCATAGATATCTAAACAGACAATACTCAAATGAATACTCAAGACTTCCTTGCCATCATATCTGTAGTGTCTGTGTGGCTATCAGAGACAAAAATAAAGTTTTACGCGTTTCCCTGTATTTAATAGCACACTTACTACTACTACTACTACTAATAATAATAATAATGATAATAATAATAAGAAGAAGAAGAAGAAGAAGAAGTTGCTTTCGGCTGCTCCCTGTTCGGGGTCGCCACAGCGGACCAACTGGTCCGCACAACAACTTGGTGAATGTTTTACGCCGGATGCCCTTCCTGACACAACCCTCCCATTTCTCCGGGCTTGGGACCGGCACTGCATCCAGTGGCTGGGGTTGGGGCATTGGCTGGAAATCGAACCCGGGCCTTCCGCATGATAGGCCAGAAACCTACCACTGAGCCACCAATGCCCCCAATAATAATAATAATAATAATAATAATAATAATAATAATAATAATAATAATAATAATAATAACAATAAGACACAAGAGCTTATGTTGCCCCAGAGTCCCAGGTACAATCAAAATCTTATGGTACTGTGTGTGGAGGGGTCTTTCTGATTTTCTCTCCAAAAAGATAGGGTGGATTTCCTTTGGGTTCTTTGGTTTTCACCCACCTCCCAAAAACATGCTGGTAGGTGGACTGCTACAAACGATAAATTACCCCACAACAGACCAGATTCCTATAAACCATCAAAGCCATAAAATTCTAGCAGAAAATATACAATAGAAACCAGTATGCCAATACATGTTAAAAAGTAAAATTATCTCTATATATTTTTTTCTTTTTCTCATCAGGTATGTAAATATTCACTGTAAATATGTGAATAAAATTTACATATCAATGGGGCTTGTAGCATTTATGGCAGGTAATTGCTTTTGTTCTGTGCAATGATTGGGGTGTATTTTGATATTTTGTCATATATCGTCAGCTACTGAAGACTTCGTTGTACAGTTTACACCAGAATTTTCCACCAACTGAAAATGTTCCTGAAAGGTTTTTTCAGTGGTTTATTTAAATATGTAAGGGTTATTAGGTTTTTCTAATTAGATAGACATGAGGAAACACTTTAGGTTCCTATGCAGAACCTTGAAGGGTTTAACCAGAGAACCATTAAGGATTGTAGATCCTTGCCCTTTTCTCTAATATGAAACAGAGGGCATTAGGTATTTGAGCAGCAGTTAAGCTTCATTATGGCTAAAATCACATCACATCACAGATGTGATTTTAGATAGGGGGCTGGGGCAAGATGCAAACTGGAAGTTTTCCCATCCAAACTCAGAGCTAATAAGGTGAATGGCCTGATAGAACTTGTGTCAGTTCTATCATTTCTATTATTAAAGCAGTAACTGTCAGAAATGAAAGTGTGTTTGTATTGAATTGTAATGAACTTTTATGAATAAAATAGCCATGCAGTAAAACAAATATTAAGTTATCGGGAATTAATCTGCGCTGCAACCCATGTCTATCCATCTATCCATCCGTACATCCAGCAATCTATCCATCCATCCATCCATTGGTTTCTCACTTGACGCCCCGCACGATGTGCCCGCCCTCTAGTTCGACTCCACCCACCACTATCTCAAACACAGAGACCTGGAGCACCAATGCACCACCAGCAGTGTATTATGAGACTTCAGCAAGGACTCCAGTGAATCACTGCCTCTACCGGGTCAACCATCCATCATTAAACAGCAAGTTCCAAAAACAGATCGGACCACAAGCATATACTTAAGCGGGAGTACTGTCAGTTCGTTCAGATTGCTGCTTTAATTACTGCGAAGGTAATTACAAGAAGGAGAGGGGAGAGATGACCGCGGTTCTGGATAGCCTTGGTTCGGATATGCACACAACACACCTTACCTCCAGCAACTTCAGCGCCGTGCACAAGTCTCAGGATTCGCCTACACTGCCGGTGTCGACCGTCACCGACAGCAGTTTCTATAGCATTCCTCAGAGCGCAAACTGCGCAGGAACGGCGGCTTACGCGCAGCTCGCCTCCTACTCGTACTCTCATGGCGGAGGGGTGAGTGGCGGACCCTACAGCCCCAAACCCTATGACATGGGCTTCGGCTCTTCATACGGCGCTTACGGCGCCTACGGACCCGGTTCTTCATCACCCACTCCTACAGAGCCAGGTAAAGATCCGGTGCGCCATACAGAAACAGCTTATGCTCGTTCACACACAGTAAACATAGTGAAAGTAAGCTGCATGTGAGAATTTGTCTAGTAGCACGAACGAGGAAACGTTTTTTTGTTTTTTTGTTTTTTACAAGAAACCATTCCAACTAATTTTTTGAGGAGAAAATGAAAAGCAAAATATACAAATAGTAGAGAACCAAAAAATGGGGGGGGAGAGATAATTATGTTAGTTTGTCATACACGAATTTCCTGACTGGAGTATTTAATAAATGGAGGGAGTCAAAACTTTTTAGCCTTGCTGAAAAAAAGAAAGTATAAAATAGGTCTGTATTTCAAAAACTCTTTATACTTTGCCAAAAAAAGAACAAACAAATAAAAGCATATATATTTATATATATATAAAGTATGAGAAGCTTCTCACTGAAGGAAAAAACGTGAATATCCAAAGTTCGGCTTGTAATTGCAGTGTAGACTTCTGGAATAAATGTGGAGGTTGGAAACATTGTGGTACGCGTTTCTTTCAAAACGACAAACTTTGCCCACTTTATCCAACTAGCAGAATCTTTCCAACCTCTACATCTACATATACTGGTGATGTATGCAGCATGTTCAAGTTTTGTGTGTGTGTCCCGGGTTAGAGAAAGACGAGAGCGAGCCGGAGGTGCGCATGGTGAATGGCAAGCCAAAGAAAGTCCGGAAACCGCGAACCATCTACTCGAGCTTCCAGCTGGCTGCCCTCCAACGCCGCTTCCAGAAGACACAGTACTTGGCGCTACCGGAGCGCGCAGAGCTCGCAGCCTCTCTGGGCCTCACGCAGACTCAGGTCAGCAATCTTGCACTTTTTCATTTTAGCTCTAGGAACCCACCATTCTCAAGGGTACGATCTCTCATGTCCTGCCTTGCTCTTCCTCTTCCACAGGTGAAGATCTGGTTTCAGAACCGGCGCTCCAAGTTCAAAAAGTTGTGGAAAAATGGGGAGATTCCGCCGGAGCAACACGTGGGCTCAGGTGACTCACCTCCGGCGTCTCCTCCCTCGCACACCGCCTGGGATTTCCCCCCGAATCAACAAGCTGCAGGAGACGGGGACTCTAACACAGAACAGGCCACAGGTCCCCCTAACACCACTGCGCCATTATATTTGTCCAACTATCCTTGGTACTCATCCACGAACGCGCATTTACAGCCAAGCGCGCTCTCGCAACCCCATCACAACTCCGCCATGAGCGCTGGTGCCATTTTCTAGCCACAAACTCGGGGATCGGTTGCACCTGTTACAGGACAATGAACTTGTAGTGCACATACAAGCACGGAGAAAAGAAAAAAACACACAAACTCCGACATGCAATTTGAACTCTGGTGGTTTTTATTTTTCTTTTGCTGTGGATTTCCCTGGCGCGCCCGAGTGCGCTGAACGTGCAACAAATCGACGCACATTAAATTATTTTTCTATTTATTTATTTGTTTTCTCTTTGCAGTCGCAGGACAGTGGGACAAATCACATGCCAAGTACAAAAAAAAAAAAAAACGGGTAGCCTTTTATTGCGTGCATTGTACATTTTCCTATCAGACTATATTAGGCCTGCAGAGTAATCTATCATGCTGTTTATACAACTTGTACTCACAATAATAAAAAAAAAGAAAGAAAACGTGCATTTTGATGTCGACCTAGAGCTGTGTCTGACTAACTTTAACTTTATAACGTGGCTGCACTGAAATACAAATAAACCGCGGAGTAACTGGTAGCGGGTTTTACTCTTGGTTGGGGCAGAAAATAGCTCGGAGCAAATCCCTCCTGTAAAAAAACAAAAAAAACAATGACAACCAAAAGACAGAGAATTGTGGGAATGATAGCTCAGTGCCCACTTATGTCAAGAGAACCGTCAAGGGACTTGTAAGTAAGTTTTTATTTTTCAAATGGGACAGCATTTATACAAAGCATGGAAATTTCCTGGAGAATCCCTGGAAAAAAAAAAAAACACATTTCAAGTACAGTACACTCTGAGAAAATGTAAAAGCTAATTGTTATTTATTAAGGATTATTCTGTCGTCCCTTTGGTGAAACCTAATGTGAAACCCTACAACAGAGTGACTTCCTATTCCTTTTCCAAGCCCTTAACTTTCCAACGAGCATCTGAATGAGCACCATGCAATGAACATTAAAAAAAAAAAAAGGTGTAGGTACAATAATACATCCCACAATGTTTTTATAGCATATAAGCCAAATGTACACTGTCAGAAATAAAGCTGCCAAAATGTTCTACATTTATTACCTAACTTTTACCTAGACACTGAGGGCGACAAAAGAGTATTAAACTGCTTTTCCATGCCTCTAGGGTATATCAAAAGTGCCATCCTTCTCCTGAAAACGTGCATGAAGGTCTTAAGGTCTAGTTGTGTACTTTAAATTGTTTTAAAGGTACTTTATCTTCATGTTATCATGTAAAGGAACAAAAGATGTACATTTTCAGGTCACCACTTTTGACAGCACTATTGACAATGAAAGGCTTTTGTTTTTTTCTCTAAGAGCTTATGAAGGATTATGCGCTGTACCTTTAATTAGCCCTTAACCTCGTGGTCCATTTATACGCCTTAAATTACTTTTAAAGGTCTCCAGGCAACATATAGATGCGCTGTTATAGCTACTAAAGGTGCAAACCTTGATGCCCTTGTCACTTTAGTTCTTTTGAGAGTATAAAGGTAGCTATATTAATGGATGTCCTTATTTTATATAGACAAATCGTGGCAGAGGTGGAAGGAGAAATGACGCCTTGAGGGCGCTAGGAGTGGAAACGGCTGGACTGCTTCAAACCGCACACCTCCGGCCCAATGAGAACGTGTATTTAACAGACGCCATGTCCGTGTCTTCCAGTGCAAACCATAAGCGTGAAAGCACTAATACACAAACCCCGGATATAACCCTTACACGGTCGCTAGAGCATGCTGACTATGTAAGCAAAAAAAAAAAATACGCATACTATTGTATAAATATGTCAAAAATAATAGCAAACTGATATGGATACACTGATACCTGCTCTATCTGCTATATGCAAGCGCAAACGTAGATAGAGCGGAGCATCAAGAGGAGCTATTACTACTATTTAGCGCACGAGTGTGCGGCTTAAGTGTGCGTGGAAGCATGCGTTTGGAGAGAGCAGCGCGCTGCGGTGTGCGGGCGCGTCTCAGCTTGGCACACGGCGGAGAAACGGGGAGGGGAGGGCGTTCCGTGTGCGGCTACACGGCTCTTCCCACTGCAGACTTTCTGGAGTCATTGCGCGCCTCTCCCAGACGTTTTATGAGCGGCACTGAAGCAAAGTAGAGAGAGAGAGAGAGAGAGAGAGAGAGAGAGAGAGAGAGAGAGAGAGAGAGAGAGAGAGAGAGAGAGAGGAGAAAAAAAAGCATAAAACCGCCTCAAGCAGGACCGCCTTGGAAACATTATTCTCCCAAAACGCCCTGCGCTTCCAGCTCCGACTCAGCCTTGGATTATTTTTGGTATGGGGGACACGCGGTTCTGTAAAAGTTTCATTTCTTGAAACTCAGCCTTTTTCAATATCTGCACTAGAGGATGCACAATATGCATACAACCCCATAGTGCAATTAAAACTTTGTGTGTGCTTGATGATTGCCGGAACAGACCTGGAGATACATTTCTTATTTATAATAAGAAAATAAACACTGCACATACAGTAGGTGTAGAACAAACTCACTGTCACCTGTCAGGGTGGAGAAAAAAATGTTGGGAGCTATTAAATATGAACTTGACCCTAAATATGACCCTTTACCACGTTACCCATGATTTCAGGCAGTCATTCGTTGCATTATGTAACTAGGCTGCTGAATGATGATGATGATAATAAATAAAATACAATAAAATAAATAAATAAACAAACAAACAAACAAACAAATAAATCAATAAATAAATAAACAGACAAACAAACAAACAAACAAATAAATAAATAAATAAATAAATAAATAAATAAATAAATAAATAGATAGATAGATAAATAAATAACAATAAAAAAAAAAAAGGATATTATTTTAAACATATTACTTAACGCAGCTGATACAGAGACTTGTTACAGGTAGTGA
Source organism: Hemibagrus guttatus (assembly GCA_033459395.1). Lineage (NCBI taxonomy): Eukaryota > Metazoa > Chordata > Actinopteri > Siluriformes > Bagridae > Hemibagrus > Hemibagrus guttatus. Next base: position 12,536,426 of record JAUCMX010000025.1, on the reverse strand, counting down.
GAAACTTGAATGTATCTGAATACAGCAAAAAGCAGCAGAGATTTCCAGAGGGTCATTCCTCAGTCCAAAGTGTCGCCAATCAGCTACTGACCACTCTCAAAAATAATGAACTGAAGCAGGCTATAGTGTCAGTATTAAAAGTAACGCGGTTTTCAATGCTGTTTAATCTGGCAAAGCAACAAAGAGGAGTTACCCATAAGCTCATAAATTCCTGTTAACGCAATTACCACATGTTGACTGTATAATATACAGTTCTAGAAGATAAATTATTTTAATCAGACAGTCCGGTGTCACCCAGAAGAGGATGGGTTCCCATTTGAGCCTGGTTCCTCTCTTTCTTCCTCATGTCATCTCAGGGAGTTTCTCCCCTCTATCACCTCTGGCTCATTTGGGATTTTTTTTTTTTAAATATGTAAATGATGAATCATTAATAAGGCGAAATTATAAAGGTGCATAAAATACTTTGAAGAAACTTTTAATAGCTGTGTCGTCTGGCCACATTTAACCAATG
>JAUCMX010000025.1:12448415-12530915 GCA_033459395.1 Hemibagrus guttatus | reverse complement strand
GTCTCTGTCTTGAGCATTGCTATCGTCTTGGTCTGAAATGAGAGTTTATGACAATAATGCTCATGTTGTCTTTATTTTTTGCAAGCACAATGTTTGTGAAAAAGTAATTCCTTCTTCTGGAAAACACATCTTGACCAGTCCTTGTCTTGAACTTGACAATGACAGTCCTGACAGGCCTAGTTACTACTACACACATCTCAAAGTGTGTGAGCTGCTTAGCATAAAGTCTGATATTTACTTCCATCATGTCCTTGTGTATACCGCAACATGTCATGCATCATCCATCAAGAGCAGATCTTCCATGGTTTTGCTTAGCTAGTTAGCTCCACCTGTCCAATCTCCATCATAAGACCTAAATATGATCAGTTACTAAACTTGATTATATAGGAAGCCCCCGATGCCAGGGAGCCCTTATATGCCATAAATAAAATCACCTCGCGGTGGATATGCGCTCACATAATGACGTTACTTCACTGTAATTTCATGACGAGAGCAGATAGTGAGTGTAAGCCATGTTAATAAGACGTAACGAAGTTTTCTTCATCATTCCGGGGCTGATCTCGAGACAGATTGACGTTTTAGGAGTGACGTAAGATATGCTCTCCTAATAGAGCTATGAAATAATGAAACATTTAGCTGAGCTTAATGAAAACAGACTAAAAGGTGGCTTCAATGCCAAAGACAAAGATTAGCAAAACAGCAACAACAAAAAAAAACACTTTAAATGGGATTAAAATAAAATCTGAAATGTCAAACTGTTAGCAAAAACAATATAAGGCACAAGTGCATGTACAAATATCTCACCAGAAACATTTTGTTCTTTTTTTAGTCAGAAAAAAATCTGAACACATTTTATTCCTAATGTGCTACAGTGTATCTTTGAAAAAATAGTGTTATTTTCATATTAAATGCTTCTGTTACACTGTACATCGCAAAACCCTGTTTGTCTTTAAGCAACAACACACACAAGCTTCTTGACCGCATTCACTCCTCATCTGGCAATTTGGTCAGAATCTCCACACCATCAGAGGTGATGACGACCGTGTGCTCAAACTGGGCTGATCTGGAAATCACACACACACACACACACACACACACACACACTTACATATGAGTGACTCATTTAAACAGATTAAGTGATTCACTTTTAAGGAAAATCTAGAGATTAGGCCCTCTCTCTTGACACTACATCTCCCTTCAGTCCACCTTAAACATGGGAGTCTGTCTGAAGTGCTGATCAAGCAGTGGTGCAGACTGTCCACACCTGCCGAGCCATTAGCAATTAGCTTGAGGGTATGCAGGACAGGCTACTCAGGCAAATGTGTATCTATGTCATTAAAAAGACAAGTGAAAGAATTGTGGAATTACTGTGGATTATTTCAGATTGTAAAAAGCTCAGTGATATTCACATGGATGATTTTCCTAGTCCAGGGTTGATAAGCACTGACATTTGAAATGCACCATTTTAACCCTTTCTGTTTCTGATACCAATATCAGAAATGCCTACCAAGATCTAGTAATCTGATAAATCTGGAAATAAAGCTTGCGTGCAAGATGTTTGTTTGTTATTTACAGTACACGCAGGTCTGAAAAACAAATTTCCTTTTGGGATTTTTTTTCTCATTCTTCTTCCAAAGAAGCCCACCAATTCCCATCCACCAGCCAACTGACAACCACCTGACTGAAGAGGCTGAATGCTAACGTAACATGCTTCCTCCAAGTCATGTCAAGCCAGCCAAGCATACATTTCCAAAACTGCTGTTCATGCTACTACATCACAGTACAGTGGAAAGTAACACACTAGAAGTGCAATCTGCCCTCCACATAATGTACATGAGTTTAATGGTCTCCACGATTGGTCACTGTGATTTACAGGGGAGATAGTGTAATGCCATCCCTTCCAATCCAGAGATCGTAGCTTGCTGCACTACAGACATCTGGTTGCTAGCAGAATAGTCTTATATAAATTAAAAGAAATGAAATAAATAAATTTCAACGCAAAGTTGTTATATGAATTAATACACTAGCTAAAATCTGTTAAATGTCATTTGAGAAGAGCTTACATCTGAAACAATCACAATGTGCTAAATTAGAACCTGTCCATGCTAGCAATATGTATTCATGGCATAAAATATAGACAATATATTATACTCAATACATATGTTGAGGTTCTCTTTGGGAGTGACGAGATTGGACAGGATTAGGAACGAGTACATCAGAGGGACAGCTCATGTTGGACGTTTGGGGGACAAAGTTAGGGAGGCCAGATTAAGATGGTTTGGACATGTTCAGAGCAGGGAGAGTGAGTATATTGGTAGGAGAATGTTGGACATGAAGCTGCCAGGCAGGAGGCAAAGAGGAAGGCCAAAGAGGAGGTATATGGATGAAATTAATGAGGATATGAAGCTAGTGGGTGCAAGTGTTGAGGATGCAGAAGACAGGGATAGGTGGAGAGAGATGATTCGCTGTGGCGACCTCTGAAGGGAAAAGCCGAAAGAAGAAGAAGAAGAAGATATTATACTCAATACAATAGTGATTCTAACAGTGCTTACTCCCATATGTTGATATATGTGAATGCAGCATACATCAAGCAAGCGTTACTTAAATCTCTCATACCACTCTGTTGGGTTTTGGTAGGCCTTTGGAAAAATCAACAGAAAACCTCCTCTTCTACCTTTCCAGTAACAACTGCCCATTTAGGCTCATTAGCAGTAATGGGCAACGGTAATAGGGCTGCCACTAGAACCCTGCTATGGTCTTCTATGAACGCTTGTACATGTGAAGAGCAGAAGAAAACCTTTTGTCATCCACTGAGACGGCTGTCCATTTGTCACTGAGGATCCTGAATTCAGACGTTCCTTCCATCAGGATGGGTTCTGGGGGAAAAAAGAAATAAAAGAAGAATATGTGAAAGAGAATGCTGTTAGTATATGAACACAGACTCATAAAGAAAACATACAAACAAAAAAATACACACACACACACCAACAGGAATACAAGCACAGACCTATTGTGAAGGCCATGCCCTCTTCCATCAGGAAGTCATTATCATTGGCTGCAAAAAGAAAAGAAAAATCAAGAACTTTCAAGAAATAGTAACATTAACATCCTAATCATGGTGATATGAAGGTTGTTAGCTCAAACTCCAGGACTGCCAGAGAGCCACTGATGAACCTTGAAGTGTATGGTTGGACTGGATTATGTCTCAAGTGAAAGCTTCTTTGGAGAAATTCAGTTATAAATCATTATTCTATTCACCTACATGCTGTTCTCATGAGGCACATGCACACCATAGGAACCTTGCAGGAATCCGGAAATTCTATTGCAACTGAGGTCTAAACCGAGGAACCAGGGCTGATTTTAGTTCCTGGGCCTAGTTTCAGTAACCAGAGTAGGTACTTTTGTGTGGGAACAGGAACTGCAGGGGACAAAAACGACCAACCCTAATAACAGCCACCAAAAAATAAATAAATAAAATAAAAATAAAAAAATAAAAAACAAAGAAAGAAAGAAAAGAAAGGAAAACCAAACCAACCAATTCCCCTCTTCAATGTTGAAGCTGTATTTTTACTAGAAAAATCAGGGCCAACTTAAAATCATGAATTCCAGTTCAGTTCCTTTATGGTTCCTGCTTTTGAGATGAAAAATATGCATGTACGTTATTTTAATATAAGAGGTGGTTAATTTAACTCTTGTGGATTTGGGGCGGAAAAGTGACCCACTTGCCAATTCCCATCCACCAGCCAGCCCTCCCCTATCTTATGAGGAGTGAAGACTTCCTCTGAGACATAAAGCCAACCAACCACATCTGTTTAAACCGTCGCTCATGCTTTGTCACAGGGAAGCGTGACACACTCGGAGGAACGTGTTCTCCGCCTACTTCTGCATACATGAGTTCATATAAGATTGGCTAATATCCCTGTGATTGAGCAGAGAGGGGACTATGCCATTCCTCCCACCCAGAGAGCAAAGAAAAGATCTTGTTCCCTAGACTCTTGGCCACAGATTAGAATTTCACCAAAAATAAATAGTGGGGTTTTTTTTTTTGGTTTTGAGACCACATCAGTAAAGACTGAACTCTTACCATGATGCCAGATCTCAGGGTGACCGTGGAAGTACGACCCGATGCCATGGCCGATGAAGTAGGGACACACGCAGAAACCATTCGAGTGGGCGATTTCACTGTAATTCACACATATACAGATGACATCACTGTAGTACAGAGTGAGAAACCAGCAATCGAGCACTGAGGCAACTACAGGAGCTCATGCTGGGTGCGTGGATGCAACTTTATTGATCTCTAAGAGTATTTTAAATGACTTCTGGTTGCTATGGTCTCTCAGGTCAATTCCTCTTAGGCAAAAAATTACTTTAAAAGGTGCCAATTTTCCCCGAGGAAGAAGGTAGAAGAATATAAAAGCAGACAGTAAAAAGGAAAAGTCAAGAAGAGAATTTAGAGAAACTATATGAAAAAGTACAAAATTTAGAACAAAATAGAGAAAAAACCCATTAAAGAAAAAAACACAGACAAAGGTCTTTCCATAAGAGAAGTAATGGGCTCTTGTGTGCATGTAATGATAGTGTTAGTCTTGCACACACTCTGAACATAGAATAAAAGAAAGGAAGAGTTAGAGGAAAAGAGAAAGAGAGAGAGAGAGAGAGAGAGAGAGAGAGAGAGAGAGAGAACACAAAAGCACAGCTTGCTTAGGGAGGCATGTCTATACCTGTACAAAAATTTACAGAAAAAACACACAAAATTATTATACAAAGTTGCCCACATATTAAAGCACACAGGAAAAACAGATAGATAGCTTTCTTGATCCCCAAGGAAAATTCCATATCACAGTTCGAGAGGCTAGTGAGGCTGCTGATGCAAAGTGATAACATGTACTAGCTTGTTTTGCAGATATTACACAACAGTGAGGGCAAATATAAACACATAAAATATACAAAGTATAGTTATGCATAAGAATTAGTTTGTATTGTATTTGATTAGGGTCTCGGATTGTCTTGATGGACACAACTACAGAATTAAAGCAACCCAGTTTGTAAATATACATATATACATTATGTGTATATATATATATATATATATATATATAAAAATAATATTTATATATTATAAATATATATGTTAAAAAATAATACGAATATAAAGGCTTTATAAATGAACTAAATATGACATCTACATAGATAGAAGTTGCTTTCAGCTGCTCCCTGTTTGGGGTCGCCACAGCGAAGCAACTGGTCCGGACAACTTGGCACAGGTTTTTCACCCTTCCTGACGCAACCCCTCCTATTGTTCCGGGCTTGGGACCGGCACTGCATCCAGTGGTTGGGGTTTGGGCATTGGCTGGGAATTGAACCCGGGCCTTCCGCATGGTAGGCAAGAAACCTATCACTGATCCACCAATGCCCATAAAAGATAGATAGATAGATAGATAGATAGATAGATAGATAGATAGATAGATAGATAGATAGATAGATAGATAGATAGACTTTATTGATCCTATGACTGAAATTCTTGTGATTAGCTGTATGGTGTACTATACAAATTTGAGAAATCTTGGAACTCTATATAAAATAACATTTTAAAAGAAATAACTTTAGAAGCTCTAATAGCAAAATATTAACATTACCCAAGTAATCTGGTCTTCAGAAATGAAAAAGCTTAATTAAATGATATAATAATGTAAATTTGAACCTAATACAAATGAAACTAATATTTAATTTTCTAGACAATTATTTTTTTAAATAAATTATTTTGGGGAGTTTATAAGGCTCGTATTCTGTAGATTAGATTAAAAAGGGGGTTTGAGAGAACTCTTGCTATAAGCAGTGTGACCAGGCCAATGCTGTTATAGTTGTGTCTTTTGTGCGACACTATAGAAAGAGGTTTTTGTGTGTCGTCCCTTTCTGCATGTCCTCCTTCTCCCCGTGGCTGTGAGTGTGTCTCGGCAGGGAGCTGGACTCTGCCTGGCAGACACTGCATTTCTTCAAGACAGCATGAGCTAGCCTGTAATTTACATCTCATACACACACTCGCGCACACACCCGCACACACACACGCGCATGTACGCACAGCGAGACCAGCTAACCTGTAATTTACACCCCATTGCAGGGAGAGAACCCCGGTGCACTCTGGGTAATTGTTCGTTTCGTGCAAGCCCAGAAATACATTAACTCTATGTAGTGCTGTTCGGAACACTGCGATGGGAAATGGAGGGTTCAGAGCCACGACTCATCGCATCTTCCCTCTTTTCTCTCTTTCTCTCAGTCTTTCACTTTTATGTTGAGATGATGTTCTTATAGCCAGGCTTTAGAGCTGACGTTCTCGAGCTTCAAGTGTGTGTGTGTGTGTGTGTGTGTGTGTGTGTGTGTATGTGTGTAGGCTGAATCCTTACACTCAGACAAAGACTAGTGAGCATTGGAGAGTCCTTGAGTTAATTATAGATTAGAGAGAGAGAGAGAGAGAGAGAGAGAGAAAGAGCGAGAGAGAGAGAGAGAGAGAGTTTGTGTGTGTTTTCTTCCCTGTTAATCCATCATGAAGGATAAATCTGTAAATAACGTATTTTCACCCTCTTTCTCTCCATATCTCTCTCCTCTTTCATTTCTCCAATCATCTCTTCCTCTTTATCCTTTAATTTTGACTTTGTCTTTTCTTTCTCTCTCTCTCTCTCTCTCTCTCGCTCTCTCCTTGTTGTCTTCTCATCCTTTCCTGTTTTGCTCTTCTCTCCCTCCCTTCTCCGGCCCTCTGTCCTCCTCCCTCTTGTTGCTTTTCCTCTCTTCTCTTTATTTATGTCTGTTCTCTTTTTGTCTTTCCTCTCGCTCTCACTTCTTTTCCTTTCTCCCCCCTCTACTTTGCTGTTTAACTCTGTCTTTCTTTTCTCCTCCTTCCTTTTCTCCTGCTTCTTCTCTTTCCTCATATTGTGTTATTCACTTTTTTTATCTCTTTTTCTGTTTATTCTCTCTGTCCTCTGTTCCGGTCTCCTTTCTTTTTTATCTTCTTTTTACTTCACCCTCTTGCTTTGCTTTTGCTTTTTCAACCCATCTTATCCTTCCTGTTCCCATATAGATTGTCTTTTTCTTTCTTTCTTTCTTTCTTTCTTTCTTTCCTTCTTTCCTTACAGCCAGCTTCAATGCCATCACCTCAGTGACCTACAATTTTTCGGAAAACTACATTCAGCATGAAATTGTCAAAAGAATGAAGAGTGAAGAAAAACTAAATAAACAGAGGGCAGTGTGTGTGTGTGTGTGTGTGTGTGTGTGTGTGTGTGTGTGTGTGTGTGTGGCTAAACACTCACTGTCCCTCATACATGCTCAAAGGCTTCTCTCATTCTTGTACTCTTTTCTGACTCACACACGCAAACTAACATGCACAAGTTCTCATATTCTCCTTCACTCACCCACATTTTTTTTTCTCTCTCTCTCTCTCTCTCTCTCTCTCTCTCTCTCACTCACTCACACACACACACACACACACTGTGTACCTTATGGTATTGCCGATGACACACAGTGGGCGTCCCGGTCCGCACACTGCAATGGCCTTGTCTCTACACTGTCGCGCCACGTCTACTAACTTCCTACCTCGCTCGTTCACAGAACCAATCAGAAACGTCTCTGAGGTATCACCGTGGTAACCTTCCAGGTAAGCCTACAAAAAAACAAAAACAAAAACAGAAAATAACTTCTGAAACAACTATATAAGATCTTATAGTAGTAATACTACTACTAATAATAATAATAATAATAAATAGATTAATAAGTATATAAGTGTATTTTGTGTACATTGTATTGTGTGTGTGTTTACTTACAGTCACATCAATGTTAATGATATCTCCATCTTGAAGTGGCCGACTGAAAAAGAAACATATATGTAGTCATATTAAGACAAACATGTAACTGAAAACGTTAGTTTTTTTTTTTTTTTTGAAAGTACGACATTTAATAATCAATATTTCTAGTCATGTTCAATTCTTTATGAGATTTCATTCATAAGAAGTCTGCTTTTTGGACATAATTATTTAGAGAAGATTATAAACAGTATGTGAAGTGAATAACTACGAGTTGGTGTTTCAGTTCATTTTTTTTAGTTCAGTTAATTATAGTTGGTTAGCCATTAAACAGCAGCTTCCACCTCACACATGACAAACTGAGGTAACAATAGGAGGGCAAAAGAAAGTCATGTAAAACTTGTTCATTTGTACATCTGTTCAACTTTTGTTAGGAGGACACTGTGGTTTGCTAATGTAGCGAGTTAGCAAAAACATACTGTGGTATAAATTTAGCTGCCAAAAATACTTGCTAACATGCTAATTCAAAGCTGTGCTGTTGGCTTCCAAACATTGTGTTAACCTAGTAACCTGTAACCGGTTGGACCAGCTATTTAATATTAACTAATAAAAACCAACATTAAACTTTAACTGAAATACAAGCTTGTAGCTAGCTTCAAGTTAGCTAACATGAGGAACTGTTGATAAAGTGACTAACATTAATGTTTGGTGTTTAAGACTTTTATCAAAGGTTTACTGTTGTGCCAGAATTATAAAATCAGTCTGTGTTACTAGTTATGTTAGACTAGCTCCTTTTAAAGATTATTTTATTTGCACTCAAGCAAAAGCTTTGTCCGTGCAAGCAGGAGTTTCTTTGACCCATCAGTCTGTAAATCTGCTGCTAGAAATAAATAAACTACTCAAAATGACTCATGACAGTTTTCAGTTCATTTGTTTTCAATTCATCAAATATTAGTGACTCATTTTCCTCAGGAGGACGCACCAGTTAGCTAAGTTAGCTAGCTAGAAATAACAGTTTAGCTAGCTTACTTAGCTAACTTAAGCCTCCTATTAAGGAAAATGAGCCAATCACCAATATTTGTTTTGTTTTTTTTCCTGAATTTAAAACAAATGAACTGAAAACAAGTTAGCTCGCTAGAAATAATATTCTGGTCAGTTTAGCTAGCTAGTTACCTCAGTGAATACAAGTTCAAGGCAGATTGATAGCCAGATTGTTACTGCTGTACCTCACTCAAATACACTCCCTCTTTTTTTTTACCACAAACATCTGAGGTAATTTCCTGTCACGTGAAGTCATAAACACCAACGCTAAAAGCAAGTACATAAAACAAGCTTGTATAGGAGTGTTCTCCATTATCTTGCCTCTAGAAGGAGTGCCTTACAGGAACGTTCTTCACATGCTTTTCAAACATAAAAATAAATTAGACTAATGAAATGGCACCGCTGTGGTAACGTTACCTGTCTGGAATGCCGTGACACACCACATTGTTTACTGAGGTACACACAGACTTGGGAAAGCCACCGTAGTGCAGTGGTGAGGGATAAGCTTTGTGTCTGATTGTCTCCTGGTGCACGATGAAGTCGATTTCGTCTGTTGTCATACCGACCTGTGATCAGAATTAAAGGATGAACTCGGGAATGTTTCCATCCTGACATGTTAAATTTGACACAAACCACTAATCTTATGATCTGATTTTGTCTAACACTAGATAATAACCCCAGAAGTGCATTATTCAGTACATGTATGTGGAAGCATATGATACACTGACTCAAGGTTCAACCCTTTGTCAGATAAACCGAATGCTCTAGAAACTGAGGATAAGAACCTTGAGGCTGCTTCCAGCGAGGAGGAGGATTTGTCTAGCGAGCTGACAGGCTCTCCTCAAACCCTCAATCTGCTCCTCATCCTTAATCTCAATATAGTCAGGCCACTCAGGCACAGATCTGGAGGAGATGTAGTCTGGCTTCTGGATGTGCTGAGAGAGAGGAGAGAGAGAGAGAGAGAGAGAGAGAGAGAGAGAGAGAGAGAGAGAGAGAGAGAGAGAGAGAGAGAGAGAGAGAGAAACACACACACACACACAGAGAGAAACACAGAGAGAGAGAGAGAGAGAGAGAGAGAGAGAGAGAGAGAGAGAGAGAGAGAATGAGAGTGAGAGAAAGACAGAGAGAGGGGGGGAGGCAGAATCACAGAGGGAATTAGAGACACAGAGGGAAAAGAAAGAAAGAAAGACAGAAAGAAAGTTTCAATTCATGCATTTCCACATCTTTACATTCTGCTTGTTTGCTCGCACCCTAACTGACTGAATTTGTTCAGATTCAGGGAGTCCGGGGTCTGGAGATACAGGTACAGTGCATACAAGGATTCTCTGTGCATATGAACATTCTCTGTGTGTGTATAAGCGTCTGTGTCCCTGTCAGCTGATTTACAGTGCATCCTGTTTGGGGACATTAACGAGGACGACACACATCTGGGATAGCTGCTCATCTCTCAGCCTTTCATCAGATGATTATAAAGGGAAGATGGAAATGAATCCTCATATTGTAATGGACTTCATTTCACTTTCCTTACAGCTCATTAATATTCCAAAATCATGAGTCATCCTGGGCATGTACTGTACAAGACAACAGTGAGTTATAATGTCCATCAGTCTGTTTTCTCAAGGTAGATAAAGCAAAAGTACAGTTAATGGGATGCAAAACATTTCAAAATGAACATTTCTGAATATTATCCAACTGTTCAAATTTTCAAGTTATACTGATATACCTCGGGTACCGGGTAATGCGGTCGCACCACGGCGGGCCCCAACCACGCTCTGCGAGCCCGTCTGTTTTTTCCAGAAGAAGTGGCGGCATTGTTGACACTGGGCACTGCACGAGCATCGCTGACATCCTGGCAACCGCACTGCTCTCTGTGACAGGCCTGAGGAGACTGACCACAACACCAACACGACCAGAAAACAACCATAATGCAACTATTACACAAACCAGAAACACAATAACCCCAACACAACCAAACAACAACCATGACTATAAATAAAACAGTATATAAACACCATGTGACTGAATATCACACAGCATCCACAACCAAGAACAATATCTTTAACAAAATGTTGGTGTTTCTATTCACTGCATCTATAGCTGTAGTGGGGTTGAGTACCACAAACAAGAACTTTTACACATTCCTCCGAAATGAGAAAACAGCTTGAAAGTCAATTACAGAATAAATGGAAGGGCAGCTGTTGAATTGGGTCAATAAATAAATAAAGAATGAAAGAAAGAAAGAAAGAAAGAAAGAAAGAAAAAGAAAGAAAGAGAGAGAGAGAGAGATAGAGAAAGAAAGAAAGACAAACAGACAGAGCGAGAGTGAGAGCGAGAAAGAGAGAGAGAGAGGGAGAGGGAGGGAGAGAGAGAGAGAGAGAGAGAGAGAGAGAGAGAGAAAAGAAAGAAAGAAAGAAAGAAAGAAAGAAAAGAAAGAAAGAAAGAAAGAAAGAAAGAAAGAAAGAAAGAAAGAAAGAAAGAAAGAAAGAAAGAAAGAGAGAGAGAGGGAGGGAGGGAGAGAAAGAAAGAAAAATAGAAAGGGAGCTCAAGAGAGAATGGAAAGAACAAGAGAAAGTGAAAGAAAAAGACAGAGAGAGAGAAAGAGAGAGAGAGAGGAGAGAGAGAGAGAGAGAGAGAGAGAGAGAGAGAGAGAGAGAGAGAGAGGGAATTACGGATTCTCACCGATAGAACTAAGGCTGAACTGATATTGATAAGCTTAAAGGAAAAAGAGAAAAATCTATTTATCATAAAGTTTAACAACAACATCTATTTTTTAATATATTTTATCTAAACAGGTTTTTTCCCCACTAAGGATCAACATGTTGTAATTCCCGCCTGTGTTAATCACACGTACACTACAGAGGCAGATCATTAAATCCTCAAAGTATTCCTTTAACAGGATTTTCCTCTGGTATTTCTCCTCTTTAGAAAGCAGCTTGTCCTGTTTTAAAAAGCATATTTCGAGCAATACACCACTACTGAAAAATATGTCTGCCTATTATCCATAATAATACCAATTAATATAATCATAATCCACATGAATGCATTGTGTCATAATAATTAAAGGATATTAACAATAGTGTACTAATATTTTTGCACCATTTTTTTTTCTGTTTGCTTTAAGTCACTGGGTGTTAGTTCTGGCTTTTAGTGCTCGACATACTTTATTTTGAGAGGCTCACGCTCCATCTCTCTCTCGCTGAAGCCTTGCTCTAGTGTTTAGAATATTCGGTGCTACGTCAGCCATTTTCTTGTTCTGAAATCTCGGACTTTACTACAAGCATAATTCATCCGAGAGGACGGCCAAAATACTGAGCCGCCACACCGGAGCCACGCTGCACACGCTACTGTAAAACCACCCAGTGATGCAGAGGCAGAGAACCACAAAGTCAGAACAGAGCAGAGCTGAGTGACCACAGACCCAGAATAGAGCAATGAAAGAGAGAAAGGGAGGAAGGGAGAGAGGGAGGGGAGGAGGAGAAACCACGGACTGATGAACAGAGCAGCGGCAAAGGAAGTGTGGAGGAGGGGGGGAAGGGGAGGTAAATATATAAATTGTAGCTAAACAGACTGACAGACAGACAGATAGATAGATAGATAGATAGATAGATAGATAGATAGATAGATAGATAGATAGATAGATAGATAGACATTAAAAATAACAGATACACAGACATTAAAAATCGGGCAATAATCAGATAGAAACAGACAGACAAATAGACAGATAAAAAATAAAACAGAAAGAAACTAAAAAAAGACAGACTAAAAAACAGAGAGAGAGAGATGAGACCGATAAACCAAACAAACAGATGATCAGAAGGACAGAAACCAGAAAGAAAGACAGATGATTAAGAGACAAAATGTAAAACAGTTAGAAGAGTGACAAATAGAAATAAAGAACAGACCGAGTCAAAAGAGAGTATGAAAACAGAAAAAAGGGGAGCAAAAGAAAGAAAGAAAGAAAGAAAGAAAGAAAGAAAGAAAGAAAGAAAGAAAGAAAGAAAGAAAGAAAGAAAACATAAGGAGTTCAAGAGAGTCAGAAAATGGAAAGAATTCAAGCAAGTGAAAGAAAGAAAGAAAGAAAGAAAGAAAGAAAGAAAGAAAGAAAGAAAGAAAGAAAAAAAGAAAGAAAGAAAGAAAGAAAGAAAGAAAGAAGAAAACATAAGGAGTTCAAGAGAGTCAGAAAATGGAAAGAATTCAAGCAAGTGAAAGAAAGAAAGAAAGAAAGAAAGAAAGAAAGAAAGAAAGAAAGAAAGAAAGAAAGAAAGAAAAAAAAAGAAAGAAAGAAAGAAAGAAAGAAAGAAAACATAAGGAGCTCAAGAGAGTCAGAAAATGGAAAGAATTCAAGCAAGTGAAAGAAAGAAAGAAAGAAAGAAAGAAAGAAAGAAAAAAAGAAAGAAAGAAAGAAAGAAAGAAAGAAAGAAAAGATAGGAAGCTCAAAAGAGTCAGAAAATGGAAAGAATGAAAACAAAAGCAAAAGAAAGAAAGAAAAAAAAGAAAGAAAGAAAAAGAAAGAAAGAAAGAAAGCTCACGGCTGAGCAGTAGTATGGTGTGGGTGGTGTAACGAATAGGAGTGAGGATTTGGAGCAATTTTACCCTCCTCTTTTGTGTGTGTGTGTGTATGTGTGTGTGTGTGTGTGTGTTGTAAACAGCCTGGTTAAATGTTAAATGTAGATCTGCACTGATGGACAGTTTCTCTGCTACAGTAATATGAACAGAACACACAGCATGATTAGATGATATTTAGATTTCTATACAACTGACTCTCCTGGATTCTGACTGCAGTCACACTTCTGTGCTCTTCAGTAGTTTTCTCTCTTAGATCATGACTGAGCTTCTTGCATCAAAGAAAACAGAAAGAATGTATTATAATAATACATATATAATATAGTAAGGTGAATTATGTACATGATCAAACTACACAGTTTATAAAAACAATCACACCACAAACAAGAATAATAAATAATACAATATATATGAATAAATATGAACCAAAGAGCAGTCATCCTGTCATAATCTCTGACCTGACCTGTGCTTAATTCTGAATGGTCTGGAGCAGCAGCTCTGACAATTCCCTATTATTGTTTCTATGGTAACAACTCATACAGAAGGACGCTGTACATGAACAGAGTATTTAGGTAGTATTGAAGGGGTCTCCAGTGTCAGGGCTTTGCAACAATCAAAAGCAAAGCTGTCCCTTTAAGCTTTCAGACAGTTTTCAGGTGCACTTTGTCTTATTAACCTTATGTCACATTTTACTACCTAAACACCACTATAAATGGATGAAAAGTACATGTTCGGGCTGCAGAGTGGTGCAACAGAAACTTTCTCCCCATCACGAGTGTGAATCTACATGATGAAACAACCATCCACAATAGTGTCAAGCAAAATTCTCTGCTTTCAGGGCAGGAGGAATGGAAACTTTCTCTCTTTTACCAATCACAGGAACACAAGCCACTCATTGGCTTCTCTGAGCTTATGATGGTGTTTCACCACCATGTGACACAGCATGAGCAGCAGTTTGAAAAGACGCTGGTGGCTGGCTTCACACGTCTTGAGAGGAAGCAGGTGTTAGCTTTCAGTCTCCCAGATTAGTGGCTGTTGTTTCATAGGGGAGACCTGAAACGTGGGTGGGAATAGGCCAAAACCAAACTAGGAAGAAGATCAGGAAGGGTAAAGTGCTTTTACAAATAAATAAATTGTAACTATTGTCTAATAAATAGATAGATTCTTGTGTTACAGCAGCTTAGTCAGTGGTATAACTGTAATATAATACTTCAGTACATGCTTTTGTAAAGCATCTACTCTCAAATGTCCAGGCGGTAATAAAAACACACCACCCCGTCTTGGATATTGACTATACCAGTACGCTCCACTGTGTTTTATTCTTTAATTTGTCAAATGGTTCACTGTTTAATGATGTCACTGCTGTGCTGAGAATAATCCAACATCCACAGAATCAGAACAGAGCTGATCCCTTTCCACTGACATATAGTAAGTCAACGTATGTTGCGCCAAGGTAGGTGTACCTAATAAAGTGACCACCATGGGTATATTATCTTCTTGATAGCGTACATTTTTACCTGTCATGTGCTGTGCCAAAAAATAATAATAAAACGGGTGTGACATGTTAGTTTTGCACCGCTGACGAAAACAATAATAAGCACACAGCCACTCCTAACCAAAACATGAATGATTCATAACAGGAAGGTGCAAACCTAAAGAAAAAGCCGATGCATTTTGTTACACGGTGCATTCTCAGTGCTGATCAGAAGAACATCTATCCATGTGAAAATCTGCATTTGTGGCTACATGAAAATAAAGGCGTACTTCCCTACCTGATTGAAATAACACACGCTTCAGAGCTGTCACACAGGGCGCCGCCATGTTTTCTGTTCACCGCGGGTCACGTGATTTTCGCGGGGGCGCGCCTGCGTCTGCCATGTCTATTTTCTGAGATATTTATTAAAGGTGACATAGAGTAATAACATAATAACACATAGTTATTATTCTGTTTTAGTTTCATTCCAACACTATGTTACTACAACTACTACTACTACTACTAATAATAATAATAATAAAAATAGTAACAATTTCCCTCGCTGTAGTTTAACATTTATTATAGACAGTTATTGGGTCACTAACCCTATGACCTCAAAAGCTACACTGGTTATGTAACATGCACAGCTACACCGATCAGGCATAACATTATGAGCAGTGAGAGGTGAAGTGAATAAGGCTGATTATCTCCTCATCATGGCACCTGTTAGTGGGTGGGATATATTAGGCAGCAAGTGAACATTTTGTCCTCAAAGTTGATGTGTTAGAAGCAGGAAAAATTGGCAAGAGTAAGGATTTGAGCGAGTTTGATGAAGGGCCAAATTGTGATGGCTAGATGACTGGATCAGAACATCTCCAAAACTGCAGCTCTTGTGGGGTGTTCCCGGTCTGCAGTGGTCAGTATCTATCAAAAGTGGTACAAGGAAGGAACAGGGGTGAACTGGCGACAGGGTCAGGGGCGGCCAAGGCACATTGATGCACGTGGGGAGCGAAGGTTGGCCCGTGTGATCTGATCTAACAGACGAGCTACTGTTGCTCAAATTGCTGAAGAACTTAATGCTGGTTCTGATAGAAAGGTGTCAGAATACACAGTGCATGATGGGTCAGGGCTGTTTTGGCAGCAAAAGGTGGATCAACACAATATTAGGCATAATATAAGGTCATAATGTTATGCCTGGTCTGTGTATAGTGCAGCAATATAAGTGTATATAGAAATTTCCAGCAAGACTAGCAAGATTAAACAAAAACCCTACAATGTGCAGGAACCTGTGTTTTGATGAACAGGTAAAACTGATGCCACAAAGTGCAAAGAAGCTCACAATTTTATAGAATATCTTTGGATGTTGTACTGTTACAATTTTACTGGAACTAAGAGGCCCAAACCTGTTCCAGTATGACAATGCTGCTGTGCACAAAGCTCAGAGCTCCATGTAGACATGACAAGACTGGAGTGAGAGCACAGACACCTTAATCCTTCTAAACACTTTTGGGATGAACGGCAACACCGAAGTAGAGTTTGGAGTAATCATACTCCAAACTCTAGTGGAAAGCTTTCTTAGAAGAGTGGAGCTTATTATAAGAGCAAATCGGTCTAAATCCGGACTAGGATGTTCAATACGAACATACAAGTATTATTGTCAGGTGTCCACAAACATTTGCCTGTATAGTGTATATAAACACTGTAAAATGTTGAAGTTCTTTGTACAAATTACAACATTGCTTTGGCAAAATGTTGTTCAAAATAAGTGATAATCCGTGTCTCAAAGCTGAAGACTGTCTAGTTGTATCCAACCTGATCAGCAGGGATCCCTGTGCCTTTTTTGGCTTCCTAACACAGCAAGAAGAGCAACATAAACACTCTGAATATAGTGCTGCACTGTGAGTCATAAGGGCAGTGGACCTGTTTACTAGAGTGTGGGGGCAGTTAGGTAAAGACGATGAAAAACTCTTTGGGATGAGTAAACAGGTCAGGCCAGAGACACACCAAGATGTAATGTGTGTGACTTGTCTGTCTGGGATATCTCTCTCTCTCTCTCAGACACACACACACACACACACACACACACACACAAATGGTGACTAAAGCTTTGGTTCAGTGGTTTTGTTGTGATATGAACATTGCTAAAAGCATCTTATCAGACCATGATGAATCAGCAAGTGATATCGTGACAGGCTGTGGTCAGTTATATCCCCTACAGAGGGACAAACATATTAATATAGCTGTAAGAACTCATTATGATGGTTCAGTCTATACTATAAGCTAAACACGCACACAAACAACTTTCCAAAAATAAGCAGTAAGAACGAAAATGGAAATAATGACAAGCATACAAAGAAAAGCTAAAAGAAGAATTTGCTATAATCGTGGTTTAAAAAAATACTTTCTTTGGAGCTCAAAATTTTGTATAATGTCTCCCTCTAATGGCTAAGATATTTAAAACACCCACAAATAGTTGGCCGACAAGGACTATGCGCAGAGTTCAACGCTCAAAAGCTCCCTGAAATACACAAACATGTTAAATTACGCCACGTGGGTATTTACACGCTTAATGTTTAGGGTTTTTCTTATCTGTGTAACCTTACTAGGTATTTCGAGGAAGCATAAAATGAATAAAGATGCCAAAGAAAACATTTTTCCGTCTTTTTGAAAAACCCCGGAAACGTTTGTGGTTGGCCCGGATACCGAATCGACACACGTGGGTTTTCTGTGTCTTGTGTTTTTATACTCGTTTTGAGCTTAAACCTGATAAGCACAGAGAGTCATGTTAAAGTCCAAAACGTTTGTTAAAAAAACCCGCTCGGGTGGCGTTTTGAAAATAGTCCGTGAACATTATCTGAGGGATGACATTTGGTGCGGAAGCGAAATTTGCAGCGAGTGTAAAGACGAATCTCCGGTACTGCAGCGTGATGCATGTATAGAGAGCAACCTGTGTACATTTCCTCACTATCTCATCCCGGACACTAATGTAGTTCTACATCAGGTATGTGTCACTAATGTAATTCTACAGGTGTAAGCTTAAAAAATCTCATCCTGGACTTTAATATAGTTATTTACACTGTATTGCCAAAAGTTTTGGGACACCCCTCCAAATTATTGAATTCAGGTGTTGGGCTCGGCCCCTTAGTGCCAGTGAAAGCTTGTCCTCTCAATGCTTCAGCATACCAAGACATTTTGGACAATTTCATGCTCCCAACTTTGTGGGAACAGTTGGCCCCTTCCTGTTCCAACATGACTGCACACCAGTGCTTAAAGCAAGGTCCATAAAGACATGGATGATTGAGTTTGGTGTGGAATCACTGTGAATTTTGACTTAAGATGTTTCTGGGCCAGAAAAATATAAACAAAACCTAACTCTTGATTAACTAGTGTACTATGTTTTAAGTCAAAGTGAATGAATCTCAGTTTCTGTATAGTGTCTTTTAAAGTCAGGTGTGTATTATAGGTCTGGAAATGCATCTAAAAATAAGAAACTGCACCTTTAAGGGTAGATTTCTGTTGCAGAGGCAACAACAGTCCCTAGGATGAGGCATAAAGATAGTGAGTGTGTGTTATTTTACTAAAAGTGTGGTGTAAGCACTGTTTCATGTTGTGTAGTAGTTTCATGTTGTACAACAATTCAGGTGAGTTGTATATCTTCCTTGTGATTTGTTTTAATAACCATTTTGCATGAGTGAGCGATTACAAGCACAAATTATTTCCTTTCTGTTTAATGACAGATTGACATTCTGGAGGATCCCCTGATCAAGAATGTGATCATCCTCCAGACAGTTTTACAGGAGGCCAGACACAGAAGTGCTCCAGTGTACAAACGTATTAAAGATGCTATCCACGACAAAGAGAAACATTTCTATACGTTCACAAACGAACATCACAGGTAGTCACATTGTAATCGATAAAAATGATGAGACTAATAAATGTAATAAAGTGAAAGTGTTTTTGTCTATAAAACCTAACAATGGCGCATTGTTCAATTCCAGGGAGACGTTTATTGAAAGGGAGCAGAATGAGAGCGCTAATGACCGCAATGACCGAGCCATACGCGTGGCGGCTAAGTGGTACACCGAGCACCTGAGCAGATCGCAGAGCGGTGCAGAGCTAAAAGTGGTGCTCCTCACAAACGACCGCACAAACAGGGAGAAAGCCGAGCAGAACGGCGTGATCGCTTTCAGATGTATGTCAAGCTCAATTGGCACATTGAGGATGAATTAATTCATGCTTGGTGTTTATTTGATTTTTAATTTTGTTTGGGAATCTTCTGTGCAGGTGAAGAGTACATCAAAAGCCTGATTGGCAATCCTGAGTTGGTCGACAGACTGGCGCTGACCTCTGATGATCAAGTATGGACCAGAATTAGGATATTTTTTGATATTTCATCCTCATTTGGGTGACACCAGGAGTGTGATTATAAATGATTATAAACACCGGAGAGTGTGATTATAAATAATGCTCTTTCCACAGTCATAACTCAACAAGTACACTGATCAGCCATAACATTATGACCACCTGCCCAATATCGTGTTTGTTCCCCTGTGCATCAATGAGCCTTGGCCGCCCATGACCCTGTCACCGGTTCACCACTGTTCCTTCTTTGGACCACTTTTGATAGATACTGACCACTGCAGACCGGGAACACCCCTCAAGAGCTGCAGTTTTGGAGATGTTCTGATCCAGTGGTCTAGCCATCACAATTTGGCCCTTGTCAAACTCGCTCAAATCCTTACGCTTGCCCGTTTTTCCTGCTTCTAACACACCAACTTTGAGGCCAAAATGTTCACTTGCTGCCTAATATATCCCACCCACTAACAGGTGCCATGATGAGGAGATCATCAGTCTTATTCACTTCACCTGTCACTGCTCATAATGTTATGCCTGATCGGTGTATATTGGATTGAGTTGTAGAGTTTATCAGTTGAATTAATTACGTTGGCTTGAAAGAGCCAACATTTTGTTTTGCTTTAGAAGCTTATTATTATTAATTATTAATTAATGTATGGTTGTTTTTTTTGTCAGAATGATATCAGTGGCAGTAAGCTGCTTTTCCCAGAGCATTTGCCTCTGTCCAAGATTCAGGCGGGTATCAAGAGCGGCACCTTTCTGCAGGGCTCGTTCCGGGCAAGCACCGATAACTACCTGGAGGCTACCGTCTTCATCCACGGAGAAGGAGACAAGACCACAGAGGTGGGAGAAACGATTCTTCGAATTGTCTGTTAGAGGGTTTTTTGTGGAGAGAACTTTTGTGTAACAGTGAAATATGAACAGTATTTGCGAGAAAAAAACGACTGTAGGAAAAAGTACCTTCAAGATGCCTACGAGTATTTATGGGGGGGCTGTAGAAGATGCTTGTTTATTTATTTGCATATCTGATTATTTATTTATTTAATTGTATCATTATTATTATTTAATTCTTATGTATTTAATGTCATCTCTTTGTTTTTATGGTAACACGTGAAGTGAACAATGAAAAGTAGTTCACAAAAAATAATATTTTTCCCTGGAGCATGACAAAGTATAGTTCTCTGTACCTTATTAGTAATTAATAAAGTGTTACTGAGGATTTTCAAATTGATTTGACATAAAAATAAATGCTTATAGCTTATTATTTTGCAAGGTGCTGGTTGTATTTCATAAAGGTGTGTGTGTGTGTGTGTGTGTGTGTATGTGTCAGGTTCTCCTCCAGGGCCTGCAAAACCTGAATCGGGCCGTGCACCAGGACGTTGTGGCTGTGGAGCTCTTCCCCAAAGAGCAATGGGTTGCTCCTTCTTCCGTGGTTCTGCAGGACGATCAGCAGAATGATGAAGACGCAGAGGAAGAGGAGGCAGAGAAGAAGGTGACTACAGCACTCAGAGAAATTAGAGCTGGGTTTTTGTTTTTTGTCAACATAGCTAAAACGGACGCACATGACACTTGTCGTTTGAGTTATTTCATTTGTTAGAATGTTGTTGCTAGGTAACTGAGAAGTAAGTTAGCACTGAGCTTAAACTAGCTTATGATAAAAGAAATTTTTCCTCCACTGTGCTGATAAATTGCTAATTGCTAGTCCACGCTAATCACATTTCAACCGCAAACTGAGCTTACTAGTGCCTCACAGCTATAATCAGAAAAATCTTATGAACTGCAGTTTTGAACACAGAGTCGCTGTGTATAAAAATAAATCCAATAAACCTGAGCCTTTAGGAATATAACATCATATGAATTAGCTAGCTAACATTTAGCTGTAAAGTGTTGTGTGTGTATATAAACAATAAAAAGACAGAAATGTTAATATGTCCTACGGATATGTTGAATTAAGACGGGATTCAGTATGACTAAACATTAAATCAGTAAACATGGCTTTGTTTAGATTTTTAATGCAGCATCAGACACCGTGTATAAACCATGCTAATAGCTGAGGCTAATGATTTAGCTAGCTAATAGGTAGCCCATATCCAGAAAACCTTTTATATAGATCAAAAAGAAGTAGCGTGAAAATAAAAACTCACAAGTGTCAATTTAGAAATGATTGAGTATGACTAAAATTTCACTTAAATTTTGTAAATAAAGCTCCACTAAATGCAACCCAAGAAAATGAATAAATGATCTACAGGCTGAGGCTAGCTTTAGCTAGCTACCTGGTAGTTTTTTGGATAGACGGTGTAAATGCTGAGTGACAGTGGAGACACAACCCTGACAGAAATATCAGTGTTTTCCTCAGGTGTGTGTTTAAATTCAGAAAGGATTTATTATGACTTAAATCACACAGTACTTCAGACATACGGCTTAGCATCCGGCGATGAGGCTAATGATTCAGCTAGCTCGCATAGCTGTGAAGCCTTTTTATAGACATTGTACTGGTATACCCCGGTGATGTTCTGAGACTTTTTAATGGTCTACTTGTTGACTGTTCTGGACTCAGTTGAAGAGCCCTGTACTGGACACCACTATGCTAAAGCCCACTGGCCGCGTGGTGGGGATTATCAAGAGGAACTGGCGGCCCTTCTGTGGGATGCTCAACCAGTCTCAAATCAAAGAGGTAACATTTGTTTGGCTTATCATGCAGAGCATTAAAACACTCAAATACGTTTTAATATATGATGAATATAGCTTGTGTAAAAATGATCAGCGCTGCCACCAGCTTTCATCCGGTTCTTGCTCGGTTAATTTAATAATGTGTAATATTCCTTTAGTTGTTCTACACAGAAAATACAGAATGTATTTGAGATGTACATGGTTGTAATGCTCCAACTGACGATGATGTATTTTACTTCTCCAACGTAATCCACAGGCCACCAGGCATCTGTTCACTCCGGCAGACAGACGGATCCCACGGATCCGCATCGAGACACGTCAGGCCTCCTCGCTGGCGGGCCAGAGGATCATCGTGGCCATTGACGGCTGGCCGAGGAATTCCAGATATCCCAATGTGAGTATCATGTCAGGCCTGGGACCGTATCAGGAATGTTATCTGCATCCAAATATCTGTTTTATATACATACCACCAATAGTCTTTTTACATTGACATGATTTTTGTCTCTCACAGGGTCACTTTGTGAGGAACCTGGGAGGGGCGGGTGATAAGGAGACCGAGACGGAGGTTCTGCTTTTAGAGCACGACGTTCCGCATCAGGCGTTCTCACAGACCGTGCTCAGCTTCTTACCCAAAATGCCCTGGAGTGTCACAGAAGAGGTAAAACACCACCACTCCACCATCACAACGCAAGAAGCACAGTGTTCTTGTAATAAGTACACTGATCCTTTTTTAGTTTTTTACCCGTATTCGTTTATTGAAAATGTTACCTTCCTGTCAGGATCTGAAAGTGAGAGCGGACCTCAGGCACCTGTGCGTATGCAGTGTCGACCCTCCTGGCTGCACAGACATTGATGATGCTTTACATTGTCGTGAACTGGACAACGGAAACCTGGAGGTGTGTGTGTGAGAGATTCTGAGAGATTTTAAAAATACGGTAAATTTTTAAGAAGGTACGTTTCCGTTATTATCACAAATGCATGTAGTCATGGTATGTCATTTCCTTTTAAGTTTTAATGCATTATGAGCCATTAAAGCATTTACAGGTAAAATATTTCTTATATACTAACTTTGGGTGTTTACTGTTGCAGGTCGGTGTCCATATTGCAGATGTGAGCCACTTTATTCGCCCAGGAAATGCATTAGATCAGGAGGCAGCCAGCAGAGGCACCACAGTCTATCTTTGTGGAAAGGTAAAGGCGTACCATGCATGAAAGCAGCACATCTCGTTATATCATTTTGTGTAATTATGTCTATTTTTCCACAGAGGATTGATATGGTCCCTGAGCTTCTGAGCTCTAATCTCTGCTCTCTGCGCTCCAATGTGGAAAGGTAACAAGCCTCATCCACTTAACACTTGACTCCATTATCACACAGCTATAGTATTTACATTGCTCTGAATCATAAATATTGACACCCCTGTCAGGTCTCACTCACTGATTTTTAGCATTTCTGTTCCTGCAGGTTAGCATTTTCTTGTATTTGGGAGATGAACCACAACGCTGAAATCATAAATACCCGCTTCACCAAGAGCGTCATCAATTCCAAGGTTGGCACTGATTTACTGGCACTGTTATAATGCTGGGAAACTACAGCAGAAGTGATCAGGGAGACAGGGAGAAAGGTGCTGGGTGTGTCATCTGGAAGGAGGAAAGAAGATAAGGAGACTTGGTGGTGGAATGAAGAAGTTCAGGATAGTATCCAGAGGAAGAGGTTAGCCAAGAAGAAGTGGGACATGGACAGGACTGAAGAGAATAGACAGGAATACAAGGAGTCACAGCTCAGAGTGAAGAGGGAGGTGTCTAAGGCCAAGCAGAAGGAATATGACGAGTTGTACACTAGGTTAGACACTAGAGAAGGAGAGAAGGACTTGTACAGGTTAGCTAGGCAGAGGGATCGAGATGGGAAGGATGTGCAGCAGGTTAGAGTTATTAAGGATAGAGATGGAAGGGTGCTCACAAGTGAGGAGAGTGTACAGAGGAGATGGAAGGAATACTTTGAGGAGCTGATGAATGAGGAAAATGAGAGGGAAAAAAGAGTAGAAGGGGTGAACTCTGTGGAACAGAAAGTAGATAAGATTAGAAAGGATGAAGTCAGGAAGGCTTTGAAGAGGATGAAAAGTGGGAAGGCAGTTGGTCCTGATGACATCCCGGTGGAGGTCTGGAAGTGTCTGGGAGAGGCAGCAGTGGAATTTTTAAGTACTTTGTTTAACAGGGTTTTAGAGAGTGAGAGGATGCCTGAGGAATGGAGAAGAAGTGTGTTAGTGCCGATCTTTAAGAATAAGGGTGACGTGCAGAGTTGCAGCAACTATAGTGGGATAAAGTTGATGAGCCACACAATGAAGCTATGGGAAAGAGTAGTGGAAGCTAGGTTAAGGAAGGTAGTGGAAATTTGTGAGCAGCAGTATGGCTTCATGCCCAGAAAGAGCATAACAGATGAAATTTTTGCTCTGAGAATTTTGATGGAGAAGTATAGGGATGGTCAGAGGGAGTTGCACTGTGTGTTTGTAGACTTGGAGAAAGCGTATGACAGGGTGCCAAGAGAAGAGCTGTGGTACTGTATGAGGAAGTCAGGAGTAGCAGAGAAGTATGTCAGAGTGGTGCAGGACATGTATGAGAGGAGCAGGACAGTGGTGAGGTGTGCTGTAGGTCAGACAGAGGAGTTCAAAGTGGAGGTGGGACTGCATCAGGGATCGGCTCTGAGCCCCTTCCTGTTTGCTATAGTGATGGACCAGTTGTCAGAGGAGGTCAGACAGGAGTCTCCTTGGACAATTATGTTTACAGATGACATTGTGATCTGTAGTGAGAGCAGGTGGAGGAAAACCTGGAGAGGTGGAGGTTTGCGCTGGAGAGAAGAGGAATGAAAGTCAGTCGTAGTAAGACTGAGTACATGTGTGTGAATGAAAGGGAGGGAAGTGGAACAGTAAGGTTACAGGGTGAAGAGGTGAAGAAGGTACAGGAGTTTAAGTACTTGGGGTCAACAGTCCAGAGTAATGGGAAAGAGGTAAAGAAGTGAGTGCAGGCAGGTTGGAATGGGTGGAGAAAGGTGTCGGGAGTTCTGTGTGATAGGAAAATATCAGCGAGAATCAAGGGGAAGGTGTACAGGACAGTGGTGAGACCGGCCATGCTGTATGGTTTAGAGACAGTGTCACTGAGGAAGAGACAGGAGTCAGAGCTAGAGGTAGCAGAGCTGAAGATGTTGAGGTTCTCTTTGGGAGTGACAAGATTGGACAGGATTAGGAACGAGTACATCAGAGGGACAGCTCATGTTGGACGTTTGGGGGACAAAGTTAGGGAGGCCAGATTAAGATGGTTTGGACATGTTCAGAGGAGGGAGAGTGAGTATATTGGTAGGAGAATGTTGGACATGGAGCTGCCAGGCAGGAGGCAAAGAGGAAGGCCAAAGAGGAGGTATATGGATGGAATTAATGAGGATATGAAGCTAGTGGGTGCAAGTGTTGAGGATGCAGAAGACAGGGATAGGTGGAGAGAGATGATTCGCTGTGGCGACCCCTGAAGGGAAAAGCTGAAAGAAGAAGAAGATGATTCAAGTAATTAACATGTATTAACCGAATTGTTACGTACTTTCAGGCCTCTCTGACATACGCTGAAGCTCAGATGCGAATCGATGACTCCAACATGAACGATGACGTCACCAAGAGCCTCAGAGGTCTGAACATGCTGGCCAAATTGTTAAAGGGCCGGCGAATTGAAAAAGGGTAACGATAACAACAATAAAGCAGTTTGGCTAAAATTGT
Organism: Hemibagrus guttatus; assembly: GCA_033459395.1. NCBI lineage: Eukaryota > Metazoa > Chordata > Actinopteri > Siluriformes > Bagridae > Hemibagrus > Hemibagrus guttatus. Next base: position 12,505,263 of record JAUCMX010000025.1, on the reverse strand, counting down.
AATTCCAAGTGTATGGCAACTGGCTTTTATAATGAACATGTCCGTTATTTATTTTTACGTTAACAGGTGTGTAAAGAGCATTATGATACCTCAAACTGAAATGAAGTCAGATTTTAAGAATAATCAGATTATTCCTCTCATGCACGCCGTTTTTATGAAAGATTTTTAACTACGATTCTCAAGTCTTACATATGAGACTGTTAAAAGGATGATCGATGTCGTTGCAGGGCCTTGACGCTGTCCTCCCCTGAAGTGCGGTTCCACATAGACAGTGAGACTCATGACCCAATAGACCTCCAGACCAAAGAGCTAAAGTGAGTGCAGAATTTAAGTTGTCTTTATTTGCCACATATACATTACTGCACAGTGAAATTCTTTCTTCGCATATCCCATCCTTGGGGGTTGGGGTCAGAGCACAGGGTCAGCCATGATTCAGCGCCCCTGGAGCAGGGTGGGTTGGGGGCCTTGCTCAAGGGCCCAACGGTGGCAGCTTGGGAGTGCTGGGGCTTGGACCCCGATCTTCCGGTCAACGACCCAGAGCCTTAATCACTTGAGCTACCACCGTCCTGTTTCTATTTAGTAGTTTAATTAAAACAAATGTTTCACCACAATTTCAGTGTTCTGTGCTGAACATTTTGAACATTTTCTCAGAGACACTAACTCCATGGTGGAGGAGTTCATGTTGTTGGCGAACATCTCCGTGGCTCAGAAGATCTACGAGGAGTTCTCCGAATGCGCTCTGCTCCGGAAACACCCCGCACCTCCTCCATCCAACTACGACATCCTTATCAAGGCCGCCAAGTCAAAGGTACGTGTTAAATCTACCTCTTGACACCGGATCCTGTGTTAATACGTCATTAAAGTCCACATTCCTTACACAACACTGTTGAATTCTTTGTTCTGATTAGGCAGAAGTTGATTCATTTTCTATTACAGCAGCTCTGACAGTAGCTCTGGAAGCAAGATTGCAGATGTATATTAATGCTGTCATTGTAATTTGTTGTTTCTATAATAACAATTTTCAGGCTTGCATGGCAGATAAATGAATTTAAAAAATGTGTGATTGTTGATATGCTGGGGTTTTCTGTGCGGTGACGTTTATTTAGCTTTTCAGCCTCCAGAGTCACAGCTTTGTTGAACCCAGTGCTAAAGTTTGTACATTATATGCAATATGACCAGCTGATACACTGTTAATAGTGTTTAATGTTCCACTACAATATTAAGCGTAGGTAAAAACGCACAAAAAAATTTGTGGTAACGGATCACATAATCCCATTGTGTTTTATTCTTAACCAGCATTATTTGGATATTTTTGTTGCTTGTGACAATGAAGGAACACCTGCACAACTAAAGACTGATTCAATGTTCTGTTGTTTCCTGTCATTTTAAAAAGAAGGGTGTGCAGACATTTGCACTTAACTGTGCTCTTTTCCTCCTCAGGGTCTAGTGATCCGGACGGATTCAGCCAAGACTCTAGCAGATTCTTTAAACGAGGCCACTGTGGTGAATTTTCCCTACTTCAACACTCTGCTGCGTATCCTGGCCACACGCTGCATGATGCAGGCTGTTTACTTCTGCTCAGGAATGGACAGCGACTTCCACCATTACGGCCTGGCCTCGCCCATATACACACACTTCACCTCGCCCATCAGGAGGTGAGAGAGCCTCGTTGTTATGCTATAGAAAACTGATATTTTAAGATTAAACATACAGAGAAAATAATAGTTATTTTTCCGTATCTATGTTTTCATAAGCAGTGCTTTTCTTTTCTGAAAACATTAGAGTTAATATTATTGGACAATAAACATCTGCAGTCTTAGACAGAATAACAGCATTGAGCCTCCTGTTGAAATATTTGGGGATGTCACTAATTTAGCTACAGAAAGCTGTGCTTCTGAAAATGTTATGTTTGTTATACAGTGGTGTGAAAAAGTGTTGGCCCTGATTTCTTATTTTTTTGCATGTTTGTCACACTTTAATGTTTCAGATAATCAAACACATTTAAATATTAGTCAAAGATAACACAAGTAAACACTTCATGCAGTTTTTAAATGAAGGTTTTTATTATTAAGGGAAAACAAAATCCAAAACTACATGGCCCTGTGTGAAAAAGTGTTTGCCCCCTAAGCCTAATAACTGGTTGGTCCACCCTTAGCAGCAACAACTGCAATCAAGTGTTTTCCATAACTTGCAATGAGTCTGTTACAGCGCTGTGGAGGAATTTTGGCCCACTCATCTTTGCAGAATTGTTGTAATTCAGCCACATTGGACCTTTTTAAGGTCATGCCACAGCATCTCAATCGGATTGAGGTCAGGACTTTGACTAGGCCACTCCAAAGTCTTCATTTTGTTTTTCTTCAGCTATTCAGAGGTGGACTTGCTGCTGTGTTTTGGATCATTGTCCTGCTGCAGAACCCAAGTTCGCTTCAGCTTGAGGTCACAAACAGATGGCCGGACATTCTCCTTCAGGATTTTTTGGTAGACAGCAGAATTCATGGTTCCATTTATCACAGCAAGTCTTCCAGGTCCTGAAGCAGCAAAACAGCCCCAGACCATCACACTACCACCACCATATTTTACTGTTGGTCTGATGTTCTTCTTCTGAAATGCGGTGTTACTTTTACGCCAGACGTAATGGGACACAGACCTTCCAAAAAGTTACATTTTTGTCTCCTCAGTCCACAGAGTATTTCCCCAAAAGTCTTTGGGATCATCAAGATGTTTTCTGGCAAAACTGAGACGAGCCTTTATGTTCTTTTTGCTCAGCAGCGGTTTTCGTCTTGGAACTCTGCCATGCAAACCATTTTTGCCCAGTCTCTTTCTTATGGTGGAGTCATGAACACTCACCTTAACTGAGGCAAGTGAGGCCTGCAGTTCTTTGGATGTTGTTGTAGGGTCTTTTGTGATCTCCTGGATGAGTTGTTGCTGCGCTCTTGGGGTAATTTTGGTCGGCCGGCCACTCCTGGGAAGGTTCTCCACTGTTCCATGTTTTCTCCTTTTGTAGATAATGGCTCTCACTGTGGTTCGCGGCAGTCCCAAAGCTTTAGAGATGGCTTCATAACCTTTTCCAGACTGATAGATCTCAATTACTTTCCTTTTCATTTGTTTTTGAATTTCTCTGGATCTCGGCATGATGTCTAGCTTTTGAGAATCTTTTGGTCTACTTCACTTTGTCAGGCAGGTCCTATTTAAGTGAGTTGTTGATTGCGAACAGGTGTGGCAGTAATCAGGCCTGGGTGTGGCTAGAGAAATTGAACTCAGGTGTGATAAACCACAGTTATGTTATGTTTTAACAGGGGGGGCAAATACTTTCTCACACAGGGCCATGTAGTTTTGGATTTTGTTTTCCCTTAATAATAAAAACCTTCATTTAAAAACTGCATGATGTGTTTACTTGTGTTATTTTTGACTAATATTTAAATGTGTTTGATTATCTGAAACATTAAAGTGTGACAAACATGCAAAAAAATAAGAAATCAGGAAGGGGGCCAACACTTTTACACACCACTGTATATCTCGACTTTTGGCCATTCTTGTGAGAGATGCCAATACTTATAGAGCTGATGAAAAGCTCTATAAAGGGGGGTGGAGCAGTAACAATTTAGCTTAAGGAGCAGTATATGGTGCCAAAAAAGCAGTTTAATGTTTGGAGTATAATGTTTGGATTTTTTTGTTGTTGTTGTTTGTTTTTGTTTTTTTTGTAGATTCTCTGACATCATAGTGCACCGGCTGTTGGCTGTGGCCATCCACGCTGACAGCACCTACCCTGACCTCATGGACAAACAAAAGCAGTCAGCTCTGTGTAACAATCTCAACTACAGACACAAGATGGCGCAGTATGCCCAGAGAGCCTCGGTGGCCTTCCACACGCAGGTCCGGCACAGCAACATATCATGGCTGCTTCCTGTTTTTACTTTTACACCTATTAAAACGCACAGTCTCTTACATTGTTGCCCAACAGCTCTTCTTCAAGAGCAAAGGCATCCTGAACGAAGAAGGCTTCATTCTGTTTGTGAGGAAGAACGCCATCATCATCCTCATCCCAAAGTTCGGCCTGGAGGGCACGGTGTTCTTCGAGAACAAGGACAAACCGGGACCACGGCTCAGCTTCGACTCTGAGGTTCTCGCTAAGCTTCATAATTAGTACACAACATTTGAAACAGCTTAGCATCGCTGATGATGAATGATGAGTGAGGATGTTAATTACCCCATTGCTACAGTTGGAAAATGAATAATTCAGCCAAAACGTACCAAATCAGCCCATGCATCTGCTTTAGTTTTGCCCTGGAGACTAATGTTGAAAATAAGTAATAATGTATCGCGAATATTTTAAGCAAAGTAAGTGCATCTCTTGAGGAGTCCAGTGAATTCTCATTTTTCATTTCTTTCTCATCTTTATAAACTCAGTAATAAACGTTTTCCTCACAATGACCATGTTACGTTCTGCACACAATCTGTGTTTACTGAGAATGTTGAATTTGTATTTTACTAATAACACGTACACCGATCAGCCATAACATTATGAGCAGTGAGAGGTGAAGTGAATAACACTGAGTATTTCCTCATCATGGTACCTGTTAGTGGGTGGGATATATTCGGCAGCAAGTGAACATTTTGTCCTCAAAGTTGATGTGTTAGAAGCAGGAAAAATGGGCAAGAGTAAAGATTTGAGGTTTGACAAGGACCAAATTGTGATGGCTAGACCACTGGATCAGAGCATCTCCAAAACTGCAGCTCTTGTGGGGTGTTCCCGGTCTGCAGTGGTCAGTATCTATCAAAAGTATCATTTAAGTCCTGTAAGTATGGCTCATGGAAGCCCCACCTCGCAACTTACAGGACTTAAAGGATCTGCTGCTAACATCTTGGTGCCAGATACCACAGCACACCTTCAGGGATCTAGTGGAGTCCATGCCTCGACGGGTCAGGGCTGTTTTGGCAGCAAAATGGGGACCAACACAATATTAGGCAGGTGGTCATAATGTTATGCTTGATCGGTGTATATAGCCACTTCCTCACACTTATTTGCAAAAGTGCCTTGGCTACAGATTCAGCTAAATACCAAAATAAGTCATGATTTTAATCATAAATGTCTAATAGTTTGAATGTGATGTAAATGTGTTCCCCAGAAAGAGCTTCATCACTTTTTCTAATTATTATAAACACTCAAACATCCCTGCCTTCATATATATCTTTGTTTTTTCTTTCCAGGGCCCCACCCTGACCGTGGACGATCAGCACACCTTCCACATATTCGACAAGGTCAAAGTGACCATCAGTCTGGATGCCTCCAACATCCAGCACCAGAAGATCAGGATGGCTCTGTTAGAGCCAGTGGTGAGTCAAGTCATCATGTTGTTGTGTCTGATCCTTTACCTAAACTAAATCGAGGCCAGAGGATTGAGATGGTGAACCACTGTCTCATGTGATTCAGGACTGATTCACATCCTGGAACATCTGGAAATGCACAGCCTGGTCGTGCAGTCGTATAAAACATCAATTAATCTAATTAATTAAATGACCAGGATTTGTTAGTGTAGGAATATTAATATATATTAAGAGAAAAGAGCTAAAGTAGGAGAAAATCTAGTAAAATGATGTAGTCTGGACAGCTGTAGTGTTTAAGTAGACAAACTCATTCTAATGTTATATAAGAATCAGGTATAATATTATGAGCACTCACCGGTGAAGTGAATAACATCTCATCATGGCACCTGTAAGGATTTGAGCAAGTTTGACAAGGGCCAAATTGTGATGGCTGGATCAGAATTATTATTTAAAACGTCATGCTGAAATGCTGACACTGGAATGCGATGATTACTGAGATTTGAGTTTTAATGCATGGGAAATGTAAACTAGGACAATTTTCAGCAGTTACTCTGATGTAAATAGGTGAGGCATTGGTGGCTCAGTGATAGGTTTCTTGCCTATCATGCGGAAGGCCCGGGTTCGATTCCAGCCAATGCCTCAACCCCAGCCACTGGATGCAGTGCCGGTCCCAAGCCCGGAGAAATGGGAGGGTTGTGTCAGGAAGGGCATCCGGCGTAAAACATTTGCCAAGTTGTTGTGCGGACCAGTTGGTCCACTGTGGCCACCCCGAACAGGGAGCAGCCGAAAGCAACTTCTACTCTGATGTAAATAGGTATTTTGTCCACAGGAGTATGTACAGCATATTAAGTATCCTTCTCTTTCAGATCCCGGGTGTCAGCGTGCAGTTACCAGAACCAGAACCCGAGGCAAAGAAAGCCAAACTGGATCGCTGAGACCTTAGAATTTTTTTTAAGAGACTGAGAAACCGTTTTAAATCTCTGTAAATATTCTTTCACTCACTCGGGTCCAGCAGCTATACTGTGGAGATATGGAGCTCTGTATGAACTGTAAGTCCGTTTCAGTGAGTGTGTGATTGGATTTGTGTGTGCTGCATTATTCTGTTTCTCTGAATGTCACAAAATCACTGGCCTTTGCTTCAGAAACAAATGAATGATAGAAATTTACAGAGTGTGACAACAGAGCAACTGTTATTAAAGAGTTTTTTTAAAGAAATCTTCCTGCGTTTTATTGTCATGTTGGATCAGTCTCAAATTCAAACGGATCGAAATTAATATTCATTCATTCATTGTCTACCGCTTATCCGAACTACACTCGGGTCACGGGGAGCCTGTGCCTATCTCAGGCGTCATTGGGCATCAAGGCAGGATACACCCTGGACGGAGTGCCAACCCATCGCAGGGCACACACACTCTCATTCACTCACGCAATCACACACAGACAATTTAGAGATGCCAATCAACCTACAATGCATGTCTTTGGACCGGGGGAGGAAACTGGAGTACCCGGAGGAAACTCCCGAGGCACGGGGAGAATATGCAAACTCCACACACACATGGCGGAGGCGGGAATCAAACCCCCAACCCTGGAGGTGTGAGGCAAACGTGCTAACCACTAAGCCACCGTGCCCCCCTCGAAATTAATATATAAAAGAAAAAATATTTTAGTGCACGTGTTTTTATTTTTATTGGTTTGCACGATTTGTTTATTTATTACAATACATTAAATACCTTTTTTGTACAGGATTCATCCATGCATCTATTTTCACATGGGATTCATTTCATCTAATTTTCACAAAACCGAATATTTTCAGACATGATTTTTACCCAATTTTTAAAGACAATTTTTTTAAATTCCACTCCCACCCTCTCCAGAAGGATTTCTGAGCAATCCTGCATACATTATTATTTTTGTTTATAGCTCCTCAAAAATATTTCCTAATGAACTTGTGGTTATAAATTATAATCAGATTACTCATTTCAATCACCGCAGCTCTCGTTTAGTTAAAAATGGTCTACTGAAGATGAATAAATAAATCTCAAAAGGAAAATACGGTGAACAAGAACAAAATAAATCCAAAAACAAAATAACAAATCAGAAATCAAAATAACAAATCGGAAAACAAAATAAATCCAGAAACAAAAATCAAAAAACAAAATAAATCCAGAAACAAAAATCAAAAAACAAAATAAATCCAAAAACAGAAAACAAATCAAAAAACAAATCAGAGAAAACACAATAAATCGGAAAACAAAATATTTTTAGAAATCAAAATAACAAATCCAGAAACAAAAATCAAAAAACAAAATAAATAAATCCAGAAACAACAAAATAAATTAAAAAAAAAAAAAACAAGTCAGAAAACACAATAACAAATACGGAAACAGTATAACAAATCTGAAAACACAAGGACAATTCAGACAAACCGGAAAAGGTAGGTATAGTTTGCGAATGGAATTCTTACTGCTGATTGGACGAGACATCTTTCACTCAAGATATACAGAAAGTTCAGCAGTAGACAGTTGAAAGAAAGTTTGTTTCTTATTTTTTTAATAAGAAACAGATTTGTTATTTCCTGGCCTCCGTTCCACAAAGACATAATGGATTGTTTAGCATGTGAAATCGAACTGAAATGGTCTTTCAAGATGCAGGAACACATGGGTGTAAAAAAAAAAAAAAAAAAATCACTGGGATTTGCTCTTTATCAATTTCCTGTTGTCTCATCACCTTTCAGGAGTACTACATCTATATGATGTGAGTTTATATACAGAAGCGGGACTCGAAGATGAGAAATCATTTACTCAGGACTCTCAGTTTCAAATCAAAATCCTTTATTGCAATTTAGCAGGAACACACAGGATTAATGCTGCACATGGCAACATTGAATACACCGATTATTGCTCATATACACTTTAGTGGTTCTGATTATGAATTTATAAATAACTAAGAGCATACATCAATGTACAAAAATTGCAAAAAAAGGAAAACAAAATCCATATTGATTAAAAAATAAACCAATTAATGCCAGTAGATATACCTATTCATTTATTCAAACAATTAAATAAGAGAGTTAGCGTATATATATCCATCTATCACGATTTAAAGTCAAGTTTTCTCAGTTCCTGACAGAACTCCATGAGGTAAAGTTAACGTTCAATAACATCTTTTGTGTTGTGATGAAGATAAAAGGCACCTGTGCAAAAATTCACTGTATAACAGCATGGCATGGAGTATAAAAGCACCATGTCAATGTTTTTTCTGAGCTTTCGGAGGAGTGGGAAGATGTGGAGTCCCTGATCCGTCCCTCGTGTTCAGTGGGATGATAATAACAGCTGGAAAACACCACAGCTGCATTTTAACTGTCTGTCTCAATTAAATGAAGGTGCATTAAACTGTGAACTAGCGCTAAACCTTTTGTAACAGAAATACTAGCAATTATCTGATCAGCCGATGCAGCAGCGCAATACAGAAAATCATGGATACACCGGTCAAAAGCTAACAGTTAACGTTCATGTCAAACATCGGGTTGTTGGTCAGAGAGGACAGAAGACTAAAAATAACCAGTTTTTACAGTCATAATGAACAAAAAAGCACCTCAAGAACAGAGCAAACCCTGAGATGGATCATCTACAACAGTAGAAGACCACGTCAGGTTCCACTCCTATCAGCCAAGAATACAACAGTTGAATGATACTGAACCCTAAACCTGGCTCGAACTGACAACCATGCCACAGGTTAAGATTCTGATGATTGACGAAGCTCTTGCCGTATATCAGCACAGGTTTATAGACTATGCGCTGTAACAAACTGATCGGCTGAGTAGATAACTGAGTGAACGCACATGTTCCTAATAAAGTGGCATTTGTAAACGGTGAGTGAATAATAACTTGAAAGTTGGTATTGTGCAGTTTTGTGTATTTACATCAGTGAACTCAGTGAAACGCTAATCTCCACTCTGTGAGTGTGTGTTACCTTCAACTTAGTGTGTTTAGAGTGAGCGAGTCCCTCCTCGACCGTGTGTGTGTCCTGCAGCTCCTTGCTCTGGCTGTCTGTACTGACGCTGTCCATTTGGCTGGCGGTGTATGTGGAGTACGTGTTATAACCGCTGTCCACCTGAACACACAACACAAGGGACGGATCACACTCGGGCCACGAGGCGCAAAACCACACATCACACAGCGCAGCCAATAAAGGAATAGCTGAAAAAAAAATTTCAGTGTACTCAACATTCAGAGACACGACTGGTGTCTGACATTGTTGTCTTTTTTTTTTCCACCAAAGCTATGAATTTAATGGCTGCATAATGGAAGTCAAATTCAGTTGCCTCAGATATGAATGTGGTAATATTTTTGTAATTCAAATAAATCATCCCCATTATTACATTACATTAGGCTCTGCCTCCCAGAGTTAAGCCGAAGTTTTCCAGTCTCGTACAGGAACCCTATTATTTATTTCTGAGATTTTGTAGCTTAGCAATTTTGTTGGAAGTAAATATAGAAAGACTCTGAGATTTACTTCCAGATATCCTACATTAGTGAGTCCAGTACAAAACTACAGGAGCATACATCAGACACCAAACTCGTCTTGGTTGATGGACTTTGTGTTAAGTAAAACACTGTACTTTTTTTTTTTTTTTTTTTTAAACCAAATTGTCCCTTTAATATCCTAATGAATAGCAATATATTTATTTTCACCCTTTATACCACTGCTTACAATTTTACAGACATTAAACTAGATTAAGTGTAGAATAAAATGATCTGCAGTGCCACTACTGAGGCTCTGTGTTCAGGATTAAAGTGGGTTAAACGATACGTTTCGGTGACACATGGATGTAATTTAAAATGATGACTTTAAAAATAATAATAATAATAATAATAATAATAATAATAATAATAATAAATAGTGGTCACCACTTGTGCTTGATGAAAACTGTTAGCAAAAACCACATCAGTCATGCAGGTGGTGAAGAAATGGTTGTGTTAAAACAGTCATTTTGTCTCAACCTGTAACTTTTTCTGGTATTAAAGGAATTCTCCAGAACGCCTACGAGTCTCGTTAGCATACAGACCTGCATGCTAGCATCATACGGTGCCATGCTCCTCTCATCCAGCAGCGACACGAACATGCGGGTGCTCTCGGCATTGGACGCGCTCCCTGTCCCCGAGCTGCCGAGTCGACAGAACTCCTCTCCACTCGTCGCGTCTTCCACCTCCTCTTCTTCTTCAGGAAATGAGCGAGGAGAAGGCCGTTCCAGTTCTTCCTCACTTGGTTTGCTCTGCTCCATCCTCTCCACATCTGGCAGGGACGCCTGGCTCTCGCCATGCCCAGCCTGGACCCCGAGGGAGCAGGAGTCCAGCTCCATAGCTGGTAAAGGCTCGCTGAGGAAGATGTCCTCATGGTCCTGGAGGTTGAAGGAGGATCTGCTGCTGTGATGAGGGTGGAGAGGCGAGGAGCTGCGAATGGGAGAACAGCCCTCTACGTACGGGCTCCCTCCACACCGGTTTACTGCCATGTTCTGGCTACAGGAAGGAAGACTGTCTGGTGACAGGAAGGACAATCGCTTCCTCTCACCTAGCAGGGGCAGAAAACAGCACAGCATAGAATAAATAATATTTAAGTGTTACATTTCTCTCTCTCACACACACACACACACGTGAGTATCTCCTCCAAAATCTTTTCTGCAAATAATTTACAGATCGGTTTTATGATCGATTGCTTACGAGTTCCAAACCTACATAAATCTCTATCTGTCAGAAATATATCTGGAAGTTAAAGCCAGCCGACACCTGAATCAGGGACAGGATGTGTTTTTGTACCTGAATGAGGTGTAACCGAGTGCTGCAGGACGATAGGGGACACAGTGGGGGACTGAAACGTAGGAGACGACCGTTCTGGAAACATGGGACTGGTCATGCTGCCCAGGCTATAAGCACGACCTCGTTCCTGGATAGGACTGGATGAGAACTGACCCTGCAACAGAGAGACGGTGGGAATAAAAACACAAATGCAATACACTGATTAAAGCTACAGTGCAAGAGAACCACCATTTTACTGTCAAGGAGACATGAAAATGAAAAGAAAAAGTCCTTTTCAGATCAGGCATAACATTATGAGCACTGACAGCTGAAGCAAACAACACTGATGATCTCCTCATCATGACACCTGTTAGTGGGTGGGATATATTAGAGGTGTTGAAAGCAGGAAAAATGCCACTGGATCAGAGCATCTCCAAAACTGCAGCTCTTGTGGGGGGTTCCCGGTCTGCACTGGTCAATCTCCATCAATAGTATCCTTTAAGTCTTGTAAGTATGGCCCATGGAGGCCCCACCTCACAACTTACACAACTTAAAGGATCTGCTGCTAACATCTTGGCGCCAGATAATCACAACACACCTCCAGGGATCTAGTGGAGTCCGTGCTTCGATGGGTCAGGGCTGTTTTGGCCTCAAAAAGGGGACCAACATAATATTAGGCAGGCGGTCATAATGTTATGCCTGATATAGAAGTATGCAAATACGATATTGTTCAACGGATAGTGTTTGCGAAAAGCCAGCGAGTTTGCACAAAATGTAAAGTGTGCAAGAAGTACACAAGTACACATTTATGGTAGTGTTTAAGTATATTAGTACTCTAAGTCTCTAATACTCTAATGCAGGTGTTTGAGGCTGACACTATGCAAGAGTTTACCTACACTAGTATGCAAGTCTACAATAATGCTACTGTTAAGTTTTCAAGCATCCAAATATGCGAATATTCTAGAGTTCATGGATGCTAGTATGCAAGAGTTTGAGTTTGCAAGTGTTCAAGTAAGAAGGAGTTTCATTGCACTTATATGCTAGTGTATAGAAGTATGTATAGAAGCTATGTAGGTGTTCATTCGTGGTAGTGCTCCAGTATATTAGTATTCTATTAAGCAAGAATACATGTATGCAGCTGTTTGAGTTTGCTAATATGCAAGAGTGTGAGCATGCTAGTGTGTTAATTTGCATGGTGACTAGTATGGTACTGCATGTGATTCTACAGTTGTTGTGTGTACTTATGTCCAGCACTCACAGATGAAGGAGTTGTGTCTGTGTTCCCACACTTCATGGGTGATGCGATGACCGAAGACATCATCTCTCTGCTCCCAACGTGAGCCTCTCTCTCCGGGCTGGGAGGGCTGGACGAATCCGAGCCACTGACATGGCCGTCCAGGAAAAGCTTCCGCCTCAGTGAAGAGGAACTGAGGCTCTCCTGCACCTGCTCCGAGACATCGTCCGGCCTGTAGTAATCACCTGTGAGGGTTTAACACACAGAGCCAAGAATGAACATGTTTGTCCAGCTGTGCATATACACACACACACACACACACACACACACACACACACCAAGTAACAAGTGATTCTTCATGTTGTGTGAGTCTACAGATACGTCATTTTTTAGTAAAAATAAGCAGCCACAGAGCAACTGAGATTTTCTTAAACTATCTCAAACTAAAGTAACATGCTGATATAAAATATGCACTCAGTGTCCACTTTATTAGGAACACCCGATCATTTCTGCAGTTCTCTATTGCTTACAATCATGCAGATACAGTTCAAGAGCTTCAGAATAGTGTGATCTCTGTGACTTTGATTATAGATGTTGGTGTCAGATGGGCTGGTTTAAGTTTTTCTGAAACAGTTGATGTCCTGGTATCTTCATAGGTGGATGAGCTACAACAAGAATCTGAGGCTATCATGAGCACAGACTCAGAGATGCTTTTCCGGTTGAGTTACTATATCCTTTCTGGCAGCTTGGACTAATCTGGCTATTTTCCTCTGAGCTGTCTTATCAACAAGACTTTTCCAGCCACAGAAGTGTTACTCATGTAACATTATTTGTTTTTTGCACCATCCTGTATAAACTGTTGTGTGGGAAAACCCCAGGAGATCAGCAGTCTCTGAAATACTCAAACCGGCAACATCCATGCCACAGTGATCACATTTTCTCCCCATTCTGATTTTGATGTGAACAATAACTCAGACTCCTGACCTGGATCTACATAATTATTTGTATTTTGCTGCTGCCACATGATTAGATGTACTATACAGGTGTTTCTAATAAAGTGGATGGCAAGTGTTCATATTATTGCTTATATAGTAGGTTAAAAACTAAACAGGCCACACCCACAAACAGCAACAAGAGACCGACCCATGAGCGACAGCCGTAAATTGCAGCAAAATTCAAAGAGATGGTTTTTCAGCTTTGGGGAAACATGAGGAATGTATAAAAACTTTTTACCTAATACTTTTTCCATGTCAAAGTCCTTAGGTAAAGACAGAGTGGTCTGACAGATCGCTGTAATTCACCAAAGGAAAATAAAGGTTATTCAAAGCCACATAAAACATACCAGAAGTCTGAAAACAACATGGCTTGAAACATGAAACACAAACCATCGATTTTCTTTGGTGATGGATTTTCCTCTGTTATAAGTGGTGACGACAAACCTGCAAATAAATGGATAAAATGAATAAATTACTGTGTGTGACATGATATTGACATATTAGTATAGACTCAGGAAAACAGCTTCTGAAGGAAAATTAAAAGGTTCTCAGGAAATCTGTTCTAGGAATATACTGTGTGCATACTGGAAAATAAACCATTATCGATCACATGACCCGACTTACTTTTCACGTGGCTCAGGAGCGTTGACTGTTTACTCACCGGCGGTCCCCAAGGCGATGGAACTATAGTACCTTTAGTAAAAAACTAAATGACGGATAGATTTAGCCACATTACTACATCATTCATCTCTAACAATTTTGTATCTATGCACAAAATGATAAAATAAGATTTTTTAAAATTAATTTTACAGAGCAATAAGACCTACTAAAATTTGCAAGTGTTGAATCTCATCAAGCTGACTCAAATATCATTTTGTTATCTTTATAATATTTTATCACTCTGAATCAGTTCTAATAGTGAAGTGATAAATGTGAAATGTTGGTACAATATACACCGACCAGGCATAACATTATGACCACCTGCCTAATATTGTGTTGGTCCCCTTTTTTCTGCCAAAACAGCCCTGACCCATCATGCACTGTGTATTCTGACACCTTTCTATCAGAACCAGCATTGACTTCTTCAGCAATTTGAGCAACAGTAGCTCGTCTGCTGGATCGGATCACACGGGCCAGCTTTCGCTTCCCCTTTTTGGGTCAATGAGCCTTGGCCGCCCATGACCCTGTCTCCGGTTCACCCCTTTTCCCTTTCCCTTTGGGTACCACTTTTGATAGATACTGACCACTGCCGACCGGGAACACCCCACAAGAGCTGCAGTTTTGGAGACGCTCTGATCCAGTGGTCTAGCCATCACAATTTGGCCCTTGTCAAACTCGCTCAAATCATAATGTTATGCCTGATCAGTGCATGACAAACAAAATGTTACTTACTTTTTCGATCGCATTCTGTCGCTTTTGCTCGATTTCAGCGTCCGTTCTTGAAAGAAAAAAAAAACACAATAAAGCTGTTATGAGCAGTGAAAGTGACACTCGTTACAGATCCCAGCTGTGCATGCAGCAAGTCTCACCTGTTCTGGCTCATAAATAACGCCTGGCGGTGAATATCCTCGGGGTCTATGTGCACTGGGAGGAGGTTTGCCATTTCATCGATGGACCATTTGAACTTTGCTGGTGTCTGGAAAATCATGAATTCTTGTCAATTTCCTTTGTCCCATGCTGTGTGTCAGTATACATTAATAGTGTATAATGCAGACTACATCAGAATGCACTGTATATTTGTATAAAGCAAATTGTTTTTACCAAAGTGAACAATCTAGCCTATTCTGACACAGCTAATTTGTAAATATGTGAACGGCCAATTTAAATGAAATAATTTACACTAATTAAAACCCTCGGAAAATAAATGTTGCCATGGAAACTCAAAATACTCCACTTTACTTCTCAGTAGGCACTAGATAGCCGTCATGGCCAGATGGATTGAATTCTAATTGTTAAAGCTGATGTGTGTGTTGATTTGCTGTCCTGAAAATATATTGTCTCGAGTATTTACTGTCCAGATGGTACACCCTGTCCTGTATAATCAATCAACATATTCAATAATAACAATATATCAATATGAGTTTTTATTGATCAGAGGACATGCCACCCTGTGTATTTATTATCCTAAGTTTATATTGTCCTGAATCTGTATTCTCTTGAGCATTTGTTGCATTAAGTATATTTTAATCCAAGTTCGTATTTATCACCTTGTCTATTTATTGTACTGAATATATATTGTCCTGTGTATTTACTCCTGAATATGTATCATCTGTGAATGTATAATGAATATGTGTAGTATTTAAGTTAAGTTATCTTTATTTGTCACATATACATTACTGCAAAGTGAAATTCTTTCTCCGCATATGCCATCCTTTGGGGTTGGGGTCAGAGCACAAGGTCAGCCATGATGCAGCGCCCCTAGAGCAGGGTGGGTTGAGGGCCTTGCTCAAGGGCCCAACGGAGGTAGCTTGAACCCCGATCTTCCGGTCAACGACCCAGAGCTTTAACCACTCTAGCTACCACCGATATTATTGTATTATTATTATTTTATAACTCATCTGACACAGTCTTTGCCCTTTATGTATTCCTGTGTACAGTGCTGGTGTATTGCAACTTTTTGTTCCACTGTTTACATGTAATACAGAGAGATTACAGTAAAAGCCACAGTGCTGTGCGTGCCCATGGGATTTGTGTTGCATTTAAAGTTGTTGCAAAAAAAAATGTTCTAGATAGAGTCTAATGAGATTTTTACGAGGATGAGTAGCTACAGAAATTAATGAAATCTATTTCTATATGAAAATATAGGGGCAGTGGTAGCTCAATTGGTGAAGGCTGTGGGTCGTTGACCAGAAGATCAGGGTTCAAGCCCCAACATCGCCAAGCTGGCACTGTTGGGCCCTTGAGAAAGGCCCTTATGCCAACCTGCTCCAGGGGTGCTGTATCATGGCTGACCCTGCACTCTGACCCCAACCCCCAAGGATGGGATATGCGACAAAAGAATTTCACAGTGCAGTAATGTATATGTGACAAATAAAGACAACTTTAAAAAGACAACTTAACTTAAGGTTACTCACAGCGGAAGAGGCACAAGAGCACTTAAACTCAGACGGACTGTGCACCACAGGTTCTTGCAGGCGATGGTAGTCGGTGGGACTCTCAAAAGGGTTACGGATGGGGGGTTTCCATGGAGTTTCTGGTGTGATCTGGATCTCAGCTACATCTCCCATCCTTCCTCTGCGGTGATATTAGAGACTATAATGCAGGGAGAGATCCTGAAGCCAAGCCAACACAGTGTAGAGAGCTGTTAGTCTGTTTACTCTAAACATACATTAATATCATATTCATATCTCAGCACACAGCGATTAATCAATCATGGCTTTAACGAGTTAATCACCGAGTTCAGTGAAAACAAGCAACGATAGACTCCATAGTTACTCACACAAACACCAACGAAAATCTAGGCACCAGTTTCCTCGGTGGTTCCTAAGGAGGTTCAAACGTTTGATTTAATTTTCTCTCAACACTCGCTAGCCAATCACAGGACAGAACGCTAGAACGCTGGCCAATCAGAAAGACGCGCAAAAATATGACGTTACTGACTTCCGTTCAAATATCTCCTAGCTTTATTGATACATTTCTTATGAACATGAAGTGTGAATGGATCTCGATATATAAACCTGCTAGCAAAATATTTATTTATTTAGATGTGAATTTATTTCGTTTTTAAGTAACGTAAAGAACAAATAGTAATCGGAGATCAAAACCCCAAACGGAAAGGAATAAGGATTGCTGTTAGGCTAAGCTAGTGGTCATGGCTAGTGCTGCGAATACAAACATGAACGCTGTCCGGGAAACGATGGACGGTAAGTGTGCGAATTCTCACTTAATTCATTGTTATTTGCAGAATAAAATACAGACTTAGTTTCGGAATTTATTTTGTATTATTTTGTTCTGAGTGTTGTTGATGTGCACCCTGGAAAGCGAGCTATCTATAGCCGACAGGGTTTTATACTATATATTTTATTCCATGCTCTAAAAAACAAATAAATTACACAGTTTTTAATGACATTTTATCGTTTTATTAAATTAAATCGTTACTCAGTGTCAAGTTATGCGTTTTTAGTAAAAGAGCTAATGATTTTTCTTATGAATATTCATGATATGCAAATTAGACACGCCCCCAAACCCATCCAGCTACCCAAGTACTTTTCTACACCTGGCCTTTTCTAGTGATCACGTGATTTGGCACTAAGGTTTACCCTGCATTCATTTTCACATTTCTGATGTGACGTGGTCCTGATCTGATCATCTCAGGAAGTGGTCTATGTTTGTTTGTCTCCCGGTGCTTCTCCATGACACGCTCACACCTGTTCACACCTGTATTTAGAGTGAAACAGATGTCATACCAGGTGTGAATGAGGGGATGTTCTCTGTGATTATACCACATCGCTGTTCTCAATTTTGATGGGTTTTTAGAAGGTGTTGATTAGGTTTCTGTAACTGCATCTTTGACATTATGTCCGGTTGTTGTTCAAATCACAGGTTTATATAAATGTGCTCATTCCACTAAGCATTGGTGGCTCAGTGGTAGGTTTCTCGCCTGCCATGCGGAAGGCCCAGGTTCAATTCCCAGCCAATGCCCAAACCCCCAGCCGGTCCCAAGCCCATAAAAATGGGAGGGTTGTGTGAGGAAGGGCATCCAGCGTAAAACCTGTGCCAAGTTGTGCGGACCAGTCGGTCCGCTGTGACAACCCCGAACAGGGAACAGCTGAAAGCAACTTCATATAAATGTGCTCATTCCAATGTTCTCGTTTCTGTAGTAACAGTTTGCACAGACTTGCATGGCAGAAGCTGCACATAATTATAATATCTGATCATTAAAAACAAAGATCTATAAACATTTTATTTATTTATTATTATTTTTAGTAAGGGGTTCGATGCAGTATCCAGTGTAACAGTCAGTTAAACAAGTCACAGAATTTATTTGTCATAATAAATAGAGAGAGAGGGAAGAGAGGATGGAGGAGGAAATGAGTGCTTATAGCTGATATAAAGTAAGTAAGTCATAACGGAAACTTGTTTCTTGGAGGTTTGACAACATTATGCATAACTATAAATGGTTAGAAATGTGTAATTATTGGCAAATTGCTGTGGTATCAGAGGAATATCATAGAAATCTATGATGTTTGATTTCTTTGCATGTGTGGATTGCATTTGTCGTTACCAACATCCGGTGAAAATTTGGTGCAAGTAGCACCTTTAGAAATATATTTACTGAGAAAAATGGTGACATGTTCAATACTTATATTAAGCGCTGTATCTCCACCCCATGTACACTGTATTGCCAAAAGTTTTGGGACAAATGTCTTTACATGCACATGAATGTAATATGGAGTTGGCCCGCCCTTTGCCGCTATAACAGCTTCAGATCTTCTGGGAAGGCTTTCCACAGGGTTTAGGAGTGTGTTTATGGGAATTTTTTGACCATTCCTCTAGAAGCGCATTTGTGAGGTCAGGCACTGATGTTGGACGAGAAGGCCTGGCTCACAGTCTCTGTTCTAATTCATCCCAAAGGTGTTCTATCTAGTTGAGGTCAGGACTCTGTGCAGGCCAGTCAAGTTCCTCCACACCAAACTCTCTCATCCATGTCTTTATGGACCTTGCTCTGTGCACTGGTGTGCAGTCATGTTGGAACAGGAAGGGGTCATCCCCAAACTGTTCCCACAAAGCTGGGAGCATGAAATTGTCCAAAATGTCTTGGTAAGCTGAAGCATTAAGAGTTCCCCTGAAACATAACACCTGAATTCAGTGATTTGGAGTGGTGTCCCAAACGTTTGGCAATATAGTGTACGTGTCTTTTTGTTTGTTTTGTTTTTAAGTTGAATAGAAAGTAAATACATTCTAACAAACTTTTATATTGAATGTTTAGTTGCTAATGTCATTTTGTTGTTGCACCATGACCGCTAACTAATCAAGTAGCATTCTAACATTTCATTCTAGTTTAATTCAGTTCTCATGTAGTAACATTACTCATCATGTCATCTAGCACAGGGGGGCTGTTGAAATAATACCAAATACGCTTTAACGTGCTATTTTACAGGTCAGAAAACATTTCAGGAAAAAAGCATCATTAGTTTGTCATGTTGTTGTTCCTCGGGTTGTTATTTCCTCTCAGAACTGTACCCATTTGTCTGTTTCTCAGTCCTCCTGGAGATCTCCAGACTCCTTAACACTGGCCTCGACATGGAGTCGTTGTCCATCTGCGTGCGGCTGTGTGAGCAAGGCATCAACCCCGAAGCTCTCTCTTCAGTTATAAAAGAGCTACGCAGAGCTACAGACACACTCAAGGTATCTGAAATATTTTATACACACTCCAGTCAAACAAGTTATTAGAAACTTAAAAAAAAGTTTTATTTGGTTGTCAGTGGGTGTAAGCAAGCTTCTGTGAGTTGGCGACCCGTACGAAGGCTTATTTACCCCAGAACCTTTTCTAAAGTGACCTCAACATCACTGAACACTGACTGCACACCAGACCTCCTCATCCAACAGAAGTACCTGATCTCACTAATGGTCTCCATAGCAACGCTCCAAAATCTAGTGGAAAGCCTTCCCAGAAGAGTAAAGGTTATAATAACAGCAAAGGAGGAATGAGTTCAACAAGCACATATGGGTTTGATCAAATGATTTATTTTCTTAACAATGGGATAAAAGAGTTTCACCGTGTTGTCTGAAGCCAGCATGCGAGTGTTTCTGTATATTATGTTATGCTGTGTTCTAGCCTGAGACTGAACTCTATACGACGTGTCTGGTGTGAATCCAGGGTTGGTGTCATTAATTTTGCACACAATGTTGCTCAGTTTCAGAAGCACCTTGCAGGTTGATTTATGTAAATTGCACTGCATGTGCTAAATGAAGCGATTTGCATAAACGACACCTGACATTTTGCACTTTATCTAAAAATTCCCTGAACTGCAAGTTTAATTAACGCGCAAAACGATGTTAATTTTTATGTGAAAGATGGAATTTTCTGCAGATGTAGTTAGAAAACCAGCTTTTTTTTAAAGCTTTGTTTAGTTTAGTTTTTCTTTTCATTCATTTTGTTTTCATTTATTTATTTATCTATCTATTTGTTTTTGTTTATTTGTTTCTTTATTTTTTTACTTTATTTTTCCTTCCTTACTTCCTTACTTCCTTCCTTCCAACCATCCATCCATCCATCCAACCATCCATCCATACAATCCATCCATCCATCCACCCACCCAAGATCCATCCATCCACCCACCCAAGATCCATCCATCCACCCACCCAAGATCCATCCATCCACCCACCCAAGATCCATCCATCCACCCACCCAAGATCCATCCATACAATCCATCCATCCAGCCACCCAAGATCCATCCATCCAACCATACAATCCATCCATCCAAAATCCATCCAACCATACAATCCATCCACCCACGATCCATCCATACAATCCATCCATCCAGCCACCCAAGATCCATCCATCCAACCATACAATCCATCCATCCAAAATCCATCCATCCATCCACCACCCAAGATCCATCCATCCAACCATACAATCCATCCATCCAAAATCCATCCAACCATACAATCCACCCACCCAAGATCCATCCATCCAACCATACAATCCATCCATCCAAAATCCATCCAACCATACAATCCATCCACCCAAGATCCATCCCCCGATCCAAAAGATCCATCCACCCATACGATCCATCCACCCATACGATCCATCCACCCATACGATCCATCCACCCATACGATCCATCCACCCATCCAGTCTTTCGCCTGTGATCAAGTGTGCACATTTTCACACATTCAAACCTTTAATAAATCAGGAGCAAACTACTTTTCTTTTGTTAGAATTTTCAGGTTCACTCGTGTTCACTGGGGGTTTGGAGAGATTATTAAGAAAAGGGTTATCTAAATTATGGAAGTGTTATGGAGTGTCTGTGTTCGGCATAAACAAAACGGAAAGAATTTGTAGGTCCAAACAAAGGATATCAAGGTCATAAAATGAGGTCATAAACATATAATATCACACATTCAGCCCAGGACAGAGCAATATATCCCCTTTTCCCCTTTTAGTTTTTAAACCTTGTACTAAGGATCTGCTCTTGTCCTTAACTGTATGTATATGACTGTCTACTACTACTTCTGACCATCACTTGTTTTTTTTTATACAAATAAACTATTCCCAATTTTGTAAAATCTCAGCAGTGTGGTTTAATATTTAACATTACACATGTATCTGTATTCAAAATCTTTGTGTCTTCCTTTCTTTTCCAGGCCTCTGACAACAGCACAAGCCAAGGATAAGAAAAAAAACTCCTCCACAAGAGATTTCATCAATTCACCAAGAGACTTATGTTTAATAAGGGATTTTTCCCCCTGCATTTTCCATTTAGCCTCATTTTTATTTTTTCTCTCTGTAAAGTGACCCTTATGTCTGTGCTCACTGATTGTGGTGTGCTTTCATACATCCAGTATTTTAAAAGTAATCACATGTCTCTTATTGTTTTAAATGTTTGAGGCATTTTGTGTTGGTTTACACTGTGGTGCTTTTTGTGAGATGTCATAAGATTTCATAACAAGACTGGGACAATAAAACTAAATGAGCAGGATTTGAGCTGTGTGTTTGTGTCGTTTGTCCACTAGATGGAGTCATCCTGCTGACCTGTATGATTATGACCAGATCTGTGGATAGCAATGAAACCTTATTGTTCTAAAAAAACCGGACTGATGTATGTGTTTGGTTTATTCTCCTGTTATACATGCTAGCATGTAATGTTTGCAATAAACATTTTACACACATCATTTATTTATGTGTTAGAAGCTTTTATTGAAACACATTAACACTCAGAAAGGTTGTTTGTGATCCGTAAAGTACACTAAATTTACCCACAAAAAGTGCAACAGTTAGGTCCAATGTTTTTACCCTAACGGTGTTCCTTTACAAATAAATGTTCAAAATAATGTGTGTTTGTGTTAATACTGAGGATTAGTGAGTCACATCTAAGCAGCTAGCAGTGATATTGAGGCCCTGAATAAATTCCTTATAGATTTACATTGAATTACTTATGTAATATCAAATATTGTAACTCAAAGGCTACCAATTAGACAGATTACATTTTAGAAACTACAATCAATCTTTTCTGCATAAAATCCACGGTTATTGCTTTTACCTCTTTTTAGTATAAAGAAAGAATAAAACAATTATGAGCATGCTGATATAGGAAAACAATCTACAGCAGGGAAGATACCTAAAGTGTTTTATTCCTTTTATACACAGCAACTTACAAATATTACAATCTTTCATTTAGGTTGTATTTCTTCCACTACTGATATTTAGGTTTAATGCTATAGAACGTCTATGAAAAAAGTCACTTCTTGTTACTTCTCACTCATGGTACAGCAACCTTAAATATGTATTTTCTGCTCTCTCTCTCTCTCTCTCTCTCTCTCTCTCTCTCTCTCTCTCTCTCTCTCTCTCTCTCTCTCTATCTCTCTATCTGTCTTAATAAGACAAAAATAAATACAGCTTATCGTGATATTAAGAAACCTGAAATCCTTTTTCCTGAACATTTCATGTTAGAGCTTTATCTCTGACTGTTACAAAGGCCTGAAACTGGAGACTCCTTCCAAAAATGCTAAATAAACTTGTAAATTAGTTTATTTGATGTGCCCATCATACAAGTCCCTTTGTTGCTATAGAAACCACAGACATTATGGATCTATACACCGATCAGCCATAACATTATGAGCAATGAGAGGTGAAGTGAATAAGACTGATGATCTCCTCATCATGGCACCTGTTAGTGGGTGGGATATATTTGGCAGCAAGTGAACATTTTGTCCTCAAAGTTGATGTGTTAGAAGCAGGAAAAATGGGCAAGCGTAAGGATTTGAGCGAGTTTGACAAGGACCAAATTGTGATATCTAGACCACTGGATCAGAGCATCTCCAAAACTGCAGCTCTTGTGGGGTGTTCCCGGTCTGCAGTGGTCAGTATCTTATCAAAAGTATCCTTTAAGGCTACTTAATACTTAAAGGATTTGCTGCTAACATATTGGTGCCAGATACCGCAACACACCTTCAGGGATCAAGTGGAGTCCATGCCTCGATGGGTCAGGGCTGTTTTGGCATCAAAAGGGGAACCAACACGATATTAGACAGGTGGTCATAATGTTATGCCTGATCAGTGTAGTTAATATATGTAGATTATATATAACAAACACAATAATATTAAACACGAGCAGAACTATGTAATTATAATATTATAAAGTTGCTTCAAAACCTATTTCATTAAAGAGAATATGTTCATAAACATGGAAGAAAATGTATAACTACAACTGAAAAAATAAACAATGTCACTGCTGTTCTTTTGGGCCACAATATCCATAATATATGTTTGTCTGAATTTTCCTCTTTTGCTGTAAACTGTACAATTCTATTCCCCTGAACTCTAATACCTAGTACTCTAGTACTTTTTTTCATTGCAGCTGATGCAACAGGTGCTTTTCTCCTCCCATGTCACGAACTTGTAAGTCATCTCTGCTCGTCCATTTCTTGTTAAACAGTCCGGTTCAGGGCTTGGTTTAGCAGAAGCTGCTAATAGATCAGCATGAGAGAAAACTTGTAGAGAGCGCCAGCTTCATTAGTGTCCAGCAGGGCTGGAGTTGTGAGAGGTGCTTGTGTCCTTGGCTCCTGCCGACAGAAGGTCCCCCATGGCGATGGAGAACTCATTTAGCTGATGCGTCTTTAATCGCCTTGGCCGTATGGAGACATGGCCTCTCTATTCGGAGAGAGAGCTCTCCTGGAGTACGTCCTCTGATTAAATGTGATGATTTAATTACGGCAAGCGTAAGCCAAGCATTCGTCACTGTAGTGCTTTGTTTACGGAGTTAATGTATGGGACGGCTTTATGAACCTGCGGCGCGAGTGGCTTGTTAGTATGAAGTAGCTTCCTGGCATGAAGCACTTTGTCGTGCTTTACAGGCATTGAATTTGAGTCTGTTTGCTAATCCAAAGGAAGTGTTTCATTTACGGCTTGTTTTATGAAGTATTAGCAAATAGTGCACAAATTATTTGATAGTAGCCCAGGTTTTGAAGCCAGAACTTTAGAATTCGCTGGAGTATTTAGTAAATTTCGACAATAAATGTGACTTTTAAAGAAAGAACCAGCTTGACTCGCACAACAGATGACCAACCACCGATCACTTCCTGCAAGCAAAACTCTTTAATCAAAGCGTTTCTTTTGTCAGTAAAAATTGCAGATTACTTCATGTTCAATTACTTCATGGAAAAAATTTATCCACTAAATAGATGTTTAATCATCAGTAAAATAAAATAAAACCAGTGGAACAGGTGTACACCGATCAGGCATAACATTATGAGCAGTGACAGGTGAAGTGAATAAGACTGAGTATCTCCTCATCATGGCACCTGTTAGTGGGTGGGATATATTAGGCAGCAAGTGAACATTTTGTCCTCAAAGTTGACGTGCTAGAAGCAGGAAAAATGGGCAAGTGTAAGGATTTGACCTAGGGCCAAATTGTGATGGCTAGACGACTGGATCAGAGCATCTCCAAAACTGCAGCTCTTGTGGGGTGTTCCCGGTCTGCAGTGGTCAGTATCTATCAAAAGTGGTCCAAGTAAGGATCAGTGGTGAACCGGCGACAGGGTCATGGACGGCCAAGGCTCATTGATGCACGTGGGGAGTGAAGGCTGGCCCGTGTGATCCGATCCAACAGACGAGCTACTGTTGCTCAGATTGCTGAAGAAGTTAATAGTTAAAAGTTTCAATGAGAAAATTGGGTCAAACTGGGCGAGAAAATACACTGTATAAATTGTGACACAGCCAAAACACTCATGATAATGGCTAATTATCATATATCTAAACACTAATGCATGTATTAATTGCTTTAATTAGCGAAGCAGTTAAATGAAAAAACAATGTCAGGGCTTTTTAATAATGCATAAACCTTTAGCAAATGTTTATGTAAATTCCCCTGTGTTCTGTTTCACTTAATCCAATGCTTGTAATTAAATTGCAACGTTGTGTGTTCGACTATGTAATGATTCATAGTTTCTCCATGAAGTTATTAATTTCATCTTTTATCCTTCCGAGTGAGGCAACAGGGTGGTTCGTTTTCCAGGTAGGTGGAAAACATCTGGTATTAATCTAAAGTTGATGAATTTGATTGAAAAATAAAAACCTTGCACAAGGTTAATTGGTTGTTTAAAATGTAAAATACTAATTATTGTAATAATGCAGATTAATTTAGGTGTGTGCTATTTATTTTTTTTCCAGCCCTAATAAACCCTGTTTGATATCTGTTTGACCTTAAGGTCTGCATTTAAAGCTGATTTTACAATGTGGATGCAAAATAAAGGTCGCTACAAATGAATAGACCCATTTTGAATGGATTCATTTTTGTTCCGCGGATTTCACGGCCATTATTGACCTTTATGGGGGTGGTGGGGGGAGGGGGGGTGAAAGAGGGGGAAGTTTTATTTCTAACCTTATGAAGAGACAGTGTACAGCATGTGATGATAAGGTCATCTACCTCATCATCACAAGCACTTAAATTAAATCAATTAATGTGATAAAACAGATTCTGATTTCGCAGATACTGATGAAAGATTGAAATGCATTGGAAATATATAAAGGTGTAACGCTTTGTGAAGGTGAGTTTTCTACTGTTCCACAGGAAGTGGATTTATGGTTATGTACTGTTGGCCTTAAAGGTCAGTATACGACGCTACCGTGTTTTTCAGCCTGGATGTTTATTTTCCATACAATAAGGAGTTAAGATTAGCTTTCCTTGCACAATATTCATTATTTAAGATTGAATATGAATCTTCTTGGCTTATCATCGAAATTTAAGAGAAGCCCAGCTCTGGTTTTGTAAGTCGTAATCCAGCCCAGATTGCAAAACTTCTGTCGTAGTGTTTATCAAATAATTTGAGAAGAAAATTTCCCTTAATAGAACAAAAACAATACTAGCAAGAAGGGTCAAATGTAAAATCTAGCATAAATTAGCATAAACCCTAACAGACTAAACTAGCCAGTATCTTAGTGTATACTTTTTTAATGCACTATTTAGCTATATAAAAATACTTAACAGCTATATAACAGCTAACACTACTATACTATAATTCTAAGATACTATAATAGCTAATACTACTATCACTAAACATCTTCTGTATTTAAAATGAGAATGTCTTGTCTACGCCCCAATCAAGCTTTGCTGAAAATGGCATGTAGCTATAAGAATAACTAGCATAGAAGAAGTTGCTTTCGGCTGCTCCCTGTTCGGGGTCGCCACAGCGGACCAACTGGTCCGCACAACAACTTGGCAAATGTTTTACACCGGATGCCCTTCCTGACGCAACCCTCCCATTTTTCCGGGTTTGGGACCGGCACTGCATCCAGTGGCTGGGGTTGGGACATTGGCTGGAATCGAACCCGGGCCTTCCGCATGATAGGCGAGAAACCTACCACTGAGCCACCAATGCCTCCTTATAAGTATAGCTAGCATACGATTCAGTAATACTATCTAGGAAAGTTGTTTGCGAGCAGTCATGTCGGTTCTCTGTAAGTAAATAACATCAATAGACAAAAAAGAACCCTCCCCTTGAATTAATAACGTTGCCAGTCCAGTAAAATAAGATAAATTCCTTGTAATAATTTCGGTTAATTTAAGTGCAGTCCTCCAGTGACTCAGTGCAAGTCAGCTAGAGTTTGTGGCTTAATTTAACATTTCACCTGAAGTTTTCTTTGGGTTTGAGGTTCAGCGATTTCCAGTCAAAGTGTTCCATCATACTAGTCACACTCAGGTTCAGGACACGCAGTGCTGTATTCACACTATAACTAATCACACTGTACTGGATTCTGAACAGATATGGGAATTGAGCAGCTTGGCCCATAACCTTTATTGTCACTTCTACCACAAAGTCTCTACTTGGAAATTAATCCACAGTAATAGGCCACAACAGTGCACCATTCCACTGAAAGTGACACTCTGGTGATTAAGTACCAGAAAAACAAGCTTAAGCAAGGCGCAGCTTTCTCATTCAGTGGCGCCTGAGATTAAGCTTTACATCACAGCTGTCCAGCTCCAACTTGAACTCTTCCTGGACGTCGGCTCTGTTTCCAACTCAATCCGTAGTGCATCAATCCCCATTACTTCCTAATGATCAGCCTTATAGAGCGCTGTCACCTGCGCGCCCATTTTCATCAGTGTCGCCAGCGAAATGGTGCTTCGGCTCCCATTAACCCACGCCTGGCCCAGTCGCGCTCCTCACTAGAAGACAAACAAAAGAAGCTGATGATGCTGGTGCTCGCCTTTGCGACAGCACTATTTATAATGATTAATGAGCCCATGGTTTTTGTTGATTACGCCGCTGCCAGGTCTCGATACTTGTTTCAATTAAGCGTTCTGAAGGTCGCTAAACCACGTCTCGCACCCCTGCACGCGCATAATCCATTCCCATTAGCGATGATACAGTAAGGAGTCATGGCTTTACCAGCTTCAAGGAGGCTAGCCATGATGAGGTCTATATCACATTCATTTAGAAGCGATGACTGACTGACCTCCTGTTTCTCCCAGGGGACTCAGCGCAGAGCTCACAATGAGCGTGTTATTATTTGTCTAAGTGTGGATGGACTAATGTTTATGTGCCATGAATCTGATCAGGGAAACACCTCCTACCGCATGCTGAGGTTGGTCAGACATTGTTGTTGACAGCACCGGAAGCCTCTTGTCATTCTCAATCAGGCCATGTTTGTACAAAAATCTAGTCTACAGGGAAAGTGAACTTCTGGGTGTACCTTTGTTTTATTTCAAGGCAGCATCAATAGTACGGATCTGGATTACTAATGGAAGATTGTAAAGATGCCAATGTTTGGTCTCACCTTTTCACTCAGTTGTAAGCTGATCTGAATAAAAGCATCTGCCAAAAGTATAAATAAAAGCAGGCTTTGGTGTTATTTGCTTCTCTTGAATCCTGGGGACACACTTCTGGTTAAGGTTTCAAGAGTAAGGGAGATATTTTTCCATCAGTAGCGACTACATTGTACCTCTTAATTCAGTGAAGTAACATCTTGAAGTAGCAATGTTAAAAAATTAGCCTGGCTTCTTAACCCAAGGAGAAACCATTTGCAAGTCACTACGTCTACCACTTCTCTTCTTGCTAATAAGATTGCATCTTGGTACAGTGATCCAAGATGAGTATCTTTCTCAACCATGACAAAACATTAATCCAGAATCTCAAATATTAAACTACTTCTCTGGCCTCTATTTTCAGGAAGAGCCAGCTTCATATCTTTCCTCTAACTAGGCACTTTTCCCAAAGCTCAATTTTCTTTGATGGCAGCTACTTCTTATAAAATGACTCTCTCCAAGGCTGTGTGTCAGTGCTGAGCGTTTATGTTGACAGGCCTCATGCTCTCCACTTTGATTCATTCGGCTATGATGAGATTCGAGAGGTTTTTAGTTCCCATTCCAACATTTCAACCATGCTGGGTAAGATGAGTTATGACATTCATAATCTGAGTTTGTTTCAATATAAATAAAAAGGCATCTAAATTCCCATGCCTGGACAGGTTTTTATCATTTTCCTTATTTTCACATTTTGTTTCAAAAAATGCTGGTTATACTGGTCAAATTGTAACCAATGGAGTCTAGGGGAAGTCAGTGAGCCAGAAGCATCCAAGTCAAATCCACTCCGTAAATAAGGAATCTAAAGCAAATGTGTAAAATAGTGGGACACAAAAGTCTTCATAGTTTAGCCAAATGCTATTGTTTAAGGTGAGTGCGGAAAAAAGTAGTTGTTTATAAATGTTTTGGGTAACAGTCAGGCTTTTTAAAATTCTAAAGCTAGCAAACCTCAAATATTTGTGAACTGTGGTGTGTTTAAGAGAGTAACGAAACTTGGCTTACCTGTCAAAAATGGCTTTCTTGTCAGTTAGCTAGCTAGCTATGATATACAGTAAGTAATAGTATGGATGTTTTCAACATTAGAAACAATGCAGCTAGTTTACGCTAGATCAGGATTCATCCTCAGATATACTACGGAAACTCCAAATCTGTGCGTTACTGAAATCAAATCAATAAATTGTTTTTGAAAATTCAATCCTGTTCACAACAATCAGGCTTTGAAAATGAAATGATGAAGCTGTCTAACTAGCTATCAATAGATTTTGCTAGTTATCTAAGTAGCAGCTATGTTAGGTGACTAAAAGCAACCTTTGGAAAGTGTCAGGCTGTGGAAATAGAATTATAATGCGATCAAGCTAAAAGTTGTTGAATTGTTCAGTGGTAATATCTATAAGTAGGTAAAACATGATAGCTTATATTGCTAATATGCTAGTTAGATTGCTAGAAACCTCTGTCATTCTGTGAATGAAAGTTAAAGATGTGTTCAGCATCAAATGAATAGTTGCTGCTAGTTCAGGCTCTATCCTCAGGTGAGGTATAAAGAAAGCTAAAAGCTGTGACAGATAAATAATGAAATAGAAACTGAAATGTTTGTTTATTTGTTGTGTTTTTAGTGGATCAATTTTGCTTTGAAAATAAATTTATGAAGCTGTCAAGCTATCAAAGGATTATTGTAAATATGAAAACTTGCTAATTGGCTAGCCACTATCTATCCTCAGGTGGGGTAAATAGATCTTAAAGCTGTGGCAGATGGAAGAATGAATTAGAAAATAAAATAAAATAAAAAGTTCATTAATTGTGTTTTACAATCAGGCATTAAAAAAGAATTACACAGTTTAAGCTAGCTTGCTAATTTTTTGAGCAGATACCTGACTAAAAAAATGATCATATTGTTATTTTTCTTTGATTAGCAAAGCACAATTCCAGACTAAAATTATTGACCCACAAACAGAGCAGTGGTTGTCCACCTTCACACTGAGATAAAGAGGACAGGCTTCTCCTTCACGCTAATTTATTTAACTCTAAAGGTTAAGATTTGAATGTGGATCAGTGTCAT
Organism: Hemibagrus guttatus; assembly: GCA_033459395.1. Taxonomy (NCBI): domain Eukaryota; kingdom Metazoa; phylum Chordata; class Actinopteri; order Siluriformes; family Bagridae; genus Hemibagrus; species Hemibagrus guttatus. The sequence continues at coordinate 12,474,892 of JAUCMX010000025.1, read as the reverse complement.
CTATTCCTGTGGGTCTTGCTATATCTACTCCCCAAGTGACTGTGTGGAAGTCTTTATTCACGTCCACTTCACTCCTTGAATGAAGGTTATTTGCCAGCTGAAGGAGCCTTCTAGTTTGTGTGTGATGGATGTTACGTGGGGTGAACGCACTGGGGGCTCAGGTGTGTGTGTGTGTGTGTGTGTGTGTGTGAGAGAGAGAGAGAGAGAGAGAGAGAGAGAGAGAGAGAGAGAGTGCTCACAGGAATGAAAAAGAGCGATAGAGGGAAGATGCTCTATGATCTGTGAAGAACCCGCGTGCAAGAGAGAGAGCACCTGAGAGCAAGTCCGGTACTTATGGAGCAAATCCATCAAAATCAGCATGCTGTTAAGCATTAGCAAATAGCCCTCGACCTCTCTCCACCTCTGAACAAAAAAAAAACAAAAAAAAATCAAACCACCGCTGAGGTCACAAGAGTTACCTGAAGTGTATTTTAATTATTATTTTTTTTAAAGAAGTGAATAAATGCTAATAAATAGTAGTAGAGTAGCAAATTAGGGTTTGTGATATAACCTTGAACTGGTTTTAGTGCTCATTTGAGATGCTTCATAAGCTAGCTAGCATGAGGCCCCAACACACTGTACTGATCGTTTTTCCACTGAGGAGAAATGGACTGTTTGTTTCGAAAATGTTCTCTGAATGATTTTGGACAAATTTGTGGCCTGCATCCTTTACGTCTTCTTCATTGTAGGCAATAATTCTGGTCACTTTTTTAAAGTACTGTGTTTACATTTACTAAGTGCATTGTTTGGCTCTTTGCTACAGTTATTTATGTAGGAAGCTTATGATAATATTCTAGTTACCTAGCAAGCTATGTAGCCAGCTGTATTGTTCTCTCTCTTTATATATACGTATATATATATGTACAGTCATGTGAAAAAATTAGGACACCCCATTGAATATTCAGTTTCTGATCTTGTTTTCATTTGTACCTGTAGATGAAAGTGATGTAATTGCATATAAACAACAAAATATCACTTTGTTTTCATTTATTAAACAAAAGAAATCAACAACAATGAGTATTTCACCTGAGGAAAAAGTTAGTACACTCTAGTATGCCCTAATAGCTAGTGTTTCCCCCATTGGCTGAAATAACCTCAGTGACATGTTTTTTATAGCCATCTACCAGCTTCTGACATTGACTGGAAGAAAATTTCCCCCACTCCTCAATGCAGCATTCTTTCAGCTGTGTGATGTTTTGGGGGTTCCTCACCCCACAGGATCTCAATAGGATTTAGATCTGGGCTTTGACTCGGCCGTTCCAGAATTCTCCATTTTTTTTTACTTTTCAGCCAGTCCTTGGTGGATTTACTTGTATGTTTTGGGTCATTTAGGCTCAGTTCTGCTTTAGCTTCAGTTTTTTGACAGATGGTCCTCAAGCACCTTCTGATACAATGTAGAATTCATAATGGATTCTATGATGGTGAGCTGGCCAGGTCCTGCTGCAGCAAAGCATCCCCAAACCATAACACTTCCACCTCCATGGTTCACAGCTGGTATGAGGTTCATTTGCTGAAATGCTGTATTTGGTTTACGCCAAGCATGCCCTGTTATGGTGTCCAAATAATTCAATTTTAGACTCATCTGTCCCAAGCACATTATTACATAAGTCTTGTTTCTTGTTTCTCTGCATTCTTTGGGAAACTTCATGCCCTCATGCTTTTTTAGATAGCAAAGGTTTCCTTCTTACCCACCTCCCATAATAATTAAAGTTGTGTAGTCTCTTTCTGATTGTAGATTCATGCACTTTGGCATAAACTGTAGCAAAAGCTTGCTGTAGGTCCCATGATGATATTTTACGGTTTTTGGAGACTTTAAGCATCTCGTGGTCTGCTCTCGGGGTGAATTTGCTTGGCCATGTGGGCAGTTGCTTTAAATGTTCTCCACTTGTAAATGATTTTCTGGACAGTGGAATGGCTGATTACAAATTTTTGAGATCTTTTTCAAAAGACTTTTGAGATCTTTTTATATCCCTTACCAGACTCATAAGCATCAACAATCTTCATTCTAAAGGCCTCAGAGAGCTCTTTGGATCTCACCATGGTGATACCGCTCACTTCAACAATTAAGAGCAAACCAAGCTAAATGTCTGAGGTTTAAATAAGGCAAGCCGCCTTCAAAATGCTCTGTAACAATGTTCTAATCATTTGCACCCGAAGTGATACACCTGTAGGTTTTATCCATTTTAAGTACTAATAAATGTGGGGGTGTCCTTACTTTTTCACATGACTGTACATATATATATATATATATATATATATATATATATATATATATATATATATATATATATATATATATATATAATTAGTAGTAGTAGTAGTAATAATATAATAATAATAATAATAATAATAATAATAATAATAAATAAGCTCTTGATTTTCTTTTTTTCTCCAATAACAATAGTTGCCATTAATTTGGGAATTGTTCTTCACAACTGTTCTTCATTTCTCTCTTCCTTTCAGGAATTTCATCTTTCCATACATAATTAACTGAATTTGATTTGGAAATGTACTTGATTTCTGTAGCAGACTTTTATTATATGCAAATCAGCCACCTTCTGTTACTAAGATTAATTCTGGCCAGTTATTAAAAGAAGTTAAATAATGCTTGTTTAGGTGATTGGGGATGAAAACCAGGAGAAAATGTAGTGTTATTTAAGAAGTGTTTCCAAGATCGAGCTCATCTTTACCACACTCATGGGTTAATCATCTCTCCTTAGAGGTGTGGGAGGTGTACAGGATGAAGCGTTGTGAGGTCCAGCACAAGGACAAGTCTGATTACATCATTTTCTTTATTATAGAATATTTCTTTGATGAGTCTTGTATAACATAATTATTTCACTGATCAATTAAAGAACTAAGCATATTTCTTTTCTGCATTTACTCTGATGAGTTCCTGAAACACTTAAACTAGCCCTTACTGAGGATGGGTTCCCTTCTGAGTTTTCTTCAAGGTTTCTTCCTCATATCATCTCAGGGAGTTTTTCCTTGCCACTGCTGCCTCAGGCTTGACCATTAGGGATAAATAGTAACTTAACTTTAAACTTTATCATTTTTTTCTAGACTTCTGTAAAGTTGCTTTGAGACAATGTCCATTGTTAAAAGTGCTATACATTCAATCATTGTCTACCGCTTATCTGATCTATTCTCGGGTCACGGGGAGCCTGTGCCTATCTCAGGTGTCATTGGGCATCAAGGCAGGATACACCCTGGACGGAGTGCCAACCCATCGCAGGGCACACACACACTCTCATTCACTCACGCAATCACACACACCGGACAATTTAGAGATGCCAATCAACCTACAATGCATGTCTTTGGACTGGGGGAGGAAACCGGAGTACCCGGAGGAAACCCCCGAGGCACGAGGAGAACATGCAAACTCCACACACACACGGCGGAGGTGGGAATCGAACCCCCAACCCTGGCGGTGTGAGGCAAACGTGCTAACCACTAAACCACTGTGCCCCCCCAAGTGCTATACAAATAAATTTAATTCAATTTAATTTTCCCCTGTTTGTATTATGAATTAAAAAAAGTGCTATATTTCCATCCATAAAGGGTTTTATGTTGATTGTATCTTAAGTCTGTAACCTACTAAACCAGTGTTAATGTATTCAGATATATAATGATAGAGACTTCAAAGCACTTTTGTATGTCACTCTGGATAAGGGTGTCTGCCAAGTGCCAGAAAAGTAAATGATAACTACATCAGGAGTAACAGTTTATTACATGATTTCTTAGAGAAACCTGAAATCTTCACATATAAAGCTCTTCTCACTGTCCAGAGTGTATTGTGCTTGTGTCATAAACAATTTTTTCTAGCCTGTCATATACTGTATAATGCACGCTCTAGAAAGCCACTATTCAATTGTATAAATGACTTTAAGGATTTAAGGAGAGGTTTAAGTACTGGGATTGAGAGCTAACAAATGAATTGGATTCCATGGTACTGTGTGTGTTATGGCTCACTCTGTGCTCTGGGGTACGCAGAAAGACAGGTTCCCATTTTTTCAAGTTATGTTACACAGATAATGAGTAAAGGCTGGAACAGTTTTAGTTCAGGGAAATAGGGAAAAAATACATGTACCAGTTTTTTAAAATAAAAACATTATATAATCTGTAGAAGAAAAAAAAAAAGAGAAAATTTTTTTTAATTTTAAAATAAATTTAATTACTATTAAATATATATATATATATACACACACAATTTCCTTGCATTTTCTATATTTCTGTATAAATGATAAAATATTTATTAATAAATGTATTCTTTTTTATTAATAAAAAAATAGTCTATTTTAAAAAATATTTATATTATGCATTATATTGTGTATAATAATATTGGAATATGTTTCAATAATTTATAAGCATTTCTTAATTACATTTCATTGAAATGGACTATTCTTACACATAATTTTATCATTAGTAATTTTACACAGTCATTAATTTTTACTCAGGAGTTATACTCACAGTACACATCGAAAATTTACCATCAAAGATCAGTCTCTTACGCACTCCTACCATTCCAATTCCACATCGTTTGCGTAAAAGAAAATACATGCTTTTCAATCTGGTGAAGGACACATTTAAATCAGACCACGCCAAAAATCACATCCATCCTGCCGAGATGATACAGTGCTGACGTTTCGTCAGAGGTGAGTTATGGCACTGAGCATCAGTGACCGCGGCAAATTCCATCCTCCCCTGAAGGACCTTTGTGGAAATGGCACGATTAATCCATCAGAAGAGGTGTGCGCATGGCAAGGAGAATTAAATTACCACGGACTCATATTTATCAAGATTATCATATTTATCAAGCGAGAACGCTGGTTCAGGATCAGCTCCCTGCTGTATATGTGATTGTCTCGATCATGATGTGAAGTGTGACAGCTGATCTTAGGCCAGGTTCTTGATTCAGAAAGGTCCTCTATATGACCCATTCAATGCAAATAACATTTTAAGGTGTGTTGGATTTTGGATGGATGATGCATTTTATTTTACCCCTTCTATTTCATATTTATTAGAGAAATTAATGGAAGGACATATCACCTTAGAGCTAAAATTGAAAGCCTGATTTGCCTCAAACTCTGTAGTGATGTGATGTAAGGAGGTTGTAGGTGTACACGTGTCATTCTCTTTTAGTAGAGGTGTATCGATCGGAATTTTGCTGTGATCAAGTCTGTAAAGATTAGTACTTGTGCAGTGCAAAGTAAGTTTATGTACACACACACACACACACACACACACACACACACACACACACACACACGCATCTCTCTCTATTAGTCACTCTGTTGCTTGTATTGCCCATTTATCAGGCACTTAAGAATCAGATAGCATGTTTCTCTCTCCCTCTGTCTCTCTTCCTGTCTATCCCGTATAGTCTCATTGATCGAGGATCATTCACAGGCGCTAAATGTACATTATAACAAATGTTCTCTTTGCATTACAATGGAGCGAAGCGCGGTCGATGTGGAGGTCAGGGAATAGAGTTCAGCTACAGCACCTAAAGGGAAGTGAATGAAACGATGCTGCAGCCATGTCGGTGCAGCGAATAAGAGCTCTACAGATATTATGTCAGGAAGAAATAGTTTGTCATAAAAAAAATTTATGCCAATTTCTGCTTACTCCCAAATATTAATGATTAGCTGGGGTAGAGGTTCCAAACCCTGGTGCTTGAGAAATCTCTCTCCTGAACATTTTAGTGTTTTGAATCAGGAAGGGCTGTTAATTAATTGATTAGTTGGATTAGATGTGTTAGGAATAGGAAAATACTAACATTAAGATAATACTGGACCACGGCTTACAACATTTGTGCTCAGGCACGATTAATGTCTGAAGTTTCTGTCTTAAAACAAGGATAAACAAGTGTTTGAATTTCATTTTTTTTAATTCCCCCCTAATTTCCTCCCCAATTTGGTAATTTCCTCCAACTATCCAGCTTTACATACCATACCACACCTACAGCTGGGGGGATAAAGGCTCAGAGATGCTTTCTCCAAAACAAAAGAGCTATACATTTATAAATTTCTGATGTAAAGTATGTGGACATCTGACCATCACAGCCTTATGTGAGTTTTCTCCAAAATGTTGCCACAAAGTTTTAAGCACAAAATTGTCTAAAATGTCCTTCTGTGCTTTAGCTTTAAGATTTCCCTTCACTAGAGTTAAGAGGCCCAAACCTGTTCCAGCATGACAATAGCCCTGAACACTTGATTTGCCAAGGTTGGTGTTGAAGAACTCGAGTGTCCTGTGCAGAGCCCTGACTACGATTCAACTCCACTGAACACTTTTGGGATAAACTGAAGCATAGGCTGATCCCCAGACAATCTTCACAATCTCCAGCTTCCTCCCAATGTCCAAAGGAAACAGGTGGATCGGCTAAACTAAAATGATCCCTAGGTATGAAGGATTGTATGTGTGTGTGTGTGTGTGCGTGTGATATGGTCTGATGTACCATGATGAACCCTGACCAGGAATATTTAAGCTATTTAAGATGAATGAATGAAGGATAAACTTCCAGATTTGTTGTACAAGCTTTTGAAGTCCATCCCTTCCACAGACCTCCATCTGAGAGGATGCTTTAATATCAGTGGCCACAGTACATGTTCAATGATCAAATTAAAACACGTTAAGCTCTCAGACTATCATTTATCTACAGTCAGTTCTCAAGGCCATTACATGATCTGGCAGCTCTTGAGTATTAAGGCTACAAAAATAAATAGCCATCAGACGACATGGTGTGCGAGACCACACACAAGCCTAAGTCTTGTTTATTTCCCCCTGTTGTTTCATGAGCAAATTGTAGCACTTTAACAGACGCCGACGCTGACAGCAGCAAAAAGTGTTGTAAAATGTCACGGCGACGCTAAATCCAGGCGACAGGTCTTAAGTGGCGCAGAAATTGGGGACACAAGAGACTTTGTGATAATTGTATTGGATGTCACGGGCCTGGGTGTGTGGTGGGGTTTGACAGTATTAATTTAGATGAATGCCTTCTTCCAACAGAGATACTGTTCATAATGTCTGGGGGATGAAATGGCGTAGAGGAAGAATGTTATTCATTATCAAATATTATGAAAAGATTAACCGACAATGCCTGTGTGTTCTCTTGTAGTAAGGATCAATCCGTTGAGTTTCCATTCATACACTGTCACAAAAAAGAACCTTCGCTCGGCACTGATGTGGTATACCTCAAGGGGAATGCCTTTGGTCCCTTTTCTTTGTAACTTTAACCTGGGAAAGTGAATGCAGTGTTTCTTTAAGATACATAATATCCAGAGGGACCTTAAAGACCACAGATTTACACATGATTCGTTTTAAAGGTACGATTTGTACGCTTGTTACATGCTGATTTTCATCTTCTGTTTCATTTTTTGTTGTTGGGTCGAGAAATCTTGGCTTACATCACGGCTTAACAAAAACAGACACCAGACAAAATAGATTACAGGCAATGAAATCAACTATAAAAAAGATTAGTCACGGTCACAGATAGAATTTTTCAGCTGTCTTCTACTGTGTAGTTTGGGTGAGTCTGTTCTCGCTGTACCCTCAGCTTACTGTTCTTGGCTGAGAGGAGTGGAACTTGATATGGTTTTCTGCTATTGTAGCTCATCCAAAGTCATCAAAGTTTGACATTTTGTGCGTTTCTGAGATGCTTTTCTGTTCGGTTTTATAAAGTGGTTACCATTTTTTCCCCATTGGTTATCTGATCTATTCTCGGGTCATGGGGAGCCTGTGCCTATCCCAGGCGACATACACCCTGGATGGAGTGCCAACCCACCGCAGGGCACACTCATTCACTCACACACTACGGGCAATTTAGAGACTCCAATCAGCCTAGAAGCATGTCTTTGGACTGTGGGTGGAAACCGGAGCACCCAGAGGAAACCCACCAAGCATGGGGGAGAACATGCAAACTCCACACACACAGTGAACAGGACTCAAACCCAGGACGCTGGAGGTGTGAGGCTAACCACTAAGCCCCCGTGCCACCCTAAAGTGGTTACCATTTACTAATTATTCATCACATGAGTTACCTGCCTGAATCTTTCTCAAAAGTAAAGTATTTTTACCTGCAGAACTTCTGCTCACTGGATGCCTTCTTTTGTTCAACATCTTATCATTTTATGTAAACTTCTAAGAAAGTTTTGGATGTAAAAAAAAAAAAAATCCCTAGAGGTCATTCATTCATTCATTGTCTACCGCTTATCTGAACTATTCTTGGGTCACAGGGAGCCTGTGCCTAGCTCAGGCATCATTGGGCATCAAGGCAGGATACACCCTGGACGGAGTGCCAACCCATCGCAGGGCACACACACAACTGACAATTTAGAGATGCCAATCAACCTACAATGCATGTCTTTGGACCGGGGGAGGAAACCCAAGGCACGGGGAGAACATGCAAACGCCACACACGGCGGAGGCGGGAATCGAACCCCCAACCCTGGAGGTGCGAGGCAAATGTGCTAACCACTAAGCCACTGTGCCCTCCCACACTAGAGGTCATTACTTTCTAAAATACTGCAACCAGTCCCTCAGACTCAACCATGGCACTGTTAAAGTCACTGAGTTTGCTGTGAACATTAACTGAAGCTCTAAGATTTTCTGCATTGTGTTGCTGCTACATGATTGACTGACTGTGTATGTGTGTAAGTGCTCTTAATAAAGCGGGTGACAAGTGTATGTGTATAAATGTTGACGTTTGAAGAAGTGATGCTTAGTCTGTGTAAAATTCCCCCCGAAAGAGTGTAAGGTTTTAGATGTGTGTGTGTTTTGAATGTGATTAAGTGACTATGAATAATCCGACACTTATGAATGTGTTTATTGAAAGATTGATCAAACTTTGTCAAACTGTCAAAGTTTGAAGGCCATGAAAATCATGTTCGTCACAATTTGAAAAGAAAAGCTGAATCTTTCATCAAAAGCACAGGTCTGGCAACCAATATTGAGTTCAGACTGCTGTTTTTATAATGATATGAGATCAGTCTCTTGCACATTTTTGCACAAAACTGAAGCCTTAATTTCTACATTTTCTATATGTAAGATTGTTCTAAATTCTTGTCCTTAATTTAATTTTTTGTTTGGTTTCCTGACTTACTTTGCTCCTTTTTTCCTCATCACATTAGGTTTATGATTGTAATTGTGTAATAATATTGCTTTAAAAATATTCTTTAAATATCACGGGTCCTTCCAAATAAAAGGTCTTAATAAAAATCTTATTACAGTTCTGTATACGTCTTGTATACGACAATGGATGCTCTTCTGAGCCAATCTACTTATAATAAAATACAATATATCCAATCAGTTATTAGAAATATAAATTTGCAAACCGGAATGCAGAATATTGACATCTTTGGAGAAAGGTGTAGAAGGTTCAGTGGTCCATGATGAGTGCAAATAAGAATTAAAATAATGATTCTGATTATTTTCCTCATAGTCTTCATTAAAGGTCTTCCCAATAGGTGGCAGTATAAACACCTGTGTGTGTGTGTGTGTGTGTGTGTGTGTGTGTGTGTGTGTGGAGTTTGCATGTTCTTCCCGTGCCTTGGGGGTTTCCTCCGGGTACTCCGGTTTCTTCCCCCAGTCCAAAGACATGCATTGTAGGTTGATTGGCATCTCTAAATTGTCCGTAGTGTGTGATTGCGTGAGTGAATGAGAGTGTGTGTGTGTGCCCTGCGATGGGTTGGCACTCCGTCCAGGGTGTATCCTGCCTTGATGCCCAATGACGCCTGAGATAGGCACAGGCTCCCCGTGACCCGAGAATAGATCGGATAAGCGGTAGACAATGAATGAATGAATGTAGTAAAACTAACAAAGGTGTGTGTGTGTGTGTGTGCATGCTAGTGTAACAGAACACACCAGAAAAATGCAATTAGTCCCGTGATTAATGTTATTACCACTTAATAACATTTGCGCGCATTTTCTCCACCTCTTAATTAAAAACACTGTTTAAACCCATGTTTGCTTTCCAATCTCTCCTTCTCATTTTATAAAGTTCATCAATTAGATTTGATACCTCCATAAGGGGATGATGTATAATTGCCTTAATCATTTCTTATTCAAATTTCCACCCTGCTTTCTAAAGCATATCCATTTTGCTAATACCGTGTAATTAAAACATGTCATTGCACTACAAGGCTTGAGCTGTACCCTATTAATGACCGTGAAAATTGTTTTAATTAAATAGCCAATTATAGTAAAGTCCAGACTATGAGGACTGACATTTAAATGAGCTTTAATTTAAATGGCCTTCAGTATTTCTTCATCAGAAGTTTTCACACAGGGAATTAATCAAAGTGAACCGGTTTGCTCTCGCTGACACAAAGAACCGGGCTGCCATTACTTCTTCAACAAAACTTAGGAAGTAAATACCAAAAGGCTCCCACTGCATACAGTCTGGAATAACAGCTATGTAGTGCAGTGTGCTGTATGTTGATTTGGGATTCAGCCATGTAGTGATTGATCCAAAACTTCATCTTCACCCATATCTTCATCTCTGAACACTTTTGTTTCACTTAGATTGAATACGAAAGTAGTTTACTGAGGTCTGGACCAATCTTCAATGCATATTAATATTTCATCAGTGTAGCTGGATCTACAACACCAAGTGAATCAAGAAGTCATTAGTCTGCTTCACACAAAATATTTTGTATCTAAGTTAAGTTGTCTTTATTTGTCACATATACATTACTGCACAGTGAAATTCTTTCTTCTCATATCCCATCCTTAGGGATTGGGGTCAGCCATGATGCAGCACCCCTGGAGCAGGGTGGGGGCTTTGCTCAAGGGCCCAATGGTGGCAGCTCGGCGGTGCTGGGGCTTAAACCCCGATCTTACGGTCAATGACCCAGAGCTTTAACCACTTAAGCTACCACCACCCCATCATCTAAGTTACTTGTCCTTCATATTATTGCTTTAAGTGATGGCCTGTTTTGTTTCATTATACCAAAAGGCTTCTGAGGAAGAAAGCCGTCTTAGAATATTAACTACACTATATTGCATGTGCCTGTGCACATGACTGTGCACCAGTGCACAAAGCAAGGTCCATAAAGACCCATAAAGGGTGTGGAGGAACTTGACTGGCCTGCACAGAGTCCTGACATCAACCTGATAGAACACCTTTGGGATGAATTAGAGCGGAGACTGCGAGCCAGGCCTTCTCATCCAACATCAGTGTCTGACCTCACAAATGCGCTTCTAGAGGAATGGCCAAAAGAAGAGTTGAAGCTGTTATAGCTGCAAAGGGCGGGACAACTCCATATTACATTTATGTGCATGTAAAGGCAGACGTCCCAAAACGTATGATTATAACTTTATTATAACACACCATACCAGATGATTGCAATAAAGTCTTCTATCTATAACAGATTGTGATGATCAAGATCCTCTAATGGCAGACCTGTGATTACAGAAAATGGCTACCTCTTATACATAAGCATGTTTCATTTACATTTTGTCATTTCCACTTGTATATTTTGTAGCTGTCCCTTGGATTTTAGCAACATCCAATCCTGTCCTCCAATTATTGGCTTTCAGATGAGTATTCATTAGAACAGCAGGTACACTCTTTTTTTAATTTTAACCAAAAAATTTCTGACCAAAGATTTCTTTTGCAGGGATTTCTTTTTGGCCATACAATGTACATCTGCATTTAGTCACATTATTTTTTAAATCACATCAAAAAGTGCCATCACTAAAGAACTGTATTTATTGAAAAAGTAGATGTTTACATCAATTGAGAGATTGTACAAAAAAGTAAACATCACACTAAACATGTCTATAGAGCTCAAATAGTGTAAGTGTTGTATTTTTCCTCAAAACTTATATCCTTTATTTATTTACTTTTTCTAGATTTTGTGTATTTTCTTCTCCTCAGCCGTGCAGGCGTGCTGTTTACCATAGAAGTATGCAGTAAGGTAGTAGGCTGTGTGGTTTTGGACACAGCCTCTCCTACACTGCTTGGCTCCTCCCCTCGAGCGCCACAACGGGACAGAGACGAGCGGTCCGGGCGCACGCTGCCGTCAGTCCTGTGCGCTGCGCTCGCACCGTCACCGTTACGCACTGATCGATGCCGTGACTTCACATCATCATCGCCGCCGCCGCCGCGTTTCACTTTATAAATCAAAACGGACTTTATACCGCGTGTTCAGCAGTTTAATCCACTTTCCAGTTCTTTTTAATCCTAAAACACTTTTTTTTTTTCATTTAAAAAAAAAAAAGAAAGAAAAAAGTTAACTCTCAGAGATCATGGCCACTTCGGTTCCGTTGCTTCCATCAGCGCCGCTCGCACATCACGCTCCTCCTCCGCTTTCCATCTCCGCTTCGGCCGGTGGCGGCTCCTCCAGCCCGGCAAGCCTGTCTCCATCGCCGTCTTCACTCGCGCCCTCGGCGGCGTCGAGCCTGTTCCGCTCGGACCTGCTGCCTTCTGCGAGTCCGGCTCTCCCGGTGGGCAGCGCGCCGCACAAGCCCGCGTACGCAACGCCGTCTCCGGTGGAGAGCACGCCGCGCAACAACGAGTGTCGCCTGGTGGAGGTGCGCGGTGCGCGCCTCGCCTCGTTCAACGTGGACGGTCGAGAGCTCATCTGTCTCCCGCAGGCGTTTGACCTCTTCCTGAAGCACCTGGTCGGCGGCTTGCACACCGTGTACACCAAGCTCAAGCGGCTGGAGATCACCCCGGTGGTGTGCAACGTGGAGCAGGTGCGCGTGTTGCGCGGGCTCGGCGCGATCCAGCCCGGTGTGAACCGATGCAAGCTCATCTCACGCAGAGACTTCGAGGTGCTCTACAACGACTGCACCAACGCCGGGTGAGCAACACACTCGCTTTGGTTATTAACGGACACACGTTTGGGCATGCACAGAACGTGTTGTAAATAGTGTTTAGTTTGCAAAAACGTTTGTTTGCTTCTTTATTTTTATATTTTTTATTTATTTTGGAAATGTAGTCTGCATGACTCATATGAACTAACCTTAACGCGTATACAGGAGAACTTCAGGCTACATGACCTAATCTATAAAGTGGATATAAATGAGTTTACTCTTTCTCCCAAGCTTAGGCCTGGTGAAAAATCCTAACAATTCCCACGGCTCATAGTTTTCAACTAAGGTTAAAAGTAGGAACTGGGAAGGAGCTCGAAAAATAAAAGTTTTCTGGAAGTTATTAAGTCGTTTTTCAGTTTTTCTTACTTGCCTGTGAAATCCTTAAGGATTACTTTCACAAAGGTTCTCGGGACAAGTTTCCATTTTAAAGGATCGTCCATAATTTCAATCATTTCCTAATGAAACCTCATATCATTTGTGCAACTGTGAATAAAGATCCAACTCAATCAACCTGTTTGGTCCAAATACATGCTCCTTTTTCTTCTTTTTTTTTTTTTAACACTTTGAAAGCTTTTTGAAACTTTGATCATTTCTAAACTTGCATCCTGAGAGCACAGGACATTTATAGACAGTGTTTAATTGCTCTTTCACAGTGAAATCCTTTGTCATAGAACAATAAGAAGAGTTAATTTATCACTATGGTGTGTATGTATAATCAGCCAACTATGTGCACTTGTGTAAACTTGTAAACACAGAACAAACCTACAGGTCAGTGTGTGTTGGTGCTTTGTGGTATAAAGCAGTGTTGATAAGGCATCTACACGCCTCTTTGGATCTTTTATTGTGGGTCATATCCGTGTGATTGATAACACTAAGCCAGCTTTAGACCTGCTCTTGAATGGATTCCACTTTGCCGAGCTCGCTGCTCGCCATCTGTTCCTTGTCATGGCAGCTTCTTGTCATTTGTGCATGTGGTGGGAATTTGTGCAGTGCAGGTTGGTTTGTATCAGAACTTATAACTGATGAACAGCCACAAGCAGTATTTCAGACACTGTTAATAGCGCTGAAAGCCTCTATTCTCTCTCTCTCTCTCTCTCTCTCTCTCTCTCTCTCTCTCTCCCTCTCTCTCTCTCTGTGCGTGCGTGTGCTTGTGTGTGTGTTCATGATGAAGGGCGACTTGTCTATTTCCGCCTCAATCAGCTCTAATGCCTCAGTATTGATAACATGTCACGGCTTCATTCTGCTCGTCTCCTCTCCACTCAGCGCACACTGTTGTTCTTTGCACAGTGAGAGATGTTCTGTACTTATCTCTTCTTGGAAATGGGAAAAACAACAAAACATGACTAATTAAAGGTTTTGCCTCCACCCCTAAGCCTACCCAAGCCTATAATGTGAATACAGTGATAATAATAATTTCATTATAATAACAGACAGTAATTATCTCCCAGCATGCAGTTGTAATCCAGTTTACACTATATTAACACTGCTGTTTCGTTCATTTACAAATGTAATGAGTTCAGCCGTGGGATAGAAAGATTAGAGGTTCAGGGTTAGCAGGAGTGCGGTGAGGTGTACATGTGTGCAAGTTGTGCTTAGTCCTGATTTTGAAACTGGAAGAATGTTTCCCTCAGAAAGCTGACAAAACATCACTTTTCCCACCAGATCTTTGCTGAAATACTTCAATAGTTGATCACCAGAGCTGATTTCTAAAATGATTTACACTTTCTGTTTGGTGTGTCAATGCTTTTAAGACCATGAGTTAATAAGCAAAGTAATACAGGCCTTTTTTTTGTCTTTGAAAGACACTTACTGGTGCAATACTATCAATATATGTAAATATGCTCGATTTAGATCTAGATCAGTTTGTAAAATTTTTTAGATTTATTCCAGTCAGCTCTGTTGCCAAGTGTAGCTATATGGTGTAGTCTGTTTCCAGAATCCAGAGTAACAGCTAAGAGCCATAAATGTGATTAATGGGCTAGTTGCGAATGTTAGGGGTCCAGGCATCATAGAGACTACATTGCAGTTTCAGGTCCAAGCACTGGGATGCAAATGCATAGAACTGAATTGAATGATTTTTACTGTAAAAAAAAAAAAGGGAGTCAATAATGTAAAAAAAAAAAAAAAAGATAGATTTATTTGAACTTTATTATTGGTCTTAATAAGTACTTACTGAAAATCAGGGAAGTCAACTCAAGCCTATTACATTCGTCCTGGTCATCATTTGAAGTTATATAAATTGTAAAATAAACAACTGAAGTGTCATACTTCAGGATTTTAAATCGATAAACAACCGTATCTGAAGTTACATATCAGGAGTATGAACATGTTTCTCATTGCACCACTGATTTATAGCTCACAGAATATCAAACAACAATAATATCTTTAGTGTTGCATGAGTTTACCATCAATTTAGACTGTTGTTCCAGTCGCTTATCATAAATGGTCATAAAACCACTGCTGGTTTTCAGTGCTGCCTCAATACATGTCCTTGAAAAGGAAAGTTAAAGTTAATAAGCAGTCAGTAGGTGCAAAAATCACACGGCCATCATTTGGCATACAGTGTCATGGTTAAATAAGTAATATTAATAACTTATATTCACAAATATGGCTGAGATATGCAGGGTGTGTCTATTACAGTCTTAAAAAGCCCTCAGTTATGTGTACATATCTGAAAAAACAACAACAAAGTACATCAGAGTGTGTTAAAATACAGTATTCAGTTGTAAGCTATGCTTTTGTTTCTGAAATGTAAAAGATGAGTTGTCTGGAAATCTTTAAAAATCCATCCACACACTCATTCTTATTCATCATAGATGCACAGATTAGAGCTGCAGGAATGACATATAAACAAATCTGCGTCTGAATCATGAAACAACATGAAAACGACTGTCTCTTATTTACACGACATACACATACATCCTTCAAGATACAGTCAGATATCCAAGGAACGACATTAACCAAGAGGGAAGAAAATACATTTAAGTGAAAATGAATTAGAGGTGCTTGTGGTTAAGCTTGCTGAAAATAAAACATTTAATTTGTGTAAAAAAATAAAAATAAAAAAAGCTTAAAAGGTGTGCGCAATATTGAAAACGTGAAACAAATGAATAAAATGAAATAGAATAAAATTATAATGAGATAAAATATAATTCAGTTCATCTTAAAAACTAGTATGTAATAAATTAAATACAAAAAAACAAAACAAAAAAAAAAAAACAAGGAAAGGACAGCCCAAGAGGTTTTATTTTCTGCAATCTTTTAATTTTTCTGAAATTAATGGTTTCATGTAGGCGTATTTAGACAAATTCAGATTCAATTATTATTTGTCACATATACAACCATACATGGTATGACATGTCAATATGATATGAATATTTGAACTAAAAATAATCTAGATTTTATTTATGTATGTATATATATATATATATATATCTGAGTGTGAACTCCGGTGAATGCATCTGTGGGGTGCTGTTCAAACCGCTTTACATTTATATAATGGAAGCGACATCGAAATTAAATATGGAGAAAAACATATTTGAATGTAGTAAAGTGTCTGCCACTATTAATTTAACTTGTCACTCAGCTGCATTAGGGTGCTCACAAAGTGGAACAAAACCCATAAAATTAAACTGAGCTGATTAAAAGCCATTTGCCTTCATATGATAGAAATAACCAATCTCACCACGGTGTGTGTTATTTGTGTTTGTTGGTGTGATTTTGTGCAGCTCCTTTTTTGGTGAGGTGACTGAACTGGAATGTCTCAGCAAAAGTTTCACTCGTCATCCCACAAGCATTTGAATGTTTAGTGCGCCGTTTGGGACAGGGGCATGTCATTTCACTTAATCCAATACTAAAGAGAAGCTTTTGTTGAACAGCGCTGGAGAGAAGCCACCTATCTTCGGGGGGAGGAGGATGGTTTAATGACTGGCTCAGACTGTCTAGTTATCTTCATTCTCTCTCTCACTGCTCTTTGGTAGATGTTAAGTGACTGTGACACGAGTCATCAGGAGCAGACGAGAATGCCTGATAGAGTGAAATCACACCTCCCTGCTTCCTGCACATTCCGGTTACAGCTAAAACAGTCATGAGGAGAACTCGATTCTCCACAGAAAAATTAATTAACAGGGGCACGCTCGAAGTGTTTCTTTCTTCCCCCCTCTTATCCCTTCCTCTCCTTGTTGAATTGCGGCCTAATTGTATTAATATTTTTCTCCCCGGGAGGATGAAAAGATCATTTGACGACTGCAGCATTTCGAAATTTGTATCACCACTTTACGATTAAATTATGCAAATCAGCTCGTCTCCCCGGGCCCGGATTGGCTAATTAGGACGGATATGGGGCGAGGAGTTGTTCGGAAACGCGAGCCGAGTCTTGGCCAAACGAGCAGAAAATTGAAAACGGCCAGGCGGAAAATTTTAGAGGGTCTTTTTTTTTTTTTTGTGGCATGATTATTTAATCCTATCCTCGCTGTTTCAGTGTGCTTGTAGTCCCATTTTTAGTTTGCGTGGCTTAGGTGGCAAAATCACAGCTACCAGCTAAAACACGAGACGACAGCTGCAGAGACAGAGTCAGAAATTCATCTGTTTTTTCATCAAGAGGTGAAATTTGACCTTTACGATGGCATTTTTTCAAACCTTATAAAACGACAGAGCACAGCATGAGAGAAAAGCACCCAGCCACCCAGCCTTCACTTTTCTCATCACTCTTTTTCTCCCTGATTGTCTCACATCTTTGCAAACTGCTGTTTAGGCAACATTAAAGGAAGAAGACCTTAAATGAACACATTAATTTGGACAGCAACAATCTGACTGCCATGGAGAGAAGAAAGGCTGTTATTCCTATCCAGAGAGCACTGCAAATTATGCTGTCTGTATAAAGAGAGCTGTGGATTAACAAGGATTTGGAAATGACTCACTTTTGATTCATCTCGCATCGTTGGTAGTATCACAACAAACCTGCCATTTTTAATCAGTTATTGATCTATGTTTAGAAACTGCAATTAATTCTACATTTAGTACAGAAAAGCTAACAGGTAAAATGTGTAATGTAACTCTGATGATGAGCTTCTGACAATACCTTAGATAGTTACGGCACAAAGGATAGCTTCCAGCTAATTATTTTCTGTAGCACAGGGCACAATCACACACACTGACACACCCTTTCACACACTACAGACAATTTAGAGATGCTAGTCAGACTACAACACATGTCTTTGGACTGGGAGAGGAAACCAGAGAACCCAGAGGAAACCTCAAAGCACAGGAAGAACATGCAAACTCCACACACCCTCAGGGCGGAGGCGGGAATCGGACCTCCAATCCCAGAGGTGTGAGGCGAACATGCTAACCATTAAAACAAAATGATCTCCTAATTCAGTAGTAAATAAATAAAAACTCCATGTTGAAAGGTAGATTTAGAAAAAACTACACTAAAGAGACTAAAATGCATTCCAGCAGTTTCCTCATGTACTTATATACTGAGATAAAGTGTTTGTTTAGGAACCTACGGTTATTTTTTTACTCCTGCATTTAAAGCTTGTGTTCCTTTATCTATCACATCCTGAGGGATTTTTCAACAGTGAGTTCTTCTGCATTTGCACCAGCTCTCAGGAACAAAAGTGTGAGAGCAACTGATCCTAGACTTCTGTGTCATGGTAACGCAAGTGTGTGATGGCGACTCGAAAGTGACTCATATTGACTCAAGATGACACGCTGCTGCAGATCCCTTTAACATCATGTCATCCAAACCGTTCCCGAAATAGACCATAAAAGGAAAAGTACTTACAGGAAAATGCTGCAGTGATGTTAGGTGGGCTAATAAAAACATACAAATAGTCACACACACACACACACACACACACACACACACACACAAACACTCACATATGCTCAGTTTCTTTCTTGTAGTTACTTATTCACTCACCGACCCTCGTTAACTCTCTTGCTCCCTCATGCACACACGCGCACACACACACACACACACACACACACACACACACACACACAAACTCTCTCTCTCTCTCTCACACACACACACACTCTCTCTCTCTCTCTCTCACACACACACACACACACACACACTCTCTCTCTCACTCTCTCTCTCTCTCACACACACACACACACACTCTCTCTCTCTCTCTCTCTCTCTCTCTCTCACACACACACACTCTCTCTCTCTCTCTCTCTCTCTCTCTCTCTCTCTCTCTCTCACACACACACACACACACACACTCTCTCTCTCTCTCTCTCTCTCTCTCTCTCTCTCACACACACACACACACGCACACTCTCTCTCTCTCTCTCTCTCTCTTTTCTCTCTCTCTCTCTCTCTCACACACACACACACACACACACACACACACACAAAGACTTGTACTCACTCACACTCGCACCTTTGACCCACTAATATTACTGCCTAATGTGATGCTGTCCTCACTGCAGTCTTAACTATTATGCATTAAACCCAGGCAATTACCTCAGCGTCTGTGGTGGAAAGACACATCCTCATCACCTCATCCGCTGCTCCATCTCTCTACCTCTATCTGCGTGCATTTATCTAAACGCCCTTTGTGCTGACTCAGTGTGTCTCCAGTCATTTATCACGCTTATATTCTCACTCTTTCACACAGATCATGGATCGGCTCGACCCGACAAAACTGTTCTGTCGTTTGCCATAAAACCGACCACTCAGCTGATCTCAGATCAGGTTTTTATAATGCATAATGTATTCCTTTAAAATGGTGTTTATTTTAGAACAGCTGGTTTAATGTATAGAGATACACATTAAACCAGTGCCAGGAGACACAATTGTTCAAACTGGAAAGAAAATTTCAAAGGGACAATTGTTGTCGATGACGAGCGACTCAGGAAAGAGCAATATGGCGCAGTTAGCTAGTCGATCTACTAACGTAATAGTCACATAGCTAATGCATTTTCTACAGTAAAAATATTTTTTTCAACATGACTGATTCACACTGCTTACATAACTAAAGCAAGCTAACCTAGAATTGCCTAGCTAACATGGCCATTCGGGTCTTGCTAAATAACACAAGCACAAGCTAATATCAGAATCTCTCTAACACAACACAATAAAAAATGACTTCTGTTATTTACTGAGAAAAAAGTTCTAAATGCAGCCCGGATTTATTTTTTAGACCAGTCAAGGTCTAAAAAACGGTCATTTCTCTAGCATTTCATCCTTGCTAGCCATCATTCCGTTTTAACGTCAGCCTGCTAATCACAGATTTTGATTCTAAACTGAAAACTGTTATTATTTCTAAATAATAATAATATAAAGCCCCACCCCAGACAGGCTCTGATTGGTTGCTGAACGGCTCCATCAGAGGCTGCCATCAATAATGTTTACATATTGCTCTGTAAAGAGCATTTTTGACTGACACTAAAACATCCTTGTGTTAGCAGTCTTACTGTTTGCGCTATCGTAACTTTATCTGCCCAGCGTGTGTTGTTCTGGATATAATCTTCTATTCTGCACAAGCTGTTGAAGCCATTAAAGATGCATCCGCCACAGTAAAGGACTTAGGTGTCCATAAAAGACATTTTGATCTCAGCAGATTTTGCGACTCGTAAGCCGTAAAAAAGCGCTTACGCCGCTCACTTACAGTTCCTCTGCGTCTTACTTACAATCGGCAGGTGCTTTCTATAGATTTATTCATTCGTTTATTTATTTATTTTTATTTATCTATCAATCATCTTCTCTTAGAAAGGGCTCCAACTTCCAGAAAATCTTAAATGGCTGCAGTGAGTGATGCATCACACCTCATTAGCCCTGTGAAGTGACCTTTCTGTCAACGTTCTTCCTGCACACAGCTGTGTGTGTGAGTGTGAGTGTGTGTGTGTGTGTGTGTGTGTGTGGGTGTGTGTGTGAACTGACTCCAGAGACTCCAGAGTTAGTTTTGCTGAAACCTCCAGTAATACTGAAAATGGGACATTTGTGTGTACTAAACGGCAGAGATGCAGCAGTTAAAACTTTAATTTTGAAATAAATGTCAGTGTTAGTTATGTGCTTGTAATTTGTAAGTCAGTATTCCACAACAGGAACGATGCTGATTCCGAGATAAAGTTTTGGAAAGCTGTTAGCAAAGCCTTATTCTGGACAAATTCAAAGGAAAGGAGACGGCAGCAAAATAGCAAACATTATTTGAACTAATTATTTTCACAATTTTATTTATTTTCTGCTTTAATTAAGAGATTAAAAGCATTAGCCAGGTTTGCTAGTGAGACAGCTAAGCGCTAACAGGTTATGTGCTAGATAATATGAGGTAAAAACCTTTCATTAAAAGATTAAAAGCAGTAGCCAAGGATCTGTAGCAAAGTTAGTTAATGTGAGGAAATATTGTTAATAAAATATTTAAAGAAGTAGTTAAGTTTGGTAGCAAGCTAGCTAATATGAGGTAAAACTATTTTACTAAGAGATTAAAAGCAGCAGCTAGGTTTGCTAGTAAGTCAGCTAATGTGAGGTAAAAATATTTAAAGAAGTAGTCAAGTTTTGTTGCAAGCTTAAAACATTAATTGATATATTAAAGGTTCTTGTAACAAGCTTAAAACATTAAAAGACATATTAAAAGGTTTGTAGCAAGCTAGCTAATGTAAGGTAAAATAAGATATTAAGATATTAAATGCAGTAACCTGGTTTGTAGCAAGCTAGCTAGTAGTAGCTAGCTGATGTGAGGTAAAACCTTTATTAAAATATTAAAACACTAAACAAGTTTTGTAGCAAGCTAGCTAATGTCAGGTAAAACTATTTTATTAAGAGAGTTAAAGCAGCAGTAAGGTTTGCTAGCAAATCAGCTTACATCAGGTAAAACTTCAAATATTAAAAGTTGCATTAAACGTTTGCAGCAAGCTAGCTAAAACTATTTTACTAAAAGATAAAAAGAGGTAACCAAGTTTTGTAGCAAGTTAGCTAATGTGAAGTAAAACAATTTTACTATGAGATTAAAAGCAGCAAATATTTGTAGCAAACTAGCTAGTAATAGCTAGCTAATGTGAGGTAAACATTTATTAAAATTTATTTAAAAAAAAAATTATTAAAAATTTAGTAAAATTTAGTAAAATCTTAAAACACTAGTCAGGTTCTGTAGCAAGCTAGCTAATGTGAGGGAAGACAATTTCATTAAGAGAGTTAAAGCAGCAGCAAGGTTTGCTAGCAAATCAGCTAACATCAGATAAAATCTCAAATAATAAAAGTTTCCAACAAGTTAGCTAATGTCAGGCAAAACAATTTCATTACGAGATTAAAAGCAGCAACCAGGTTTGTAGCAAGCTAGCTTGTAGTAGCTAGTTAATGGGAGGAAAACATTTATTAAAATATTAAAAACACTAGTCAGGTTTTGTAGCAAGTTGGCTAAGGTGAGGTAAAACTATTTTACCAAGAGATTAAAACCATTATCTAAGTTTGCTAGTGAGGCAGCTGATATTAGTGATAATAGGTTAAGCATTTAACAATATGGACGTTTTATATCCCTAGGTGTGTCGTGTCTGTTCCACTTATATATAAAAATCGAAACAAATGTTATATTGCGAATCGTCCAAACACTCAAGGATCCGATTAGTTCTGAAGGAGAAACATTGGAGACCTTGGTGGTAGGTAATAGCCAACTATTGATTGATATTGAAGTGTTTGCTTTCTCAGGGGTATTTCGCATACACTTTCCCTCAAACACACACACACACACACACTTTTCTGCATCTCTTTCCTGTCTTGACCTTCATGTCCACCCCTGAGGAAACATGAGCCGGCATCAGTCAGCACAGTTGATGCTTGATTCTGTGGAGCTTAAACTTGCATTGAACAGAGGCTTACAGAAAGGGAGGGTCAAATCGGTGTACGTGTGTGTGTGTGTGTGTGTGTGTGTGTGTGTGTGTGTGTGTGTGTGTGTGTGTAAATTGTAACCCATCAAGCTTGTATTGTCCTTCCAGCCTTTAAGTTTTCCCGTGTGTTTTCCATCTGGCATTACACACGGCCTTGGAGTTTGTGTTGAATAGACCCGGTGGAAGCAGACACCCAATGTATGTGAGTGTTAGTGTGTGTGTGTGTGTGTGTGTGTGTGTGTGTGTGTTTTGATCTTTCTAAGCTCATTGACTCCAGCGAAAAACCCCGCAGCAGCTGCCGAGACACCCGATAGCCCTGTATGCCACGTTAGAGAAGAAAGCATGATCGTGTTCTAGAACAACAGTTTTGTACAGATGATGTCTTAGTCACAGTGTGTGTGTGTGCGTGTTGTGTGTGTGTGTGTGTGTGTGTGTGTGTGTGTGTGTGTCTGTGTGTGTGTGTGTGTATTAGGGATGTGGGTGGACAGTAGGACTGATGAGAAGGGTGG
This sequence comes from Hemibagrus guttatus, assembly GCA_033459395.1. Taxonomy (NCBI): domain Eukaryota; kingdom Metazoa; phylum Chordata; class Actinopteri; order Siluriformes; family Bagridae; genus Hemibagrus; species Hemibagrus guttatus. Next base: position 12,451,688 of record JAUCMX010000025.1, on the reverse strand, counting down.
AAAATATCACCTGACATAGAACAGTGGAACAGGCATTATTAATGTCTTTCATGTTTGTGTGTGTGTGTGTGTGTGTGTGTGTGTGTGTGTTGCAATCAAACAAAACTCAATAGCTTCTGTCAGTGCTCAGCATGTGGTGCAGAAATTTGCTATCCAGGAAAAAACTCCAAATGTCAGCACTCCAAATGTGTATATGTGTGTGTGTGTGTGTGTGTGTATGTATGTGTGTATCTGTGTGTGTTTGTGTGATTTCTAAAATAGCTCTTTCGTTATTACCATTGTCTCTTTGTCACTTAATCCTCAGTGTGCCTGTACTGACTGTCGACTATAAACAATGACAAGCAGCTGACAGATCACTTTTTTTCAGCTATGCGCCATTATACACAGACCCAGGATCAGTTTTAAACCCCACCTGCGCCATAACCAAAACAAGAACAGAACTGACCTCAGATCAGCAGTACATGAGCAAACACCAGAGGTAGTTTAGTTTAAAGCCCGAGGCCGTTACACTGCTCTCACTTTGTTCAGCTTTCACTGTGCGAGCCACCTGCGGGAAGCAGCTGCTCCTACACTGGACATGTGTTGATATTAAATTATAACTGCTTAAAGGAATAATTTGGATTAAAAAAATATATTAAATTTGCACAAACTACACTATCAGCCATGTTTGGGGTCTGACATTTGCTTCTTTGTTTTTTTTTGTCCTGGAGTTTCGAAGCTAATTGAAATCTGTCTCACCCAACATCTTTTACAGGGATATTTTGAGTTAGCTAATTTTATTTAATTAAGTTTGGTCTATATTATATTATCATCTGGCTTCCATACCAGCTTTCTGGCATACATACACACACACACACACACACACACACACACACACACACACACACACACACACACACACACACACACACACCCTAGACCTAGGGGACAAACTAGAGGAAAAAACAAACTCTAGTTGTCCAAAATGGCCGTCACGTCACAGTGTTCAGTGACTCGTTGATGTTTTGTTTGTTGTTGCTTGTAGACTTGCAAGTTGTGAACAAATTATGTGCAGTGATGTGTTTAATGGATTGTTGTCCTAATTCTAAGACAATAATTCGGACACTGTACAAGAAAGTAATCACGTAAACATATTATCAGTGATATTAGCGAGAAAAAATGAATGCTCTCATGGAGGCGTCTATGTCGTAAAATGATTAAAAGTTAAATTGAATGCAGGATTAGTTTTATGACGAGGGGCATATGCTGTATGTTTTTAAAAACTTTCTTGTGGCTAAAATGTGTAAGAAATGTTTACTTGTAGAAACGTTTGTAATATATTTCACACATAGCAGGTGTTTAAAATGAAAAGTTTTGATTTCACAGGCGCTTAAAGTATTGGCTCTGGCTTGAGATGCATAGATTTGTGTTAGTAGTCACACTGTCAGAGCTTCAGTGGACCATTAATGACACCAATATCAGACACCAAACTTGCCTTGCTGATATTTGATTTAAGATTACGTGAAATTGAAATGAATTATTGTCCCCGATTGTGATATTATTATTATCCAAATCTCAGGAGGTTTTTTTTTTTGTGTCAAGGATGTAGCTGAGACTTGAGATTTGTCCAGAATTAGAAGCCAGCTGTGTCTGTGCTTTTCTGAATGGGATGTACATTACTTTTTCCTCGTAGTACATATGACATACGTAGTCTCTTCCTAAATAAAATACTAGACAATAATTTGAAGCGTGCACCCTAGCAATAGTGCATGTTGCTGTATATCATGTGTATAACAGATTATCGTCTCTTGTACGTGTTACACATATGTCTACGTTCACACTGTTACACACACACACACACACACACGAGAGGCTAGCCTTTGGCCAGCAGCTGTCTATCTGTGGTTTTCATGCCGCTCTATAACATAGTTGAATGTGACCTTAGTAAAGCACATGGGGCTGAGATTTAATCGAGATTCAATTTTCCATCTGGCTGCTAATGAAGCATTTTTTAGCTCCATTACCTATTAGCACCGGCCGCTGTTTACCGTTTAATTGTGCTCCTGTGTATTGTGTGTAGAGACAAAATGACCGTTTTGTGCTTCCACACTCTCACTAAAGGAGTTAAAACTGACCGATTCGAATCGATACACCGGCATTCAATATTTATGATTCATAACGGTGTGTGTAGGACAAAAGTTTGATTCTACACACCCAGCTCTTTCATTAATTTAGTATTTATTATTTAGCAATGTTATCAGATTGTAGTGAAGGAGGCGTGGCCTTAGACCCCTAACAGCTTTTTGGTATTAAAATCGAACTGAATCACACTGTAGTGCTTTGAAATGACTCTGAATCATTTTGAGTTGAATCAAAATGATTCGTATTGAACTATTTTCTGTTTTAAATATAAATTTTATGAATTATATTATGGAGAAGGGCATTATATCACCACAGATGGATAGATACCTGCTCTAATGCTGGGATTATGGAGTAACAGTGAAGGAAAGGGACACAGCTGAAGACCTTGACTATGGACAAGGGACATAGTCAAGGGCACACAGAAGACTCAAACCTCCAACCCTGTTATTCATCATGTAGAATCCTGACCCACTGAGCTGCTCTCATACAGAGACAATAGGGCAACAGAAATATGTCCTGCTAAATACTTTTGTGTGTGTGTGTGTGTGCGTGTGTGTGTGTGTGTGTGTGTGTGTGTGTGCATTCTGGCAGTAGGAAAGTGAGCCAGCATGGAGTAGAGGAGGGAAAGACGTCAGAGGGAGATTTTAATTAAAGTATGAAATGAGAGGTCACGCGTTCTGACCCCCGCTCACACACAAGTACACACATACACAAGCAGACACACACACACACACTAGTGGTCCCCCCCATCTCTCGGCTTGATGACTTTTCCATGAAAGGGTTTTTCATTATTTCCACCTCAGGGAGTCTCAGTGTTCCGGCTCCCTCTGTAGTGCACAGAAATCTGCATTGTGATTGTGTGTGTGTGTGTGTGTGTGTGTGTGTGTGTGTGTGTGTGTGTGTCGGTGTGTGTTGGAGTGAGGTGATGTTTTTGACTTGGTTTGATTATTAACGCACCTTTCTGCTTGCGGGATCATAAAGGCACAAACCCTGGTGTACGCACACACACACACACACACACACACACACACACACACACAGCGTTGCAGAATATGAGGTGATGAAAACAGTTCATTCATTTTCTGGATTGTTTCTCAAACATAAACTGAATTATAGCGCTTAGCTTATGATGAAATGAAACGAAACAAACCT
>JAUCMX010000025.1:12335915-12443415 GCA_033459395.1 Hemibagrus guttatus | reverse complement strand
CCTTTCCGTGAGGGGCACGGTAGCTTAGTGGTTAGCATATCTGCCTCACACCTCCAGGGTTAGGGGTTCGATTCCCGCCTCTGCCGTGTGTATGTGTTGAGTTTGCATGTTCTCCCTGTGCCTTGGGGGTTTCCTCTGGGTACTCTGGTTTCCTCCCCTGGTCCAAAGATTGGTTGATTGGCGGTTGATTGGCGTCTCTAAAAATTGTCCGTAGTGTGTGTGTGTGTGTGTGCCCTGCGATGGGTTGGCACTCCGTCCAGGGTGTATCCTGCCTTGATGCCCAATGACGCCTGAGATAGGCACAGGCTCCCCGTGACCCGAGAATAGATCAGATAAGCGGTAGGCAATGAATGAAGGACGGGTGATGTCAATGTTGCTGGAGTTTTCTATTTTTCTGTTAATATTTAAAAAACAAAATAAAAAAAATACATCATTTTTTGTACAGAAAACAGGAGCTATTTTATGAAAAATAAAAAATTCTGATATTTCTTACTTTACCATTTGTAAAAAAGAAAAAAAAAAGGATTTAACAATGAACAAATGAACAGATTTTAATAGGTCAACACTTTTCAAAGAAACTTTGAAAGAAATAAGTGTAAAGTGATACACAAAAATATTGTGACATCATTATTAGTATTATTATACACCGATCAGGCATAACATTATGAGCAGTGAGAGGTGAAGTGAATAAGACTGATGATCTCCTCATCATAGCACCTGTTAGTGGGTGGGATATATTAGGTAGCAAGTGAACATTTTGTCCTCAAAGTTGATGTGTTAGAAGCAGGAAAAATGGGCAAGAGTAAGGATTTGAGCGAGTTTGATGAAGGGCCAAATTGTGATGGCTAGACCACTGGATCAGAGCATCTCCAAAACTGCAGCTCTTGTGGGGTGTTCCCGGTCTGCAGTGGTCAGTATCTATCAAAAGTGGTCCAAGGAAGGAACAGTGGTGAACCGGAGACAGAGTCATGGGCGGCCAAGGCTCACTGATGCGCGTGGGGAGCGAAGCCTGGCCCGTGTGATCCGATCCAACAGACGAGCTACTGTTGCTCAAATTGCTGAAGAAGTTAATGCTGGTTCTGATAGAAAGGTGTCAGAATACACAGTGCATGACGGGTCAGGGCTGTTTTGGCAGCAAAAGGAGGACCAACACAATATTAGGCAGGTGGTCATAATGTTATGCCTGATTGGTGTATCACCCTGTTATTGATATGCCTGTCATATCAGTAAATAAATGGCCTGAAGGCACGGACAATCATTTGTTCCTATGAATATGCAAATTGGAAACTGCCCCACCCCCAACTCATTTACATATCGTAATCTGATAGGCTTTTTTTATGACATTATGACATTTTTAACACAAAATCAGGGTACTGGAAACTGTTCCTCTGAGTAAGATGAATGGCATATAATGTGTATCATCACAGCAAGACGCCACTGGAGAATTATTGTGAGTCTACGTATGCGGAAGAGGGTGAAAAACTCTTTCCTCCAATGTGTTACGCTGCCCTGCACTGCAACATGAAGAGTGCACAAAAAATGAGTTGACCAGCTTCACGTGTCTCAGGGGAAGCATGTACAAGCCTTTATAGTAGCAGGTTGATGTTGTAGAGCAGAGCTGGTTTGTGGGTGACAACATTTTTGCGAGAAGATAGTAGTTACAATTACAGTTACACACACTGGTCAAGAGTTGATGGTAATAAACTGTAATCTAATTAGCCAAACACATTTTATGAAGTTTAGGGTGACCTTAATCCTTTATGGCCCAGTTTCCCAAAAGTATCATAAAGTTCATTTAAACTGGTAGAGCGTGATGTTTCCTCTCGCCTTTCACAATGCTCTTTGTACTGCAGTGCTTTGGGGGAAACTCAGCCTAGTTCCTGCATTAATCATCCAGAAGTAACAGAGACGTCCCTGCGTTAGCTGAACACATAACAAATGATCTCTGTACTAACACCTTACACAGACTACAAGGTCTCTGTAATAGCTTTTACTCACTATCAGGCATTGCAACCCATTATCATCCTAATAAACACCTACTGTATTAAACACTCAATACAGATAGCGATATGATGATTTATACAGAGTGTTTGCGGCGTTCTGTTTAATGGAAATTATATTAGAAACCATGTACTTCGTGTACAAATTTGTACTTTTAAAAATCAGGTTGCTTCAGGAGCAGCTGTTATTCTGGAAAAGGTCAGAGGGAATTGTGGGAATTATTGAAATCTCTATAGACTCGCAGCACCCGGAGGAGGTTTTGGTTAGTTTATGTTTGTCCTGAAATAGTGTGTTTGTTTTGTGTGTGTGTGTGTGTGTGTGTGTGTGTGTGTGTATGTGCATGTGTTTTGGAAAAAGCTCTGTTTTTAAGATGTTTGCTGTACTATTATTTCCTTTGCTGATATTTCCTGTTGTGTGTGTGTGTGGGGTGTGTGTGTGTGATGAGAATGGGAATGTGCAAGTAATGTTTGTATGTAAGACACAGATGTTTAACCTATTTTTCTCTCCTCTCTCTCTCTCCTCTCTCCCCTCTCTCTCTCCTCTCTCTCTCTTCTCTCTCTCTCTCTCTCTCTCTCTCTCTGAAGTTCACAGCACTATTTACATAGCTTTCATTACACACTGCAGCATAAATAGTGGCTTATTTGGGCAGTAGCTTTCACACAGAGACCCGATAAGGGCTCCAATTACGGCCCATCGTGAAGCAACTTCCTGTTTGAGGTCTGAATAAGGGATGTTTGTTTCTCGCCTTCCCGCTTTGACCCTGGCGAAACCCCCTCTGTTTCCTCAAAAAGTCATTCCACTCAAATTTGTGTGTGTGTGTGTGTGTGTGTGCTTGTATCTTTGTGTGTCTCTGTGTGGATTATTTATATGAAAATTCAAATAATACACTATTCAGGAACGGACAGTCAGAGGTTTCAACGTCTTTTGTTTGGAGCTTCCTTAAAGAAAATGTTGTGCCATGACACTTCCATTATTCATTCGGATGAAGCTTTTTATCCAAAGCGACTTTTAAATGAAGACGAGAGAGTGTGACTGGACCAGATGTCCAGTGTCATGAAAAGAAGAACTAAAAAATCAGTTGAAATAAAATCGGGGTTCTGGCAATCTATTTACAAAAAAACAAAAGTTTTGGATGTATTCTCATTTTAATTTAATAGTTTGTCACTTATAAAAAAAATGGTCTCCTATTTTTCGATGAAAATTAATTGCTCTCTAAAACATTTATGTCCCACATTTTGGGGAAGGTCTTGCTCAACAGTAAGAGATTGTTAGCAGCAAACATAATTCATCAGTGTATTTTGTGACCGTGTGTCTTCCTGCAAACATACAGAATCAAATTATGGTTCTTAAGTCATTTCATGAGGACTTTACCAATCCTTTTAGAATAAATAAAAAGGTGCATAGCTATTTGTGGCGGCGCGGTGGCTTAGTGGTTAGCAACGTTCGCCTCACAACTTCAGCGTCCTGGGATCGAGTCTCTCTCTTGCTCACTGTGTGTGTGTGTGTGTGTGTGTGGTTTGCATATTCTCCCCGTGCTTGGTGGGTTTCCTCCCACAGTCCAAAGACATGCTTCTAATCAGATTGGAGCCCGTCATGTGTGTGCCTGCGATGGGTTGGCATTCCATCCAGAATCAAATCATACTGGACATATCCTGCCTTGATGACGCCTATCTCAGGCACGGGCTCCCCGTGACGCGAGAATAGATCAGATAAGTGGTACAGACAATGAAATGAAATAGCTATTCGTCAACATGCACATCTGTGCTTGTCAGACAGGAAATACATCTCCATACCAAATAGAAAAAGATCTAGTATTTTGGCTCTATTATTACTTAACACAAGTACTCAAATATGTAGCTGGAATTGAACACAGACATTTTGCACTAATGAGAAATGACGAATTACTTGCTATGTCACAGCATTGACACAGGCAACATAGACCAGCATTTAGACATTAAAAAAAACCTGTCTGGTTTAAACCTTTTCCTCCATAAACCTTATGAATCCGTATGATGAGAATCCATAAATCTTCTGAATTTCTTGCTTGCTGCGTCAGCCATTGAGTAAAGTTCACACCACAGTGCCTTCTTATGACTCCAGACCATTCTCAAGGCAAAACATGCTTACAGAGTTGAACACAGCCACTACCAGGTATCACGCTTCATGTGCTTCCTCTGAGATACATGAAGCCAACGTATCTTTTAGAATTTTTACATGCCGGGACATGCTAAAGACACACTGAGGAAAGTGCTGTCTACCCTCTTGTGCATACATGAACTCACAGAGGCCCACCATTGGCCAACGCTCGTGAGCTCTTGTTTCTCTTGTTCTCCAATCTGGGAGCTCCAAAATAGTATGCTAATACTGATTTCATGTACTATGTTTAGACGAACTGTTATCAATTGACTACGATGTAGATTAGGATGTAAACATGATTAATTTTAGCAGTCTGTGTTTTTTAACTGTGAAGTTTAAATGGGATTCTTCTGTGTATATAGCTAAAGCAGACAACCTTCCTTAACCTTCCTTAAGATATCTCGATTTTATAAGCAAACTGGTAATGTGGTAACCTTTCCCCTGGCAATCTCTCTTGGTGTGTCAGGGCATTAGAACCTGAACAACCTTGATTTGTGAAATTTGAGAACACAGGCTGAATTGTTAAAAAGGAGGTCAATGAAGAAATGAGTTTTCAATAATGCTCAGGAATTGTGCATGATTTTTCAGATATCTAGATAGAGTGTAAGATATGTTGCTCATAAGAGAGAATGCAGAAAAGACACCAAACAGCTAGGGTTTCAGGTAGGCTTATGGAAATTTGTGTAAATTTCATTGCTCACCCATAGAGTTTTACATTTATTGATTTGCATTTATGTGAGGCAAGCAGAATACGAGGCAGTCAAAGAGGCCAAAAGGTGAAGGTCCTGTCATCTTTGTCAGTCTTTGTCAGGGATTTGAATCCTCGACCTTCTGGTCATCACAATGTAACCTTGAAGCTTTGACTTAACACTGTCCTCATTAATAAGGGTAAAGACACAGAGGGAAAAGTTGCACTTTTTGTAAGAATGGATGTTCAGGTGTTCAGAGGAATAGAGGAATAGGAGACCAAAAGAGAGAGTAAGGAAAGAGCTGATTAATATGCAGAGTTAATGAAGCAGTGAATAGGAGACAGGTGTGTGTGTGTGTGTGTGTGTGTGTGTGGGTGGTGTGTGTTGGCACACCAACAGCAAATGCTCAACTAGGACACATCTCTTCCTGCCACACACAGAAGCAACAAATATTATCCAATCAGGTTAACCGCTGTTACACTTGACTCTGTACCACGCTTATCACAACACATTCTATGCTTATATAGGTCACTTCCTGTTCACCCGAAATAGAGAGGAAAACAAATAATTCCTTTTACAATGAAACGAACAAACCGGATTGTAGTGTTTTTGCTGAACATATGGAAATTGGATCAAATGCAGGTCATGAATAGGACAGAATGTTTTGTGAAATACATAACAATAAACAGAAACAGAAACCGTAGTACTTCTGTAAAAAAAAAACAACAAAAAAAAACTAATTAACTAACTAACTAACTAATAATAATAATAACAATAATAAATAATGGGCTGAATGCTGTACGGCCTGATTGCATCTAGGTAAATGTACAACTGTTAAACTTTTACTACAGAATCTGAACGCTAAGCTAGCTAATATTAATGCTGAAATCAATTGTGGTTGCTATAGAAACTGTTTTGCTAATAATCAGCCTGTCACATAAAAAGAAAACCCAGCATCCTATGTGCTTAAGAGGTTATGGTATCAAAAAACTTTTACTACAGCTCTTGTTGTCATTAATCACTTACACTGGAGACTCCTTTAAAAAATAAACACTTCCATCCAGAAAACATCATATCACCAATTAGAATTATGAGGCCTTGTGTAGGATGTTGCCATGGAAACATATTAGATTGAGTGCATTATTATAAAATTTAAGCCAGGACTCCTGTCAAAGCTGACCAACGAGAATTGAGCTAAGTTCAGAAACGCCGTAGAAGTTCAGCTCGTGTTTAACAGTGACAAATGTGAGCTAGTTTACAAGCACTTATCTAGCTATTTGGAATCGCAGGAGGGCGTGTGGGTGGATCCAATTAGCATATTTATGCATATCCATAGACACTTGCATTTTTAAATGCGGGTAAAGGCGTGGGCAATTTTTAATCGCGTCCTGAGCATTAAAACAGAATTAAATAGTTTATTATTTTGCATAAATTATTTAAAATGTTTAAAATGACATGTTCAGGGGTTCTTTAAGATGTGTGCCATCTGTCTTGGCACCGTGACCGTACGAGGAGAGCGCATTTGAAGTGCGAGCAATGCAGAATTGAAAGGTGCATATGGGCGACGGCAGACAGTATTTGCCAGGGGTTTCCAACACAATTAGATTAAGAAGGAACTTGACAGCCTGCTGTTCTCTCTCTCTCTCTCTCTCTCTCTCTCTCTCTCTCTCTCTCTCTCTCTCTCTCTGTCTCTCTCTCTCTCTCTCTCTCTCTCTGTTGTTTGCCAGGCAGTGGGCAGCCCACAGGGTGTTGTGCCCCCTTTCATACCTTTGTAATTGATGAATTGTGGGGTATGCAAATGAGAATCCATAAATCTTATGAATGACAGCTTAATTTATGGGAGCCTTAATGAATGTGGGATTAGATTTTAATTAAATGTCCTCAAAGGCACCCTGAGTGCTAAGTTACATTTTTGTTCTCTCTCTCTCTCTCTCCCTCTCTCTCTCTCTCTCTCTCTCTTTCTCTTTCTTTCTGATGAAATCCCCTGTTTATTGCGTTTTCCCATCCACACATCAGTCAGATGAACTTTCTACAGCGGTGGCACCGATAAAGATCGTGTCCATTTTGTTAACCAAAGGAGGCACGATTAATACTTTATATTTGCTTTTATTGCAGCGAGAATTATATCATCCCTGCCGATCAGGCTTTGCGCTTCCCGGAGCTAGTCATTTGCGTGGCTCGGATTAAAGCCGCATTTAATCTGGTGCCGTCAGTATGGGTTTAATTAAAACGCTGCCCATTAGGAATGATTAAAAATGCCATTAGGTGTCCAGCTTGCTTCTGGAGAGAAGAGCAAGAACAGTGTGTGTGTGTGAGGCTGTGTGTGTGTGTTGTGAAAGGCCTGTGTTTTTTATTAGCACTGATACAGTAATAACTCCTCATCATTATAGCATTAACAGAAAGTCAAACAGCATCATGTTCTGGGGTTGAATTGATGCAGCGGATATATTTGTGCTGCTAAAATCAGTGTGTGTGTGTGTGTGTGTGTGTGTATGTGTGTGTGTGTTAGCGTAACTGTGGATGTGCTTGTGCTCAAAGGGTTGTCCTGTGAAATATTTCTGGATATGGTAGTGTTTATGCTATAATAAGTTGCAGCCACATCTGCACTTAGTTTGGTTTCTTCTGAAAACAACCGTCTTTATTTTTACATTCATGACCTAAAGATGTAATATGGGATGCTGATTTGCATATTATTTGCATAATATGTTGTGATTGGGTCACTGCTTTATACATCATATTTTTCAAGGGTACAGTACAAAAGTTGTTGAAGCAGCTAACCTTAAAAGCTAACATTAAAACTTCAATACATTAAAAGGCTTGTTCCTTAGGTAAAAACCCTTAAAGCTCATATTTAGTATCTGTCTTCAGTAGCATCTTTCATTCATTCATTTATTCATTCATTCATTGTCTACCGCTTATCCGAACTACACTCGGGTCACGGGGAGCCTGTGCCTATCCCAGGCGTCATAGGGCATCAAGGCAGGATACACCCTGGACGGAGCGCCAACCCCTCGGAGGGCACACACACACACACTCTCATTCACTACGGACAATTTAGAGATGCCAATCAACCTACCATGCATGTCTTTGGACTGGGGGAGGAAACCCCCGAGGCACGGGGAGAACATGCAAACTACACACACACACACACGGCGGAGGCGGGAATCGAACCCTCAACCCTGGAGGTGTGAGGCAAACGTGCTAACCACTAAGCCACCGTGCCCCCCAGATTACTATTCAAAAAAAATAAAATAATGTAACCAACTTAAAACTACTTGGAGACTCTCCATGTGTAATATTCGCATTCAGCTACTTTTCTAACATAAAATTGTCCAAAATGTCAGTGACAACGCCTGCTTGAACTGATTTGCAAACTGCTTGTCTTTAACTTAAGTATGCTATTAGCTAGCTAATTAACTAGCCTAGGTTAACAGTACATTGCTAATTTCGACAGCTGAGTTACTACTGTTGAAATGTCTTCAATATTTTGCTGGTCTTCTTCATCATATGGCATCTTAAACTCAGACTAGGAGATGAAATTTTGCAGGTCAGCAAATGAATATTAATCAGCACCAGCGGTCTTCTGATGAATATTAATAACTGGGTGTTGAAAAAGGCATATGTTTTCAGAGGAAAAACAATTTCGAAAGTGTTTCTCTGGAAGAAAACTCCTTAAAGATAATATGATATCTAACATTTGTAGCTCAGTGCTACAGAGAACAGGACATGGAGAGAAATGGGGCTGTGTTTGATATTATGATGTGTTATATGAGAACAGCAAATACATCCTGAACAAAAGATGACCTAACTGCTCGACTTATCCTGTTACATGTGCTATACCTATTTGGGGATATTCTTAGCTAAGGCAACCTGTGGTTAAAAATGAATAGAAATGTTGTGACACTGTACAACACACTGTTCTGTGGCAGTGTGAGTTGTGGATGAGATGAGGTGAAAGAGCTAAACCTGTCATAATCCTCCCTTACAGTTTGAAAGGTCACTCGCTGCCATTAAGAAAAAGCCATTTTGTTCATTTATTTACTCTCTGCGGCAGACAGATAAAGAAACGGAACAATTAGGGAGCGGCGAGAGGGAGATTTTGAAAGGGCAAATGGTGGAGAGCTTAATATTTTATGAGGGATGATTGGCGCTCGCGGTGGGTACGCGCGCTGGTGCTACTGTATGAGGCGGCGTATGAGCTACAGCCCAGTGTGTGTTAAAAAAACAAAACGTTTAGACAAAAAATGAAAGGTACACAGATTTTCACTTACCCAATATGTAGTTAAGATTGATTCTCTGGCTTTGAGGCTAATAAAGTGGAAAAACTCATGTGTAAATCCTTACACTTGTCTTTATTAGCCTCAGTAGTAATGGTACTTTAAACAGTTTAATATATAAAATGAAATGAAACACTCCATCTCCTACTTAAATGTGATTCTGGCACAAAAACAGACTGTGCCGAGGAAATAAAGTGATTCAAAATACTACTGTGTCATCTTTTTTTGTTCGTTATAGATATGTCAGGAATCATATAACCAAATCTCTGTAAGATAATAGCTGTATGTTTGCTAGTTAGAAGCTAGCTAGGCAGATTTTTCTGCTACAATTTTGAACCACATAAAAAATACTATCGCTAATTAAATTCTGTGTTCATTTGCAGCGCCAATCCTTTGACATCAGAGTCGATCGTTGTTTTGTGTGAAACTGTTAGCTAGCCAGCTAACCTAATTGTCACTTCTTCTTTTTTTTATCTCATATCCAACAGGCGAGCTATAAATGTGTGAGTGTGAGTAATGTGAGAAGAAATCCAGGTCACTGCGTTAAGCAGAGAGCTGATCTTGGCGTGTGTAAACTCGAATTCAGATGAAGTGCGTGAATGCCGAGGAGCAGGTAACGAGGCACACGGTATCAATAATTCATGAGGGAAAAATGGCTGATTGTGGAAAAGGCAGATGAGTCTACTGTGTGATCTAATTACTGGAAAAAGAGAGAGACGGCAGAACGGTGAATGTCCTTGAGAGCATTTACTGACGCTTACTCTGCATTGTGAATCTGTCCAAGTTTCTCTTTCTTTCTCTCTCTCTCTCTCTCTCTCTCTCTCTCTCTCTCTCTCTTGCTCTCTCTTCTGTATAAATGTCTATTTACATGTCATGTCATTTACATATAAAATAAATGCCTGGTTTTCTATTTATTCCTAAAACTTTATTATGATCATTTAGATCAGGACACTTTATACTGATCCAAATAAAAGAATCAGACTGTGCGTGCGTGTGTGTGTGTGTGTGTACGTGTGTGTGTGTGTGTGTGAAGGATGGTATTAACGTGTTCTGCCCCTTGATACACCTGATCCCTTTTGTCCCTGCGGCACAATAGTTTCAGATCGCACTCATAATTCAGTGTGGACAATTGAATTGAACTAGCTCTGTGTTCTCTGCTTTTCAGCTCCAGACCTGGCCGACCTCCGAAAAGGACCCAGAGTGTGACGTCCCCCGGGAGTCCACACATCCTGCCCCACTCCGTCTCTGGACTCATGTCCTCAGGAATCATGTCTCACACAGGTAGTGCCGAATCAGACACGTTAACAAAAGACTTGTGCCCACAATTGGTTACATGATATATCCGTATATTCAATGATACATTGTCACTACCGCTGCCTTCCACTCAGAGTTTTTGGGAAACATTTGCATCGCCTGAGTCCTGTTTAAAAGGTCTCTAAACTTAAAGGCAGCCGGATAGGGAATTTCTGAATTCTAAAAAGTGCTGAATTCGAGTCACCTGATGAGCGATAGTTGAAACATTGAAAATAAAACTATTTGTGCTTATATTATTTTTTCATACTTAATGCTTTATTGTGCTTTCACAAAATTACAACAATATGATTTTTGTGATTAATTTGTATCTTTGCATCTCAATGATTTTCTTTTAACTTGTGCAACTTTTAAACATGAAGGAAATTATGGAAACACTAAAATGCTATGCACCTTCTTCCAAAAATATATCCCAAAAGTGATTACCGTCACAAGCCTAACAGACAGAAGCCGTACCAACTGCTGAAAATCACAGACATTTATTTACAATCTTTTAAAAACTTTCATGAACCACAATAAAATGATATGGGTGTTTGAGGATGGATGCAAGCGGCAGGAATTACATCCTGGATGGATGCCGGTCCATTGCAAGGCATCACACACTCATTCACACACTCATTCACACCTAGGGGCAAATTATTTCCACCAGTCTAGCTACTGGCTTGTGTTTTTGGAGGGAGGCGGGAAACAGAGAATTTGGAGGAAACCTCCAAAAACTTCCTTATTTTGACTTAAGACTAGGATTGACGAATGATTCAGAAAACCACAGTTTATAGACGTACCATGTCAGCACTGTACATTTTACCGATAAAATGTGTAAACAAACTGTTTACATATAAACTAACAGGTAAAGTAACAGGTGCGATGAATGAACTACTAGGAAACATTGACCATATAAGGAAACTGATTTGCAAATAGGGATAAATCACGGTATATACGATACACAGAGTCGTATGGCGGGTGATTTGGGACAGAATGAGGTCAGACTTGACAGCTAGGCAATTATTGTAGTATAAAAATGTAATATCTGCACACACCTAATGAATGCTCTTAGTGAAGAAATCCAAGATAGAGTCCAATTAAGACCTTCCTTCATTTCCCTTTTCACTGTGTTTCCCAAAGGCAGTCCTCCAGGACCAAGATGTTACACTTTCTGATCTCATGTTGCTAGCATGCCTTGATTAAAATTACCTACGATTTGATAATTAAGTCGTTGAGTTAAATGAGGTGTTTTAGTACAGAAAACATTAAACTGCACACTAAGTGCTCTAACCCGTGCATCTTATGGGGGTTGTCAGGTTATTTTCATTAGTTTGAATAAGAAACGGTGTGTATTTTTTATTCTGTATTAACTTTATTCTTGAACTAGCTCAAGTCTGCTGAAGTAACGAACAGAACTTTACAGTATAAACCGCCACCTTTCCCTCCTGGCGTGTCTGTGAAGCTAAACACTCATCTGCTAGGACATCTGAGCTGCCCTTGCCTTTGTGTGTGTGTGTGAGTGTGTGTCTGTGAATATGCTCTTTTCCTGCCACTCCTCAAAGAGAGTCCTAGAAAGAGAGGCCCATACGTTTGTACTCGTTTGGAAAGAGCAGGTGAGAGAGAGACAGAGCGAGAGAGTGAGAGAGAGAGAGCCAAAGAAAGGTGTGTTGAGGGGGTGGGATCTGTAATGCAGGCAGCCTCAAGTTTTCTTTTATCTTCAACAGAGGTCACACTATCAATGTCAACTATGGAGATGGGAACTCAAAAGCCTCTGGGGGACGGAGGGAGGGAAAAAAGAGAGAGAGGAAGATGGAAAGAGGACAGTTTTTTTCCTTTGAGAGGCTCAAAGAGGGAGAAAGAAGAACGCTTTGATATCGTTCTCTCTGCTGGCTGAATGGGGGCCTTGGCTTTCATGCTCTGATCTTGACATTTTGTGAAAGCATTTGGAGAGCGACTGAGAAAAAACACACACACACACACATACACACACACACACACATACGGTGTCTCCTTTTAACTTGCACATAAATTGTAGACAGTTTCAGTTTGTCTAAATGCCAGGTAGCTAAAAGTAGCAGGACTCAGTTTAGGCTGGTTTGAGTGTGTGAAATTAAGTTCTCCGGAGTGTTTGGGAAAGTTTTTGCCAAATATACTTTTATTTGACGGGACCATATTTTCCAGATTATATTTATCCTCAGCTAGTGCTGTTTATTCAATGAAGTCACATGTATGTTAGACATTTTGCGTTGATCAAATTTATGCATGATTGTAGGGATTATACAGTACCTCAGCAATTACAATATTTTACATGAACTCAAATCAGGAAATTGTGAATGGGAAGTTACCAATTTAGTGCAACTCCAACCTAAAGTTTTCTTGAGAGTTTAGGATTATTTCTGTCAAACCAGGCTTTATCTGATAGCACAACAGTTTCCATGTTATACTGCAGGATTTTTGCCTAATTGTATTGGTTTTCCTTCAACAGTTGTACAGAAAAACACATGGCAGGCAAAACCACTAAACTGTAGCCAAACTCACACAGTGATCTCAGGCTAAATTATGAGATAATATAATTATGGGATATATTAGGCAGCAAGTGAACATTTTGTCCTCAAAGTCGATGTGTTAGAAGCAGGAAAAATGGGCAAGCGTAAGGATTTGAGCGAGTTTGACGAAGGGCCAAATTGTGATGGCTAGATGACTGGATCAGAACATCTCCAAAACTGCAGCTCTTGTGGGGTGTTCCCGGTCTGCAGTGGTCAGTATCTATCAAAAGTTGTCCAAGGAAGGAACAGTGGTGAACCGGAGACAGGGTCATGGACGGCCAAGGCTCATTGATGCACATGGGGACTGAAGCCTGGCCCGTCCAACAGACGAGCTACTGTTGCTCAAATTGCTGAAGAAGTTAATACTGGTTCTGATAGAAAGGTGGCAGTGCATGACGGGTCAGGGCTGTTTTGGCAGCAAAAGGGGGACCAATACAATATTAGGCAGGTGGTCATAATGTTATGCCTGGTTGGTGTATAAGGCATAGTTTTCTGTCTTCCCACTGCCAAACTTTTTGGGTCATGACTTCCTCTCAATATGTTTAACTGTGAAGTGAAGTACTGTTATTTTGAAATGTTAATACTTTTCCGGTTGTTGAACCTATTTGTGTAGTGTATGTTAAGGCTATTTCTGATGGGATGTGAATCTGATGTGAAAACCAACAAGGAGCACAAAACCCTTTTCCCCTGGTTGTATACATATCCAAGGTCTATTTAAAAAGTCATACTTTTAAAAAAAAAATGAAAAGTCATCTGTGTCAGAAAAGAAGTAATTAATTTTTTATACTGTCAGTGTTTCCTGTAATGAAGAGAAAAGCAGTTCCATGGAGCTGAGTGACAGGAGAAGTGGACAATGTCAAATTAAAATGCCAAAGTGACTAGTCTATTAATATCTACTAGTGCTGTCAAATGACTGGCCCTCCAAGCATTCGCAGTCTGCTCCGAGAACTGCTATTGTGTCAGTGACATTAAGAATGATTGGGTGTATGAGGATAATCAGTTATATGATATATCACAATTCTTCAGGTGTGAGCAGAACCAGAGCAGCATGCCCTGTATCACACACTGTTAATTACTGTGTCACTATGAGAGTGTTAGGCACCTGTCTCCACACTGACTGTGTGTGTGTGTGTGTGTGTGTGTGTAGTCAGTATCATAATTCAATTAGGCCCAGATTAGCATCATATCACTGTCTTGTCCTACTCCCCCTCCAAACACAAAGTTCATGAAACAAACACAACAAAACCAAACTACTGAGAGTTAATACCATGGAGAAAGAAATTCACAAAGCAAATGCAAAGAGCCAATGGTCAGTCTTTCTCATGCTCGTACGTTTTCCTGTTGGAATATAACCATGGTAACGGCTATAAAGAACTCTTTAAGCTAGTCCTGCCTTTACATTTTGCTTTTGCAGTTTACGGTTACGTTCCCACTTCCCATACACTCTTTGTATCTTTATACATACACTGTATTGTCAAAAGTTTTGGGACGTCTGCCTTTACATGCATATGAATGTAATATGGAGTTGGCCCGCCCTTTGCAGCTATAACAGCTTCAACTCTTCTGGGAAGGCTTTCCACAAGGTTTAGGAGTGTGTTTATGGGAATTTTTGAGCATTCCTCTAGAAGCGCATTTGTGAGGTCAGGCACTGATGTTGGGCGAGAAGGCCTGGCTCGCAGTCTCCGCTCTAATTCATCCCAACAAATGCTTAATGTTAACCAACATCTTGGTGACTTTTTGTCAAGCTTGTAAATATGATGTGCTTGATTAAAAACTTTGTCAAGAGAAGATAAGGACTATGGTTATACAGTCTTTCCGACCAAATTTATATACTTTACTTTAGTCTCTATTATAAAACTAGCTACTAGCTACGTTACTGCATCATATTCTCTTAGCTAGCACTTTCTATGATAGACAATCAGCTCATAGGAGTGGGCAGAACACCAGAGCTTTTACTTACCCGGTGGCCTTGCTATGCATTTATCACTTGTCCACCTTTGTATTTGAACTTGTATAGCAATGTAGTAATGTGAGAAGTTTAACTTGTACTGTCTGTTTCACTTTTCTTTTTTCTTCAACTCAAATTCCTTTCTCTCTCTCTCTCTCTCTCTCTCTCTCTCTCTCTCTCTCTCTCTCTCTCTCTCTCTCTCTCTCTCTCTCTCTCTCCTCTTCTCTCTCTCTCTCTCTCTCTCTCTGTGCGCATATATTACAGGTCTGACAGCTGCTACCTTGGCCGAGGCCATGAAGAAGAAGATTAAACTGGAGGTTTTGAACAGTTACCACGCTACTAACAACCATGGTGGAGACCCTGAGAACGGAGACCTCAACTCAGGCATGGGTGAGTCTCGCAAAACTTTCCAAATACATCCATGCGTTTCATTTTTTACATGTGTAAACATTCTCCAACTGTTGTGTTTTTAAAACACAAGCTAAATCTGATCAATCTAAATCAGTCAGTGCTGCTGCGAACATTATGTCTGAAAATACTTTATGTTTAAACAGTCCCGAATACATTCCTGAATTCCTTATTATTATTGTTGTTCTGTTTTTATTAAGATCCCATAAGATATCCTGGTGTTAACCCCTGACTCATGGCTAAATAAGGGCCCAAAGAATTTTGTATCATCCCAATTTTATCCTGCCTCGGCTTAAAAAAGGAAATATAGCAGCCTTGTGTAGCAGCTAAATATAACATCCTTTATCAAAAATACGGCTTCCTTTCCTAAAGCCAGCCTGATCCTTTAAACAGATGTCGCAGCTATATAGAAAAACAAAACAGTTTTAAAAAAGAACATAAGTCTTCCTAGGAATCACTATTATTATGGAGATTCATGCACCTCTCTGGCAGCGTCTATTATTGTGCTCAATTACAGCAGAGGAAAAAAAAAAGATGGATCTAAGAGACACTTTGAAACGTCTCTTATTTTATGATTCGTAAGCAGATTTAAGGGAGAAAATGCTCAGGAAATGAGGTCATAATCTTTAGCGGGAGAAAGAATAGAAGAACGGGGCCAAGGTGTCACAGCGAGAAGGATAAGTGTGAATAAGATTAGCCAGGTTTTACCTATAGATGCTAATGAGGATGGCGCTTTTTATCTTCGGCAGTTTAAAGTGAGGGTAACCTTGAGTGCCGAGTCCTCGCCCAGAGTACTAATAGAGAAAAGCGACGTGTATAAGAGGGATGACTGGAACAGAATAGCAATTTCTTCCTTTCTCTGTCTTTGAGTCCTGCTTGTTTTGGTTGCTGTGTTTTATGTTATTTTTAGGTAATTGTTTATCTATGTGGGATTTTGTTTTATATATTAAGGTTTACAATGTTGTTAAATATTTTGTACTTTGTAAAATGTGTCTGAGCATAAAACACAAATCCAGTCACGGATAATAAATTCTCACGACGATGAATAATTTTTTTATCCCAGTGTACGATACTGTGATGTTTTTATAAAATAATTACCTATCGATTTACAGTATTTTAGTCAAGTCTTGAGCGTCTTTCCAAGAGTAAGCTGACAAATTGAATCACTTAAATGAAATTGATGTGACTAATGCTAGCCAGCAGGTCAGATAAGCGGTCTGTCAGGGTAGTGTACATCTGTAAAACTTTCATCATGACTGTTGAGATCTTTGCAGGCATTGCTAATAACTATATTAAGCTTAAAATAAGCAATAATAAGCAAAAAAACCAACTCAATATGTCATGGCTTATCAAAAATACAACTTGCTAAACAACACAGATATTTTAGTAACTGTTCTGTTTCCTGTGTTTGTATATTCTGTGGCCTTCCCGGCATTTACACTCTAAACAAGATGCTATCTCAAGAAAAAGTGAAAGAATACTGATTGTTAGCGTGGTTTTCCATACATTTCCAGCCATGCAGGGACGGATAGAATGCACTGAGTATCAGTATTGATGACTGAATACTGAATATAATTTCCCAAAATAATGGCGGGTAAAAGGACATTAAAGAAAATGTCTTGCATTTTATTTATTTAGACATTGGGCGAATATGAAAAACATAAGGCGTAAGCCAAGCTCAGGATCGATTGAGGAACGTTGGAGAGAAAACGCTATTGTTAATAGCTTGAAAGCTATTGTTAATTGACGGAATGCACCCTTAATTATTTACCTGCATTAAGTAACAGAACGAGTGATGGACTGTTTTATAATACATCCTGCACTTGCAATAAATGACTTCACAGTGGAACTCTGGCGATGCTCCAGATATGATTGGTGCCCTGTTTTTAGCAGCCTTGATTGCCAGGATGTGAGCTCATCCTTGGTTAAATAGAGATCCCTTGAACAGCTGTGCCCTCTGAGCAGGAAGTGGAAGGCTCTGGACATTTTCAAGCTGACCTGTCACTGAGGAATGTAGCAAGGAAGCATCCTTCTTACCCGATTGTGGAAGATGCTAAACAGACAGCTGGGTTTCAGCATTGATAACAGCACCAAATTGGACTGATATACTGAAGGAAAACAGTGATAAACCTAACACTTAGTGTTTATTTCTTGGCAGAAGCTTTTATCCAAAGCGACATGCAAGTGAAAAAGACATCTATCATCTGTCAGGCCTTAAGCCTTGCTTCCTACACTGACTCTTTGGTGGTCTTAATCCTGAGATAGTCCATTCTGAAGTGCTCTATTCCATGCCTTTGGTGAAGTGTCCCCTTCTGTAGGGGTTAAAGAGTAATAGCTATATGGAATGGACATCAGTGTCATTTGTTTAAGACGATTGCACAAATACTGACACTCATGTAAACAAGTGCAAAGGTTGCTTTATTCATTTGCTCTTCTACTATCCTATTGCCAATGGAACAAGCTGAAAAGATCAGACTTACCGTTCTCCATTAACAAATTCCAGCTGCTCCAGGAGGATCCCCGGATGTCCGCAAGCCAATTATGGGATGTAGTCCCTGTAGTGGTTCCTGGGGCTACCCCAGGGTCTCCGTTAAGTGGGACATGCCTCTATAAGCTCTAGCAGGAGCCATGCAGGGGGAATCCTTAAGATGTCCCTGAACCACCTGAGTAGGTTCCCCTTAATTCAAAGGAATGCCAAAGAGAGTAAGCCCAACTATTGTGATGTGACAAACGATTGTCACCTTGTGCTTCTGGACTAGACATATGGATAAGGACGTAGAATGAACATTTTTCAACTGCATCAACTAATATCACCACAAAGAATCTGATGAATCACTGGAAGGACCCTTTCACTAACAGTCATCCAAATGGACTTTTTTGTTGTTCAAGATACAAGATCTGGAAAGACCCTAGAATGACCTAGTCCTAGATTAGGCTTCAGTTATTTAGGCTTAAGTGCAAAATGCACGTCAATATTTACACTGGGAATTCAGCATATTCAGAGTCAGGTTAGAAAGAGTTGCAGGCATTTCAAAACTATTTCATTCTGGGACTGTTTTCTCAAGGTGTTTTTTTTTTTTTCAGTAGTATGCAGACCACTGCCTTTAAAACCAAGCAGTTGACTTTAAGCCTGAAAAATAAAACAAGTATTGAAAATGCATACAAAGAAACAAAATAGTTTTGATATGTGTGCACCTCTTAGTGTTTAAGTATTAGGTACGGTTGAGATCTGAATACCGAAACACAAAATTTCTGTATTAAATCCTCACTACTCACACTTAATTAATTTAGACTCCAGAGAACTCACAAACTTTGATCACTGCCAAATAATCTTATCTGCTAAAATACAAGTGCTCACTATCATAGCTACACTATATTGCTAAAAGTTTTGGGACACCCCTCCAAATCAATGAATTCAGGTGTTGTGTTTCAGGGGTTGGGCTCGGCCCCTTAGTTCCAGTGAAAGGAACTCTTAATGCTTCAGCATACCAAGACATTTTGGACAATTTCATGCTCCCAACTTTGTGGGAACAGTTTGGGGGATGACCACTTCCTGTTCCAACATGACTGCACACCAGTGCACAAAGCAAGGTACATAAAGACATGGATGAGCGAGTTTGGTGTGGAGGAACTTGACTGGCCTGCACAGAGTCCAGACCTCACCCTGATAGAACACCTTTGGGATGAATTAGAGCGGAGACTGCGAGCCAGGCCTTCTCATCCAACATCAGTGCCTGACCTCACAAATGCGCTTCTAGAGAAATGGCCAAAATTCCCATAAACACACTCCTAAACCTTGTGGAAAGCCTTCCCAGAAGAGTTGAAGCTGTTATAGCTGCAAAGGGTGGGCCAACTCCATATTACATTCATGTGCATGTAAAGGCAGATGTCCCGAAACATTTGGAAATGTAGTGTATCTGTCATATGCGTAGTTATTAACCATGCCTTGTTCTGGACTTCAGTGTACATGGGGAAAAAATCTATAGTTGGTCCATTTGAGAGAAACCCTAAAAAATTCTATGTAGTTCCTTACATCAGTGGGCTTCTTTTGTCTAGAAACTTCTCTAGAACATTTACTAGAACTGTGAAACTTCTGGATAATGGTGTCTGACAAATGTTTCAACTTTGTAGATGAAGAAGGAACAAGAGTAAATAAAAAAGTGAGTAGTATAAAAGATGAGAAGAAGAAAAGTAAAGTGGTGAGAAGCAAAGAAAAGAGAAGAGAAGACAAGGAATTAAGTTGGTCTGGATTGAGGTGTGATGTCTCCAGGGCCTTAGCCCTTCACACACACCCACTAGTGTCTTCTCTCTCGTGGGCTTCAGGTGACAGATAAGCGAAACGTTCTTTAAAATTTATAATGGGATTTGATGGAGGGAGAAATAGGATTCCTACAGGACGCTGGGATAATGGGGAAAATCAGCTGATAATAGATGAACGCTTAATGAAGTTGAACAGCCTGGGCGCTCCCCAAACCCCACTTCTTCTCTTTCTCTATTAAATCCTGTCCAACCAGCTGAGAATCAGCAGAAAAGTGGAGTGCATATGATGATGATGCTCTCCAAGGAGCAGTAGGCGTAGGACGTAGATAACCTCTGAACTGGACTGAGCTTTATGGGTAAACCGTAACATTTTATGAGCAATAAGGAGTTGGAGATGTTTACCTCTAACAGCGTGATACATTTACATGCTGAAGGGTTTGGACTCAAACAACAGAGAGGCTGAAATTCCTATTAAAGCTGCACAATTTATTATTTATTTATTTATACTCATGGCATTATTTTGCACTTCTCAAAAACTTTTGATCAAATTGAGCTGTTTTGATATAATGTGTCTTCAATGGGATTTTAAAAAGAAACAAATCATTCATTCATTCATTATTCCATTTGGTGCAGAGTGCAGCAATTTTGGGTTTTCTTAGAAGGGTTCTTCAAAGATTCTTTAAATGGATCTGTTGTAGGTTCTACATCGAAACAGATGAGAGTTCCCTTAGGAAACGCGCTAGGACTCTGTCTAACCAAAGTACCTAGGAATGAAAGCAAATATTAAGTGAAACAAAGTAAAGAGCCATTTTAATAGGAGTGAAACGTTTTCTTGTTCAGATCAAGGTTCCAATTAGAACCCTGTTAGAAAGTGAGGAACCATTAACTATGCCAGAAACCACTGAGAAATCTCTTTTGTTCAATACACTATATCAGAAATGAATAGCATGTTCACTTGGTTACATTTATCTTCATGAAACAGCTGACATATTTATTTCGACTGCATGGGTGTGTTAATAATCTGAATATAGACTGGATCTTCTCTGCATTAGCCGGAGTAGGTCTGAGGCTGTCATGATGAATCTGAGGCACAAGAACATGCTGACCTTTAACGAAAAGGTCTGCGCCAGGAGAGCGCCTCAATGTGCAAAGACACTAATACACTGTGTGAATGGCTGGTTATAATTAGAGCAGCAGTATGGTGTGTGTGTGTGTGGGAGAGTGTGTGCCTGTATGAGAGGAAATGTGTGTGTTTAGACACTTTCTAAGCAACTATTAGAACAGGAAGGACAGAGATACAGTATCGACTGGAAACTGGTGAGTGTTTCTGTGAATTGCAGGACAAGAAAAACGGATTTTTTTTTCATGACAGTGTAAAACAAGTAATGCACATAAAACATTATATTACAACGGAACACACTGTATAATGTATACGTATTGATTCCTGCTTGAACAAAAGTGCTTACTGACCCTTATATACATCATTAAAGTGTATCATTGAGGTACCAGTAGCAGGGTATTAGTGAAGTATATCCGGCAAGAACGCACAATTGTGATGAGGACGGACAGAGTTTCTGTAAGTTGCTCTAAAGTGTGAATCACAGTGTGTGTGTGTGTGTGCATATGCGTGTGTCTACAAGGTTGCACTTGGCAGATGCCCGATGCTCATTGTAAACATGAGTAATCAGGAGCAGCTGCTCAGCTACACCAACTCTCGATGACTGTGTGTGGCAGCTTCAAAAGAAAGTGTGTGTGTGTGTGTGTGTGTGTGTGTGTGTGTGTGTTGTGTGTGTGTGTGTGTGTTTGAGAGCATGTTGCTCAGCCCAAATAAGCAGATCTGATATGACACAGAAGCCCTTTATCACACACTGACATTTTTTTACTTCCACATAAATGTTTTCTAAACCTATAATATTTATTATCAGTTGTATATTTGAACAAATAATAATATCTAAACTTTTTTTTTAGTCTACCAAAAACATCTATGCATTTTGACTGTGGATGAAAGGATATCAAAAACCATACCAACTAAAAAAGATTTAATTTAGAAGATTTAATTTAAAGGAATACTCCAGTTTTATTTCCATATTTGGTCATGGCTCCGCCCCCATGTGAGTATTTTGCACTCCTGTCGCATCCATATTTGGTTTGCTCTCACCTGCTCACACCTGTTTGTGTTTAGCCTCCCCTCATTAAGAAAACTCTAAACTTTTACTTGAATCGTATGGGGCAGCTGCTGAACTTTGGGAACAAACATATTTTTGTGGAAGACTATTAAGAATTTTTAAGTGAGCATACTGGAATAACATTACAGTTTAACAACTGCCCTTAGACTTCCACTATAATTAAATTTCACTAAATAGATTTTCACAGTTTTTGTCAGTAGAGGAAAAGGTGTTGAAATTCTTGTCTGTTGTGATCACACCTATGCTACAGATGTGTTGGATAGAGATAAGGTCAGAAATGCTCAATAAGTGCTATATATAACACTGCTAATAATAAATGCTATATAAAACACTGCAGTAGTGGTGCATGTATTGAACGCTATTCATTACAACCTCCTAATTTGTTAGGAAATACAGGTTTCTTTCATTTTCACTGAATATGTTTCTTCTATAAAAAGTAAATTATAATATATTGATTTAGAAAGGGGGGGGGGGGGGGGGGGCACGGTGGCTTAGTGGTTAGCACGTTTGCCTCGATTCCCGCCTCCGCCATGTGTGTGTGGAGTTTGCATGTTGTCCCCGTGCCTCGGGGGTTTCCTCTGGGTACTCCAGTTTCCTCCCCAGTCCAAAGACATGCATTGTAGGTTGATTGGCATCTCTAAATTGTCTGTAGTGTGTGAATGAGAGTGTGTGTGTGCCCTGCGATGTGTTGGCACGTCGTCCAGGGTGTATCCTGCCTTGATGCCCAATGACACCTGAGATAGGCACAGGCTCCCCGTGACCCGAGAATAGATCGGATAAGCGGTAGACAATGAATGAATGAATGATTTAGAAAAAAAACACATTATTGTGCATATTTCCTTTGGTAATATTAATGGAAAAACTATTTTAGATTTCCTCATTGCTGTACATTAACATTTCCATACACCATCACTCACCTCCAGTTTTATTCCGGTTTAATTCCCCTGCCACAAAAGTAACTTTGGTGCATTGATTATTTTCCCCCCATTTTTAATTCTTTTGCTATTTTTTGCACAGACGTGCATAGAGCAACAGAGAAATAGGAAATCTAAAATCATTTAATGTAGCGGTATTTTTAAACACACCGTGGTCCAAACTGGCATCAGCATTACTGTGTCCTAAGACCTTGTCAAGTCCAAAATGAGATTTTACTCAAATACAGCGGAGTTATTTTCATCCACATTCAGTATTTAAAAGGAAATGAGAGCTCATTAATTCATTTATTTATTCATTTATTTGTTTATTCATTTATTCTGACACTTTTTTTTTTTTTTTTTTTTTTTTTTTTTTTATACAGTTGTCCAGCTTTTCAATCCTGTCTTACCTTCCACAAAACAGTTCTTCCCTTAAAATACTCAATGGTTTTGCATGCTATTTCGGGAATGCACTGTGATCATGCAGATAGGGGGATCTGACTCTGCAGGGTTGAGTGGTGTAGAGTGGTGTATTGTAGAGATAAATATTTGTTCTCTGAGCTACGATGAATTTAAATGTACATTCATAGATGGCACAACGATAATTCTGTAAGTTTTAAAGATACTCTATATTACTTACAATACAAAAGATGCCAAAAATTGATGAGTTTAACCCACAGGGTAGTAGGTTATTTTTTCTGAGATCATTACATCCGACATTTTGTGGAAATCCATCATGTTACTCACAAGAAATTCAGCTCTCACCTGGTGGCTTCTCTGTCCCACACAACAACCAAAACTCCAAAATAACACAATCTACCCGAGATACACAACCCCCTTTGTTATTTTCTTCACTTCCAACTGAGCCCCCCCCCCCCACCCCAAACACCCCCCCACCCCACCCCCACCCCCCAGCCCCCAGCCATCGCTTCATGTACCATGATTATTTCCATAAGGCTAACTCGACATTAAACACACCAAGGCATCATTAATTGCAGCTTAGGGGGAAAAACACACAACACAGGGCTCCTGGTTTTCCATAAATCCCTGCGCTTTACTGTGGGGGACGTGGAAATGGCTCTGGTGTGCGTCCGACCACTACAAAGCCCCCTTTACTAAACTCTCAGACTAAACACCTTCCCAACAGGCACTTACGGGCAGACACACCTTCGTCTGGGAAGTCCATGTGTGTTTTCTAAGGCTCGTCAGGCTGGGACAGGTTTTTAGCTTCTTTTTAAGGGGTATTAGCAGCGAACCTCAAGGATTTGCTTTGCTGCTTGTGTTGAATGGACATGTGGGGAGTCAGGATGATGACGGCGTGTCTGAAGGGTAGCTAATGTGCGCTTGCCGTGTTTGTATTGTTGGACGCTTTAACTTCTGTGGCGCTTAGTGTTTGCTGTCTGTCTGTCTGTTTTCCTCTCCCTCATGCAGGATGGAAGTCATTAAGTTGCGATCACATCTTATCACCCGCTTACACATGCCCTAATCACCAGGTTGTCTTCTCTCTGAAGGCTGAAGGCTTCGGATTTTCATGTGGAAGAGAGTTTTTTTGTTTTTTTGGCTTTACTGGCAGGAGGAAAATGACATGTGGTGGTATTTTTATGAGAAGTCACTGGTGGCCGCATACAATCTGCTGCACCAGCGACTCCTTGACGATATCCTCCAGCGGAATGAATGAAAGCATGCGAATGCACACGAAGATGTTTTCTTGGAGGCTTAGCTTCTGTTGTGAAATTTGAACAGATCACATCAAAGCATGCAGAAAAATTAATTGTTTCAAATGGGTTTAAAGCCTGAGAAAACTCCCGTTCTAGAAATTGCCACGATTCATGAATATGCACTAATACGATTCACTGAAAATGCCAAACCAAATAGGGAACCTACTAGTTATTCATTCATTGTCTACCGCTTATCCGATCTATTCTCGGGTCACAGGGAGCCTGTGCCTATCTCAGGCATCATTGGGCATCAAGGCAGGATACAACCTGGATGGAGTGCCAACCCATCGCAGGGCGCACACACACACACACACACACACCCCCTCATGACAATTTAGAGATGCCAGTCAACCTACAACCTAATGCATGTCTTTGAACCGGGGGAGGAAACCGGAGAACCCGGAGAAAACCCTCAAGGCATGGGGAGAACATGCAAACTCCACACACACGGTGGAGGCGGGAATCGAACCCCCAAACCTGGAGGTGTGAGGCAAACGTGCTAACCAGTAAGCCACCGTGCCCCCCACCTACTAGTTAACTGCTTGTAAACTAGCTACCGACAGAGTACATGGGTCAGAGCTGTTTTGGTAGCACAATATTGGGCAGGTGGTTTTAATGTTATGTAGTTGTTTGTAGCATTAAAGCATATAGGAGCTGACAGTGCAAACCATCTGACACAATGTTCGTAAATATAGCAGTGATCTCAGAGACTCAAATTCTCCACAAAAATAGTGCCTCAAGTGGGCAGTTTTTGACCATTAACAAATCTATTGGCAATAGCTCAATAGCTCTCTCTGTGAAATTCTTGCTAAAAGCTGATTGGCTAAAGGGAGCCATGTTTTTTTTTTTTTTCTTAATTCAGCGATGATTAACAATCCAGTTATAGATTAGCAGTTTGAGGCAGCACACCAAATCTCAGCTCAGATGGACTTTTGGGTCCTGTAAAAGAGCTATTAAGAGATAATATCAGACCCTATCAATGGCCACACCCCCAACCTTTGCAGACATCATGAGATCTTTGTTCTGAAAATGTCTTTCACAATTAGCATTTTAGTTAAAAAGTGTTGTCTGGGTGCTCTTCTTAATATATTTCATCCCAAAAGAGTTTTGAGACTGGTGTTATTTTTAGTCTCTGACCTAGTGAACCACTATCAGGATGTATTCATTGATAGAGACTTCAAAGCTGTTCTGTCAGTTGCTCTAGATAAACACATCTGCCAATCGCCTTAAATATAAATTTACATGTTCATGGAGACAGACTCATCCCAAGACAACGCAACAAAGAACAGAAACTAGAACAGGTGAATAAAAGAGAGGAAGAAGCCAATGACAAGACAGTGTGGTGGAAACCAAAACAAAAGCACATGGCTCCCGTCATCATGTGACTCATGAAACATGTCTCATCTTGACAATAACCCAAACAAAATTAGCTGCTTTTTTTTTTTACTTTCTGACTATATTTGGCTAAAATTTCTATATTTCCCTTTAGTAATTTGCATATTGAGGTTGTTTAGTGACATCACAAAGTGAGCTAACCCCACCCCTAGATCAGATTTCACAGACAATGCATTCTTTAAAAGGTTAAATCTAAGAATAAGTCTAGTGAGGTAGAAGGTAGAAGTCAGGGGTAGAAGTTTGGGGTGTAAAGCGCCTGCACACTCAGTAAGTGAAAATGCAAAATCTATCCACAGACCTCACAATTCAACTTGGCAGCAAGCGAATTTTATTCATTGTGCTTTATTTCCTCCTGTTTGATTTCCCTCCAGGTGTTTTTGTTGTCTCATTGTTTTGCGCGCACTGTTATTGCGACAGTTTGTGCCCAAATCAGCTCCAAGATCCCTTTTGTGTTTGGATTTAGCCAGCCGTGCTCAGCCTGGCTCCGGTCCCGCTCTGTCATTAGACTTCCTTTGTTTTCTCTCCTCGCCGTTTCGTTTGTTATGCTTCTCCCTCTCTTTTTTCCCCCTCATATTCGACGCTAAATATTTATACAAATCGCAACTTCCTGTCGAAATCATTTACGCTCCCATAATAGCTCCAGCGCTGGGTTGCACAATGGGAGCCGTCGCGGTCGAGGTGGGGGTGTCTCTGATTTCTAAACTCTCGGGGCTCTTTTGTTTTAGGTAAATATAGATTGAAAGCTCCTCAGCTAGCAATATTGGGTGCCATGTGTTGCAGAAAACAGGGCCTTCAGACATTAGAAGGCTGCGTTGTCATTCACTTTGCAGCTATACCTGGGGCTTTGGCCCCTGGAGAGTCGCAGAACTCTGTGTGTGTGTGTGTGTGTGTGTGTGTGTGTGTGTGTGTGTGTGTGCATTTGGCACTGTTCCAGAGGTGACTTTCCAGAAGACATGAGGGTTTTAGTGCTCCCCAGCCACTTAGTGCTTTGTTTGGATGTGCTCATTTTTGTTTATGTTGCTTTACATCTTTGGATATTGAGGAAGAAAAATCAGTAGAAGCAGCCCAGGGGGCGTGGCCATTTTTCACATGAGCCAACCCAGTCTCAAACAGTTTTAGTTTTCTGCTATTCAGGGATGCGTCATCATTTCTCGAAATACTTTATGCAGTAAGAACTGTGAAGTCATGTGACCAAAAAAACCAAATTAGGTCTTTTTTAAAAAAAAAAAAATATATAAATAAATATATATACCCTAGGCATCCCGTGTCTAAAAACCCGGACATGCCCCTGAATCAGCCTCACAAGCCCAGCAAGTGTTTAAATAGCACATTTCTTTTGTCCATTGTGGATTAATTTAACCTTTAACGTGGAGGCAGCAGTTAGTTACGGGCCAAAAAAACAAAATGAAGGAACAGCTTGCAAGTGCTTTTGGCATGTGCCGGAGATCAGCCCATCCAAATAACAGCCCCCTGAAGACAAACATGCGGCCGCGCGCACACACTTTGTCCTCTTTGATCTTGCTTTCTCGTCTGCTTGAGCAGCATGACTGATCTGCGTGTCATCTGTCTCATGAAAATCAAGAGCCCCCCCCCCTGTCTTTTTCTTCATTTGCTTTCCTCTGTCTCTGAGTAAAAATGTCAGAAGGGGGGGAGTTTGGGAGAAAGCATGTCGCCTTTTGTTTTCTCCCACGCAAGTTTAGTCTCCGCCGATGAGGGGGCACCTCTGACCTTTTGCCGAGCTTTGGCTGGTATTTCGGTTCAAAAGCAGAAAAACAGATTGCCAGGTGGCCGTGAATATGGGTGCGTGTGTATCTGTGCATGTGTGTGTGTGTGTATTATTATGTCTCCCATCTCGCTGTGAGCATAGTCTCCAGAATCCGTTACAGAGATCTTTTCAACTTCTGCTGGAAAAACAGCCGAGTCTTTTGAAGGAAATGAGCTAAAATGTGCTTCCTTTTCATCCTACATTTTCAAATAGAAGGCCAGCAGCCACAGTCAAATGACCGAATCCAATCTCAAGCACTGACCTGTCCCAACACAAAGAGGATCATATACATCCATACTTCTGCCACCCCCACCAACACACATTGTAGACGTGAACAAGCTAAGGCACACTGGGTATTAGATTAGCGAACTAAACAAGCAAGCAGCCAGCGATCAGAGACGATCAGAGAAAATCAACTTTTTTTCCCTGCTGTTGTCACGCGGCGTGTTGCGCTCCAAATAGCATCTGCTTTAATTTATCACCAGGTGGTTATGGATGAAGACATCTGCAGCGGTTCGAGAAGGAGCTAATTGGTGTGCAGCATGGAACAGAAAACACTTGCCGCCATGCTGAGACCTAACACCACATCCTTCAGCATAAATAGATTTCATAATTAAGTTGTGTTTACTGGAAATGTTTTCTCTTCTCTTTATGGAGGTATAACCGCATGTTGGGATTAAAGGGCCATTATGGTTATGTTTTTATACGAATAGCTGTTTTTAAATTTGCATCGCATGCATATAGGATATCATATCCATCATATCACTGACAAGCAACTTCTAACTACTTTTACTGACCAATCAGATTCATCATGCAGGTGCACAATGTATGTGAGCAGGTCATATACTTTCTTCTTCATCAGATCTGGAGATAAAGCTAGACAGAGCTCTTTTGAATCTGTTTGTCTGTAGACTGTGCTTTAGGATTGTTACAGGTTAGGTTTCTATTTCTCCAAGGGGTGCGCAAACTTTTGCACTCGACTTTAGCACTCGAGGCCTGGAATACAATTGCCTGGATGCAGCAAAGTGAAGGTGTTGTTTCTATGCTCAGCAGGTTTGGAGCTGCCATTCATGATGATGTCACACCCTCTGATTCCTGTAAGCCTGCCCCCTGCTTCGGTCACCATGGCAATGAATCAGATGAACCACCTGAGCACCATCGCCAGCATGGCCGCCACCGCTCAGGCGCAGAACGACTCGAGCCGAGTGGCCACCTCCGTCATTAAGGTCAGAACATCATCTCAGGAACAGACGTTACCTGTTTGATTGCTTTGTACCTAAAAATAAAAGTATTAAATAAATTAAAAAAGTGAGTATTTTTGTGGTGTACATTATTGCACCTAAAAAAGCTGTAGCAGGGGATCAGAATGAATCATGCAGTGAAGTGTGTTGGGATGATTAGAGCTGTAAATAAAGCTTTCGAACATGATGATATGTGTTTCAGGAGCGCGTGCGAGACAGTCCATCCCCATCTCCCTCTCTGGAGGATGGCCGCAGGTCAGGGAGTCACGCATCCTCCAGGCAGAGCAGCAGCGTGTCCAGTTCTCCTGCTCACACCGAGAGCTCGTCTGATCGGCCTCGTACGTCTGTACACACTTTTCAAACAGCTCTGAAGTCTTCCTTACTCCAAACTTTTCTAGCCAAGTATATGAAAGGTCGGCTTACACACAGACTGGCTTTTTATGCCACCAAATGAGGAACTACCAAAAATATAGAACTTTGTTTTTTTTTACCCACAAGTATGAGATTTTATTATATGTCATAAATATACATTTTTAACTCTCATTTCTGCTACACTACACACTAGTCCACTCACACAGCACTCGGGATATGTGCTTTTATGATAATGTGGCGACTCCGGCACACGCTGCAGCCTCGTGTGTGTGCCAGGCTTTTAGCATTAGGTATAAGATGATACGGTATAATCTGCTGAAAGGAACACTTTCATTGAATCTGGATCTTACTTTAGGAGATAAAACTGCACGAGCACATGTCAAGCTTTCTGCTTTTATCATCTCGACTAATACACTAATATAAAAGTTCTATCTTGGGTAACTGATCCGAGAGTATGACCTCAAAACTGTGCAGCACGTCTAGCTGTGCTTTAAATCCTATTTTTTTTTATCAGATTTCAAGTGGACAACTTTAAAGCACTTATAAGACATCCTACCCAGGTGTCTGGTTTCCTTATTGGTTTAGCGGTTGTCCACAGTAAGATTTGATTTTGAGATTTATTCGGGTTAAGATGACTAATTTATGGTCAAAGTTTGAGGGAAATTCAGAGTGATGTTCAAATATCATATTAGCTCAAGCTTGGGAAAGTGACGTTTTTGTTTTTCATCAGAAGTGTTGTTTAAGTCTTGAGTAGATAGTTGAAGTGACACACTGCAGCTGGAGAGAATAATTTCTTTGATGGCTTTATCATATACATCAGTAGAGAATGTTAATATGTTGGATGTACTTCCCCCTGGAACATCCTCACACTTCCTGTCTACTTTCACTATTTTACCTGCAGCTGTGCATCAGAATGGCCTTTCCTTGGGTCACGCTCTGTTAGGCCTGTCTCCCAACGCACCCCCGGGACCAAAAGAAGGTGATCTGGCAACCCAGGATGCTGGTCATGACTCTAGGAGGACACATGCAGAAAAGGGTGAGGCATTTTATATTACTTTATGACGTTTTGCTGAAGTGCTATGGCCATGCTTATGATGAAACTAAATTAGACAAAACTAGGAAAGAAACTGGATAGGTTTTGGACATTCCTGCCAAAGATAAATGAAAACAAAACAAACATTTGTTTGTTATGAACATGCCATGTCATCACATCTGGTGGTGACCAAGTCAGATGAATTGTATTGAAAACTTGGAAGCTGATACATCCTAAGATGATTTATAATTATAATGTGTTTGTGCAATGCATTCTGGGTAATCTAGTAACTGGATGATTAACTTTTGCCAGCCAAAACTTTTGCACTACAAAATATGACTTAATATTGTTATTAACACATTCACATCTACTACATATTTACTGGAAGAATCGTGTTGGAGAGTGCAAAGGTTTGTACACCCTTAGGACAAAATGACAGTTTTATAGGGAGAAATACAATTTATAGGAACAAAACATTTAGCTTTTTGTGTGTTAGGTTTCACGGATGTTAAGAAATTCATAGCAAAAAATCCCCCTTTGTGAATTTTTTTTTTTTTAAAACTCTTTTTTGCAAACTCTTGACTTTATTAATCTACCAAATGGTGTATTTTCTTCCGATCAGGTCTAGAAACTAAAAACATCAAGACAAAACAATGTCTTATCGCTTCTGTTACTAAAAAAATTCTCTATAGATGTGTACAACCCACAGTTTATTTTTCAATATGCTGATATTTTATTTATTTGTAGATAAAGTGTAAAATACAGTTATTACTTTTCATGCAAAAAAAAAAAAAAACAAGGGGTGTAACTTTTGCATTCAATTATACATAATACTCTAACGACTGCAAAGTTGATGGAGAGCCACAATTGTGCGCTTGAGCCTCGCTTACTTATCTATATTCTTCTCTTGATTATTCTGGTATTGTCTGTAGAGCACCACAACAGCAGTATAAAGAACAGACCTGTGAACGATCCCCTGATGTGCTTTAATGTAAATTAAAATTCAGTGTGTTTTCTCTGCGCTCATGCATGGGGTCTCAGAACGCGTGTTCCGAGAACAAAGAAAATCAATGTGCTCGCTCACATTTCTATGAAAATAATCCATTAGGGTGGGAAAGAGAAGGCAGCGGGGCTAAATTAGTTAGCGATTTGCGAAGCGTGAATTAATGAACAAGCTAGCCCCCCCTCCTCCACCTCCTCCTCCTTCCTCCTCCTTTTTCCCCAGCTCTCCTGGAGGTGTAATTTTCTGTAATAACCTCCCAGAACCCTTGTTTGGTTTCTGCATTTGAAGGCTTTCATTAGCTTAATGAGGACTTTTGCAAGGGCGAGTAGTCAGCACAAATTTCTCATCGCGCCATGATACCTCCGGATCATCTACGCTGCTGTGTGTGTTAGCAGTGGCAGTGGGCCGGATGGACTTGTAAGTTTATGAGTTAGAAGAGACTCCTAAGGTTTGCTTTGCGCAAGTTGAGAAATGGCCGAGATCGTACGCGAGATGCTCAAACAGCAATATCATTTAGCGGAGGCGTCGCTAAAAGAGGCACGATAATAAAAGTCACGTCGAAGTAAGGTGTAAACGATGATGAGACGGGCCGCAGTGCATTAGATTAATGAGAACCAGCATTGCTCTGTCTCTGTCTCTCTCTCTCTCTCTCTCTCTCTCTCTCTGTCTGTCTGTCTGTCTCTCTCTCTCTCTCTCTCTCTCTCTCTCTCTCTCTCTCTCTCTCTCTCTCTCTCTCTCTCTCTCTCTCTCTCTCTCTCTCTCTCTCTCTTTCTCTCTCTGAGTGAGATGAACACTCTGTGATAAACAGACACTCGTCAAGCATGACCGGCTGACGAGCTGAAGCAGGTAATTGAGAAGCTGTTTCATTTGTAACCAATATCCACGATCTGCTCATCATACCTAGACCCAATGCGCTAGAAGAGCCGAGGTGTAACGAGCTGTAGCGAATAACGACAGCAAATATTAGCACATAATTTGTTTTGATCACAAATAATTTGCACGTCTGCAGCGTAAATTCCTGCCCCAATGCAGCATCCGTATATAACTTGTACATTCATACACTCTTAGGGGGAAAAAGGGGTTTTCAAGAGTTCTTTAGATAGTGAAGCGTTTTTAGATTTCTAAAGTGGTAAAAACCTGGTGTATGGGTCTGCAGAGATCCTTTAATGGTTCAAACTGGAGGATGCTTTTTTTCTTGAAGGAAGTAGGGTGCTAAAAGTGCATTTTCATCCCGGTTTCAAATTGCGCTATACTCGACAACTCAAGTCATATGAAAAGTCACTTTAAGTTTAACATTAGGGTTGCAGTGAGGTTAGCAGTTGAATGTTGTTTGTCAGCATTGTTAAAAATAAACATTTTACAATTTTTCTGTATCTATTTTGGCCATGTCTTTGCATCTGACTTGTAAATGCAATTTACATTTTCTGAATTAATTCATCCATACTAACACTTCTGCATATGCACAATATACACAATATGCCAAACTTTCCCAGGTAGCACTTAGTTTTCCTTGAAAAATGGATTCTCAACTCTGCAAAGCAAAGCTGTTCAATTCTGTTCAATTCCATTGGATCGATGGAGAACAGATCGATGTTTTGGGTGTTCACCACCACCTAGTGTACGGAGGTCTCTCGTGAACCCCAAGAAAGCATGTTTCTGCAGTAGGGATCAGACTGCCAGGTAAGAAAAAAGCCCCACACTGCAGTGAAGATGTTGTCCACTGCCTACAGGTCCCACAGAGAACTTTCTAAGCTAGCAAAGGAGCATCCCTTAAAAATTAGGATTGTTTTATAAAAGAAAAGAGAACCATTTTACCATTCAGCAGCTACAGGACCTCTTTGTCATTGCTTTCAAATGAATCTTCAGGGGACAGAACTGAAAGTGTCAAGATCAGAAATCAAGGCGGACTAAATCAAGAGGACTAGCCTCAAAGACGTTGTCCCTCATCCTCTTCGGTCTGCTCGCTCTCTGCCGGTCTTTCTCTCTAATGCTGACTACAGCGGACTTTAGCACGAGAAAGTTCATTACCCTGAGGAATCTGAGCAAAGACAGAAAGAGAGCGGTGAAACGACCTTGGTTTGAAGAGGACTGCTTATGATCAAACAGGCTTCCAGTTTGTGCTGCTAGGGGGAAAAAAAACGCTATGAAAAGATCCATCAGATTTCATAGAGGTGCGGCCAGTGCTAACTCAGCACTGATTGTCCCTGTGGGGGCACCGTAGTTCAGCGGCACGGCGTGAGGTTTTCTCCCGCTGAGTGCTCCAGCGGCCCATGCCGGCATTCCGATAATCACATTCCTCCAGATGCCTGGCTTTTTTAGCCAGGAGAGCGGGAAGGGGGGAAGAGAGACGGATGAGGGAGCAAGAGATGGATTGTTTTTCATCTTTGAAACACCTTGGATGTGAC
This sequence comes from Hemibagrus guttatus, assembly GCA_033459395.1. Taxonomy (NCBI): domain Eukaryota; kingdom Metazoa; phylum Chordata; class Actinopteri; order Siluriformes; family Bagridae; genus Hemibagrus; species Hemibagrus guttatus. The sequence continues at coordinate 12,409,825 of JAUCMX010000025.1, read as the reverse complement.
AGCGGGCTTCACTCTCCTGCCAAGATGGAGAGATTGGATAAAGATGCTTTGGTCAGCTAAGTGGGGGGAGGGGGGTGTAAATCTAATCAGCCTTTATCACATAGCGGGCAGAAGGTGAGATTTTGAGCACCTGCTCGTTTAAATGGATCCTGTATGGCATTATATGTACTTAAAATGCGCTGCGGCCAAAAAGCTACACCGAGAATTTTTAACATGGTTTTTAAAGTGAAGGACATCCAAGAATAGACAGCGATAAAGTGGGTGTGCGGTGGAATGAAGAACAAGTAAGTGACTGATACTCGAGCTGATAAAGTCAGATATGGATGGACAAATGGACAGAGAAACTGACACAGCCATAGAAAATAGACAGAGGCAGCTAAATCCACTGTGAAAGGAGGGCAAAAAAAACCAGAGTGAACCAGAGAGAGAAAGTGAGACGTGCAGTTAAATCCGGTCCAGAGTTTCATTAACTGACTTCCATTAAATATTTCCTGTCACCCGCAGCCCACCCCTGTAAAAATAGCCTGTGCTCTTTATAATCACCACTCAAACAGTCCAACACAGAAGAGATAAGTGGAATATTTTTAAGCACGGAACGTCTCAATGCAATTAAAAGTGCTCACATACTGCGCCATGCCTAATATCCCGTATGTCAAAACTGCTGCTTCGACAAAACTGTGTTGAAAGTGACTTATTCATCAAAAACTTAAATCTGACATGAAGCTGTGTTTAAAGAGGAGGATACGTAGCTGCATATGGAAGCAGTCCTGCAGCTGCAGCAGTGTTGCAGATAATCCTGTCAGAAAGCTGAATTAATGAAACGCTCCTCGCTTCATACATTTCTAGAACTGTAGACAATGTACACTCACGTTCCATTTTATTAGGAACACCTGCAAGCCTGAGCTTCTCAGAATGCACAACTCGGTGTAGCCTGGGATCGCCGGAATTCGGTCTTCTAATGTTGTAGTCCATCTACCGCAAGACTTAACAAGTTCTGAGATGCTTTTCTACTCAACTCCGTTGTAAAGAGTGATATTTGGGTTACCAAAACAATATCAAATCCATCTTAAACCACTGTCATGAACACGGCATTTCACCCGCACTGGATGTTTTTTTTTTCCTGCACCACTAGAGACAAACACTAGAGGCAGTTGTGTGTCCCAGCAGATCATCATTTTGACCTGTATCTGCATCATTTTATGCACCTGACTGGCTGATCGTGTATGAATTGCAGGTGCACGAATGAGCAGGTGTTCCTAATAAAGTGATTGGGCTGTGTATATTTGGAGTCTATACAGATTTATTTACAAGCAGCTTCATATCTAATTACATGCAGACCTGCTGATTGGGCTGTAATGTAGCATCCACGTCTAGATTCTCCACCTGATATCACTAGTAAAACATTAGTACTAAGTTATGTGCTAGAGAAACTGATAACATACTTAGTTACACACTAAGTATGTGCTAGAGAAACTGATAATGTATGACGGATACAGATAATGAGTAACGATGTGTCAATAATATTTTTAATAAACAAATAGCAAAAGATATTTAAACTGAATAATGTAAGTCAGATACTCAGATATAGAAGTATCACACTGTACATTTTCTGGATTATGGATATTTTTTTCAATTCTTTAAAATCTCTCTCCAGATTTTAACCTCATTTTGTGATGTTAGCCTTCAAAATATTTTCATTGCTAAAGGCATGAGTCAAAATACCTTCTGCCTCATTTCGCTTTCTGACAGCTTTACCTTTGATGGACTTTTGTGGGTGTCACCAATTTAGATGAGCTGTAGCGTGAAAGCTCATTGCACTTTACAGGTGATTCATGAACGTACAGATGTTAGCGTGAAGAAAATCAGCGTCAAAGTTTGTCAATCTGTCCGAAATATTTAGCCCAGCTTGTCCTAAATGAAAGATTTACGAACAAGGTTTCAAAACAACTTTGCTCACACGATGCCAGCGCTAGAAAACCTGGAATTTAGCACAAGTTAGCATCACCATATGGCTGTACAGTATTTATACATTAGTCACATTTGTGCTTTCCCTTTTTATGATTAGCATAACAGTGAAGTTGTCGCTAGGTCTGTTCTGTCCTAAACATACGGTAAACCAGCATTATTTATGCACACGGTTTGGGTGAGTGGCCGGGCCATATGGGCAGACAGGGTTATGGAAATAAAGCAGCTGTGTTTTTGAACAGAAAGTCACCTCCCCCCCGAACAACACTTTTTATTAGCCTGCACAAAGTCAGTTATTACAGCTACATGCATACAGGACCCTTGTTGAGAAGAGCCTGTGTCCTGTGCAGCATTTAGAAAAGTATGATGGTGGAATTGTTTTTTTGTTGTTTTTTTTGTTTTTACAGCAGTTTTGATAAATGTGCTGTGCAATATCTGGGCTGTAAAAGAAGCACTCAACAGCTTCGAAAGCATGCAGCTACGCAACAGCAGGCATGTTATTGAGATCACTGTCATACCATGACTTATTATCGTGGTGCTTTGATAGATCCATTACGCCATGTTTGCTATAAAGACATTCTTATGAGTTTTGTGATTATATAATTGGTTTAATAATGTTTAGGCATTATCAAGATTTTGCAAAACAGAAATCAGTCAGTGAACGCACCGTACACACGCACAGGTATGAGTCTATATTAAATATTGGCATGCTGTATAATTAGTTACATTTGCTAAACATCAGAGAGAAGTACAATGCTACGACAAATTCCTTCTCGCTACAGACCCGTAATAACCGTTGCCCCTGGTTAACCTGCTTCATACCATAAGGCCTCATACATTAGCAGGCCCTTTGAAGTGACTGAAGTCAAGATCAAGGCTCCGGCCTGATCAAAAACAACTCATGCGCGCTGCGGTGTGTGCGTTTGCCTCATCTGCTGCTTTAAGTGCAGGTCTCAGATCAGCGCTGCAGTAATTATCAAGCATCCAAAACTTTACGACTGATGCAGGCTGTCGTAGCTGCAGAAGCTTTTTCAAGTCACTGAAAACTTTTTCAAAACTATACATGAATATTATCAAATGTATTATAAATATATCAAATAATATATTGTTTTTTTTACTTAGACAATAAAAAGGTAAAGATACGGTAGCTTTTTTTTTGTGTGTTTACACACACATCACAAAATTCCTAATTCTTTGAATCTGCAAAAAAGAAAGAAAAAAAAAACAGGTATAAACACACTCTCCTTTTCATGCATAGGAATTGAGGGCTAAACTGTTATTTAAATGTGCCGTGATTTTTCCCAGCATTTCCACGGATTTATTTCAAATGTCCACCAGCATTATGTACGTGATACATTTGTGTTGGAGCAGAAAACAAATGACACTCTCGGTTCTTATGTTGGAGAATGTTTTGCACACAAATCTGAAACTTGTAATGTTGTCTTAATTTGCATATTGAAATCTGATTGGCTTCTATATTTTACGGCATATTTACACTCTCATTACACATTTTAGGGATAGACAGATATACTGGCCAAAATGACTGTAGCTCCAAATTGTGGACTGTAGCTCCAAATTGTGGAATTAGAATAGTCAGTATGTTTGCTTGGATCATTGGTTGGTTGTTTTTGTTTTTTCTTTTCAAAAATTTATACTTTAGCCTGCAAATTTTAGATTTCAGATTTTTCTTTCAGATTTTCAGTGAGATGTCTACATTACATCGTGCTTCCGAAAGAATTTGGCAAAACAATCTTCCTGGTCTGAGAAGTTTGCTCCCTTTAAATGAACTCCTCTGACGGGATTTAGTCCTTAAAACATGTTTTATGATTTAAGAGTTAGAGTTTGTTCAAAGGTATTTCCATGAAATTTGTAATATCCTGTTTCAGAACTGTTACTAGAACCTTAAGGTCCAGCAGCAGCAGGTGTATTGTAGCCTCTGAAACAGAGATGCTATGGTCCGAGTCATAATAAGAGTAGATTTGAGATGGCTCTGCGCAGAAGAGATGGAAATTTACAGTGTGGAGGCCAGAGGTGGAGAGAACATGCTGACTCTCAGCAAACGATCGAGCTGACATTTATTCAGGCCGAGTGACACGGGCCGCATTAGAAACACAAAGTAGCTTTGATGTGCTGTAACGACCTTGGAGTGTTATTAGACCTGTCTGGCACTCGGCCATAAAGACGCACGGCTGAAATGCTCAGCTCTGCATATAAAAACCTGCTGTTTCAGAGGATAAAGCGTTTGTAGGTAAGTAACACTCTGCTTGTTTGTGGCTCTGGGTTCATCTACAACTAACCTGCAATTTCTGGTTTGTGGTGTAACCCGAGTTCTGCATTACTGCATCGGTTTCATGGATTGGATTCACTTGCATTGTTGCTTTTGATAAAAGGGTCTGCCAAAGGAATAAAACCCATAACAGCGCATAGCTAGAACACTTAACCGTCATAAAAAGCTCTCAAGGAACCCCATTTTTTGGGTGTAGTTCATTTGCATATTTATCCATCCATCTATCCTTCCAACCAACCATCCATCCAATCATCTGTCCATCCATTTTCTGTAGTGTTTATCCCACACAGGGTCATGATGAACCTCAAATCTATTCCAGAAGGATTAGATTAGACTCAGAGCGGAGGACACTCTGGATTGGGTTCCAACCCATCGCAAGAGACACTCGCACACACACTCGCACACCACAAACAATTTAGAGATGCGAATCAACCTAAAACTCCTGGCTTTGGAATGGGGGAGGAAACCGGAGAACTCAGAGGAAACCCTTGGAAGCTCAAGGAGAACATGTTAACTCTGCAAACCCCCCAACCTTGCAGGTGTTAGTCAAGCATCAGTCTCCCCCATTTGCATATAATCATGAAGTTCATGTTTAAGTAACATGATTAAAATATCAGTTTATTACTTGTTAAAAGTGCATATGAGAATGAGTTTTAAGTCTGAAAGTAGGAGATTCTCAGCTGTTTGAAAGCCGACATGAAGCAGACAGATTGATTCAACTGCAGTTGTAAGACAAGACTCAACAGTAAACGTGAAGCAGGATAACTTCACAAAGTGACACTGAGTGTTTAAAGCCAGTAGTGTGATTTCAAACAGGCTAGTGCCATAACCAATCAGGAGACTGTGAGCAGGCATAGGAGCCTGACAGGAGGTCGTGTGATGAGGTCATGGACTGAGGATCCTAGGGGTTGTGAACATGGATGTAACACTGGCCTTGAACCTGTGTGAGGCTCATAGTGTTTCCCTGTAGATTTGTTTAAGGTACTTTAAAAATGAAGTTAACTTGAAAAAATGTACGCTACACCGAGGCTACAAAACTGTCTCTGTCTAAGCGTGTTTATTATTATTTGCATACTGGTATGTGATTGGCTCCTGGATCTTATGATGTAATAAGACATATTCAGCTTCAATTTCTAGGCACGTATCCATGTATTGTATAAGTATTAACTAAATAAATGAGTTTTTAATCAAATACGTGCACAGTACTTGTTGTCAAAAGTAGTGTACTACACTGGAACTACATCATCTACAGAATCTTCTGATCAGTACAAATACTAATTCAGCCAAGTGGCTAACAAACAGTTTGATATTTCCCAAATATAAGAAATACAAATGTGGCTAGTTTTCCACATTTGGAAACTGACTCTATAAGAAATACTAAAGCTTCATTGGCTTGAATAAAAACAAGTAATATCTTTAACCAAACACTGAGAAGTCTGTAGCCTAAGGAATCAAAAATGAAGGATGTTAGAAACAATATATAATTTAATAAATGTAACATAAAAACCATGAAGCGGTCAATAAAATAATTCTTCTGCTCTCACCACTTACATGCTATATATGTTTAATGGAACATCAGTATAACCTTAAATAAGGTTCATTAATCCAATCTCTTCTCGTTCATCTCGTCACAGTCAAAGCTCACAGTAAATCTCACTTCCCTTCACGTCACTTGTCACTCACTCTCCTTTAACCTCTTATAATTAACGTGTTATATAACTACTGCTTTTTTGTATTCTTGTTACAGAAGACAGCGTACTGTGTACACCCACATCTCGCGAGACCTACGAGCGGATTTCTCACACCATCCCCACGCTTCCTCCAGGCTTCCCCGCACCACTGCTCTTCCCCGAGGGCCTGTCTTCCATAGAAACTCTCCTCACTAACATCCAGGTAAGTCCAGTTCCTAGAAAACACATGGAGCAAGCAGTGCTAAGAAAAGCAGGTGAAAATCACTTTACTGTTTACAGTTTAGGTCTGATCAGCTCAATATAAAAGATCCGCTTTATTTTATATTTCCACAAAAAATCAACAGCACAGATGGAAAATTTATTATTAACAATTGCATAAAAATCATTATTTTTATGCAATTGTTATTATTGAATTAAACAAAAAAAAAACATATTAATTACATTTTAGGAATTTTTTTTCGCTCAACATAATGCATTAAAAAATGTGAAATTTATATGTGATGATTTTTAATGACTAATAAAAAGCTGTATAATTAGCTCATTTTATTTATTGTCTGTGTATGTGTGTGTGTGTGTGTGTGTGTGTGTGTGTGTGTTCAGGGTCTGCTGAAGGTGGCTATAGATAATGCCCGGGCGCAGGAGAAGCAGGTGCAGCTGGAGAAGACAGAGCTGAAGATGGAGTTGTATCGGGAGAGGGAACTCCGTGAGACTCTGGAGAGACAGCTCTGCGTGGAGCAGAAAAACCGAGGTCATTACTACACCCAAAATCTAATCTGGGATCTTTCAAGATTCAAGAGTTTATTGTCATGTACAAAAGTTTGTTACACCATATAATGAAAGTCTTACTCTGTGAACCCTCCAAGCAGCCTGTGACATAAATTACCATGTAAATTCCCAGCTTTACAAAAGTCCCAGCTCTAGGAAATTTGGCCCATTTGTACCAAACCTGATGAAAGTCAGTTCTAGTTTGGCATGGAGTTAAATATGATGTCTAATATTTATTATGAGAGCAGGTTGGTTTAAACCTCACACTCAGAGTGGGACAGATTAACTGATCTCAGGCCTGGGTAACAATCCCTAGATTATTGCATGCATCATGGTTCTCTCTTGAAAAATTCTGCATTATGTTTAAATCATTTTGAGGTACATTTCGATCCAGCAAGGTAATCACACTCGGCTTTCTTTGCAGGCAGAAAACAAGAATGCAGGGTTAAAAAGCAAATGAAACCCATGTCATTTCCTGTAATATATTTATGACTTTTTGAGTTATCAAAGTGTGTTACAGTAAAAAAAAAAAACAATTTTGGCCAAACCTATTATTTATTTGTTTGTTTGTTTGTTTGTTTGTTTGTTTATTTGTTTATTAATTAATTTATTTATTTATTTTACTTTTATTATTATTATTATTATTATTATTATTATTATTGTTTATTCTATTTATTTTTATTTATTTTATGTATTTTTTAAATCATTTTTTGACACAATTTTTAACTGATATATAAATAGTCATAAACGATGACTGTTAAATGACATCCAAAAACATATCTCACATGTTTAAATGTGCGTTTTTGCTTTGTATATGTAAATATTCCAAACCGAACAGTGCAATGTGTCCCTAATAGAAATAAAAGGATAGAATTACATTTTAAAATAATGAAATCTTTTTGAAATCAGCAATCAAGATGCATTAAGATACATCAAGAATTGAGATTCTTGAATGAACATTGTATAAAAATGAGGTACCTAGAGGTTCCCTCTGCTAGTGAAGATAGATAGCAGCTGATCCAACATCAGCAGACTTACACTAAGGACCGTGATGTCATATGAAGTATATTGTGATTAAAGAGCAGCCGTGTGCTCAGAGTTACTTATAGAGGGCACAATTCAAGCATGGAGCTCATTAGTTAAAGGTCCAGCAACAGCTCTGTGGGATTTGAACTTACAACCCTCGCGATTGCTGGATGAGAAACTTAACCACTGAGCTATCAATCCTGGAAATGTGATTAACTATATAAAATATTTCTCTCACTCTAGCGGAGATGTGATCCATCTTTTCTTTTCCTTTTTTTTTACATCCAGCAGCTGTTCTGAGATCAGCTTAGTTGTTTTATAAAGGAGAAGAGCTTTTGAGGAAATGATCTGACGTTAGCATGATAGATACCTTACAGCTGTTTAGCAGAAAACAAGTTCATTGGAAATAAAAATCCATGTTGTGTTCCATGGCCCTTACAAAAGAAATAATCAAAACATGTTTGGTGATTCTACCAAGATTACACAGCTAAGCAGCTAACTAGATTCTTTTAGCTATCATCATATTATCATCATACAGACTAAATCAACAGAATCAACTCATTTATACATAAAAAAAAAATCTTTATTATTTGAGCTTAAATCCATACCTACTTTATACATACATTTATACAAAAAAACAAAGCAGATTGATTTTCATTTTCAAAACATTCCAGTCTTCAAACTTTGGTTAAGTTAAGAGACGTAAAGCGTCTAAAACACGGCGACAGGAAAGCATGCAGTATTAATTAATGTTGTTTAATTACGAGGCCCTTCGTCATTTGTTTAATATCGCCCACGCTATGATCGAGCCGACAGAAATAAACTGTAGGTTCAGCATTTTCCTTTACACACACACACACAAACACACACACACACACCTAGGCAGATATGTGCATAAACAAAGGCACAGATTCCAAGCAGGAAAAACACAAAGCACCCATATTCAAAAGGATGTGCTCTTTGTAATTACATGTACTCACTTTTATTTTAATTTGTTTTAATGATTGATTATGTCTGTAAGCTGAAATGATGGCGTCTTAATATTCGCCCACACCAGATAAAAACGATAAACACAACGCTTGCTGTACATAATACATCACATTAGCACTAAGTGAGTTCTCGATTGTACAACTCTGCGTGTACAACTCATCGTAGAATAATTTGCTGTTTTATCTCTTAACGGTGAATGAAGAAGGTGGAAATGTGAGGGCTGATTCCAGATCAGTTAATAAAGGGAAAGAGGAAGCCTCAATGCCCAAGGGAGCATTAGAGCTAATGCAAAGAAGCCCATTTTCGCTGACTCGAATGTCTTAAGTCCATTATTACAAACAGAAGAAAATGAAGGAGGTCAGTTGAGAATTGAGCTTCGTCGAACATTTAATACACGCATTGCGCTATATACTGAGTTGTTACCAAACTACATCTGAGCAGCAATTATGTGCAGAGCGTTTACTCATTAAAATCATTTAGCTACAGCGTTACTTATTGCTGCTGTAGTATTTCCTAGTTTAATTAGCTGTGTGTGGATTGAACTGGATCAGGGATTTTCCTGCCATTGTGAACCGTAATGGTCCCTCTGCTCAGCGCTGGTGGGCGATTTTTATTACGGACGTGCTGATATTCCAATATGGTATACACCGAAATAATCCATATTTCTTACATACTGTACGGATCTGGTGATGTCACATGTTGATCCTAATTTTTTTGTAATTTTATATAGTTTTACAGAACAGCCATTACGAGGATAAACATATTCTGATACTGCAGTACATCCCAGAATTTCTGTCATATTTCTTTCATATTTCTGGGTTTGTTGATGGCTGTTGCTAAGGAATACACATATAGAACCATAGATAATACAGCTGAAACAGTCACTCTTGATAACCACGGTGAGCAGAAAAGCATCTCAGGTCAATCACTGAAAGCAGACTACACTATCGCCTTAGATCACTGTGGCCTTCTGGTGTTGTTGAGTGGTATTTGAGTTAGACACCCAGTCTCTCATCAACAAGATGCTTCCTTTCTGTTCATTGGGTGTTAGATTTTTCCACACCATTCTGGGTAAATTCTAGAGACAGATACATGGTCAAATCCAAGGAGATTCCTGAAATATCCAAACCAGCCCATCTGGCACTACCATCAACTATTCACATGAGCATTAACTGCATTTTCAAGAATTCTGCATAGCATTAAAGTGTTGGATTTTTTTTTTCTTCTCACAATTTCACATTTGTTCTTTTCCAGCCCTGATCCAGAAGCGACTAAAGAAAGAAAAGAAGACAAAGCGGAAGCTCCAGGAAGCTCTGGAGTACGAGTCCAAGCGACGTGACCAAGCCGAGCAGACGCTGCAGCAGACGACGGCCAGTGATCACGCTCACACTCCGAACGGTAAGCAAACACACCTCACACACAGCTGGAACCTACTGTAGGAGTAGCTTCTGGTTCTACCTCTGGCTAAACACACATACACACAGAGTGCTGAAAAATGCATGTCATTAGAGTGCTGATATATTGCAGAACTTTACAATTGTAGCACATGGAGTATAAATCATGGGCTTTCTTCCTCCTGCATTGTGTGCTGCCGATCCATCATTCTGTATTGATTGCATCCGCAATTGCTCTTCTGTTGTTTATCTCTGAGTTCGACACACACCGAACACCCGGGGTTTCTTTTATTTATTTATTTTTTCTAAACCTGTTTTCCAGGAGTTTATTTTTCATGTCTTCGTGGAAAAAGGTTGTCGATTGTTAAAGGAACTTTTCAGTCAGAAATGAATGAACCCAGATGTCCTCCTCTAGCCAAGACACGTGTCTGGTGTTTTTTGTACTGAAGCTGTGACACTAACTAAGCATAGCTTGTCGTGATCAAGCTTAGCATTACCCAAATCATTTCAAAACTCGTTCCTAAACGACACTGTTCCTTTAAAGTACAATTCCATCCACACATTAAATATATATTTATAGTTGATTCTGGTGATCGATTGTTGGTTGCAGCTGTGTATTTTTATTCCTGTGAAAAGTTAGCTGATGTCACAGGCTGACATTCATGACCTAGTTACCATGAGCTTAAACATAAGAGCTGACAGTCAGATTTTAGTGTTGAAGACTCCACTGGACTCCATGTTCAAGTATGCGGTGCAGCTGTACACCGATCAGGCATAATATTGTGGGAGGTGAAGTGAATAAGACTGATGATCTCCTCATCATGGCACCTGTTAGTGGGTGGGATATATTAGGCAGCAAGTGAACATTTTGTCCTCAAAGTTGATGTGTTAGAAGCAGGAAAAATGGGGAAGTGTAAGGATTTGAGCGAGTTTGACAAGGACCAAATTGTGATGGCTAGACCACTGGATCAGAGCATCTCCAAAACTGCAGCTCTTGTGGGGTGTTCCCGGTCTGCAGTGGTCAGTATTTATCAAAGGTGGTCCAAGGAAGGAACAGTGGTGAACCGGCGACAGGGTCATGGGCGGCCAAGGCTCATTGATGCACGTGGGGAGCAAAGGCTGGCCTGTGTGATCTGATCCAACGGACCAGCTACTGTTGCTGAACCTGCTGAAGAAGTTAATACTGGTTCTGATAGAAAGCTGTCAGGATACACAGTGCATGACGGGTCAGAGCAGCAAAAGAGGGACCAACACAATATTAGGCAGGTGGTCATAATGTTATGCCTGGTCGGTGTATATTAATCACAATCTACTTCACATGTAGCGAGTTATAAAAGAGACTCAGCTTGGCTAGTTACAGATCTGTGAAATGACGAGCGCAAGAGCATCGATGGTGGTATTAGAATTAAAGTTAATCCCTGATCTGTTTGAGTAGAGTGTACAGATGAGAGAGATGGACAGATTAAGGTAGTAAAGTGGCTCTGCATCACACTGTTTAGGTAGAGATGAAACAAGGGCTAAATCTTACTGGCACCTTTATCAGCAGGTAGTTGAATGGCATTGTGAGTAATGCAGCAAACCATTACACAAGATAAAAATGCCAATGATAGATGTTTTAACTAGCATTAAAGATCATGTGTTATTTATAATTATAAGAGGATTTTTCTCGACTGATCATTGTTTCTTCAGAGCCTCCTGCTCCGGAAATGGAGAGCGACCTGAGCAGGGACAGAACAGACGCAGACAGGACGATACCAGGTAACATCCCATCACTGTCCACTTTCAGAGTCTGGGAACTGTAGTCTTGATTTGTTTACTCTTTCTCCAATTTCCTTTTTTAAGGGTTTATTGAGGCGCAGTAGCACACAAATCACGCGCTGGGTGTCAGTGCACCCATCATATCAGTGGCCCTGATCATAAGTCTCAGCAGTGTGACCAGAAATTGTGTCATGAAGCCTTTGTTCAAAGATTAAACATCTAAAGCATTGAGAAGGAAATTAAATTGAATGTCAGCGAAGCAAAAAAGAGAGACAGAGGGGGAAAAAAGGCGGGTGGGCAGTAATTAATGGCTCTCTTAATTGTCCTCGTGAAATATTTGCATGGGCATAATTTACATAATTTACATGTAGTAATTAATCATTCAAAGGGGTTCCTTTCTCTTTTTTGTCTGGGTCGAGAGCGCGTGGGCACTCAGTTTCGGCTGACATTTATTTTAATGCGCGTCTTCTCTCTCAACAAAACCTTTCATCTCGTTTTGAAATCTGCCCGTGTAAGAACACAACCTGACGGACCGAGGCTATTCATCGCGCATCGAGGCCCACATCAGTCAAGTCTGGCAAATATTCAAATACATTTTGGGTTCATTAAGACCTTTTTTGTGTGTTTGTGTGTGTGTGTGTGTGTGTGTGTCTACAGATGGACGGCTCTTTCTCAAGACTGCGGTCATGTTCTGAAGAAATGGAGCGAGAGAACATGTAAATCAGTGCGGAGACGCAGGAAGCAGAAGTGCGAATAATCACAAAAAATCGATTGTATCGGAGGACTAGAGACATTTCAAGGACCCCAAAGGGTCAGTGTCTACAAATTACTTGCGAGGAGACTGTCACACGCATTGGAAATCAATGCTTTCATTGTGCCTCTCAGTGAAGTCGAGGCACCTTTTTCTTATCACAGAAGCTAAAAACACACCATGTGGACCTTCACAACATTTTTTTCTAGGATATTTAAACCACTCACACTTTACAGACCATGGAAGGAAAAAAAAGGATTTCAGAGCTTCTCTTTTATAGCCCTGCCATGTTTAACTATCTATAAAGCACTATTTCCATCAGGGGGGAGGGAAGAGTCGGAGTTTTCTCATCGTTTATTGAATATCTACATGACATTTTATGTGTTTTCGTGTAGCTGTCTTGTTAGCCCCGAAAGATTGTCTATGTTTTTTTTTTCTGTCATTATTATATGTTTGATGATTATATCAAATAGCAGGTATTCTCAAACGAAAAAAAAAATCATGGAACGTGTACATAAAAGTGTAGAGATAATATTGTGCATTGTATGTCGTAGCGCTGTTAGGAACTCAATACAAACCTCTTTAATGAAATATCTTGCATCTAAGTTATTATTATTATTATTATTATTATTATTATTATTATTATTATTAGGTCCATAATCCATCATCATACCTGATTAGGAGAGCATGCTGGCATGTCATTACATTTGCGTGTCCATCTGATATATATATATATATATATATATATATATATATATATATATATATATATATATATATATATATAAAATAAAAATATTTTTTCACCTGGTACAAAGCAGGTCACACCTTACAGACACGTTTCAATCTACACGTGCCTTTCTTTTTCATTATTAACTATTTGCCTTGGTCCAGGTTTAAAATTTGTATCAACATTTGCAACTTTTACACCTATACAGCGTCCCTGAGTGATTACGTGATTTTGATGATTGTTTTTATTTTTTTTAAATGACAGGAATTACCATAAACATCTTATGTTTTCCATGTTTGGAAATGTATTATAAATCGCTTCGCACACAATTGCTTTTATACAGTTGTTTTTGAACATCCTACAAATGGAAGACCTGCAAAAACCTTTTACTACTGTGTGTAAAAGCACCACAGCGTTCTGGCCACCTAAATTCTCCAAACCGTAAGGAAAAGTGAAAGGAGGAAGAAAAGATAATGATGGTTATTTGCTACGTTTCAGTGTTGATTCAGTGCATTTTGGTGCTTTTAAAATGAGACAGCAAATAGAAAGTGCACAGAAAAGGTTTCTCAGGGGTTCTTTAGACGGTTGTGGGTCACTCTCTTCTTAAGGACGTCACATGGAGGTTCTTCTAGAGCAGCAGGACAAGGAGCAAGTACTCTTTAAGGTTAAGAGTACCTTCAACTTAACGCTATTTCTACAGGGCCACGAACGGAGCGGCACGATCCACTTACTTGGTAAAAATATTCCCTTAACTTATTTTATAGACTGCTCATCATTATGTGTTACCTGCTCCGTGTTAGTTTGAAAAAAACTGGGTTGTAATATGTGGCACAGACTCATCTTAAGATTATTATTTCATGCCAAGTAGGAATTCATATGTGTGTGCCTTGTGTAAGTGGTATATAAAATGGATGGTTTCTTCATGTTCAATCTTCTTTCAAGCCTAATCTTTCTCTAAAAGATCAGTTCATCACTTGTTCATGCAGCTGCAATTGGCCATAATTAACACTAGGGGCAGCAGACACGCCCCTTTTTTTTCACCAGACATCAATTACGGTATCCCTCGTACAGTGGTCATTAAGCATCGCTACAGCCTATGTGACAAATCAGACATGTCTCACTGTAGCGTGCAATGCAGTTAGCGATACGTCCAGCCACAATGGAGCAGGAAGATAAGGCTAATGTAATCTAATCAGAAAGGGGATATTATGCATTAGCGTGCGTGTTAGCCGTAGCGTTCCGAGGCGTCTGGCGGCTGAGGTAAGGTTGGAGGACGTGTTATCTAAATGAGTGCGAAGAAGCGATGAGGACCAGGGTCCGTGGACGGATAATGAAAGGGCAAGAGAGGAGCGGACGGCTTTTAGGCCTTTCTCTTTTAGCCATTACTAATTCATGCTGCTCTTTCTTGCTCTTAGTGAAAAGAGAGGGAGAGTGTTTAGGGAACGGGGAAAAAACGGTGCGGGGATAATGTGCCGTGAAATTGAGTCTCGTTTGCAAAGGGTTGGGCTGCTTTTGACTCCAAAAGCTCCACACAGGAAATGCTGGGAAATTGACTGCTCTCCATCTGAGAGTGTATTGTTTACTTTGATCAACCTTTACTCTCCGGGCTAAAAAGGGAGGTTAAAAGAGGGCAGGATTTAGTGCCGTTCATCGAGCTAAAGTGTGAATTCCGAAAGGAACCTTTTAATGGACGTGGAGCTTTACTACATACTTAACATTTGCTGACTTGAGGCTTCCTGAAAAAAGAAAAAAAAAAACACTAGGCCAAGCTCCGAGCTCTTTGACTCTAGTGCTAATTAGCCTGACGAAGTCTTGCCTGACCCAGCTCCACTTATTTTTTGCCTGAATGGAGTTGTTTCGTAACGATTACAGTCAGTCGTCAGAGTTTTATGTTTTATTGTCTCATCCTACATCAAATTCTCATTAAAGTGTGTCACTAAAGACTCATTTTCTCAAATAAAAACTTTCATTTCCTTTGCAAAAGGAAGCCATTTGACTCCATTTTGCTCTCAGTAAAAATGTTCTGTCTGGCAAAGGAGAGTTTTTCCATTTGGAAAATTTCCAAAACGTTCCTTAACTCTTTTGTAACACAAAATGTTTCCTTTCTCAGTCAGGCTCCATGTACGCTCACTTTAGAAACCAATAACCACTGAGCTACCCTTGAGAAACACTTTGTGCACTTTAGGCGTAAACAGATCAGATGTTAGTGGACACACTAAATGTTCCTTCAAGTATTTTTAGAAACTAAAATTGGGCCGTTTTAAGTATCAACACGTTATATCTATGGACTAAAACACGTCTTGGGGGGTGTGCAGTTATAGGAAAAGGATCAACATCAGCATGGTGTGATAACAACACATCCCAGTGTGATTTATTCCTCTTACATCACAGCAACTCTTCATTTATTAATAAACAGCCAATCATTTTTAGTTACATTTAAAGTTGTGATGTCACAAAACAAGCGTATCTTATTTCTCTCACCTCAGATCAATGACAATAAAAACAGCATGCCATATTACCGACATCAGCCATCAGCGCAAATTGCTTTCCCATGTTAGTTCCACAGGCTGCTACGACAGGGCTGACACTGGAGTCTCCTTCCAAATATGCTGCATAAACCTATTCTCACAGCTTTATTATATCAATTACACTCTTTTTATACAGTTTGTGCGTCAATGTTTTAACCATTTAGGCCCCTGATCTATTATAGAGGTGATACCATACTCGAGAGAGTGTATTCATAACAGAGCTACTGTTATAGTAAATGAATCGACTCATCGATTCCGACCAATCACAATCAAGAATTCAGCAACACTGCACAAGAACGCCAAATCCACGATTATTCTAATATTCAGTGCTAAGGAACCTAACAAACGCCTTAGCCAAGGCTACTCATTTTAGTCTAGTCTATACACATCAAGTCTAGTCAGTTTAGTCAATAATATTCAACCATATTGATGCATGGATTCTTTATATATCTATTGGGACGTGGTGGCTTAGTGGTGAAGGCGCTGGACTACAGGTCATGAGTTCAAATCCCAGGTCCACCAAGCTGCCCTGGCTGTGCCCTGCCCTGAGCAAGATCCCTAACCCTCAATTACTCAGCTGTATAAAATGTAAGTTGCTCTGGATAAGGGTGTCAAATGTCAGAAATGTAAATATATTATGGATTTGTGTTGGAACTTTTTTGGTGATGCTGTTGCCGTTACAAAAAGTGGCGCTCCAGCTGCAGCATGTCTTTAGGGACATGAAGGATGAATGCGAGAAAAAAAAATCCTCACTATCACTGAAACCTCATCTTCCTTGCACACTTTCCGTTCATTTGCTGCTGGTTAAGAGAGATGATGCTGAAAACTTTAAGCAAGAGTTTGTTTACTTTAAAAAAATGTATTTCCCGCTAAAAGAGGAGGGAAAAGTGTAGAGGCTGAAAGTGTCAACCTTGTAAGACTGAGGAACCTTCTTCAATGCCACTCCACTCGCTTTTACACACTGTGCAGTTTTGATGATGCGCATATTTCTGTACATCGAGTCAGATTGCCGTAGTGAGCCCGTAGTGTTGCAAAATTAAAAACTGGCACTCCAGCTGCAGAGAGTCCTGAGGGACGATCGACGAAGGCAAAAAAATAAAATAAAATCTCACGATCACTGATGCCTCAACATCTCAGTGAAAGCTTCCACTTTCTCCACAGAAGGGAGCCATTCAGACGGATTTTGCTGCTAGTCAGCAGTACGGGAAGCAGATGTTGGTGGACACTGTTCAGACATCTCTGTCACATTCTACCATCTCCCCATGTAACTGCTCCCTAATGAGTATTTATTGTTTCCCAACACTACTGTCACTCCTTTTTATTGGTGTGTGTGCATGCGCAAGTTTGTCTATGTGTGTGTATGTATGTGTGTATGTGTGTGTTCTCGAGATGACATCTCCTGGCCGCCTCTTGACAGCTGGACTGGCTTGTTTTCGCTGTCGTCCCCTGGGTATTCGCTGTCAGCTTTGTGCTTGGCCAGACTGCGAGGAGAGAGATTAATGGACAATAAGGACACGGCGGAGGGAGGGGGGCACGGAGGGAGGAAGGGAGGGAATGGAACGATGGACAGAATTGGTGTGACAGTGAGAGAAATAGAAACACAGAACGAACGCAATGGAAAGATAGGAAGAGAAGAATGAAATAGAAATGGACAGAAAGAGGACGACTGATGGCAAAAGAGGACAGAGATGAACATGAATGTGAAAGACAGGCTTAAAAAAAAGGCTTAATGAGAGGACAGGAGGAGAAGGAAAAGAAAAGACTAGAGTAGTAGAGAGAATAAAAAGTAGAGAGAATGGGATGGAACAGAATGACAGAAAAAGTGACAGAAGAAGGGAAAAAAAGTACAGAAAGTAACAAGGAAGCTGTGAAACAGACATGGACAGAGACAGCTAGAAGGACAAGAGAAAGAGACAGAAATAAAAAGAGAAAGCGGCAGGCAGGGAAACAGTGAAACAGACACGGACAGAAAAGGCCCATGAGACTCAGACGAACAGAAAGGAAGACAAAAAGAGAAACAGTGACAGAGAGCGATAGGCAGAAAGAGGGAGAGAGAGAGAGAGAGAGAGAGGACAAGCGCAGGCCAACAACCATCTGCTCATTTCCTTCTAATGGACAAAGCAAACAGCAGGAGACACTGCTGACTACAAATCTGGCTTTTCTTCATTACTGAAAGCACACAGTAATTTGTCCTCGAGTTTAACTCAGACACAGACATGCCTATTCTTTCTCCTTTTCCTTTTCTCCCTGCTGCATGTCTTTTTTCTTTCTTCCCTTTCTTCTTTTTTCATTAATCACGCCCAAGAGATAACCTGCCACTCTCGCTCAAAAGGGCTTTTATTTAAAGAAGACGCACAGCCTCGAACATTAACACCGACCTCTTTGTTAGCGGTGACATAACTAGCATCCGTAAGCCTGATCAATCGAACTCGGTCATTCAGAGAACTCGAAAAAAGGAAACGGGGAAGAAGCACAAAAATAACGGACACGTTGCGTCTGCTACCAGCTGCACTGCAGAAGGTGACCTAAGATGCCGAGTGTGATCCGATTGCTTTCATGAACGCAGAGTGCTTTTTAAAAATGTATTCGAATAACTACTGAAGGAAGACACAGAAGAGTTCAGATCACCTGAACGTCGTAATGTCGTCTTATTGATTAGCTAGCTAACAGCCTGCTAGTAGAAAAAAGCTAGTCATTAGCGCTGTAGCACTCTTCATTAATCAGTACAGTAATTATTCATTCTTGACTAAGGACAGTCCTCCGTCTTGTAGTTCCCGCTCGGAAGGTTTTCTGTGAGGAAATGTTTATTTAATCAATGTTGAACGAGTGCAGTTGTGTTGCATATCGGCGCAGCTGTGGCACAAGTGCTGTAGCTAATCACAGCTGTGCCCATATTTGGTCTAACAGCATGATTTTGAGTGTGAGATATATAAGCTATAATAAGAAATGAGTATTGAGTTTCTGACATTTTGGAAGCAATACTTGCCAAATTTATTGTTTATTGTTCCTCTGAATCAGCTAGCTAGTTTGGTGCTTTGTTAAGTTAGCTAGGTTAGGATATTATTTTATTGAATATAAAGAGAAACGAGTTAGTTAAGTCCTTTTTATGTGCCAAAAAAGAGCAATCTAAACAGCAAGCCAAAATCCCAGATCTGTTTAAGTTTAGCAAAATAAGTTCCTTATGAATGAAAGCGTAGCAAACTAGCTAGGATTGTGCTAGCAGAAATAGAACCCACACTCACTTTATAGCACACTTTATGCTAGCTAGCTAGCTGACAAAAAATATACACAGCTTCCCTTTTTCCTTTTCAGCTTTCATATTTTAAGTCAGAAGCTTTATTCCTGAAAAATGTATCATGGCTGTTGCTGATGTCACCGACTTCAGTGTAGTAACAGATTCTGCTAGAACTGGAATTGTACATACAAGCAGCGTGATACACACAGTGAAGCGTCCCCGTGGAGTTATAAGCACTCTTGGAAGACCATTTGTCCTATCATATTAGTGGAGTAGAACTGAGTGTTGTATAATTTACATTTTAGGATGCAGTTTACAGAGTCAGCGCTTTGTAACAGTCAGAGATAAAGCTGTAACTTTTCTGACACGGGAAAGTCTTCAGATTGGAAGGTACCAGTTTCTTCGTAAGACGACAAGCTGCATTTGTTCTTTAAAATGAATTTCAAGAAAGAGGAAAAATAAGCTTGATCAGGGAAGGATTGTTTATAAAATAAGACCAGAATAGAATAGAATAGAATAGAATAGAATAGAATAGAATAGAATAGAATAATAAAAGTTTGTTTTAATTAAGATAACTTTAAGTTCAGTGAATGGACGGAAATAGGGATAGAGAGGAAGGAACGAAGGAATTAACAAAGGAAAGAAGGATATGAAATGGGATGGATAGAGATAGAGAGGAAGGAAGGAAGGAAGGAAGGAAGGAAGGAAGGAAGGATGGATATGGAAAAGGGATTGGAAAAGAGATTGAGAGGAAGAAAGGAAGGAAGGAAGGTAGGATATGGAAAGGGATTGATAGAGATAGAAGGAAAGGGAAGGAAAAGGAAGGAAGGAAGGTAGGATATGGAATGGGATTGATAGAGATAGAAGAGGAAGGAAGGAAGGAAGGAAGGAAGGAAGGAAGGAAGGAAGGATATGGAATGGGATTGATAGTCATTTAAATTAGTCAGCTAATAAAAGAGTTTTGTAAATTAGCTCGTTAAATTGGTGCAGTTATGGGAAATGATTGATTTTTCTGTCTCATATATATATCCTTAATATAGAGCGTGTACCAAAAGTCTCCAAACGTAAGGGACTGTGTACACCAGCATCATGTCAGCTGTGCCTCGTCAGAGGATGTGGAAGTGGACGTCTACTTTTCTGATGATCCACGACACTTCTAATGATTTCGAATTTGTTATTAAGTTTAGCAGCCGTGGTGTGTGTGATGTTCTTGTCATTTTTTTTTTGTGGAAGTCCATTGCAACCTTGGGACAGTTTTCTGATCCTGCCATGAGAATTATTTCAAAATGTTCTTCTTTTGTCAGAGGAAGGAAGGAAGGAAGGAAGGAAATGGAATGGAATGGGATGAATAGAGATGGATAGATATAGAGAGGAAGGAAGGAAGGAAGGAAGGAAGGAAGGAAGGAGAGATATGGAATGGAAGGATATGGTGATGGATAGAGTTAGAGAGGAAGGAAGGAAGGAAGGAAGGAAGGAAGGAAGGAAGGAATGAAATGGAATGGAAGGATGTGGAATGGGATGGATAGAGATAGAGAGGAAGGAAAGAAGGAAGGAGGTAAGGAAGGATATGGAATGATATGGAATGGGATGGATAGAGTTAGAGAGGAAGGAAGGAAGGAAGGAAGGAAGAAAGGAAGGAAGGAAGGAAAGAAGGAAGGAAGGAAGGAAGAAAGGAAGGAAGGAAGGAATGAAATGGAATGGAAGGATGTGGAATGGGATGGATAGAGATAGAGAGGAAGGAAAGAAGGAAGGAGGTAAGGAAGGATATGGAATGATATGGAATGGGATGGATAGAGATAGAGAGGAAGGAAGGAAGGAAGGAAGGAAGGAAGGAAGGAAGGAAGGAAGGAAGGAAGGAAGGAAGGAAAAAACTGTAAGTGAGCAAGGATGACTAGAAAGAAAGAAAGAAAGAAAGAAAGAAAGAAAGAAAGAAAGAAAAAGACATTTTGCTAAAAGGTGATGCCTGTGCATTGAAATTTTGTAGTAATTTGTGGTTACCAGCATGTCAGCTCAGCTCTGTACTAGGGTTTAAAACACTCTTCATTTCATACTTAGTCTTATTTAAATGTCGTATCATCTACACCAAACGGCTCCCTTGACAAAAACATGCATTTAATATTTAAGTCCTCTTTTACTCTTCTTAATTTACAAATTATTTTAAAAAAATTCTGTCATTCTGAGCATCTTAATTCCACAATAAAATCGATCCTAACATTCATTATACTTTCAGAAAATAGAAAAAAACGTTCTCGACGGAAAGGTACTTTTTATAGCGCTTTTTTTTCCTGAAGCACATTTCATTTTTTAAGACATGTTTTCAGATACAGTTTGAGCGCCATGTGTCTTATTTATATGACTAATAATTTACTAAGCAGGAAGCAGGAGAAGGAAAAGAAGAAGGCCGTCTGGTACAGTTCCTCATTACTACCTTTCGAGGCGGATGTTTGGATATGTTTTGTGTTTAATAGAAACAATATGGATGGAAAAAATGGGGCCACTGTACCAACATATGGAGAACGAGCCTACATTTCACTCTTTTACACAGATCTGGGATCGGTTTGCATACATCATAACCTTATAGCTGAAAAACAATACTGGTCTTAAACCTGGGTGAAAACACTCCATAGGGTCCCTTCCTGCTCCTTCAGGGCTTTGTCGTAAAAACTAATGGTGCCGCTGTGGCTTTCATCAGAGCATCTGTATTCGGTTTCCGATCATCTCATTAACTTACGCAGACGTGAGTCACGTCCCGTCAGAAATAATCTGATCCCAGCGGCCTGTCATTGCAAACCACTTTTATTGAGCTGATGATATGATTAAGAATATGATTACACAGCGGCAGCATATGGAACGGGATAGAAAGGGATAGAGATGTGGACTGGAGAAGAGGGACAGAGAGACATTGGATGAAAAGAAAAAGGACAGATGACAGACAGTTTATGATGGACGGATGAGGTGGGAGGGGTGACAGGCAGGTAAGAGGGACAGTTAGAATAGCAAGCTGGGATCAGGAGGAATGATGGAATAAAATGAAAGGAGGGATGGAGGGATGGGATGGAAACATTAAATGGAAAGAAAGTTAGAGAGGGATGGATATAATGGGGAGATAAGGAGAGAGAGAGAGAGAGAGAGAGAGAGAGAGAGAGAGAGGTGGTTGAGATTAGATGGAAAAGATGGATGGAATAAAAGGAAAGGAAAGAGCTGGGATGCAGAGGAATAAGGGGATGTGTTGGAAAGATGGAAAGGGATGAAGTGATGGAGTCACAGAAAAAGTATGGGATGAAGAGAGCAGTGGGGTGAAAAAAGATGAGATGGATGGTGGAGGGAGGTTAAGAGATAGACAAGAGGGAGGAGGATAGAGAGGTAAAATGAAGAGATGGAATGAAATGGATAGAAACAATGCTGAAGTGCCAAAAAATGGAAAAATTGAAAAGAGAGATATGGAATTAAAAACAATGAAAGAGTTGAGATTCAAATTGAATGGATGTGGGAAGAAAAGTGCAGAGATGGAAGGGAGAGGTGGAGAGATTCGAATGGAATTGAGAGATGGGGAGAAGAGGAAAAGGATGGAGATAGATGCAGAAATAGAAATAGATGGATCGATGGAAGGAACAGAGATGGAATGAAAATAGATGAAACAACGAAATGGAGAGATGAAGAGGACAGAGATGGGAGAAAGACAAATGAAGAGATGGATAAGGACAGAGGAGAGATAGAGTGATGGAGTAAAGACATGGATAAGGACAGAGGAGAGGCAGAGCGATGGAGTAAAGAGATGGATAAGGACAGAGGAGAGACAGAGCGATGGAGTAAAGAGCTGAAAAGGACAGAGGAGAGACAGAGCGATGGAGTAAAGAGCTGAAAAGGACAGAGCGATGGATAAAGAGGTGGAAAAGGACAAAGGAGGGACAAAGAGATGGAATAAAGACATGGATATGGACAGACGTTGAAGGGAGACAGACGAGGAGATGAATAAGAACAGAGGAATGCCAGAGACATGGGATGAAGAAATGGGATGGAAAGATAGAATGACGAGATGCAACATATTTCAGGTTATGAGCAACTGATAAGTCCAAAAAACGTGTATCATCTTCTGTCGTGTCTCCAATACGTCTTATTCTGAGGTCCTCAAGCAGCCTTTAACTCTGTTTTTCCATGACTGCTTATGCTTAAAGGAATAATTCAAACAACTGCCCCTTAGAAGTAAGTGAGGGGCATGTGTTGAAGTTCTTATCTGTTTTAATTACACCTACACTAAAGAAGCAGTGAATGGAGATGAAGATGAAGAATGTTAGAGTTTTCCTTTAATTATAGTAATGGAGTAAGATGTAAACAATATAAAGCATTGTGGTGAAAAAACTTCACTGTGATTAATTGGTTGTGTCTGGCAACTTCGTGTGGCATACACACACACACACACACACACACACACACACACACACACACACACACACACTGACACAACTTTCCCTTGTACACACATTCATATACAACCATTCTGTTTCAAATATCAGTCACACATTTCACACACACACACACACACACACACACACACACACCTCAGAACGTCTCTCCCACATTACACTAATCCAGTATTGAGTAAGTTAACCACAGCTTAACAGCAGTTATAGTAAAGCCTTCTTTGTGTTCACCACTTCCAGCTGGCTGCCTTCACGTGCCTCCATTAGTCACTGACTATTGTGTCCAATTAGCCGATTAGCTTCTGCAAACCCGCAACACGTCTCACATCCCTACCAGATGGCCATTACACAAACACACTCATTTATCTCAAAGCCAGTGGTGGGGAACAAACAAAACACCTATATTATTTCATTCGCTGTAGGCAGCTTGATGTTTGGCGCTCTGCCTTTTTTCCTTTTTTCTTTGAAGCAGCTGGTCGCTGTGGCTTTCAAAGTCAACTCCAAAAAGAGGCCATCTTGTTTTTATTGGCTATGTCCCAAACTGCATATTTCCTCACTAAATAGAATTTCAAAGTAATACACAACGTGTGGTAACTCCTAACAGCATAGCTGAGTATTTGGACAGACTATTTAGCACAGTAGTATATGGTTTAGCCATTAAATCAAAACCTAGCCCAAATGTTTAAAAATGTAACCATCAATATTTCTGCTTTAAACCTGTCTACTCAGTGTTTATAGTATCTGGAGTAAGCTTTTTTTCTTCTGGTTTAAATACTGTGGAAGTTTAAATACTGTGAAAGTACATTTTTGGCTTTTGGACAGGTTATGAAAGTATTAGTTATTGGCACCGTGATGAAGAAAGCCGCTGCTAAGAATTTGAAAGGACACTTTGGTGATTGTATGAGGTTTTCACAATTATATAAATGTGATAAAGATATCACATCATAAATTCTGGCAAAATGCTGAGTCTGAGAAAGGCAATACAGCGCTACATAACATGAAAAATTAATCAGCAAACACAGAAGGTTTCTCTAAGGTTCCTCTTTTGCTTAACCTTCTGGGAATGTTATATTGTGATTAATAAAGTGCTAGGAATTTTCAAACATGATGTTCTCTAATGGTTATTATGACAAATGGTATATTAGCCAAAGGTTGCATTTTCAAATAATAATAATAATAATAACAATAATAATAATTATTATAATACTTCCATTCCATTGTCTGTACCGCTTATCCGATCTACTCTCGGGTCACGGGGAGCCTGAGGTGTCATTGGGCATCCAATGCCAACCTATCGCAGGGCACAGACACTCTCATTCACTCACACAATCACACACTACAGACACTACAGACTACAGACAATTTAGAGATGCCAATCAACCTACCACACATGTCTTTGGACTGGGGGAGGAAACCAGAGTACCCAGAGGAAACCCCCAAGGCACGGGGAGAACATGCAAACTCCACACACACATGGCGGAGGCGCGAAGCGAACCCCCAACCCTGGAGGTGTGAGGCAAACGTACTAACCACTAAGCCACCGTGCCCCCTATTATTATTATTATTATTATTATTATTATTATTATTATTATTATTATTATTATTATTACAACATTCCCAGAGCATTCTCGCTTATGAAGAAGCCTAGAATTCCACGTACTCCGCAAAAAAATAAATACCTAGCCTACACTTTCAACATTTCAGCATGAAATTACATTTTGAATGAATGTAAAAATAAATCTTAAGACCATCCTTTACCTAGTTTGTAGATGTTCCTATAAGAGAACGTTACGGCAATGTTTGAGAAATGTTCTAAAATACCTAAAAGCAGCCTTTGGAGAACGTTTCTTGTCATTTTGCATAAAATCTAAGACAATGCTGTATTTAAAGATCCCAGAATGTTACAGAAATGTTCCCAGAACGTTGTGAAAGGGTTCCCAATAATAATAATAATAATAATAATAATAATAATAATAATAATAATAATAATAATAATAATAATAAATAACTAAAGAGGTACCAAATGCTAACGTTGAGGAAATGTTCTGTGTTTGCAGTGTTAAGGGTTGGCACGTTTGCTTGTGCTGCCATCGTGTGGCCAAATATAGGTACTGCAACATACAGTAAAAAAAATGTAGAGGTACAAACTCTTCCTAATGACGCGGGGAAGACTTTTTATACGTTTTAGTTTCTTCTTGTAGTTGTATTTAGTGCTTATAACAATGGAACAAGACGTAATACAGTAGTATATAGTCTAGTATAAACTACTGTTCACTATGTATACTGTATAGTATGCATAATATATTAGATATAGACGTATTCAAAATGTTGAGTGCACAAGGTTGCATAATATTAAGATAAATTAAGACAACATTTCAATCATACAAAAAGGACATGAAATGTTTATATACTAAGACATACATTGGGAAAACATTTTTAAAATCTATTTCTTTTTGTTTTTAGTATGAATATGTATCATACAAACAAATGTATAATATATTTTCTCATTTGTTTGAGCATTTATATAGTGGACATGGTGCAATTTTGGTTTATTCCAGTTTCCTATCTACCGTTCTCACAGGGCACGTTTATCTGCGCATGCGCGAGATTTTGACGTCCTCATAGCGCTAGGCCGTAACCATGGCCGTAACCCTTCAAACTTCGAAAAACGCGTTTTTTCATAGACGAGATTTGTCCCTCGTCGGCTGCCATTCTGGATACCATTTCCCTGTCTATCTTCTACACCCGATTTTCCCTTTAACTTTTATCAAGTTTCTACCTATAAAACACAGTGCCTTTGTGTAGCCTTGGTCTTTTTAGTTTCTTGTTTATTTGGCGCATGTAGCCAGCACAATGTTCACCACTACCGGGTCCAGAGGGCTGTGTAAGTAAAGCTAAAATCTCTTTCGTGTCGTGTGCGGTTTTAGCGTGAAGGTAGACACAGCGTTGAGACAACGGCCGCGTCTAAAACCGCACATTAGCTCACTGTTTAGTGAGTCTAAATAGAACGCTAGCCTGTGTTACTATAGATACTGTAGGTAGTAATAGGAGCTGCACTATTTAGTAGGGCAGCTTGTGATTTAGTACCTGGCGCTTTGCGCTGTCATTCATTCTGTACTTCAGCTGTCAGTCTGCTCTTTATCTTATCTTTTTCTTGCTTATCTATCTATCGGTCTCTCTCTCTCTCATTTCACAATTCATTTAACTTAAATATCTCGACTCTTTTTCTCTCTCATTTCACAGTTCATTTAACAAAAACATCCTGTCTATCTATCTGTCTGTCTGTCTGTTTTTCCATCCATATATTTGTCTGTCCATCCAACCATCCACCTATCTGTCTGTCTGTCTGTGTCTATCTATCTATCTATCTATCTATCTATCTATCTATCTATCTATCTATCCAACTCTCTATCTATCTATCCATCCATCCACCCCTCTATCTATCCATCCATCCACCCCTCTATCTATCCATCCATCCACCCCTCTATCTATCCATCCATCCACCCCTCTATCTATCCATCCATCCACCCCTCTATCTATCCATCCATCCACCCCTCTATCTATCCATCCATCCACCCCTCTATCTATCCATCCATCCACCCCTCTATCTATCTATCCATCCACCCCTCTATCCATCCATCCACCCCTCTATCTATTTATCTATCCATCCACCCCTCTATCTACCCCTCTATCTATCCATCCATCCACCCCTCTATCTATCCATCCATCCACCCCTCTATCTATCCATCCATCCACCCCTCTATCTATCCATCCATCCACCCCTCTATCTATCCATCTATCCATCCATCCACCCCTCTATCCATCCATCCACCCCTCTATCTATTTATCTATCCATCCACCCCTCTATCTACCCCTCTATCTATCCATCCATCTACCCATCCACCCATCTATCTATCCATCCATCCACCCCTCTATCTATCCATCCATCCACCCCTCTATCTATCTATCCATCCACCCCTCTATCTATCCATCCATCCACCCCTCTATCTATCCATCCATCTACCCCTCTATCTATCCATCCATCCATCTACCCCTCTATCTATCCATCCATCCATCTACCCCTCTATCTATCCCTCCATCCATCTACCCCTCTATCTATCCATCCATCCATCCACCCCTCTATCTATCTATCCATCCATCCCTCCCTCCCTCCCTCCCTCCCTCTCTCCCTCCCTCCCTCCCTCCCTCCCTCCCTCCCTCCCTCCCTCCCTCCCTCCCTCTCTCCCTCTCGCCCTCTCTCCCTCCCTCCCTCTCTCCCTCTCTCCCTCCCTCCCTCTCTCCCTCCCTCTCTCCCTCCCTCCCTCCCTCCCTCCCTCTCTACCTCCCTCCCTCCCTCCCTCTCTACCTCCTTCCCTCCCTCTCTCCCACCTACAATTTCTTCCTTCCACCCTTCTTTCCTTCCACCCTTCTTTCCTTCCACCCTTCTTTCCTTCCACCCTTCTTTCCTTCCACCCTTCCTTCCTTCCACCCTTCCTTCCTTCCTTCCTTCCTTCCACGCTTCCACATTTCACAGTCCACAGTTTAGAACAATTTCATGAGTTTTCCTACAGCTTCAAACCCAAGTTTAATAGAGAACCAAAATCACAGCAGCCTCCATGTATTTATTTAGAGCACAGACACCAGGTGTCATTGACCAAAAATAAAATTCTCACAATTCTTCCATCAGCCATGCAGACCATCCTGTCAGAATTATTTCTGATGCCTGTGTGTGTGTGTGTGTGTGTGTGTGTGTGTGTGTGTGTGTGTCCAACAGATAAAGCCCCAGTCTCGAAAAGCCTACTGCTGCTTCCCGCTGCCTTCACCGTGCTGCTGCTCGTGGCTCTGCCTCAGTACCAGAAGCTGTTTGTCTACAGCTTGCAGGGGATCACACACCAAAAACAGGTCAGTGTGCAGCTGCTCGCATCCTTTAGTCATGTGTGTGTGTGTGTTAGTGTATGTTTACCACACCATGAAATGTCACAGTTACACTCCTGTTGTTTAAAAGTCTAAATAAATTTGGAAACTTCAGTTATGACTTCAGCTATATAATTGTGTGTGTCTCTCTGTGTGTGTGTCTCTCTGTGTGTGTGTCCCTCTGTGTGTGTGTGTCCCTCTGTGTGTGTGTGTCCCTCTGTGTGTGTGTGTCCCTCTGTGTGTGTGTGTCCCTCTGTGTGTGTGTGTCCCTCTGTGTGTGTGTGTGTGTGTCCCTCTGTGTGTGTGTGTGTGTGTCCCTCTGTGTGTGTGTGTGTGTGTGTGTGTGTGTGTGTGTCCCTCTGTGTGTGTGTGTGTCCCTCTGTGTGTGTCTATGTGTGCACTTGTGTGTGTTTCTTGTTCACTATAGTTATGGAGGCTGCTGTGTGGTAGGCTGTTCTGTCTGGATGTAAAGGACACGTTCTGCAGCAGTCTGCTCATCTACAACTTCCGTATTTTCGAGAGGCGGTTCGGCAGTCGCAAATTCGCTGTAAGTCTTTCCGTATGGTCGTGTTTAATAGCTCTGAGTAGCAGTAAAACTCTTGCTCAAGTCTGGCACCTTAGTTAATGATTACATCTGATGAAGCATGCATTCACATCAGCCTGCATCTCTCTGCTTCAGGTATTTACACTCAAATGATCAGCAGTGCATGTGCACGTGTGTGAGGTGTGGAAAGCAGGACATTAGAACGAAGCTCACTGTTTATAAATCAGTTACGCTCACTTACATAAACTTACATACATTTACACTCGCAATCGTCTCTCTCGCGCTCTCTCACTGTGAAGCTTTTCAGCTTTCATCACATCTTTATGGTTAAGTAACATTAGACCGCGTAATTAATTGAAAAAACCAGATCATGTGACCACAAAGTGTTTTTAAAGCATCGTAAGCTACAAGAGCCAGAGTTTCCGTGTGTCCTGGTGTAAAAGAAACGGGATGAGTGCAGAAATGGAGGCGTTTCTAATTGGCATATGAATAAAAAATGGATTTCTTTAAAACTTGGTTTCTTCACAACTTTTATTTCACCTCAGGATTTTCTTGTGACTCATGTGCCCTCTTGTTTTCACATGTGTTGATGCTAGTCCTTCCTGTTTGGAACCTGGGTTCTGTCTGGATTTCTGGACTTCCTGTTAGTCAAGGCTGTTCACTTCCTGTTTGAGCTGCAGGTGGACGTGCTGCCAGCCGGACTGTAAGTCAACAACCTTTTGATTGATCACAGCAATCAAGTTTGTCCCAGGTTTATTTTGTTAGTTTATTTGTTTTTTGCTGGAGGATATTAAAGGAGAAGTTTACCTACGGAACAAAAATCTACAAATATTTTACTCACCCCCTCGTCATCCAAGATGTTTAAGTACTTCAGGAAGAGGTAAGTCTTCAGTTGCCGTTTGAAGACGGTCAGAGACTCGGCCGTACGGATACCTAGGGGAAGTTCGTTCCACCAGCTCGGTGCCAGAACAGAGAAGAGTCTAGATGTATAGCTACCTTTTTCCCTGAGAGATGGTGGGACCAGTCGAGCAGTGCTGGTGGATCTGAGTGAGCGAGGTGCAGTGTGAGGAGTGATGAGAGGTTTGAGGTAAGATGGTGCTGGTCCATTCTTGGCTTTGTAGGCAAGCATTAGTGTTTTGAATCTGATACGTGCAGCTACCGGAAGCCAGTGGAGGGAACGCAGCAGTGGGGTGGTGTGGGAGAAGTTGGGCAGGTTGAAAACAAGTCGTGCAGCTGCATTTTGGATCATTTGCAGTGGGCGAATTGCGTTCAGAGGTAGACCTGCCAGAAGAGAGTTGCAGTAGTCCAATCTCGAGATGACCAGAGATTGAACAAGCACCTGAGTAGCCTGTGTGGATAGAAATGGCCGAATCCTTCTGATGTTGTACAGAAGAAACCGACATGAGCGTGTCACATTAGTGACATGGGAGGAAAAGGACAGTTGATTGTCCATGGTTACCCCAAGGTTGCGAGCAGTGGTTGAAGGGGAAATCATGGAGTTGCTCAGAGATATTGCGAGGCCTTGGGCTGGGCATGGATCACCTGGGATGATCAGCAGCTCAGTTTTGCTGGGATTGAGTTTCAGCTGATGAGCAGTCATCCAAGATGAAATGTCCGCCAGACATGCTGAGATCCGAGCAGAAGCCGTGGTATCTGAGGGAGGGAAGGAGAAGATAAGTTGGATGTCATCGGCATAGCAGTGGTATGAAGATCCATGTGAGGATATAACTTTGCCAAGAGAGTGAGTATAGAGGGAGAAAAGGAGAGGACCAAGTACTGAGCCTTGCGGGACACCAGTAGAGAGTCTGCGTGGAGCAGATGTCAATCCCTTCCATGTTACCTGATATGAGCGACCATCCAGGTAGGAAGCAAACCATTCCCATGCTGTTCCACAAATTCCAAGACTCCTGAGGGTGGACAAGATGTCCACTTCTTGATTAAATGTGTAGATGTAGTTAAAGAAGTTCACTTCCAGAACAAAAATCTACTAATCTACACGTAATCAATTCGTAAGGTCATGCATGACGGGCAGAGCTACAGACCAAGTGTTTACTAGTATGGAGAAAGAGGACCGCACCGAAGTTGTTGCGTGTGGAATGACACAAAGCTATATGTACCTTTTTTGTTAGTAAAGAGCATTTGACTTATTTGCACTTCCTTGGTTTTTGCACATTCGCTTTGTAAACACTGGGTCTGTAGCTCCGCCTACGTCACGTGTTAACTTCGGACGTGATTGCGTAGTACGTAGCTTCGCGGACGCGCATCCCAGAGCTAGTGCTAGATGAGCTTTCGTTTAGAGCCATTTGAAGCTGCATTTAAACTACATTTTGGAAGTCCAGACTCGCAGGCACCGTTGAGGTCCACTATACGGAGAAAAATCCTGAAATGTTCTCCTCAAAAAACATAATTTCTTTACGACTAAAGAAAGACATGAACATCTTGGATGACAAGAGGGCAAGTAAATTATTAGTAGATTTTTGTTCTGGAAGTGAACTTCTCCTTTAACTACATCTACACATTTAATTTAATGCAACGGTATTAAATATTTAACATGGTTATTGCTTAGCAACATCATGCAGTTATGCATCTGGACCACCTGAGTGCGCTGTGTGGGAGAGAGCGCTATCGTCCTTTTCCGCTGTCAGGAAAGTGCTGAGAAAAACCTTGCTTCTAGAATGATTGTTTCATTTGATAAAACCGAGGTTTATTTTTCTTCCATCAGAATTTCCCCCCGCCTACATGTTTTTACCTCAAATTTAATCTTAAAACCCATGACTTGAGCTTTTCCCATGCTTCTGATGGCTTTGGTGGGCTTTGACTGAATGAATTGAGGTTTGATTTAGGAATATTTGCTGTTCCACATCGGAGCGAATTGCGCACCAGCCGGTTCACATTTCACCACAAAACAAGCACTACAGCTTTTGACAAGCATTAAAGCCCACCCCAGAAATAATTTAAAGCCTATTTTCACCATTAAACCCATAAATGTTTGTCTATCTATAATGTAAACAGCTTTTAATACCTTGGTTCCACTTTGATGGTTTAAAAAAGAGCCATTTTCCAAAACGCTGCTTTTGACAGCCAGCGAATTTAAATGTTATTGATCCAGTCCAAGAAAAAATGTGGTTCTGTAAGCATTTACCAGTATGTGATGACATGGATGGCACTTTTCAGTTACACAAAAGTTTGTCGTCGCTAGTCTTTATTCGAAAGGTTTAATATTCGAATTTTTCTTGCCTTTGGATTTTTGTTTTGTTTTGTTAAAGAAAATAGTAACTTGGGGGGGAACGGTGGCTTGGTGGTTAGCACGTTTGCCTCACACCTCCAGGGTTGGGGGTTCGATTCCCGCCTCCGCCGTGTGTGTGGAGTTTGCATGTTCTCCTCCGGGTACTCCGGTTTCCTCCCCCAGTCCAAAGACATGCATTGTAGGTTGATTGGCATGTCTAAATTGTCTGTAGTGTGTGATTGTGTGAGTGAATGAGAGTGTGTGTGTGCCCTGCGATGGGTTGGCACTCCGTCCAGGGTGTATCCTGCCTTGATGCCCAATGATGCCTGAGATAGGCACAGGCTCCCCGCGACCCGAGAATAGATCGGATAAGCGGTAGACGATGAATGAATGAAAATAGTAACTCGTTTGAACAAACAGCTTAATAACAATTATACAGTTGTTTTTTTTTTGTTTTTTTAAAGTTGTTCGTATACTGTAGCAAAATTACACATCGCACGCAGATGACTAGTTTTATTATTGTTCTTGTTATTTATTTATTTAATTAATTAATTATATAACTATTTTAAAACATGTGTTAATGTTCCATAATAGTGTTAAAAGTGTGTATTTTTGCAAAGGTACCTAAAGATGGTGCTTATCACACACAGGTTTTGTAGCCTATGTTTTATACACCTTCACTGATGGAATTAGTCAGCTCATGTGATGCTAAACTGGTCACTATGAGCCTAACATGTTAGCTTCATTATAATAGTAATTCCAGTGACGCACTAAAAAAAGCAAACGTCTCAGCTCTCGACAACATAAGAGGTAACAGTAAGCTTATGTCTATTGCTTACGCCTGCTTAATAAAGTTCGTTGGGACGTAATATAATGGACAGGTTCAGTTTATGTGACATTTTGAGGAATGCATTTCAAAAAACTGGATAACCTGTCGTGTTTAAACAAATTTTTTGTGTAAAAGTGGACGTATACTGACCAGGCATAACATTATGACCACCTGCCTAATATTGTGTTGGTCCACCCTTTTGCTGCCAAAACAGCCCTGACCCGTCATGCACTGTGTTTTCTGACACCTTTCTATCAGAACCAGCATTAACTTCTTCAGCAATTTGAGCAACAATAGCTCGACTGTCGGATCAGATCACACGGACCAGCCTTCACTCCCCATGTGCATCAGTGAGCCTTGGCCATCCATGACCCTGTCGGTTCACCACTGTTCCTTTCTTTGGACCACTTTTGATAGATACTGACCACTGCAGACCGGGAACACCCCACAAGAGCTGCAGTTTTGGAGATGCTCTGATCCAGTGGTCTAGCCATCACAATTTGGCCCTTCATCAAACTTGCTAAAATCCTTACACTTGCCCATTTTTCCTGCTTCTAACACATCAACTTTGAGGACAAAATGTTCACTTGCTGCCGAATATATCCCACCCACTAACAGGTGCCATGATGAGGAGATAATCAGTGTTATTCACTTCATCTCTCACTGCTCATAATGTTATGCCTGATCGGTGTATATTACAGTGTTGCACTATTTTTAAAACAGTGTGGTTTGACATTAGTTCATGGCTTATGGGATGTCTAAAAACTGACTCGTATGCATATGCACATGGCTGTCCTCTAAAAAGCTGTATAGGATCTCACTAATAACCGTGTCATTAACTTACAGCTCATTTGGGTTGCAAAAATTGAGACCCTATCAAATAGATTAGTAACTCACAGGTATGGAATTGAAGGACAGGTCTTTTGACCGTCCTGTCTCAAATACTGCATTAAAAGTGTAAAAGTGATCTGTTATTTGTTATCAGCTTTTTTTTTTTTTTTTGTCCTTAATGTTTTCAGGGCACACAAACCGGACTCGTATTTAAACAGAACACCATTTTTCAAAGTTGTATTTAAAAAAAAAAAAAAAAAGAAATACAGTATACAATACGCTTCCTGTCAGAAATCCCAAGCTGTTGACATTTGTTTGATCAAAATAAATATAGAATTTAATCATTGCTATTTAACACTAGGACACATTCATACATTATACATACACAAATTGTGTACATATTAAATACACTGTCCACATCTGATATGTGTATATTGATATGTCTAACAATTCCTCTAGTCTTAACACACTATAATAGAAAGATCTACTGTTGCAGCTCTTCTCAGTCTTCTCCTCAGATCTGCACTCTGAAAGTAACCCATCCCGAGCCCTATTCGGACAGGATTGTTTTTATATCAGGAAGTAGGTTATTGGAGTTCTCGCCATAGTATCTGTGATTTTTTAGTCCTGCTCTGACCAGTTATGTCGGATAGATTCCCTTGAAAATGACCGGGTAAGTGAATACGTCCCATGTGAATTGATGTGTTGGTTCAGATTTTATCACGTCCTGTGAGGAAAGAGTTTGTGTTTTTTCTAAAATGACATTTCAGGAAGTAGGCTTTTGGATTACATCAAACCCACACTAACTTGAATGTTTTTTTAACGTTCCAAACGATAAAATATTGTCACATACTACTTCTACTAGATTCCTTTTCTCAAAGGAAAGCCTCTTTTATTTTGGTAAGAGTTCCCTCTGTGGGACAGAGAACACAACGTTGTAAACTAAGATAACAGACACAGGCACTCAACAAGTGGTTAAAACACCAGTTTTCAAAAATCCATGTATGAGAACTTGTTTTGCTATGAGGAAACTCTTCATGTGCCTTCATAAATCACCGTGCAAATCAGGGTTTCAAATTGGCAAAGTGGTTCAGGAAATTTTCTCGATGTTGTTTAGGGTGAGATGTCTGTTGTGGTGGGTTAAATGGGCGTGATGTTCATGAGTTCCTGAGCTTTCATGTGAACTTGGTGCTGCACTGGAGAGCGTCGGGCTGATGTGGCGTTTCAGCAGGTTCAGCACTTTGTTCTTGTAGCCGCTGCAGGAAAAGAAGTAAACAAATGGATCGAGGCATGCGTTGAAGTTCATGAGACACACAGTGATGTGCAGCGAGATTTGGAACGAGTGCAGCTCTTCGCAGTTCGGCTCGTACACAAGTTTCCGGATCATGTACTGAAGCAGGTCTATGTGGTAAGGGCTGAAACACACGACAAACACCAGCACCACGCCGGCGATCAACGTCCGTGCCCGATGTGTCCTTCCGGATCGTTCAGTCAGGCGGTTGGACTTGGCAGCTTGCCGCAGTCTGTGTGAGAGCGCTGAGTAGCACAGGAGGATTGTCCCCAGTGGGATCCCGTAGCCCAAAACCACAGCACCAATCAGCATATAAGGCAAACCTTGGACAGTTTGCTCAAAATTAGGGTACTCCATGCAAGTAATCTTGCCATCATGCTCCTCACGAGTCATTTGCATGGACAGTAATGGCAGTGTCTGTGCCAACACCAGCACCCACATTAACAAACAAATGAGCTTCACATTCCGTATTTTTCTGAGCCACACACACTTTGGCCGTAGCGCTACAGACACAAAGCGATCCACAGCGAGGCAGGTCATAAAATTAACACCTGCATAGGAGTTGAGGTAGAAGAGCAGAGCTACAGCCTTGCATAGTCCCTCTCCCATGGGCCAGTGGAAGCCCAGGCCGTAGTAGATGGCCCTCAGCGGCAGTGCCAGGCAGAAGAGCAAGTCTGACATGGCCAGGTTGGCTGAATACAGTGTGCTGGAGTTGAGCTTGGTCAGCTTGGTGTAAATCACCTGCAGCGCCAGACTATTCCCCAGCAGTCCCACTAGACAGATGACTGAGTAGGCCAGC
The DNA here is from genome assembly GCA_033459395.1 of Hemibagrus guttatus. Lineage (NCBI taxonomy): Eukaryota > Metazoa > Chordata > Actinopteri > Siluriformes > Bagridae > Hemibagrus > Hemibagrus guttatus. Next base: position 12,373,850 of record JAUCMX010000025.1, on the reverse strand, counting down.
GGAATGAGCACACGTGTCACTTGATGGTGGGAGTACAGGTTGGTGCAGCTGGAGTTCCTTAGTTCAGACATCGTCACAGGCTGGTAAATCAAGAGACTGAAAGCAGAAATGGAAATTTTCATTGTAAGCAAAACAATGGAAGCAAAACAAAGTCCACACTTTTAAATTCTGCTTCTTTTTATACAAAAAACAGCTGGGCACCCACAAAACCATCAGATTGTAGAAAAAAGGCTTCCTCAAAGGTTCCTCCAATAAATAAAAAGCTCCAGCTTCACACTTCTGTGATGTTTAAGGGTTTTACATAGAACCTTTAAGTATACCCGCAGAAGAACAGTGAGGAACCTAAGAAGAGGTCTTCAATTAAAGTAAACTGTTAAAATAATGAAATTCAATCAAATTATACTGATGTAAACTCCAGCTTGAACTTTTAACCACACAAACAAACCTTAATGTGTTCTGTTTTGTTTTTTTTAAGAGTAGGATGAGCTCCTTTGTACTTTTCTATGTTTAATCAGCTTTTGGTTGCATAAAGCTTCTGCATTTGGTTTCTGTCTACAGATACAGCAGGATTTGGGTATAAAAGTTTGTTGGAAAACATGTTTCCTCCGGAACCTAAGCTTAGTGAAATTAAAAATAGTTATATTAGGAAAAAAAAATTGTTACTGGGACTAAGATCAGAGCTTCAAGGGAAATACTTTCACAGATAACAGCTTGGAACTTTTTTTCACGAATTTTTTTTTAAAGAACGTACTCAACAGAAATTTCCTGCATGCAAAAGTGTCTATCACCACCAGACGAATTACATCGCCATTAACAGAACAACCGATACAAACCAAAATAGCAGAAAATAAAAGCTAACGAACAGGCTGGAACAAGACCGAGTGCTAAAAAAAAAACATCTACAGAAAACACATCTCCGAACAGCTGGCTGAATTTAGTTCAGAATTGACTTCTGTACAAAGTTACATTACCTGAATTACATGGAAATTGCCGTCCCTGTATAAAGCGACTGAACCCACAGTGCTGTCTTATAGAATGAGATAAATGCTGAAATGATCACAACTGATCTCCGCTCAAGTGACTTCAACGACGCCAAAGAACGTGCAAGGTATTTCCCCCTTGAAAAGGTCTTTTTACACATGGCAACAAACTATTTACTCATGCTTACTAGTAACCGCCACTGATAAACAGATGATTCCTCTTAGTTACTTGCACGTATGCATGACCACAAAAACTCATTATGCCAGAAAAAAGCTGAACATCCATGATCAATTATGTTAGCGTAGAAAGGTTCCTAAAAACAGGTTGTTGTTTTTTTTTAATTAGTTGTTTGTTTATTTTTGAGTTCTGTTTTAGGTCTGGTTTCCTAAAAAATTAAATAATCCAGAAAAGTTATTAGGTTCATTTGTGTTGTTTTTTTAGCAATTTATTAATTAAACGTAATAGCATAATGAAAGTCATTTTGCCGATACATATTTAGTTACTGCTCCATTTGAAATTTATCTTTTTTTTTTTTTTTTAAGCCCAAAAATCACACTCACCAAACAGTTGAGCATCAGCTTATTCCGCTGATCAGGCAATGCAGAGTTCCTCGTGCATCTCAAACTAAGACACGCCTCACTTTCTGACACTGTCTATATATTCGTATATGTATGTGTACATTTTTCCCCTCCCTTATGGCATAATCGCTGCTCTCATCTATCTCGACTAGCCTTTAAAAACCACACAATTCTAAGGCAGGTTGAAGCTGTAAAGAAAACCACACCACATCCTTTCCTCGTTTTGCTGAGTTCTTTTCTCCTCCTCCTCCTCCTCCTCCTCCTCCCCCTTTCCTCCTCCTTCTCCATTTTCATGACATGAGGGAGACAGTTGGGTTTTTTGGAGAAGTGAAACTTATTCCTTGTACAGTTCGACATTAATGTGGAAACTAATCTAAAGGGCATATTTTCGCTTTTCTGCTAAATTTAATAAGGTGATTAGATTTCCCCAGATTATAATTCATTCTTATTTTTATTTTTGTAGTACGAAGAAGCCGAAAACCTTCTTGCCGATCTTTTTACTGCAAGACAAACCACACTGATATTAGTGCTTTCATTCTGAAATGTCACGCATTTCTCTAAGTCCAAAGTCGAACTTTCTATAAAGACTTGTCAGTTGTCAATTGTTTCTAGTGTCAGTGGCACAGTACAAACCAGGTAGAAGTGAAAGTTATGGTTTTCCTGTTGATGCTTTAAATGGAACAAAGAACCGATTGGTTAAAGCTGCAGAGTACGACGTTTAAGTTTGTTAGTAAATAGAAAAATTATAATCGTTGCCAAATTGCTGTGGAACAGGAGGAATTTTTACATAACCTTTTTATTTTTTCCCCTTGGCAGGTATAGTATGTGTAGATACAGTGTACAGTGTAGTTGCTGTTATAATGTGACCCCACTATTCTGTGAAAGATTTTCACTAAACTTTCCTCCGGTGGAGATTTGTGGTCATTCAAGCATCACCTAAGAGTTTTAGTGATGTCAGAGTCAAATGTTGGGGTGAGGAGGCAACAGTTTGCGGAAGAACCACAACCACACCAAAGGTATAATGTTCGGGTTTACGCAACAGTTTTTCTTTATATTTTGCGTATTTACATATGTAAAGTATTTTTTTATTGGTGACTAACATCTTCAAATGAGTTATTTATTTTTTACATACATGTAATCTTTATGTATCCTGTGTGTCAAAAGTATTCAAATATTTTTCCTTCAGTTTAACGTCATAGTATCTGACAATGGAATAAAATGTTCCTCTCTGTGGTTCCTACTCTCGCTCACTGTTCTGTTTTATCCAGAATTCATATTTTCAGGTGTTTCCCCTTTTTATGTGGTACTAGCGAGTTTGGTTCAAAATATCCCTGCTTAAAGCAAATAAGGCAGCATTTTAAACCAGGTCACGCATCAAGCGTCTTGAAACGAGTTGAGAAAGCAGATTTTGTTGATCAGCCTTTTTTTTTTGGGCCACAATATTCTTGTGTTCCTCATTTCAACCTACTTCGCAATTCACATTTGCATCACCATTCGAGCCTGTACTTTCATCCTTATTGAAGTTAAGGTGTCCTTTTAACACGACCTTCTTAACCATGTCACTGGTTCCCCACCAGAGCCGTTTAGAAAGTCAAAAACCAGTGCTAATGTTTTCCTGTGTGTGTGTGTGTTTTGTATGGTCTGTTCTTGTAGTTTACGTGCACATGAGCTGTTACAGAGCTAATAGCAACGGGTAGAAAGGAGGGGGGAGAAAAAACGTGTGGTTTTCTCACTTTGCACAATAAGCATACTTGTGTATTTATAAAGAAGGGGAGCTGAGGTGAATGTACAACTAAGTGATTGAACCATGTTTATTCACACATACACCCTCGGTGTGGCTATGTGTCTCAAAGTGAAGGTGATGAAAATAAACTGAAACGTGACGTCAAACTGCAAATAAAACGGTGGCACGGGGCGGTGGGGTGAACATTAAATATAAACTTTTATGAAAAGTTATTTTCATGATACACAGCATGTGCTACGCTATTTTTGCTTGCTAGTAAACGAGTAGCAAAACTTTAACAAAAGCCTCTGATATTTTCATTTAATGTTCACAAAAATAATTAGTTTACAAAGGAAGGTCAGGAAAAAGGATGACAACACACATTAATTAAACACTTAAACATAAGACTTCTCCTTGTGCCTTATTTAGCAACGTTAGCATATCTATTAAACACAGTACTGCACTAATTTGGTCAGAAAAAGTGTTAGCTAATCAAATTTATTCTCTCTTCAGTCTCTATTTGACTTGCTATGCTATTAAAAGAAATTGAGCTAGCTGACACGAGGCTGTTGTGGTGTGTAAAGTAGTAGCTAAAGTTTCTGGAAATCTAGCTAACAGGGTAACTGCTGTAATAGCTAATGTTGCTACTTGTGGCTGTAGTCAGCTATAGTAGCTAAAGTGACAAGTAAGCTAGCTAACATTAGGCTAACTGTGTAAAGTAGCTCATGTCACTTGCAAGCAATTTGAGTGTTTAGCCTAAATATAAAAATTAAATCACGTTATTAAAACCCAGCAGGCTAATTATTATGTTGTGTAAGCATTCATAGTGAACTAATGTGCTGGGTAAGCAAGCGGTTAAAGCTTCTAGAAAACTCTAGGCTAATGCTTGCGGTGTGTAAACAAATAGCTAAAGTTGCTAACTAACATTAGGCAAACTAATACCAAAAACCACTAGCAAGATATCGAACTTTAGGCTAAATAATACAATGAGCTAGACATTAATAAGTTAGGGCTTATATTGTGTAAATAAAGTTGACAGCAAGGTAGCTAACTTGATACTAATTATGGTACTGTGTAAACAAGTAACTAAAGTGTCTGGTTAGCAACAAATTAAATATTATTCTGTTTAAACAACTAGCTAAAATAACTAGCCAGTTAGTTAGCATTATGTTTTTTACCGTGTTGCATAATTTAGTGAACATTATTATGTAGCACACTGTGATGTGTTATAAATAATATGCATTTTATTTTGACTGAGGTGGGCTCTCTCTCTCTCTCTCTCTCTCTCTCTCTCTCTCTCTCTCTCTCTCTCTCTCTCTCTCTCTCTCTCCCTCCCTCCCAGGCTTGGCCCAGTCTTCGCCCTCTTCGTGCCTTTCTTCTGCTCCATCCCTCGTGTTCAGGTCACCCAGTTGCTGCGCTACGTCTCGCTCAGCAACAAATCTCTCGTGTACATCGTGGGCCTGCAGGTAAGCTATGTGACCTGCTGTAAAGACTTTCAGAAGAGCATGAAAACCATTCATGATAAAGACCACACTCTGACACCTCAGCACAGATACCCACACACAGCTAAATACGTTGTTCCGCTGTTTGATAAATAACATGTAGTTTAGTCATTTCATTATCTCTATTAAGAAGCACTAAAAGACTCCTACATGTATTCAGTTTGGAAAAAAAAAAGCTGTCTTTATTCCGTATTTGTACATCGTTAACAGCAAGTGTGTTAATCACCTCAGTTAATTTCATGTTTCTGTCTCTATCAGTTGCTGACCTCCAGCACTTACATGTGGATTGTAGCTCTTAGCGGATTGGTAAGTAAAAATCCTAATTTAATGCTTTGAAATTTCAACTGCCAGAAAAACTTTCTTACCGAAACCACATCTGTAATCTATACATCTTCACACCCTTTCACCTCGATTTGTATTTGTAGTTTTTGTGATCCGAATGTTAATTTGGGGTTAGCATCAATCATTTCAAAACCTTTCACATGTCTTCCCGCCAGCAGAATTCACAGAGCAACATCGCTGGTTTAATTTTTGGATGGTTGATTTTGGGAAGAAAGTTTGTTACAATTGTGCAACTGTGTCTTTTTTTTGTTTGTTTGTTTGTTTTTAGAATTTTGTTATAGCGATATATTATGCAGATGTTTTTAATTCAAGTATTGAACAAGGTCATACTGGTTAGTTTAAAATGTTAATAGTGAACCAATCAAGCTAATATTATTTCAAGTGTAAATACCACAGATTTCACTGCCTCCATGCTCTTATTCTTCCCGAGGATTGTCCTAACAAATCACACTACTATGCACCAAACAGGCATAACATTATGACCACCTGTCTAATATTGTGTTGGTACCCCGTTTTGCTGCCAAAACAGCCCTGACCTGTCATGCACTGTGTATTCTGACACCTTTCTATCAGAACCAGCATTAACTTCTTCAGCAATTTGAGCAACAGTAGCTCGTCTGTTGGATCAGATCACACGGGCCAGCCTTCGCTCCCCACGTGCATCAATGAGCCTTGGCCATCCATGACCCTGTCGGCGGTTCACCACTGTTCCTTCCTTGGACCACTTTTGATAGATACTGACCACTGCAGACCGGGAACACCCCACAAGAGCTGCAGTTTTGGAGATGCTCTGATCCAGTGGTCTAGCCATCACAATTTGGTCCTTGTCAAACTCGCACAAATCCTTACGCTTGCCCATTTTTCCTGCTTCTAACACACCAACTTTGAGGACAAAATGTTCACTTGCTGCCTAATATATCCCACCCACTAACAGGTGCCATGATGAGGAGATACTCGGTGTTATTCACTTCACCTCTCACTGCACATAATGTTTTGGCTGATCTGTGTATATTTGTATCTTAGGCATGCTGTACTACATTAACATGTTGGTGATGTTTGTGTTCAGGTGTCAGGTGTGCTGTACTACACTAACATGATGGCTCTCCAGCGGTTCCTGTGTGTACCGCGGTGGTTGGCACGCTGCAGCTCTCGGCTCCTGGAGCCTCTGTTGTCAGGCACAGAGCCACGTGCTGACGCTCCAGTGGGGATGGGAGCCACATTGGACATCCAGAGACAGCAGCGCATGGACATGCTGGACCAACAACTGCTGCTCTCACAGCTGGCCCAGCTCAGGAGAAATGCCCAGCAGCCACCACTACAGCAGGTACCATTGATATGTTAAGTGTTCTCAGGGAGAGTTTACATCCATCATATTTATTTTACTAGAAGTTATGTTCAACTGAGCACTTCATTAGGAACATCTACACCTGTACAACTACTCATTAATGCAATTATCTAATTAGATAACCATATGGCAGCAGTACAGTACAGCATTACACAAGATGTAAAACCTTGAGGCAGATCGATCAAAACTGGTTAAAATATCACCTGCTCATTTACCTGGAATTTTGATAATCCTGTGCCCCCCCTGTAGCCTCAACCGAGGCCCTAAAGTAAAGCTCCTTTAAAAAACAAAAACAATTATGAACAATTACTTTTCTTGTATTTTTTTTCTATTCTGTTTTGATTTGTCCGAACTTCAGAGTTATTTTATATTTATTTTCATGTGATTTATTTATTTATTTTGCTCTGTCTTCTGACATCAGAAAAATTCAGACACATTTGAATAAGTACAATCATCATATCTTTTAGTTTTTAATAAGTAAAAATTATTTTACAAGATATCTGTATTTTTATGTTTTGATGTTGAATTATTTGTGTGTTTAAAACTGTTAAAAATCAAACGAGCAGCATCCGTCCTTGTGCATGAGAAAGTACTCTGTGTATGAGTGAGCGTGTTTTGGCCATTTGTGCATTCATGTGTGATTTGCTGCTGCGATTTGCACTGCACTTTGCCACAAACACAAAAAGCACAGAAACGCAACAGGTGCTGCAAGTCTCTGCCAGGCCTTGGTTTTATCATTTTATCACTCAGCCAGTTAAAAGCCACAAGAGGAAATTTCAACCTGACCACCGGTGAACAGCGAGCTCCTCGTCTTGTCGACAAAAACAAACAGAAAGTGGCACTGATACTGTTCACACAAATTATACTTATCTGCTCAGATTTACAGAACAGTCTAGACACATTTACTGGTGGTTTGCCGGTCAATTTGGACAGTAAGGATGCAAATCTTGCTCCTCAAAAAAGAAAACCGTTTCACTGTTCTGGTTTAGTCATAGTTACACTGTGGTTGCCATGAAACAGTAGTTTTAGTTATGTGAACATGAAACCTCAGTGGCCATCAGGTACTCTCGTGAAGCCATAGAGTACCCCTAATCTCTGCCTGTTGCTTAGTGGCAGAAGAATCAATTTATTGCAGATATTTCTAATAATAAACTTCATTTTATCTGTAGCTTGCCATTTTGTAAAAGCAGTATTGCTGTAAATGTAGTTACAATGAAATATTATATAATAATATCATAAATTGTATATGTGATAAAGATAGGAAAGCCATGGCACAGATGTGTGAATAAATGCACTCTATAGCTAAATATTTGTAGCCACCTGACCAGCACACCCATATGAGGTTCTTCCCAAAACTGTGCCGCAAAGTTGAAGGTAAATAATTGTACAGAAAATCTTTGCATGCTGTAGCGCTATACAGACATGAATGAATGAGAGAGAGAGAAAGAGAGAGAGAGAGAGAGAGAGAGAGAGAGAGAGAATATGTATGACTATGCAGGATGTTTATGAACGTACATAAATATATATCAATATATAGAGAATATATGCAGTGATATATTATAGTTTTGAGGGGTTTGTCAGTATGAAGGAGGGGATATTACCATAGTAGGGGGTTAACGGGTGCGCCTCAGCCTGCTAGTCTTCGACCACATGCACCTAAACCTCTTTCCAGACAGCAGGAGGTTAAACAGTTTATGGGCTTGACGATGCTGTGAGCTTTGCACAGACATCGCTTCAGCTGAATGTCCTTAATGGCAGAAAGTGGGGTCCCGATAATGCTCTGGGCTGTTTTCTCCACCCTCTGTAGTGCTTTTCTGTAGAAGTTATCCAAGATAGCAGAAACCACAGAAAGGTGGTTACTCATCGGAGCCCTTAACACTCATGTAGTGGAGCTACAAAGCTGGGACAGCCTTCTCAGAAGAGTGGAGCTCATTATAACAGCAGAGGAGGAATAAATCTTGAAAGGGATGTTCAACAAGTATGAGTGTGATGATGAGGTGAACACAAACCTTTGGCCACACAGTGTATGTAATAAAGTTACAATAACATACGGTCATGGTAGTGTCCTGGCTGTAAGGAAGACAGCCAGGTAAAAGTTGTTTCACACTTTATCAAATTTTACCCAATTAAACAACGTATGTTTTCATTTCTATAATTACAAATGGGGAAAAAAATCATTTTTTATTACAAAAAAATTGCGAGCAAGCAAATTGCCATGGTGCAAGACGAATAAAAGACAAGTTCTCCTCAGTATTTAGTGTTTTATATAAATCCATTGATTATTCGTTGTCTCTCTATGAGGATGCTTGAGACCGGGCTTCATTTGTCCACTCTATACTGATGGTGGTAAGTTAGGCATTAAGAATTTAAATTGAGCTACGTTCTTATGTATTGTCTGAGAAAATGCAAATGTTTTTGCACAAGAAGCTGTTTTGAGCGATTCTAAGAGAAGATTGCATGTTCTTACTTTCTGCTTTCTTTCGAACCAAAAGGAAGTATGTAACTTCCTGTGTACATTGTGCACATTGTGGACACTGGCAAGTCTCTGATTAAATTTCTCATCCAGTAATTGGTCTCATGCTTGATAAACCTGCTGCAATATGCAACAATTTTTATTCGCATGTTATCGAATTAAGCAAATTATGATGTGATTTTCTGTCGTGGAAACATGAGAGAATCATTGTCGCTTTGTTATACAAAGGAACATCATTTTATCATGAGGCTAAATGTTTTAGTTTCATTAACGTAATCTACCTTTAGAGTTTAGCTTAGTATTTCGGATTTTTGACACCTTGATACTTTTCTATAATTTACTGAAGGGCAGAGGACACAGAATGTGAAGGATGTGCGTCTGAGGCCTTGCCAGATAATAAAAAACAAGTGGGTGGAATTTTAGGCGATCCTCTTGCTTGGGGAAAAGAGAGCTTGATTTGTGTAAATGTTTGCGCAAGCCAAACCGAACTAAAACTTTCCACCAGTTGCATAAGTTTCAACACTGCTAGTTTTATGCATACTCTTGTGCATATCTTAATGTGAATGGCAATCCCACGTACATTATCAGCTGAATGTAACGGAGTTACAGTAAAGAGTAAAGGTCAAAAAACACTTTCTCTGACAGAGAATTGAAAAATCTTCTGACTCACATCTGTGGGAATAAAATAATTTCGTAGCATAACAACACCATGAGAAGGGCAAGCAGATAAATTACAGAAAAAAAAATCAATTAGAAATGAAAAAAAAATCACACAGGGAATTGTGTTTAGAAAAGGCTAAGTGTCTTGTGACTCTCAGCCAGAAATTTCTGGTTCTCCGACATCCCTAACGCCGTACTGGAAAAGTGGGAGGATGTCATAAGAAGTGATACAGTTTGTGTGTGTGTTGTGTTTCACAGGAAGCCATGCAACACAATAGGGTGTATATGCCACATTGCAGCTTGTGACATACAAGATCAGTATCTTACGGAGAAATTAACGATTATTCCATCACAAGCATAGCTGATATAATACACTGAGTCATCACAGCCCTGCATCTTTCAACCACTTGTCTTTCCTCAGACCACTTTTGGTTGGGACTTGAAGTTTTGGAGATCTAGCCATCGCAGTCTGGCTCTGATCCTTACGCTTGCCCAATTTTTCCTGTTTCTGACACCTCAACTTCAAGAACTGAGTGTTCACTTGCTGCCTAATATAATCCCACCCTCTGACAGGTGCCACTGTAATGAGATGATCAGTTACTCACTTCAACTGGAAGTGGTTTTAATGTTTTGGTTGATCGATGTAAATCCATTTGTATCCAGCTTGATAAATGAGGCCTAATGTTACCTTTGACTACTACTACTACAATTTAAGGGCTTTGTAGTGCACTTAATAGAGCACGGTGTGACCAGTAAAGCATCAACGGGGGAAGGATTTATTTTCATACAGCAAGAGAAATGCATCATTTACGCAAAATAGTTCTTATGCTTAATGTCACATTCAAACATTTTTGCCTTTGAAATTTATTGTTGGTCACGGGTTTTTCTCCCTGCTTTACAGTAATATATTCAGCTCATAAATTATTTTTGAAGCCGGATATAGTAGAAAGGCGTCACTAAATCTCGCGCAGTGCGGTGGAGCTGACATTTAGTTCATGGAAAATACCGATCATTACTCGATAGCAGTCAGTCAGGTACTAAAAGTTATGTGCACTTTGTGTGGTGAAGCTGTTCCTCTTTCCACGTTTAAGTCTCGTACTATAGAGTGAAAACAAAACCAGGTGCTCCATTTCAACAGATCAACCATTTTAATAGTGAAAAACACATGTACACTCTACTTCGACTGACCAGTTTCGGTGAGCCTGTGCCTATGATCGCTTCAGATTCTTGGCTGTCGCAGACGAACATGATGTAATCGTCTCAAGTTTGATGTGTTGTGCACTTACAAACATGCCACAGTCACGGAAATTCTCTGTTCTCGTCTTCTGACCTGCATGTTCATGGATTTATACTTCGAACTGCTGATTGGATTTACACACATGCAAGTGTTCCTAATAAAGTGGCTGGCAAGACAAAAAGAGGACAGTTTCAGCCTTACTTCAGTGTGATCTTACTAAATGTCAACTTTTTCTGGAAAATAGTGACAGAATGTAATCCAGGCATAGAGCACATGAATAACAGGATTTCTAGCATTATTAGGATTTTATTACAATTTTATTTGCATAGAGCTTTTAATGATGCACATTGTCACAAAGCAGCTTTACAGGAATATAGAAATCCAGGATAGAAAATATAAAATGTCTCTGAGATAATACGTGGAAGAAACCTTGAGAAGAACCAGACTCAAAACCAAAACACATCCTCATCCGTGTTACACCACAGAGTGCGATTGTAAACAATTTCCTTTCTGTAACTCTATATAGTCAAGTGCAACCAGGAGACATAACATGAATTATTTCCTGTTAAAGTTATCAAATGTTCAATGATGGAGATGTTTTCCCCCCATTTTACCTTTTTACCTTAATCCTCCTCTTACTTCCCTTCATAAGTCAAAGGTCATTTTGTTGAAACACTTGTGATATTTGGGCTCTGTTTAAAAAAAAAAAAAAAAAAAAAAAGGGGAAGGAAGTATTAGTGCTTACAACACAGGCAGACACACACTCTCTCTCTCTCTTACACACACACACACACCGACACAGAGCGCTATATGACACAATATGAATTATGATGGAGTGTCATTCTTTTGAACTCATTTTGCACTTAATTTTAAAAGGGTTTTTTCCCCTCTTATCTCCTCCACAGCAAGGTGGACTCCTCAACCGATTCTTTCCGGGTTTGCGACAAAGAGGTCAAAATGTGAATCACATGCAGCCGCAATCAGTGGACACACCAGTGGCTGAGGAACAGGTCAGGAGATAAACACACACACACACACACACAGTCACAAGCACAGATGAGTAAAAATATCTTTAACAAGTAAATACATTGATGTGGTTGCATAGAGATGCATAGATTTCTTTTTGAAGTGGATTCGGCTTGTTTACAGTTTTCCATTTTGCTCACCCAGAAATTAGCTCCTCCCACAGGTAATAGGTCGGCTCGACTCAATATCCTGTTAAGCCAGAATCATGTACAAACAAAGAGGTAGGGTTGGTTATAGGAAAAGAGGAAGACTCGACAACGCTTTGCGATTGCACCGAAGGACTCTACATATCACAAACTGCTACTTTAAATGACGTTGGGAATCGTGAATAAATGAATACATGCATTAAAATCATACTTTCAACAACGTCTTGTTATACTTTACATTTACATTTCTGGCATTTGGCAGATGCTCTTATCTAGAGCGACGTACAAGAGTGCTTTAAAGTCTCGATCAATGAATACATTAACACTGGTTCAATAAAACTCGGACTTAGGGTACCATCAGCCTAAAAATCTGTGTTGGGAGGTTTTTCTTTTTTAAGTCAACATACAACAGCACATAAAACAAACAGGGAAAATAAGAGCTAGTTTAGGTGCTTCAGGAGGAGGTACACAGTATTGCCAAAAGTTTTGGGATATTCATTGAATTCAGGGGATGGGCTTGGCTCTTTAGTTCCAGTGGAAGGAACTCTTAATGCTTCAGCATACCAAGACATTGTGGACAATTTCATGCTCCCAACTTTGTGGGAACAATTTTGGGAAGGCCCCTTCCTGTTCCAACATGACTGTGCACCAGTGCACAAAGCAAGGTCCATAAAGACATGGATGAGTGAGTTTGGTGTGGAGGTGCAGCTATAACAGCTTCAATTTTTCTGGGAAGGCTTTCCACAGGGTTAGGGAGTGTGTTTATGAGAATTTTTGACCACTCCTCTAGAAGCACATTTATGGTCAAAAATTCCCATAAACACATTCCTAAACCTTGTGGAAAGCCTTCCCAGAAGAGTTGAAGCTGTTATAGTTGCAAAGGGCGGGCCAACTCCATATTATATTCATGTGTATGTAAAGTCAGACAGTCTAGTTTTGTCCTGGCTCGCAGTCTCCTCCCTAATCCATCCCAAAGGTGTTCTATCAGGTTGAGGTCAGGACTCTGTGAAGTTCCTCCACACTAAACTCACTCATCCATGTCTTTATGCACCTTGCTTTTGTGCACTGGTGTGCAGTCATGTTGGAACAGGAAGGGGTCATCCCCAAACTGTTCCCACAAAGTTGGGAGCATGAAATTGTCCAAAATGTCTTGGTATGCTGAAGCATTAAGAGTTCCTTTCACTGGAACTAAGGGGCCGAGCCCAACCCCTGAAAAACAACACCTGAATTCAATGATTTGGAGGGGTGTCCCAAAACTTTTAGCAATATAGTGTAGGTCTTCATCCGCCGTTTGAAGACGGTCATTGACTTAGACTCTGTTATAAGTTACTTTGGGATACGTTTCTACGTTACACAGATACTACAAAGGATTATTATTATATAGAGATATGTAAGTAATAAGATGCTGATAGTAGAACCACCCCAATGTGGAAGTCATGTAGTCTGCTTAAAACCACAGTGATTTCCCAGCTATTGCATTTTTTTAACAAATACCACATTTTATGATAAAGAACATCCGCAAGGGAAGTTATCTACCTTTTTCATGTCCTTTATAAAAAATCTAATGAAAACTTTATTGCAATTAAAATGGAATAATTGTGTAGACACTCCTTCCATAAATGCATTTTGTAACAGAAAATTTCACTACAAATGATCCTTTTTTGTTAAGGAATTACATTTGATATGATTTGACAATTCAGGCACATTATGGTATAAAGCTGTATATCGTGGTTGTTCTTCTTCTTCAGCGTCTCCCTGTTCGCCGCAGTGGATCATCCGATCCGCATACTTAATTTTGGCACAGGTTTACCCCGTATACCCTTCCTTGTGCAACCCTCCCATTTTATCCGGTTTTGGGACCGGCGCAGAGAGTTAACCCCTCAGTGGCTGGATTGGTTCCCTGACCGTAAATCAAACCCTTTCTGCGGCAATGAGAGTTCAAGCTGAATGGAAAAAAAGAAGAAAGCCCATCAAAGGATAATTAACATACTATATATTAATTTGACCAAGAGTGGTGGTGTTGTTTTCGGTTGCTCCCTGTTTGGGGTCGCCACAGCGGACCAACTGGTCCGCACAACAACTTGGCAAATGTTTTACGCCGGATGCCCTTCCTGACGCAACCCTCCCATTTTTCCGGGCTTGGGACCGGCACTGCATCCAGTGGCTGGGGTTTGGGCATTGGCTGGGAATCGAACCCGGGCCTTCCGCATGATAGGCGAGAAACCTACCACTGAGCCACCAATGCCCTTATTAATTTGACCAAGATTAATTTGACCAAGAAAGTTTTTTTCAGTTTTAGTCAGCAAATATCTCTAACTTATCAAAAAGCTGACAGCCGACATATTCTCAGAAACCAACGGCGAACCGAAGTGCTTAATATCTTTAGTATAATTATCAGTAGATTGGATGACATCCTGTCTGGTAGGTGTAATGATCTATGGTTGGTTTCTGGGATGATATTTAGTGCTATCTGCACTGCTCGAGCATCTTCATATGTCACATGCTGATAACGTGTTCTGGGTGATTCTTACTTCTTATTTCTTATCTCCATACCTTAGTGTTGCCTTAATGTTTTGACTGGGTGTTGTGTAAAAGATTAAAAAAATTAAAAAAAAAAAAAGAAACAGTGCAAGTTTCTCGACACCTAATGTAGTAGCAGATGGTGAAGTGGAGGAGTTTCCCTCAAAGACTGTGCCAGAACTGGCTACACATTTGACTAACAAATTTCACAAAACACAACTCGATATGTTCGCAATTCTAGTGAAATTCTCACATTCTTCAAGTCATGTTTTGAACGTCTGTTTCAGAAATGACGTGAAGAGATAGACGGTGTGCGTCACACTGAGTGTGTATTGAACTATGTACTCCTTATACTCATCCCTGATGCTTAGGGTTCACTGAATTAATAAATTAGAGGAAAGTGAAAGTACGATCGATTTCATTTACACGACAGCTCGGCTGATTTCGAGGCTGAATCATCCCTCCTGAAAATGTAGAAAGTTTCCAGATTTTATACGGGAGTTAAAAAATATACACCGATCAGGCATAACATTATGACCACCCGCCTAATATTGTGTTGCTCTCCCTTTTGCTGTCCAAACAGCCCTGACCTGTTGAGGCATGGACTGCACTAGATCCCTGATGGTGTGCTGTGGTATCTGGCACCAAGATGTTAGCAGCAGATCCTTTACGTCAGTTAAGTGTAAGTTGCGAGGTGTGGTCTCCATGGAGGCAGGACTTTAAGGATACTTTTTGATAGATACTGACCACTGCAGACTGGGAACACCCCACAAGAGCTGCAGTTTTGGAGATGCTCTGATCCAGTGGTCTAGCCATCACAATTTGGTCCTTGTCAAACTCGCTCGAATCCTTACGCTTGACCATTTTTCCTGCTTCTAACACATCAACTTTGAGGACAAAATGTTCACTTGCTGCCAAATATATCCCACCCACTAACAGGTGCCATGATGAGGAGATAATCAGTGTTATTCACTTCACCTCTCACTGCTCATAATGTTATGCCTGATCCGTGTATCTTTTGTTATAGCTTCGTGTAACAGAGCAGGTTTGCAAAATGCAATTTAACAATGTATTTAGCATCCATCCTGAATTTTGTGTAATTGTGCAATTGTTAAAAAAAAAAAAAACACTAAACAATAACACTCAAAATGACATCAAGAAAGCAAAACTCAATCCTATAGTCTATAGGACAGAAAAAGAAAACAAAACCACAGAGCTTCTGCAGCAGACGGCCAATAGCATGAGTAGAAGTATAGTGATGTCTGACGACCTACATCTTCCTGAGTTACTTAAACTAACACCTTTCAAAACGTGCCTGTGTGCTCTTCTTGCTTTATTTTCTCCCAACAGTTTTAGACTGATGCTGCTCTTAGTTTGTGACATCTAGTATCAATGTGTTCACTGAGGCACTTCTGTAAGTCTCTCTGGAAAGCACATCTGCCAAATAACGTAAATGAAAATTTATGTTTCTCGAGAGATTTTGTTCCTAGAGTCAGGATCATTTGGTTTATGAGTGTAAGTTTTATAATGTGGTTTGGTGTGTGGTTTTTATTCTGAGCAAATGTGGTAGTGTGGAGGACAAAAAAAACAGCAGCTAAATCAATCTTGCACCCAAGCTGTCCAATCTTTATCTACAAAAGGCCAGCTTGGGTGCAGGTTTTCATTCCAGCCAAACAGGAACCGCAGCTGATTCCACCTGTTTAATCAGCTGAGCTTGGCTTTCAGTAGACTCAAGTGTGGCTTCTGTTTGGTCTCCTTTCTGGGTAACATTGGACATCTGTGAATTGAATACTTTAAGGTCTCTCAAATCTTCAAAATAGGGAGAATTCGATAACTCTTTCTTGCCTACTTTCATTTTTGTTTCCCTTCCTTACTTCCTTTCTTCCTCCTCACTCCTTCCTTCCTCCTCACTCTTTCCCTCCTTCCTTCCTCCTCATCTTTCCTTCTTCCTTCCTCCTCATTCTTTCCTTCTTCCTTCTCCTCATTCTTACTCCTTCCTTCCTTCTCCTCATTCTTACCTTCCTCACTCTTCCTTCCTCACTCTTTCCTTCCTTCCCCCTCACTCTTACCTTCCTTTCTTTCTCCTCACTCTTACTTCCTTCCTCTTCATTCTTACCTTCTTTTATTTCCCCTCCTTCTTTCCTTCCTTCCTTCCTCCCTCACTCTTTCCTTCCTTCCTTCCTTCCTTCCTTCCTCCCATTCTTTCCCTCTTCCTTTCTCCTCACTCTTACCTTCCTTCCTTTCTCCTCACTCTTACCTTCCTTTCTTTCCCCTCACTCTTTCCTTCCTTCCTTCCTTCCCCCTCACTCTTACCTTCCTTCCTTCCCCCTCACTCTTACCTTCCTTCCTTCCCCCTCACTCTTACCTTCCTTCCTTCCCCCTCACTCTTTCCTTCCTTTCTTTCTCCTCACTCTTTCCTTCCTTCCTTCCTTCCCCCTCACTCTTTCCTTCCTTCCTTTCTCCTCACTCTTTCCTTCCTTCCTTTCTCCTCACTCTTACCTTCCTTCCTTCCTCTTCATTCTTACCTTCCTTTCTTTCCCCTCCTTCCTTCCTTCTTTCCTTCCTTCCTCCCTCTTTCCCTCCTTCCTTCCTCCTCATTCTTTCCCTCTTCCTTCCTCCTCACTCTTTCCTTTCTTCCTTCCTCCTCACTCTTTCCTTCCTTCCTTTCTCCTCACTCTTTCCTTCCTTCCTTTCTCCTCACTCTTTCCTTCCTTCCTTTCTCCTCACTCTTTCCTTCCTTTCTTTCTCCCTCACTCTTTCCTTCCTTCCTTTCTCCTCACTCTTTCCTTCCTTCATTTCTCCTCACTCTTATCCTTCCTTCCTTTCTCCTCACTCTTTCCTTCCTTCCTTCCTTCCCCCTCACTCTTACCTTCCTTTTTCCCCTCACTCTTTCCTTCCTTCCTTTCCCTCACTCTTACCTTCCTTCCTTCCCACACTCACTCTTACCTTCCTTTTTCCCCTCACTCTTTCCTTCCTTCCTTCCCCCTCACTCTTACCTTCCTTCTTTCCCCTCACTCTTTCCTTCCTTCCTTTCTCCTCACTCTTTCCTTCCTTCCTTCCCCTCATCTTACCTTCCTTTTTCCCCTCACCTTCCTTCCTTCCTCTCCTCACCTCTTTCCTCCTTCCTTCCCCCTCATCTTTACCCCTTCCTTCCCCCTCACTCTTTCCTTCTTCTTCTCCTCACTCTTTCCTTCCTTCCTTCCTTCCTTCCTTCCCCCTCACCTTACCTTCCTTTCCCCTCACTCTTTCCTTCCTTCCTTTCTCCTCACTCTTTCCTTCCTTCCTTTCTCCTCACTCTTACCTTCCTTCCTTCCCTTCACTCTTACCTTCCTTTCTCCTCACCCCTCCTTCCTTCCTCATCTTCCTTCCTTCCTCCCCTTCCCTACCTTCCTTCCCCTCATCTTTCCCCTTCCTTCCCCTCACTCTTTCCACCTTCCTTTCCCTCACTCTTTCCTTCCTTCCTTTCTCCTCACTCTTTCCTTCCTTCCTTTCTCCTCACTCTTCCTTCCTTCCTTTCCCTCACTCTTTCCTTCCTTCCTTCCTATCCTTCCTTCCCCCTCACTCTTTCCTTCCTTCCTTCCCCCCTCACTCTTTCCTTCCTTCCTCTCCTTCCCCCTTCCTTCTTCCTTCCTTCCTTCCCCCTCACTCTTCCTTCCTTCTTTCCTCCTCACTCTTTCCTTCCTTCCTTTCTCCTCACTCTTTCCTTCCTTCCTTTCTCCTCACTCTTACCTTCCTTCCTTCCTCTTCATTCTTACCTTCCTTCTTCCCCTCCTTCCTTCCTTCTTTCCTTCCTTCCTCCCTCTTTCCCTCCTTCCTTCCTCCTCATTCTTTCCCTCTTCCTTCCCCTCACTCTTTCCTTCCTTCCTTCCTCCTCACTCTTTCCTTCCTTCCTTTCTCCTCACTCTTCCTTCCTTCCTTCTCCTACTCTTTCCTTCCTTCCTTCCTTCCCCTCACTCTTTCCTTCCTTCCTTCTCCCTCACTCTTTCCTTCCTTCCTTCCTTCCCCCTCACTCTTACCTTCCTTTTTTCCCTCACTCTTTCCTTCCTTCCTTCTCCTCACTCTTTCTCCTTCCTCCTCACTCTTCCTTCCTTCCTTCCCTCACTCTTACCTTCCTTCCTTCCCTCCATTCTACCTTCCTTTCCCCTCCTTCCTTCCTTTTTTCCCTTTCCCTTTCCCTTTCCCTCTTTCCCTCTTCCTTCCTCCTCATCTTCCTTCTTCCTCCTCCTCACTCTTTCCTTCCTTCCTTTCCCTCACTCTTTCCTTCCTTCCTTTCTCCTCACTCTTACCTTCCTTCCTTTCTTCATTCTTACCTTCCTTTCTTTCCCCTCCTTCCTTCCTTCTTCCTTCCTTCCTCCCTCTTTCCTTCCTTCCTTCCTCCTCCCTTCCTTCCTTCCTTTTCCTCCTTCCTTCCTTCCTTCCCCTCACTCTTACCTTCCTTCCTTCCCCTCACTCTTTCCTTCCTTCCTTTCTCCTCACTCTTTCCTTCCTTCCTTTTCTCCTCACTCTTTCCTTCCTTCCTTCCCCCCTCACTCTTACCTTCCTTCCTTTCCCTCACTCTTACCTTCCTTCCTTCCCTTCACTCTTTCCTTCCTTTCTTTCTCCTCACTCTTTCCTTCTTTCCTTCCTTCCCTCACTCTTTCCTTCCTTCCTTCCTCCTCACTCTTTCCTTCCTTCCTTTCTCCTCACTCTTTCCTTCCTTCCTTTCTCCTCACTCTTTCCTTCCTTCCTTTCTCCTCCTCTTTCTTCCTTCCTTTCTCTCCCTTTCCTTCCTTCCTTCCTTCTTTTCCTTTCCCTTTCCCTTTCCCCCCCCTTTCCCCCCTTTCCCCCTTCCCTTCCTTTTCTTTCTTTCCCTTTCCTTCCTTCCTCCCCTCACTCTTTCCTTCCTTCCTTTCTCCTCACTCTTTCCTTCCTTCCTTTCTCCTCACTCTTACCTTCCTTCCTTCCTCTTCATTCTTACCTTCCTTTCTTCCCCCTCCTTCCTTCCTTCTTTCCTTCCTTCCTCCCTCTTTCCCTCCTTCCTTCCTCCTCATTTTTTCCCCTCTTCCTTCCTCCTCACTCTTTCCTTCCTTCCTTTCTCCTCACTCTTTCCTTCCTTCCTTTCTCCTCACTCTTCCCTTTCCCTTTCCCTTTCCCTTCATTCTTACCTTCCTTTCTTCCCCCTCCTTCCTTCCTTCTTTCCTTCCTTCCTCCCTCTTTCCCTCCTTCCTTCCTTCCTTCCCCCCCTCACTCTTTCCTTCCTTCCTTCCTTCCTTCCCCCTCACTCTTACCTTCCTTTTTCCCCTCACTCTTTCCTTCCTTCCTTTCTCCTCACTCTTTCCTTCCTTCCTTTCTCCTCACTCTTTCCTTCCTTCCTTCCCCCTCACTCTTTCCTTCCTTCCTTCCTCTTCATTCTTTCCTTCCTTCCTTTCTCCTCACTCTTTCCTTCCTTCCTTTCTCCTCACTCTTTCCTTCCTTCCTTTCTCCTCACTCTTTCCTTCCTTCCTTTCTCCTCACTCTTTCCTTCCTTCCTTTCTCCTCACTCTTTCCTTCCTTCCTTTCTCCTCACTCTTTCTTGTCATCCTAAATTTGGCTTCCATTCTCTTGGCATACAGGTGGCGAGGCTGATGGAGATGGGTTTCTCCAGAGTGGATGCTCAGGAAGCTCTCAGAGCATCCAACAATGACATCAACATGGCCACCAACTTCCTGCTCCAGCACTAAGGTTGAGCATCACAGTGCAAAGCAGAGGGCGGAGGAGACGGAAACGGAGCTGCAGCGACTGGAAAACACGACACGTGGACCACCACGTTGGAAAACTGGAAAAGTAAAGAAAACTCTGAAGCTTGTGCTGTCAGTTCCTCTTAAACTGCTCTGTGATTGGGTGATGAGGAGCTGCTGAAGCTGCTGCTGCTGCTGCTACCGTTTCCTGCCGACTTCAGCAGAATAAAACCAAGATGGTGGCGGAGGACGGCGCAGCGTTCTCTCAGGGCTTGTGTTCTCTGGCCTCATCGTCCACTACAACCTCAGCACTGCACATTCTTATTAATAAGCCCAATTGGTGCCGATGATGTGAAAGCTATGTGAATTAAGAGTCTTTAAAGGAAATCAAGGCCTAAAAGACTCATATTTAGACATAGTTTTGGACTAATGTGTTTGAAGAATTTTAAATTCATGGGACGTCATGGGAATAATCTAACAAAAAAATTATTTGCACAATTTTTCCTTCGCCATGTTTCATAGTTTTGGGCTAGAGGCTAATATGGACGTGTAATAGAAGTCAAAGTCACCCAAAATCTTTTCTGTAAATATCTGCCTACTGATTCAGGAGACATAACAGCTTGCAGTCATCTATATTCTTAAACAACAGGGTGTTACATTGTACCTTTCCTGTTCCCTAGATGATACTACAGGTATAAAAAATTTAAGTTTTGAGTGTATGTACACTACACTATATTGCCAAAAGTTTTGGGACACCTGCCTTTACATGCATATGAAATGTAATATGAAGTTAGCCCACCTTTTGCAACTTCAACTCAAGGACTGGCTCGCAGTCTCCGCTCTAATTCATCCCAAAGGTGTTCTATCAGGTTGAGGTCAGGACTCTGTGCAGGCCAATCAAGTTCCTCCACACCAAACTCCCTCATCCATGTCTTTATGTAGCTTGCTTTGTGCACTGGTGTGCAGTCATGTTGGAACAGGAAGGGTGTCATCCCCCAAACTGTTCCCACAAAGATGGGAGCATGAAATTGTCCAAAATGTCTTGGTATGCCGAAGCATTAAGAGTTCCTTTCACTGGAATGAAGGGGCCAAGCCCAACCCCTGAATTCAATGATTTGGAGGGGTGTCCCAAAACTTTTGGAAACATGGTGTATCTTTTAATAAAATCTGGATATTGTTATGATTATACACCGATCAGGCATAACATTATGAGCAGTGAGAGGTGAAGTGAATAACACTGAGTATTTCCTCATCATGGCACCTGTTAGTGGGTGGGATATATTTGGCAGCAAGTGAACATTTTGTCCTCAAAGTTGATGTGTTAGAAGCAGGAAAAATGGGCAAGTGTAAGGATTTGAGCGAGTTTGACAAGGACCAAATTGTGATGGCTAGACCACTGGATCAGAACATCTCCAAAACTGCAGCTCTTGTGGGATGTTCCCAGTCTACAGTGGCCAGTATCTATTAAAAGTATCCTTTAAGTCCAACATGGAGGCCCCACCTCACAACTTACAGGACTTAAAGGATCTGCTGCTAACATCTTGGTGCCAGATACCGCAGCACACCTTCAGGGATCTAGGCCTCGACGGGTCAGGGCTGTTTTGGCAGCTAAAAGGGGACAGACAAAATATTAGTCAGGTGGTCATAATGTTATGCCTAATCGGTGTATAGCTTTAACTCAACATTTATGTTAACTGAACAATGTTGTTTGAAGCATGTCCAGTGTATGGAGATTTGGGTTTGTATTTATTGAAATGATCTTGGGTGATAAACCTCCATTATTTGCTACATTATTCTCATAGCTTCAGTTCAAAAAAAAGAAAAGAGAGAGAGAGAGAGAGAGAAGCGGATATTTATGTTCTGCTAAAAGGGATATTGTGTACATTTTGTTTTTCACCAAACAGTCCCTTGAAAACAAAGCCTTCTGAATACTGTATATGTTTTCGAGGGCTCTCTTACGGTTGTTGATGTGACATAACCAGCTTTTTTAGCATTGCTGATAATATTCAGCATGTAATTATTCATTATTAATTAATAACAATTTCAAGCTGTAAGTGTGAACTACATGACAGTCATTAAAAACGTACTTTGGTGAGGAATAAAATGTACACAATATGCCATTCAAACAAATGCAGTCGATCATCTGAGAAATATTTGTTGGCTGAGGTTTGGGTCCTCCAGTTTTGTACAGTTTTGAAGCTGCAAGAAATCTAGCTCACCCAAAATCTCTTCTGTAAACCATCCGCCTCACACCACGAGCAGCTCTTTAGAAACGTGCGCTGTACTTTTCTTCAAAATAATATCAGCATTTTTGTCTCTTAGGCCTCACCTTCCAAAACCTGGTGATATTTTACTAGAACTCTTGAACTTTAGATTTAAAGTCTGCTGTTTTATAAGATCATTAATTTATCAAGATTCGAGCACTTAGAAATGTCAAAGCAAGTATATAAACATTTGGACACCTATCCATGCAACAGATTTTGGGTGAAATACATAATCTCAATTTTTTTTTAAAAACAACTAAGGAAGAAAATGTCAGACAGCAAATATTTTTTGGCTGATGTACTCCATCTGGAACTATCCCTTTAATCCCATGCTATAACAGCTATCCAAGAAGGATGAGATAATGATGATGATTTATAGTGAGAATTCAACACTGGTTGTGTTTCTTATTCTAACAAGGTGATATTGGAGATGGCACTGTTCAAAGTTTAACTCAAAACAAGATGTATTATTATTATTATTATTATTATTATTATTATTATTATTGCAATAATATGGGATTCTGAACAGATGTTAAATGTCTAAAAAAAATTCCTCTATGAAGTATTGTACAGCCATTGACCATATTGTCTGTAAATTGCTATTTAAAAACACGTCACTAATGATAATCAGTCATTTTTCTCTTTTCTCTCAGCCATCTGTCTTTGGATGAGATCTAGTTCTGGACAACTGGACGACATTTTTAAATGTTTAAGTATGAATGTTATTTATTGTGAAGGGTCTCTTTGTGATTTCACATTTGTAATCCTCCTTAAAAAACAAAACAAAAAGTCCACTGATGGTTGTCTGATATTCCACCATATTTTTTGTGATTTTTCTTTCGATAAAAAGATGAATGCCATGCTCCTGTTTTGCTCATATGTAGCAGCGGGTATGCTGCTGTAACAAACCATTAAAATCTCCAGAATTAAACCTACCTCTCCTTTACTAAGGCTGTAAAGACGCGTTGCTTTCAGAACCTGAGAACAGCGCCGCTCTCTCTCGTTTTAATTAGGAAATACTGACATCTAGTGGTCATTTAGCGCCACTGCAGAATTAGAGGTGGAGAGACTATTTACCATAACTACATCAGGTCGTGAATTTAGTTTCACTCGTGTAATGGCATGATGTACCTTTTCTTTTCTTTTTTTATTCATCAAATAAATAATTTTATGAATAATTTTTTGTATTCGGATTTTTTATATTCATCAAATGCTGTCCTGTAGTGTCCACATACACCAATCAGGCATAACATTATGACCACTGGGAGGTGAAGTTGAATAAGACTGATGATCTAATCGTGGCACCTGTTAGTGGGTGGGATATATTAGGCAGCAAGTGAACATTTTGTCCTCAAAGTTGATGTGTTAGAAGCAGGAAAAAGGGAAACAAGCGTAAGGATTTGAGCGAGTTTGACAAGGACCAAATTGTGATGGCTAGACCACTGGATCAGAGCATCTCCAAAACTGCAGCTCTTGTGGGGTGTTCCCGGTCTGCAGTGGTCAGTATCTATCAAAAGTGGTCCAAGGAAGGAACAGTGGTGAACTGGTGACAGGGTCAGGGGTGGCCAAGGCTCATTGATGCACGTGGGGAGTGAAGACTGGCCCGTGTGATCCGATCCAACAGACGAGCTACTGTTGCTCAAATTGCTGAAGAAGTTAATGCTGGTTCTGAAAGAAAGGTGTCAGAATACACAGTGCATGATTGATCTGGGCTGTTTTGGCAGCAAAAGGGGGACCAACACAATATTAGGCAGGTGGTCATAATGTTATGGCTGATCTGTGTAAGTACTGCAAACAGCTAAACATGTAGGAAGGAAGAATGGAAGAAGGAAAGGATGAGAGAAAACTGAAGAAAGATAGGGAGGGATGGGAAGAAGAAAGACTGAGAAAGAGAGAAGGAAAAAAGGAATGAGAAAGATAACCAAAAGGAACAAAAAGTAAGAAGGAAAAAAAAAGAAAGCAAGGCTAGAACAAAACCTTAAACATAGTCATAGTCGCAAAGCTAAGGCTTGCCCATGGGAGCACCACTCCTCTCCGCTTCACATGTCCAACAGGTTTGCTCTCCTCAGTGAAGAACCCGCTGAGAAATCTGAAAGAGCTCTGTTTATAGGAGTATCTTGAGGCATGTGAAATTAGCTAGGCCTTTAGGGGCTCCAGCAGCACAGATCAGGTGTATCCCAGGGGGCCAGGGTGCCGGACATAGCAGGTAATCTTAGGGTCCTAGGCAAGCATAGGTTCTCGAAGATAGTTTTTCATGTAGGAGCTAATGATATACGCCTTCGTCAGTCTGAGGTTACTAAGAGTAATATTGTAGAGGTGTGTATTTGTAAATTAGCGAAGGCTATGTCCGATGCTGTAGTATGCCCTGGCTCCATCCCAATGCGATGTGGCGATGTAGCTTACAGCAGGTTATGGTTGCTGAACTGCTGGATGTCCAGGTGGTGCTCCGAAAACAATGTGGGCTTCATAGATAATTGGAGCTCGTTTGAAGCCAAGGCTGGCCTGTTAGGATGGGACGGTGTCGATCCCACTCGGGAAGGTGCTGCTTTAATTTCTTGCAGCATAGCACATAGCCTTAGAGCAGATCTAGTTAATCGGTGACAATCCAGAGCCAGGGACAGGGAGCAGACAAGCAGGCTAATCCCACCGTCTGCTAGCTGCAATGAGTCGTCACCCAGGGTCCATAACATTGACACTGTGTCTGTTCCCTGAGCTAAACAAAAATGTTTTAACAATCAGAAAATTTTTTAGTAACCTGATTTACATAAAACTAGATCATAGTGAATGCACAGCCAGGACCTTTTATCTGAATCTAGGACTGTTAAATATAAGATCTCTTTCATCTAAAGCACTTATTATTAATGAACTGATTACTGATCAGGAGTTCAGTGTTCTATGTTTAACAGAAGCGTGGATTAAACCAAACGAGTATGTAGAATTAAATGAAGCTTGTCCGCCTGGTTATAGTTATATACATCAACCACGCCTAACAGGCAGGGGAGGAGGTGTCGCAGTTATTCATGATGATAAGCTAGGTGCAACACAAAAACCCGGACATCAATTTAACACATTTGAAGTTCTTTATACTAACTCAACTTAGCCACAAACAATAAGTTCACAGTGCCGATTCCACTAATTGTTATTTACAGAGCTCCAGGGCCATATTCCGAGTTCCTCAGTGAATTTGCAGATTTCATTTCAAACCTTGTTGTTTCTTTAGACAAAGCAATAATTGGAGGAGACTTCAACATTCATTTTGATAAGTCAGAAGACCCTCTAAGAACAGCAGTTGTATCCATCTTAGATTCAGTAGGTGTTAGTCAAAATGTAATAGGACCCACTCATAATGGAGGTCACACTCTGGATCTTTCTCTAACATTTGACTTAAATATAGAAAACATAGTCACTCTTCCACAGTCAGATGCTATCTCAGATCACTTCTTCTTTCATTTAAAATGCGTCTTAGACATGAGATGTGCAATTTGTCACGTCTCCGTATTAAGCGTACATTTACGTCTGTTACTGCAGAGAGATTTACCAATAGTCTCCCACAATTATCACACATGATTGGTTCAACGTCTGACCCCACAGAACTTGATCAGGCGATTACTTGGAATCAGTGTTTCGCAACACGCTAGATAATGCAGCTCCACTTAAAAGGAAAATAATTAAAGAGAAGAAACTAGCACCCTGGTACAGTGACCACACACGAGGAAATTAGAACGTAAATGGCGTCAAACTAAATTGGCAGTATTTCAGTTAGCGTGGAAGGAAAGCCTTCAGAGCTAAACAAATTCTATTAGTACTGCTAGATCAGCGTACCTCTCTTCCCTAATCGAAGATAACAAAAACAATCCTAAATTTTTATTTAGTACCATAGCAAAACTAACTAGGAGTAAAACCACTGTAGAAAAGTGCACACTTTCTTTATGCAGCAGCAATGACTTCATGAATTTTGTCAATGGAAAGATTGATAATATCAGGCAAAAAATTCAGACTATTAATTTAAAACCAAATTATTCGATAGATAATCCTTTACATAATATAACTATTTCTGATCAGAGCTTATCATGCTTTATTCCCCTTCAAGAGCCTGATCTAGTTTCTCTAATTTCATCTTCAAAACTTTCAGCCTGCAATCCAGATCCTTTACCCACGTCTTTCCTTAAACAGATATTACCAGCAGCTACCGAACCCCTTCTAAAAATTATAAATTCATCCCTTAGCACTGGCTATTTGCCTAAGTCATTTAAGCTAGCAGTTATCAAACCCCTGATTAAAAAACAGGACCTTGACCCCTGTCTGCTGTCCAACTATAGACCAATATCAAACCTGCCCTCTATCTCCAAGATCCTAGAAAAGGCTGTAGCACAGCAGTTATGTTCATATCTACATAGGAATAACATTCATGAAATGTATCTGTCAGGATTTAGACCTTATCATAGCACAGAGACAGCACTGGTTAAAGTGGTAAATGACCTGTTACTGGCTTCTGATCAAGGTTGTGTCTCCATACTGGTGTTACTCGATCTCAGTGCAGCTTTTGACACCATTGACCGCGCTATTCTACTTGATAGGCTAGAACATGTTGTTGGTGTTAAAGGAATAGCCCTCTCCTGGCTCAGGTCTTATTTGACAGATCGTTATCAGTTTGTAGATCTAAATGGTGACTTCTCAATGCATACTAAGGTTATGTTCGGTGTTCCACAAGGTTCTGTCTTAGGCCCACTGCTTTTCTTCTTATATATGCTACCCCTTGGTGCAATTATTCGTAAACATGGTATTAGCTTCCACTGTTACGCTGATGACACACAGCTATATGTTTCAGCTAAGTCAGATGAGAGACACCAGTTTATTAAGATTGAAGAATGTGTAAAGGACATTAGACAGTGGATGTTTACTAACTTCCTCCTGCTTAACCCTAACAAGACAGAGGTGCTTGTACTAGGACCACATGCAGCTAGAAGTAAGCTTTCTGATTACAGAGTAACTGTGGATGGTCTTTCTGTTTCATCTTGTCCAGCAGTAAAAGATCTTGGTGTGATTATTGACTCTTGTCTTTCATTTGAAGCTCATGTAGATAATATCACTAGGGTAGCCTTCTTCTATCTTAGAAATATTGCTAAGATAAGAAATATGATGTCACTTCATGATGCTTTTGATGCTTCATGATGCTTTTGTTACCTCTAGGTTGGATTATTGTAATACCTTACTGTCTGGATGTCCCAGTAGGAGCATAAACAAGCTCCAGTTAGTCCAGAACGCAGCAGCTAGAGTCCTAACTAGAACCAGAAGATATGAACACATCACTCCTATCTTAGCCACACTACATTGGCTTCCAGTCAAATTCCACATTGATTATAAAATACTGTTACTGACCTATAAAGCACTAAATGGTCTCACGCCACAGTACCTGAGTGACCTTTTGGTTGTTTATGATCTGCCACGCCTACTCCGATCAAAGGGTGCAGGTTATTTGGTAGTACCTCAAGTAGCATAGGCTACAGCAGGGGGTGGAGCTTTTTCTTACAAAGCCCCACAGTTATGGAATAGCCTTCCAATTAGTGTTCGAGATTCAGACACAGTCTCAATGTTTAAGTCTAGGCTGAAGACACATTTGTTTACTCAAGCCTTCAATGTATAGTTTTTCTTAGGTAAAGGAGCAGATCTGGAAGGTTCATGGGCATAGAGTGTTTGGTGTACTGGGATGTCTGGATGCTGCCACCTTACCACTCTCACAAGTTGCTCAGGTTTGCTGACTGTGAAGTGGCTGGACGCTTTATGTCCTGTGAATCCTTCATGTCTGTGACCTTCTGGCTCTCCCTTTCAGTTATGCTGTCATAGCTAGTTCAGCTGGAGTCCCTGCCTGCACTTTACATATAATCTACATTGTCTTTAAACATCACATGATCACAAGCGTACTTAATATCTCTCTCTCTCTCTCTCTCTCTCTCTCTGACTGTCTTTCTCTGTCGAGCTATACGTCCCACTCCCGAGCTCCCAGTGTTCTGAGTTTCCAGTGTGACCACTTACTCTACCCCTGGTTGGAGTCTCGTCGCTTGGTGGTGCTCACTGATGCTGTGGATGGATCTGTGTGGAGACCTGTGACCTGGAGAGAGCCACTTGGGGACTATAACACATTCACTGATCTGCTGTTACATCTGTCAGCTTTTGACAGCAAGGAATTGGTGTCTATAATGAACTCAGAAACTACATTGACCTAATAGTTCCTCCTGTGCCCTTGGTTACTGTTGTAGAAAGGACATTATTTACATTTACATTATTTACTGTCTAGTGTCACCCAAATGAGGATGGGTTCCCTTCTGAGTCTGGTTCCTCTCAAGGTTTCTTCCTCATATCATCACAGGGAGTTTTTCCTTGCCACCATCACCGCAGGCTTGCTCATTAGGGATAAATAGGGATAAAGCAGTTTAATAATTTAATGAATCTTTTTTTCCCCCTCTCCGTCTGTTTCTCTATTTTTGTAAAGCTGCTTTGAGACAATGTCCAATGTAAAAGGCGCTATACAAATAAATTAAATTTAAATTTGAATAAAACAACAAGGATGAAAGGCAAAAAAAATTACAAATGAGGAATAAAAAAGAAAGAAAGGCAGACAGGAAGGAAGAATGAAAGAGAAAGAAAAAGACAGGAAGAAATCAGTGAAGGTATAGGCAGAAAAGTAGCCTGAAGAAAGAGAGGTGAAAAGAAAGAGAAACCAAAAAAAAGATGTATAGGATACAGAATGAGAAATGTAACAAAAATGAAAAGAAAAAATTGTTCTGTCCTAGTCTATATGGTACCCGCGTACTGTGTGTAGTTTATACGCCTGAACTGTAGATGCCAGTGTCAATAATAAAAGCCGCCATCATGTCTTCTCCGAGACGCCCTCCAGATAAGCCCGCCTTCTACGCGCTGATTGGCTCAACAAGCACCAAGCGACACGGATTGTCCAATCAGCGAACTGCTTGTCATGCGATTACCTCGCGCGCGCGCAGACGGCGGGGCTTCAGGACACAGCTAGCTGGCTGCTCGGTTTGTAACGCGGGGAGATTCTGTTTAATTTTCTCTGCTTGTTCATTTACAGATCCGCCATGAGCGACAACGAGAAGGAGTTTGTGGTCAAAGTACGTAAGGATAATGTGTTTTTTTCCGAAAAAAAAAATATCCTTTAAACATCGTGTTCGGGAAGAGTGCGTTAAAATAATTGTTAGCGCGATGCTGCTAGCTAATAAACGCAATCTATTGTGAAGTACTTTAGCATTTTTAGCAAGCTGGCTAATTAGCTACATTGAATGGCTGCGCGCTAATCCTTTGTTCAGTATTTCAGCTAACGTGTCGCTGTTCTGTATTTAGCTGTTTATCGTCAATATTCATCACAGCGCCGAAGGCCTAGCGATGTATGTTCTTAGCTTAGCTTAGCTAGTCTGTATTGTAAGGTGTAAAGCACAGCAGGGGCCTGCTTGTGGCGCTAACTCAATTGGCGAAACACCAAATTCTAAATCGGCCACAACGGAGTGCACTAGATTAGGCGTGGACGCCATTATTTTGTACACTACGTAGGATGCCTATGTAGGGAGCAGATGGCGGTTTGGTATTCGGCACTAAGTCCCAGCTCTGCTTCAGATACCGATAAGAACAGCGGCACATGTTTAACACGGAATATTACAGATAATATCAAATAAATGTTATGTTTTATACAACACATTTTCAAAATGTCTTTTAGTTGTCGTTTATTATCACAGTGATTGTTAGATATGAGGCAAAAAATATTTATAAAAATGTGTATATGTAGTTAGTAAACACGTTGTTGCGTCATTTAAAGGTTAAAGTGTAACCCGGTTTAAATAAATAAGTAAACATGCCTGATAATCCGATTTTAAAGGCATGTAAACTTTAATTTAGTTCTTTTTATTTTTACAGTTTAATACTTATTTTGTAAATCAGATTGTTGTCTTCCGTTTTGGGAAATTTTCCTAATGACTGAATATAATAAAGGGACTGTGGAAAACAGTGCCTTAAAGGGAAATGTGGTTTTTATAAGGGAAGAAAAATCGCGTTAATGATAATTCGTAAAAGTAACAGTGCTTACTGTTTTTTCTGACCAATCCAGAAATTTATTTTGACCGAGCAGAATTTATTGTGGGTTAAAAATTGAAGGAAAAGTCCACCCTAAAACACACAATTATAGTTGTATTGAAAGATCTACGTCTTTGACAATTCCTGCACTAATTCGTCTTGTTTTTGTTGAATTTTTTTTTTGTGGCTGTTAGAAGTGAGGGGTTGCAGCGACGTCACATGGGGGGGCATTGTTGTTGCTGGCAGTTTAAGTTTAACAAGTGTCACTACTCGATCCGTACCGGAAACACGGTTTTTACTGCGCATGCGCGGAAATGCGTCTACTTCTCGTTTGAAGTATGACGAAACGGCAGTTTATTATACGGCAGGTGGTTATAAAGCTCTTATAATACTACTATTATAGTGCTATAAAGTGTTGGTCGCACATGCGCAGAACAAACCTCGAGTTTCCGCACATGCGCAGTGCAAATCGTGTTTCCGGTACGCATCGAGTAGTGGCAAGAATAAACATTGTTATACAAAGGTGACAGTTTAGACCAGAAAGACCTCCACGATTTTTTTAACAGCATTTGTTGAAGTGCTGGACACATGGAATTGTCCATGCAAAGGCCCAGAAACCAACTTCTAAATCCAGCACTTGACTCTCGGCTACTTACCGATGAGAACAATAGTGTCCAGGATAGTATTAGCCCAGAAGATAAGCTTTGGGAGCTGGTCTGTTTGAGGAGGTGAGAGAGCTGGACAGACTAAAGCAGTGCCCCATCACGCTCATTTGGTAGATAAGAAGCCAGGACTGAATCCCAGTGGATAGGACAGTGTTAAAAATAGCCAACATGTTGATGGATTATGTTTAAACATAAAAAAAAAAATTCCCAAGTGTCAATTTTTGCAAGATAAATATGACTTTAAATATTCAGGGTGGATTTTTCCTTTAATC
Source organism: Hemibagrus guttatus (assembly GCA_033459395.1). Classification (NCBI taxonomy): domain Eukaryota; kingdom Metazoa; phylum Chordata; class Actinopteri; order Siluriformes; family Bagridae; genus Hemibagrus; species Hemibagrus guttatus. Next base: position 12,342,341 of record JAUCMX010000025.1, on the reverse strand, counting down.
AGGGGTAGATTGGGTGGTCCAGTATAACTTGGGTTAGAATAAGATTCATCACTGTTTAGATGAGTGACTTGTTTGATCTGTTAACATTTCTAAATATTTTTAGCTAGTGTAACTTTGTAAACTTTGTGTATTGGCCTATAATCATCGTCTCTCAATGGACTTTTTTTTTTTCCTTAACTGATGTTACATTTTCACCCACATGCCTACTACACGGACTTTACCCTTTTCTTGTTTTTCCTATTAAGGTTAAGATGGGAAGAATGAAAAAGGTGGCCGAAGTCGAATGTTGTTTAAATGAGGCTGAATTTTGCGAGTGCATGCTAATTCTGTGTGGCCAGAAGTTCTGAGAAGTTCCCCTCATGTAGAGTGTTGTCACTTTGGAAGCAATGAATGGTTCAAGATGAAGTACAGAAGTCAGAATAAGAAACTGAAGAAAGAAGAACAGAATGTTGGTTGAAGTTATGAAGTTAATCTCAGAAGTGTTCGGGTGGATAAGATGAAAGAGGGCTAAGTAATGTGCATTAGTCTGTTTTTGTCTGAATATCAACTCTCTTTCATTAAAGTTTGCATGCTACTCTTTCTGTCATAAAGACAACGCATTGTAAACGATATCCTAATGTTAGTCAGTGTTTTGTTTAAAAAAAAAAAAAAAAAATTCATGATGCAATGGATTTAAAACCAACTCCAGCTTTAATAAGTCTGTTTTTCAAAATGATTAGACAATAATAGGCCTGGGGTCATGACTTGATGCATGGAAAGTTTTTGCTCTGTTTCTTTTGTGCTCATTTGGTTTGGATTTGTGCAGGAGTCCCGCTCTCGGAGTGTGAGTCCCAGAGGCTCTGTGAAGTCAACCAGCAATTCACCAGGAAGATCTAAGGATGGTTCTCACCGCTCTCGCTCCAGATCCAAATCCCGCTCCAGGTCCAGGTCGAAGTCCAGGTCCAGGTACGGTTTCTTTACATTACAATTTAACGTTACAATTTCATGCTCCCCTTCATGACCCCTTCCTGTTCCAACATGACTGCGAAAAACAAGGTCCATAAAGACATGGATGAGTGAGTTTGGTGTGGAGGAATTTCAGAGTCCTGACCACAACCCTATAGAACACCTTTGGGATGAATTAGAGCGGAGACTGCGAGCCAGGCCTTCTCGCCCAACATCGGTGCCTGACCTCACAAATGTGCTTCTAGAGGAAAGGTCAAAAATTCCCATAAACGCACTCCTGAACCTTGTGGAAAGTCTTCCCAGAAGAGTTGAAGCTGTAAAGGGCGGGCCAACTCCATATTATATTCATGTGCATGTGAAGGCAGATGTCCTAGTTTTGTCCTGGCTCGCAGTCTCTGCTCTAACTCATCCCAAAGGTGTTCCATCAGGTTGAGGTCAGGACTCTGTGCAGGTCAGTCAAGTTCCTCCACACCAAACTCGCTCATCCATGTCTTTATGGACCTTGCTTTGTGAACTGTTGTGCAGTCATGTTGGAACAGGAAGGGGTCATCCCCAAACTTTTCCCACAAAGTTGGGAGCATGAAATTGTCCAAAATGTCTTGGCTTGCTGAAGCATTAAAAGTTCCTAGCACTGAAACTAAGGGGCCCAACCCCTACCCCTGAATGCAATGATTTGGAGGGGTGTCCCAAAACTTTTGGCAATATAGTGTACATTTTTCTGTGAGATGGTAACATACATTTATTTTAATCATGTCCTTTTTTTTCCTCCCCCACACAGGTCCCGTTCACACCGGAGCTCCCGTCGTCGCCATTCCCGCTCACGCTCTCGAAGGCGCCACTCGCGTAGCCGGTCGTACAGCAGAGAGTACCGACGCAGCCGCAGCCACTCGCCCATGTCCAATCGCAGACGGCATGTTGGCAACCGTGTATGTTCCTTCTGTCGCACGAACAGATCGCTATCCTGCTGCACTTCCTCAACTCGCACACACATTTTATGATGTTACACTCCACACCTAGCGCAAGGTAATATTTGGAGCAGTCAGATTTCACTTAAGAACGGCTGACGTTTGTTTCTGGGCGGTTTTGACATAAGATTGAAGACCTGCTTAGTAAAAAAAACAGCTTTACCGGTAAGATTAGCGATTGCACAAAGACAAACAGCAGTTACAAAACACAGCTTATAATGTCTATTGAAACAAATAACACGCACTCTGAAACTAGAACAGGTTTGAGCTTGGAACGACTGTCTAAGATTTCACTCCATTCTCCAGTGAACGTATCCAAAAGCATAATAGCATACAACCGATCTCTAAGGATTAAAGTCTTCTAGTAGCCAAAAGTGTTTATTTTTATTTTTTTATTGCCACCTTTATATACACATATTGCTATTTTAAACTCCTGAACACCAGCAGCTGTGATTTTCATTGATGCTGGGAACCTTAATATTGCCTTGTAATTTATCAGGTAGATATTAACCTTCTTTAAGGAGAACCAGTTCTCAGACCTGTATAGAAGGGTTTTTTTCCAATTGTCTTCATTTGAATGCTTTTGGCAAGGTTATGAAATCCCAGTTCTTCTTTGCTTTTGTCTTGTAGGCGAACCCTGACCCGAATTGTTGCCTGGGTGTGTTCGGCCTGAGCCTCTACACCACAGAGCGAGACCTGAGAGAAGTGTTCTCCAAATACGGCCCCCTGGCCAGCGTCACCATTGTCTATGACCAGCAGTCTCGCCGCTCACGAGGCTTCGCCTTCGTCTACTTCGAAAACGAAGAGGACTCTAAGGAGGTGTGTGTGGAGTGTGTTCTAGAGGAGCAACTGCTTCGTTATATTTTTATGTTCTTGTGTTGCAGCAGATGCACAATTCTTGACTGTTCTAAATATTTTTCTAAAATTTTAGTCTTGCATTCTTACATTTTCAGGCTAAAGAGCAAGCTAATGGCATGGAGCTGGACGGAAGGCGTATCAGAGTGGACTTTTCCATCACCAAGAGACCACACACCCCCACACCTGGGATTTACATGGGACGGCCCACCTAGTGAGTGTACATTACATGTTTCTCACTGATCTAGGACAGGATCCTCAATTTATCTGTGTCATGAGAGGCAATTTTTGCAGCAGTAGTGACATCAACTCTATTTTTACTGTTCAGTGCTCAGCTTTCTGGGTTGAACAGCAATTGTTTAAAAAAAAAAAAACAAAAAAAAAAAAAGCAAACCTTTGCTTTCACAAATGTAATTTTCATGTTGCAATGACATCATTTCGTACCGTGGCATGTTAGATGTACAAAGTTGTGGAGGGGTTGGAGCTATTGGTGCTGTTCTATTTAGAGCTTCAAATAGTCATGCAACATTTTGGAGTGAAATTGCAGTACTGCAAAATATACCAAGTAGCATTAGCAACAAACGATCCAGCGTACATTAGTTGATGACATTGAAATGGAGGAAAACTGTGTAGTGTAGGGGTCAGTTTTATAGATTTAATCAAGTAACATGGCTGTATATTGTTTGATCTACATCCAGTATAGGTATAAACTAATTTAAAAGTAAGGGATTCGTTACACTGTTTATTGCGAGTGGTCATGTTGATTTGACAGCAGTTCATAAATATTGACATCTTTTTAAAAAATTTGGTTTAGCTGATATTTGGCATTTCTGTACATTTATGCGGTTTCCTAGGTGAGTACTTTTACACCTGTATGTTAATCCTCTGCTTTCTCCTTTCTTCTTGTGCGAACAGTGGTGGTGGTGGTGGTGGTGGGGGAGGAGGAGGAGGAGGAGGAGGAGGAGGAGGAAGACCCAGCTCATCCTCCAGTCGCTCCAGAGACTATTACGATCGGGGCTACGACCGCAGCTATGATAGAGGATATGACCGTTATGATGATCGGGAATACTACAAATCCTACAGGTCAGTGAGTGCGTCAGCAGAGCACGAGCTTTGGTGTAATGTTGAAGAAACTTTATTTTTATGATTGTGTTCTTGATCTTGGTACATTTATGGGAATTTTATGGAAATGGGTGTCTGACAGCGTTCGTGAGAAAATTAAAGAACATGCATTTTTTGCTGTGAAATTCCAGTTGGGGAATTAACCATAACTAAAGCCCTGTTTAGCTAAAATGGTTTGCAGCAGGTTAATTTTTCACTATGGAAAATTATGGCCTGTTCATTGTTCACTGGTGATTTGCAATATGGCCATAAGTTTGTGGACACCTGGTCATTAACCCTAACCGTTACCACCAGGCTGATAACAGTTGTATAGAATATCTGTTCATTATAGAATTTCAATTTACATAGTGAGGCTAGATCCAAAATGCCCAAAACTGTTCCAGTATGACAATCCCCCTGTGCAAGCGAGCTTTATGAAGACATGGTTTGAGTGGAAGAACTGTAGTGTCCTCCACAGAGCCCTGATTTCAACCCTAGTGGGTGAATTGGAACACCGCCTGCACTTAGGCCAACTCGCCAGACCTCACACTCATGTTTTCCTGGGAGAATGTATACAAATCCACACCGCCACGCTCCAAAATTTAGTGGAAGCCCACCTCAGTGGAGTAGAGGTAAAGGCTAATGGGGAAGTACATCGAATTGTTCAGAAAACATGTTGCTGTGATGGTTAGGTGTCCACATAATTTTGGCCATATATGAATAGGGATGATCTTGAAGAACCTATACATCCATAAATGATGCAAGGAGGCTCATGTCACTTTGCTTTCTCTGTAGAAGGACCAAAACGAATGAATATACACCTGACTCTTCTGGGTATAAATAATCCTTTAAACACTAAACATCTTTTTTTATAATTTTAAAAAAATCTTTTAAACAAAAATATCAGAATGTACATGTCTTGGTGTTTTTACTTTTTAATGACAGCCTGTTATTCAATAAACACGTACAATTAGGTTACCATGGCAATTGCTTTTTAATTTTTTAAGTAGGCTAGTAAAAGGTTTTATATCTTTGGTAAACAAGATACAGACTTGTTTAAAATTCTTATTGTTTTATTTCATATATTCTAAGTCCTCCTGTGCTGACATTGTGTTCATGTAGGCGCAGGTCTCCTTCGCCCTACTACGGTCGTGGAGGCTACAGATCTCGGTCCCGCTCGCGGTCCTACTCCCCAAGTATGTACCACCAAAGTGTATGAAGGAATGTGCTTTTTTTTTTTCTTTTTTTTTTTTTAAATATAAAAAAAGACAAGCTTGGGGCACTTCTAAGCTGTTGCCCTTAGCAGAAATGATCATGGGAAAGAATGTAGTGAATATTCTAGAGCTGATAGTCTAGTAGTGACTTCTCTAATCTTAAAAACGTGTGACTAACAAGATATGTGCATTTTCCTCGCGTGCCTCTGTCACTGCTGGAATTTGTCCAAGGGTTTTATCCTAATGTTAGTGTCTCTACATTTACAGGGCGCTACTGAGCGAGCCGGAGGTGCTGCGTCTAAAGGATGGAGGGGACTCTGTTCTTGTGGATGGAGAATTATGGAAGAATAGGAGTTTTAAGTTTTTGCGTCTTTTTGTTTTTTGATTTTTTTTTTTTTTTTTGTGTGTTTTAAATGCCATGCATGTTTGATTTAATAGTCTTTATGATGAGCTGTGCATCTTCTACTTGTGTTAGATTTGGCTTCAGGCCTTGTTTGATGTTTAGCTTGAGGGCGTGTTTTATGTTGCAATACATCATTGCGTCCCATCATGGCATCTCAAAATCCTAAAATCTAAACCGTTTGGGGAAATCAGATGTAAATGCATATGTTGTCATTATCCAAGAAATAAACAGTATTTTACAACTGTCTTGTCCTCTTTCTTTGTTTCGGATCGGTTAGTAACAATGACCACATGAGATATGTAATACCTATCAGTAATGCTAATGGAAATGTTAGCATTGACCTTAACATTTTATCTGCAGGTTTTGGTGATGGCATAATAAGAATGATGTGAGGCAAATTAGTGTGCATGTTTGTGCTTTTAATGTGTTTTTTTTTTTTTCCCCCACCATGTTTTTTCTAAATACCAAACACACTAAACCAAAAAGTTTTATGTTTAACCCTTTAGTTTAAAACATGGTCTACAGATCAAGTCACGGGTGTATGGGGTGTTTCACCTGATATAACTGCTTGAATCTACAGTCTGGTTTAGAAAGAATTCAGCCTGAGTGTCAATATTTTCATTAACAGCAGATAATGATCCAGACAAACCCATTGGGCTAAACGGCAGTGTCTTTGCTCAGCTCAGAAATGGTATATAACATCACCAAATAAGATCTTTTGTGGTCCCTTTACCTTAGAAAAGGGAGGTGACAACGTGTCTATCCGGTTTATGAATCAGTATCGCATTTTTCCAAATTTTTTTTCTTTCTAATGGCCTTCCAAAACATACAAAGATGATTAACCTGGTATGTTTAATTGCAGGATGCAACAACTGATCCTACAATTAAAAAAAAATGCCTTATCCAAATGTAACTTAATGAGTATAGCATTGAGTTATTTTAA